>JANHMN010000003.1:153608215-153653399 GCA_030674055.1 Rhabdomys pumilio
TGTGTGTGTGTGTGTGTGTGTGTGTGTGTGTGTGTGTGTGTGTGTGTGTATTTTAGCTTCTTCTGTACAGTGGGAGCAACCTTGCTCTGTCTGCATCCCTGTCTTGATGGACCGAAACCTAGGAAATAAATCTTTCCCTCTTTTAAGTCATTCATGTCAGATGTTCTGTTACAGCAGCGGCGAAAGCTGACACAGAGAGAAATTAGCTCCCATCAGCAGCTGCTCTGAGGTAACACGATTCTGGTTGTTCTTCATGGAAGAGAAGAGATAAGATGCCACCTGCAAGAGCTCCCTTGCTCTGCTTATTTTTATAGACTGCTCTCTGTTCACGCTACCCCTTTGTCTCTGTGCACAGCCATTCATCCTGAGAAGACTTCTTCCTCACCTTCCTCTGGGGAAATTATTTGCTCAGACCACCACTGTGACCTGTTCAGACACTGCAGGGCAGGGAGACAGGGCATGCGGCTGCTGAGCTGGTGAAGCACTGTGGCAGATCTGCCGTACTGCCCAAAGCCCACAATGGCTGGGAAGAGTCACATCCCCTGTCTGCTAGCGTCTGAGAGAACAGATGAATCTGTAAAAATCAGTGAGCTGTGTGTTCAACAAGAGTTTAAAGATTCCTCAGCACTGAGATTCAGAAGTAAACTTTGGAGAAGCCCCATCCCCATCCCTACTAAGATATATTTTATGCATTTTTTGTTTTTGTTGTTGTTGTTGGAGGGAAAATTGTCTTTTTCCCCTCCAACATAATATTTGTATTAATTATTAGTTATAAATTCTAAAATTAATCAATTGCTAATAACTCTTTTTAATATTAATTATTAATTTGTACTATAAACTATTAGTAGTAATAAATTCCCTAATTAATTAATCAGGGCATTTCCCACAATGCATCCAATCGCACTTATTTACCCTTCCTCTCAGTCCCCATTTCCACTCCCCATAATAAAAAACAACAACAACAAAAAACCCAATTTGTGTTGCCCATATACTCATTGGAAACTGGTCAAACTCCCAGTGGATAGCCCCTTAAAGAAAAGGAGTCATGTAGTCATGTCCCTCTCGTCGCCTCTTCCCACTAGAAGCCATCAACTGTGAAGAACCACACTTCAGCATCTTTAGCACAATTTTAAACGACTTTTTTGGAGGGAGGTTGTCACCAGAACCTTCAGTTTCTCTCATTCTCAGTTATGAGTTTTCCGTCACCATCATTGCTGCAAAAGAAGCTTCTTTGCTGATAGCAGGCAGTGGTGGCAGGAGACATCAACATAGTCTCCAGTGGTAGAACAGACCACGGACTTCAACATGGCTTCCAACAGGAGCACCGACCACCTGCAAGTCTTTTGAGGAGGTTTAATTCAGAAAATGAACCATTCATTCATCTTGGGTATCGTGTTGTGCAGAGTCAGGGTGACTTGCTGTGTCCTTCCCCCAGGTCTGAGCAGGACTGTGAGTCTTTTATCACAATAGACCATATAACAGTAGGGCCTAGGAGAGGCATTGCCTTGTCAGCCTTGGTGCCCTACAGTCTGTTACCAAGCTAAGAAGAATGGACTGCCTGCTGAGCTAGCCTTGACACCTTCCAGACTACTGTCTCCTTACCCAGCCCCTGGGCTGAACCAAGAAGAGACTCTGGGGGGTGGGGCTCCCCTTTTATATGTGAAAGCAAAATATTAAACTTCGGGCCTTGATCAGAATACGTTGTCTTGGCCCCACATTTCTCTTGCCCTCCATTCCCTTTCATTCCCAGGCTTCCTCTCAGGTGAACCCGGTTCCCGGTAGCTACAGGCAGCTACAGAATGGCACCCACCCATGGAACCTGAGAACGGAAGACCAGCTGAGGAACACTGTCTTGGTGGAGCTCCATGGAAAATGGAAGAAAAAGTAGAGTATCCGGAGCACTTGGTAAACAAGGAACAGCACTGATGCTAGCTAAGTTACGGCTGTGTTTACAGGAAGTGCACTTAAGTGGGATACGGGTCTAGATTTGAGTGAGCATTGACCCGATGCAAGCTCATCTAGGGAGGTGACAGTGATTTTCTCTGCTCATGCCACTCCATCCTGCCATCTTTTCCCCCCAATTCCATGAACCCACTTTTAAAAAGCAACTTCTCTTAAGAGCTGTTTTTACTTTTCTTGTTCTGGAGATACTTTAAGGCTTCAAGTTCATCCTCATTTGCTTGTTTCTCTGTCTCTGTGTCTCTGTCTCTCTCTCTCCCTCGCCCTTCCTCACTCCCTTCTTTCCTTCCTTGTTTAATTGTTTTGATTGATTTTTGTTTCTTTTGTTGTTTCCCCATGGGTTTGTTTCTTTATTGGGAGACAAAAAACAAAACAAAACAAAAACAAACAAAACAAAACAAAACAAAAAACAAAACAAAACAAAACCCTATGAAATTAGATGGGTAAGGTAGGGTAGGGGGAAATCTAGAAAGAGTTGGGGGAGGGGAGTGAATATGATCAAAATACATTGTATAAAAAATTAAAATAAAAATTTAAGAGTTTGAGGGTTTCTAAACAGGGATACATGTGATCATCCTTTGAACTTGTTGGGAGCTGACTTTTAGCAGAAAGCGGCTAGAAAGCAGCTATCAGCTTTGCAGCCATCTTGAGCCATATACCCTGACATGAGACTTGGTTTTCAACAGCCTACAACAGCTGAAGCACACTCTGATATCCCATATAGCTTGTTTTGCTGTTTAGTGCCCCCAGCTGCAAGGAGCACGTGGTATCCATGCCTACAAGACATGCGGTGCACGTGTTGTCCACGTGCTATCTACGCCATACATGCCTGTAAGGCGCACGTGCTGTCCACGCCTGTAAGGCTTACGTCATATCCACACCTGCAAGGCATGTGGTATCCACATACCTACAAGGCACGTGGCAAAAGCCTATAAATACCCCAGACTTCCCTTCAAAGAAGGACAAATAAGAGAGAGAAAATAAGAGAGAAAAATAAAGAGGAGCCCTTCAATGAGACAGACAATAAAAGAGATGTGAGAGACGTGAAACTTGACTACAAATCCTCTGGCTTGTCATTATTCTTTGCGTCTTCCCCCTACACTCTCTCTTACTAAACCCTGACCCGTGGACCAGAGCAGCAACGTGGGGCCGGGACGTTTTTTGGCCCCAAGCCAGGCAGAATACAGGTCTCAACAGAACTAAGCTGCAATACCCCACTAAGTATACCCAATTAGATGAAGCAGAAAAGGCACATTTCAGAACTCCATGAAATATACAGTCTCCTATAAACACCTCAGCAAAGAATCTTGACTTTTGAATCAGTCTCCAATGTTCAAGGAAACCCTAGTTTTAGGAACAACTAAAAACCCAAAAATTATCTCAATGAATCTAGATGATGTAAATGGAATGCACACACAGACACACACACACACACACACAGACACACAGACACACACACACACACACACACACACACACACACACTAGAGTTGACAGCTGGTTTTTAATGAGGGTTTTAGAAGTGAGAAAGATGGCCAGCTTCTACAATGAAGGCATTTCTCTACTGACATCTGTTGTCCTTTCCATTGTATTCCCTGTCAGGTGACGACAACAATGCTTTAGCGTTTCCTTTCACAAACGCACAACTAATAACGTTCTGCAGATAGTTACTTAAAAGAAACTCGGCATGTGAGCCTAGGCATGGGTAAAAGTCTTCACTGTTGATTTCTGTCTTGTGCCGTCAATCTCCCCATTTTTATTGGCGATTGTCTTAGTCTACACACTTCTAGGAAAAATACCTGAGACTACAACTTAAAATGTCGGAAGATTCACTTTGGTCCATGGTTTCAGAGGTTTCAGTCCATTATCAGCTGTCTCTGTTGCTAAGGGACCATGGTGATGAAGGCCACTATGACAACTACAGCATGATCTGGAGAGAAGCCAGTCACCTCAGGACAACCAGAGAGAGGTGTGGAGCCTGCTAGTGTACATGTGTTCCCTCCATTTGCCTTTTATTTTTTAATCTGAGTCCTCAGCCTATGGGCTGCTGCTGCTCACATTCAGAGAATGTATTACCCTTTAATTAACTGCCTCTAAGAATACCCTTCCAGGCACACCCATAAAAACACTTTACTCACATTCTAGGTATTCCTATTCCAATCAAGCAGATAATCATGACTGGTCATCACAGAAACTGATCTCTGTCGTCAACAGACTCAAATCTCCTTTTTTTATTCCCCCCCAAAAAAATTTAATTTAAATTATATACTCATGTATAAGTTACACTGTAGTTGTCTTTGGACACACCAGAAGAGGGCATCGGATCCTACTACAGATGGTTTGTAAGCCACCATGTGGTTGCTGGGAATTGAACCCAGAACCTCTGGAAGTGCAGTCAGAGCTCTTAACCACTGAGCCATCTCTCCAGCCCCAAATCTCCTCTATCTTAAGAAAGAAAAACCACAGCTTTTCTCACTGTGTCTTCCCTTTAAGCACACCCCTGATGATGCTATCTCCTCCTTCCTCTCTGTCTCTTTAACATTTTAAAACTCTGACATTCATTTGCCTTGGCACATTCACACAAATGAACTTTCTAGAAGAGCTTTTACTTCACTTCCTTCCTTAGAATCTCATGATGGCCTTCTTCCCTTAGCCTGGCAGACAGTACACTTTGCAGTCAAGTTCTTCTCCGCTTGCCAACCTTGTCCCTGCTCATTTATTGTCTGCTCAAATTACATGGGCACCTTTGTCGCTATCCAAACCCACAGTTTCCTGAACACTGTCAGTGGTTTCTTTGCCTCCTACCTTGGTCCCTATTAATACTTCTGTCTAGATGACATTTCCCAGTTCATATCTGATAAGGTCCTGATTATCTTACAGGACTCAGCTTGGGTCACCTCCTTGTGTAAGGACCCTAACATCCTGATCGCTTTTTAAAGCTTGGCCCTTCCCCTATTCCAGGAATTGCTTTGTAAATATTTCCTCTTCTGCAAGAATGAGCTTCTTTTATATTTGAGGTTTCATTTTATGCATCTCTTTATATCCCAGGTTTTGATACAATGCCTGACATAAAAGGATACTCAAATGTTTATTGAATTAAATTGCATATGGGTTCTATTTTTTCTTTCCCTTTCATTTTATACTATGGTTTTAAGTGTACAAATCATTATCAGTTCAACCTAGAAAGAGACATTTACAAAGGCATAAAGTCAGAAAGCATGCCATAGCTCCAGGGATGTGTACAGCTGTGGATGGGCTCCAGCCTCTTAGAGGAAAACAAGTCATGGAGAATTACCAGGCCCCTTAGTCCTGAACTTTCTCTCCCCATATGTTCTTTATTTGATCTGCTGAAAACAACAAAGTCTTTGGCCTCCTGGACCAGCAGAGACTATGCAGAATGGCCTGGCTCTCACAAAGATGAACATGCTCGACAAGTCCCCATCGACAAGAATCTAATGGAAACTGAGTCTCAGGCTAGCATGCTCAGGCCTTGGTGCTTGTAGGATCTGAGCAGAAAAATGCAATCAAGAAACTGAATTATTTTCTTCATGTGAAACTTAACGTTTGCTTACAAGTCAAAGGAAAAGATGCAGGCCCTGTGGGGCGCACCTTACAGAACACCACCCCCACTTCTTAGTCTCTGCGTAGACTCAAATGGCTTCTAGACCTTTGTGTACATGTTTTCTGGGCATGAGTTGAGCTGAGCTGCTGTCTGTCCCATGAACAAAGAGCATCATCCCAAGGGCTCCTGGCCTGGCTTTAATGGTGTTGACTTGTGAAGGCTTCTCGGTGTCTTAAACGGTCCGGGTGGCGGTGTGCATTTCAGCACTGGCCATAGGTCTGCAGTGGATAGCAAGTTGGATATTTTCTTGGCTTTGAATGTACAAAGGATAGATTTTGCCATTACCATCAATTTTCCTTGCGTCCACACAGCAGAAGGGCTCTGTGTACTGGGAGAATAAACCTACTCTCCTCGTGCCTCGTGTTGCACTTACATCTTTATAAACTGACTCTGAAATGGATGGTAACTTTCTGAAAAAAAAAATAAAAAGCAGTTGTGTGTGCTTGATACCAGTAAGTCAGTAAGTGCACACAATACTATGATCTTTATATTATTTACAGAAATAATTTTACAATATTCCCTTTAAGTATGAAAATACATGGATTTTCTATGGGATCGACACCGGGAAAAAAATGAATTCTGAATCTTTTACGACCTGAGATATACCCAGAGTTATTCATGACATTAAAATTTCAAATCCAATAAAACTATACTCATTTAGAAAGCATTTTTCCACATCTCTATAACCCTCCAGAGGAGAATGAAATAGACAATCGATAAAGGCAAGCTCCTATAGAAAAGAATACTTCTTATCCTAGCTCAAAGACTTTTTGGAGTATAAACACGCCAGAACTGAAACCGATGCTGCTAACTCTGGGTTAGATCCGCCCACCCTCAGTCCGAGGGAGGAGTCACTCCAACCATCCGAGGAGTCACCAGCTTCACTGGCCCTGAAGCTGATCTATAGCTGGTGTCCCAGACACAGAAAGCAAATCGTGGCAAGGAAGTTTCTCAAGTGCTACCCTCCAAAGTTAAAACCCAAAGATGCAGGAGTTAAGAAAGAGAAGTTGGAAGAAAACAGCGGGTGTCAGTTCATGACTCCTCAGTCTTCATCCTTCCTCTCCAGTGCCAACCATCCATCAACAGCTTTGTACCAAAGCAGACATGCGCTGTGATGTGGGTCTGTGTGTTTGTTTGTTGGGGTCAATCGAACCTTTCTTCAATATTCAATTTGCAACTTTCTAGAGTTTTAATAAGGTCGTTAACTTTGTACAAAGTTTTTGATATTGGGTTTTCTTCATTTTGTTATTAATAAGTAACTTTGAGTAATGAATATGTGTCTCATGGTCATACTTTCAGTAATTTGCCTTCTTATTGTAGAGTGCATATTTTAATGGGTATATAGAAATTGTTGGCTTTATATTTTGCTTGATTAATATAAAATGACAATATAGATGTTAGCGCTTCCATTTTATACTATGAAACTTTTAAATTACTAAGCCTAACATTTTGCTTTGGAGTTATAGATCAAGTAACAGAATTAAAAATAATAAATAAATAAATAAATAAATAGCATAAAGCCACAAAATCCCTTTTTGTTTTTCCCCTTATATCTCGGTTTCCATCATTTGATTAAATTTCATGCTAAGTGAGTTCCTCAAAGCTCATCAAAAGAAGGCAGCCAGCCCACCATACCTAAAACTATATTCTGGTTTCTCCTATGTTTCAATGGCATAGAAGTGTCAGACCTCAAGAAATGGAGGTTGACCCCAAAGGCTTTGCTGTTGATTTGCTCTCTTCAAAGCTACAGTTCAAACAGGGTTGGGAAATGATGGGTTTCCTTCTGGCTCTGTCAGAGAGTAGGATTCTTTCCTCACTCATTCAACACCTTTGAGTCACAGCAGTCCATGGATGACTAAGTGCTGACCTCTGGTCCTGTCTCACTCCCTGCAGCCAACTCTCTGCAGAGCCCTCCCAGTGCACTCAGAGGTCACGTCACCCTATTCTTTAACAGTAGCAGAAGACAGAGAACAGATTGGAAGATCAGTTTTCTCAGAGGGTATTTACAGGTATGACACGTCTCCCTCTTTTGTTTCAGTCTCAGCCTGTCTCTAGGGAACAATAGTTTTCTCAGTGTCAAAGAGATGGTAAGTGGCCCACCCAGGATTTAAAAACCAATGTAGCTGCTTCAAGAGCTCATATCCCCTGGGTGTATTCTCACACTGTAACATGTGTCTGAACCCCTTGAAGATATGGCCAAATACTGCTGCCTTATACTCCCAGAAGCCTAAGGTGGGACCCACAGATTTGTGTTTTTAATTAGAACTCTTGTGATATCGATGCTACCAGCACTTGTTAAGAGTCACCGCACTATGTATAACACTCTCCACCATCACTCCCAGGCAGCTGATGTTCGGGAGAAATCACACCCACTGTGTTAGCAGTAGCTACAGACAGTCATATAGAACTGGCAGTCATGTAGGCCACGGCAGGAATCAAGAGAAAGCACAGTGAGACATTTGAGCCAGAGCTAGTTACATAATGTGCAAAGTCTGGTACAAAGTAGACTAGATGTCTACGGCCCACAGTTTGAAAAGATGGAAAAGCATGTCACTTGTGGGACTAAAACACAGAGCTTTGCTTTGCTTTCTCAGACCTTCAGCCTGTCCTAGTGTTTTGATTGTCTGTTGTGATAATAAGTAAAAAACAGTTTAAATTTTCCATTATTTGTATAAATTTTGCCATCTACTTTTATGCATATGCCAGCTATGAAAACATATTTAAGAGCATTTAATGTAGGATCACTGGCATTCCATAATTCATATTTCTGAGTCTTGTAAATGTGCCCATTTCATTCTCACCAGAGCAGCAGACAGGTTCCTCTGGCTTCCACTCTTTTTGTGTGCACATTCTGCAAATGTTGTCTCTCTTTAGCTGTTTGCTAAGGAAAGACTTAAGGAAAAGGAACCAAGGTGCCCTGTCCAGTTACTATTTCAGCTTAGGTAGTTAGCTAATACAGGAAATAATCTCTGCACTGAAAGACCTTTGTCATTCTTGTTAGAATGCTATTGTCTTTTGAGTGGGTAGAACCAAGATCTAGTTAGGGCAAAGCAGGAGTTTCTAGGCTTCTGGTACCTCTCTTTTTCTGTCTGCCACAAACCATGTTCACTCACATTGAACATCCATGTGACACAGAACACAGAATTGGATACCCATGGTGCACTTGAATGCTACTTGTGAATGAAGTGGGCAAGGAATGAGGGCTGCTCATTTTTGTACACCCTCTCAGCCCAAATGCACACTCTCCAGCTCCACTAGGCATGGCCAAACATAGATTTAAAAAACAAAAACGTCATGAATGTCAAGGACATTATGAATTATGTAATCTGTAAATTATGAATAACAGGAGGACATTAAACCATGCATGGGTTTAAGCCTGCCCCATACTCAAAAGCCAGCAGAACCCAAAGCTGGCAGAGTTCAGAATGAGAATGATAATGTGTTACAAGAGCAGTTATAAAAGAAATCAGTGAACTGGACAGAGTGGAAGAACTGGAGGGGAGAAGGAAGAGAGACACATCGGCACCATAAAAATACCAAGGAAACCACATCCTGATTAGGAGAAACTTCCTTCCTCTTAGACCTGTGTTCTTGTCAATAGGCCAAGAATCTAGTTGGCTGGCTTAAAAGAGGTACCCTCACTGATGAAGAGAGCTGTTCAAAAATTTTTTTCTTTCCCCTACCCAAATGAAAGTAACTTAAACTCATATGTAAGCATCAAAGTAGACGTAAAGTCATTTTATTATCGAGGCTGCTGTATTTGCTCTCTAAAGCAAGGGTCTATCTCATAAAAGGCACATGTGTTATTGATCAGTGTAATAAAAGCATCAAAAAATAATTTCCAGTCTTCAGTCGCCGAGAGGGCTCTTTAATTTCTTTAACGAAATTATAGAGAAATATATCCACTTGTTTGTTAGCTTTTTCCTTGGCACTGTGTTTATTAGATCATGGTATTATTGCTTTTGCTTTCCCTTGGTTAATTTTGTGCAATTGTAAGGAACGGTGCCTAGTATGTTTGGGATTGCTTTGTAACACAGCGAACATTTCAGGAAAGAGTAATATATCTTTGCTTTGCAGTCCCTATCATGGGAGTTAAAATTAGGCCTCTTATCTATTTATAGTATCTAAACCAGGAGAAAATTCTTATCAAACTGCCAGTATCCGATTTCACACAAAATACAACTACTTTCTGCCAAGAGGTTAGATGTCCTATGCTGTAGATGAAACTAATATTGTACATATCTAGTGTTTAACTTTTCAATATAAATTTCAATGGAAAATGCTGCATAATCTCTGTGTTAATGAGCCTTTTAATGCCTGGAGGCAACACATCAGGGCTCATGATCAATCTTTAATAATTGAAATTAAAAAAAAATAGTCTGTAAATTTATAACTTTTAATATTAAATTTGAATTTCCTGGTAACTCACCAGCATCTTTTTATTAAACACCAGTCCCTCTAGAGCAGTGGTTCTCAAGCTGTGGGTACGACCCCCTTCACAGAGGCCACACGTCAAATATTTACATTACAATCCACAATAGTAACATAATTACAGCTATGAAGTAGCAATGAGATAATTTTATGGCTTGGGGCGGGGGAGGGGTTGCCACAACATGAGGAGCTGTATTAAAGGGTCACAGCCTTAGGAAGGTTGAGAACCACTGATGTAGAGGCAAAAGTTATTATTAGGAAGACATGTTTAATTTAAAATTTTTTGTATTTATATCCTAATATTTATATTCCCAATATGGAAATTGAAATTTTTAAGTAAGTGTTTTCTTTGTCATTGTTTTGTTAACCCATCTATATGTCATAGAATTCTAAGCAGATTATTTTTGTAGATCATACATTAATTTTGACAGCTGTCAGTGTCTCTTTTGTGTCTTTTTGGTTGCTTGTTTTTCTCTCCTGGTAACGGTTAGGCTATTTCCAGGTTTTCATTTCCTTACAATGCTGTAATGAGCATCCTGGCGCGTGGTGCCTTTTTGCTTACTCGCAAAGTTATTCTTAAGAACGGTAAGGGAGAAAATAGAACTGGTACTTCAAAAGATACTTTTTCAAAAAAACGCTCTGCCAAATTGCTGTCAGAAAGATCTTGTCACACTTCAGTCTCTATCTTTACTTTGCATCCTTTGAAATATTTATTTAAAATACTTTATTTGGTGATATTCATCTACACTCCCAGCATGTAGGAGACTGAGGCAGGGGGATTCCCAAGTTCAAGACCTAAGATAGTTACCTAATGGGAACCTGTCATTTACACACATGATTGGAAATCTATAGGACAGGAATTCTTAATAGTGAGAAAAGAATATAATATTCAAAATTATACTACTAAAATGAAATAAATTAGTATAAGTATGCTACAAATACTTTTCTTGTATGTGATGTACAGGTGTGTGCATGTGTGCTTGTGTGGAAGACAAAAGCTGACATCTGATGACCTGCTCTTTGACTCTCTACCTTAGTCCCTGAGACAGGGTTTTTCATCGCTGGCAGCCAGTAAGCCCCAATGATCTTGTTCCCTACATCCCTGCCTCTCACAAATGATTTTGATGCTAAGTCCCTTTTTGTGGTAGTTAATTGAATATGTAAACATACCTACATGAGGGCACCCATATATTTGGTCAATCCTTATACTAGATGTTTCTATGAGAGTTTTTACTATATTAACATTTAAATCAGTAGACATGGAGTAAAGCAGATTACTCCCTCACCATGTAGATGGGCCTCATTTAATCTGTTGACAATCTTAAAGGAAACAGCCTAGTCTTCTTCTCAGGACTAGGGGGTTCTGCTGGCAAACTGTCTTCAGGTCTAAACTGCTGTTTGCTGAGTCTCCAATCTGCTAACCTACCCTGCAGCCTTCCTTATATCTTTTAATTGATCAATCAAAGTATCTTTCCATCCATCTACTTATGACCCACCCCACCTGTTCATTTTCTTGTTGATTTGAATTGTTGCAGTAAATATTATTTGTGTTTTTTTAACCTTACTTAGACTATTTAGTTCCCAAATAAAAGACAAAAACCTTTATATTTATGATAAGCCTTAAAGTATTAGAGCTGGGCAGATATCAACTCTCAATGCTATTTTGTCTACTTCCCTGTCAATAACCCTGAGATTAATCTACTGCTTAGGGAACTGGTTGCATGTCTCCCCCAACCAAGAGTTATTGAGAGCAAACATGAAGTAGAATGTCATGCTGCTCTGCTTAGCCAAACAGTCTCCTTAGATGTGCGGCTCCCAGAGGAGAACTGATAACAGGTCAGCCTAGTGCATGTTACATAACCCAGACCAAAATCTCTAAGCACATACAATATGCTTGAGGATATGTTTGGATACTAAAATGGAAAGGAATTTTAATAAAGTTGAATACAGAGAAGGATGCTAAATTAAGACAGAAAAAAAAAAAATAGAATAAATAAACCCACATGGTTAGGAAGGTCCAAAGAAGGGAGAAAGAAATAAAAATTGATATAAATGTTTTTAAGGATATATAAATACTAAATAAGTAAACTCATGCCTTTGATCCTAATACTTGGGAGACAAAGATAGAGGCAGATTGGTTCCTTGGAAGTTGGAGGCCAGACTAATCTACAGAGCGAATCCAAGTCAGCCCAGCATACACAGAGAAGCCCTGTCTCAATAAATAATAATACGCATATATCATTGTAGAAGAAGATATTTGGACTCTATACAATCTTGTTTTGATTTATCAAAATGAAAATGGTTATATGTTCAATGGTAATGGTGTCATTGTACACCCTTTTTGAAAGAGGTAAAATGGGTTAGACCTAGATGAGGCTACTAGATTAGATCAGTCTGTATTTATAATGACTACAAACTGCTGGACAGAATATATGTTATGTTGGTAGAGGCTTTATGTTTATGTCAATGGGAAAAGAGAAAAAGGCTTTGGATTCCCTCCAAAACAAAAAAGGATCAGATTTGATAGAAGGAGACCTCCTGAAGATCTTGGCTGCAAAAGAAGGAGAAAATCAAAGGAACCAAACAAGCAGGTAAGGTATAATACTAAACCCTCTACTACAACTCCAAAACTGACTGGGACATGTATATGTCTCCAGCCAGAACTTCAGTTTGCATAGCCAATAATTCTTTGGCTGCAAAGTCCACAAGACTTATCATGTCATCCTTTCAATTGGCATAGATACAAAATTATATTACAGTTTTGGTCACAATCCAAGCTAACTTAAGAAAGACAGATGTCTTTCACATGCTCAGATGGAGAATGGAAAGTCATCTTTGTCTAAACTGTGTCCCTTGCATTTACCATATATTGTTGGTACAGAACTAGGTATTCCTTTTGAGAATTGTGTTCACAGAAAATGACTATCAAGGAGGAAGCACTGATAAGATCCACCCTTGAGGATGCTGGAGAGCCTTATCCTCCCTCAGATTGCTTCAGTGCAATTCCTTGTGAGACGTGCTTCCAAAATGGCTTCAAGGATGGATGCTGACCCCATATGACCTCACTGCATCCAGCCTTGCAGGCTGATTCAACCAGGGCTTTGATTAAGCCCTGCACTTTTCCATTCTACAGAGACTAGACAACAAATGCTACATCTAGCTTTCTTAATATATATATTCCAATGCTTATGTAGATGTTATGGTTATATAGCTCATTTGAAAATCCAAAGTTTAATCCCAGTCCTTTTAATAGGTGCTGTTGCAAACTGTTAGAGATAGATCAGAAATGCAAGTTAATGATCAGACAGTCAAATTTATGGTCATGTCTGCTACTAGTCTGACATATGAATCCTGGGTTGAACAGATTATAAGTATCTGGAAACAAGCAATGTTTACTTGTTCACAAATGCTATGAATAGATAGATTGCTTAAAAACATAGAATATGGAATTTAAAGAAAGATATCCTTATTAATTTAAGGCCTTTTTGAAATTGAGACATGTCAGCTCCTGGCAGCATCCCATTCCACTTAAAAGAAGATGATGAGTTTCGAAAGACCTCCAAAGATGGCTTCAATTATGGCAAGCTAGCCATTGGGGGGGAAAAAAAAAACTCTAACTTCCTCTGCAGACAGAATGCTTTTTTTTAAAAAAATGGGCCAACTTAAAAACACAGGCAAAGTTGACTTCTGAACTCTACCAAGACAGGGTATCCAAATCCTTAATAATTCCTGCTTCACAGATAGGTCTGTCAGATATACTGGGTCAAAAGGCCAAAAATAGATGCTCCAATGTTATAGAGAATATTGGGAACTGTCCAGGCAGTCAGCAATTTCTGTCATTTCTACAATCTTTGGAAGCTGCTTCCATACACTTCCTGCACACTTAGGTAATATTTATTACTTCTCATGTCTCTGATGGGGCTGTAGACTAGATAGTCACAGTTTCACAATTAAGCTTAAGTTATAAAGGATCTAGAAAAATGATTTAGTGATCAAGGGGTTCCCAATGGAGGAATTAGAGAGAAGACTGAAGGAGCTAAAAGGGTTTGTAGGCCCCATGAGGAGAGCAACAATACCAACCAACCATAGCTTCCAGAGTCTAAACCATCAGCCTGGGAACACATAGGGAGGGACCCATGGCTCCAGCTGTATATGTAGAGGAGGATGGCCTTGTTGGGCATAGGTGGGAGAGGAGATCCTTGGTCCCATGAAGGCTGAATGCCCAGTGTGGGGGAATTTGAGGGTGGGGAGGTGGGAGTGGGGGGGGGGCGTGTGGAGGAATGTCCTCATAGAAGCAGGAGGAGGGGGGATGAGATAGGGGGTTACTGGGTGGGGGGGAATGAGGTAAGGGGATAACATCTGAAATGTAAATAAAATATCCAATAAAAAAAAAAGAAAGAAAAAAAAAGAAAAAATGACTTAGGTTTAAGATGTTTTTAGGTTAGTAATGCATGCTATGATAGAAAATGATTTAGATACAAAACTCTGAACTCACTAAGATAGGATAGATGAGAGGATATTTTATCTAAAGATTTTCAAACACAATGACTGGACTTTTTGAGTATAGCTCTTACCTAATAATCTTCATAATTGTTTTGTAATTGTTCCTACCATATGTTGTTTATTACTTTAAGAGTAATAAAACCAAAAGGGGGACATGGAGTGGGTTGGTATGGTACTGCTAGGTATTCAAATGCTTAATTCTGTAACCCACGATCTGGTTGCTCCAAGATGAGAAGATCCTCGTGTAAACCAGATTTTGCTGTACAAACCTTACCCCC
This sequence comes from Rhabdomys pumilio, assembly GCA_030674055.1. NCBI lineage: Eukaryota > Metazoa > Chordata > Mammalia > Rodentia > Muridae > Rhabdomys > Rhabdomys pumilio. Next base: position 153,623,009 of record JANHMN010000003.1, read on the forward strand.
AAGTTATCCATCATTGGTTAATAAAAATGCCTACAACCTGTAGTTGGGCAGATGAGAGGTAGGTGAGGCTTTGGTTCCTGAGCTTAGGGTAGGTGAAGCAGGGACCACCAAGACTAGAGAAGAAGAAGGAAGAAGTCACCATGGGGCAGGTGGATCATGAGACCATGGCCATGAAGGGCAAGCCAGTTGGAATTGTAAGTATGTATGTAAGTGATAAATGTAAGTAATAATGGCCCATACAAAACATGGCAAGTGATATCTCTGGGTATCAGCAGAGAAGTAGACAAAACAGCATAGATGGTTGATATCTGCTTAGCTCTAGTGCTTTAAGGTTTATTATAAATATAAGGTTTTGTGTCTTTTATTTGGGAACCATATGGTGTAAGTGGGGTTAAAAAACCCAAAATAACATTTATCGTAGCACTGAATATTGAGTTGTACACCCTCTAACTTAAAAGTGGAAAGAGACATTTTCGTTTCTTTGTACTAGAGTGAGACTTCTTTATTCTCAATAGCATCTACTGCAGTAGGTAAGAAGCAACGTGTACTGTTGAAACAGACACAATTTCTGCTTAGTCTGCTTAACACAATTATTTAAAAATGCACTAGAGTGACTGAACAATAGGATGTTTAAAAAAAAAAGAAGTAAGAGGCATAACTGAAGAAGAAGTCAAAATCACAGTTATTGATAGGTGGTGTGATATCCCTCTGAACGAGTCAGGACAACCAGTAAGCAATCCATGAGAAGGCTTCCCATCTCTGCCCAGCCTCTCTGTTCTCACACTGGAAACCAGTTTCCACCATCTCTGTCTCTTTCTGGTCAATGGTGATTGTGGCTTCAGTGTTTCTGCAAAGCATTTCTAGGGATGAGGCTTCCTGCTTGTCATTATAGCGTACTGTTGCCAGCAGGTCAATCTTGGGCAATGCTGATTCCCTGGAACAGAGCTCTGTCTTCACAAACTTATTTTTTAATACACATACATAAAGAAAGTGGCACCTTAGCAAGCCCGAATCATTACTACTTAACATCTAATCAAATAAAAAAAGAAAGACATGTAGATGTTCCTAAACTTAAAATGGAGTTATAATCTCATACATCATTATACATTAAAATATAAATTGAAAGTCTAGAATGTGCTTGGCATTGCTGTCTATCTACCATCCACTCACCACACAGAACACTGATGGGAGCATCAGCTCACTGCCACAGCTCAATGTCCTGAGAGAGTAGTGACCCTGACCCTTGTCACCCAACCATGGAAAGATTGGAACTGGAGAAATTCCAGAGCAACAGAATGCATGCCACTTCCACCCCACCATGAAGTCAACCTGTCAATAAACAGAGACCATCTGAATGTGTCCAAAGGCATCTGCCTAAGTGAAAGAGACGGGACTGGGACTCCGAGGCCTTGGTGCCTCATCTATTTCCTTTATCCAAGTGCTGTGCAGACATATAAAATAACAACAGCAGCATTTGAGCACTTGCATATGTTACGAATTACCCTAAATACTTTCTGTAAATTAACCTTTTAAATTCTTACAATAGCACTGTGAACTATAAGCACAACTACATTAGATTTAATTTTTTAATCACTGTTATCTTATTCTTTCAAGCAGCTCTTAAGGAAATATCACGCCCCCCAAACACACACATCCAGAATCTATAATTCTCTGGAGGGAGGAGAGGGAAAGAACAAGAGAATATAGAAAATGAGATCGCCTAAAAGGTGAAGATAGGAAAATCCCTGAGCCTGGCTGGGTCCTCACCTCTCCTGCACCATTAGACTATTCCTCTGGTCTTTCCAAAATGTTTATTCATGCCATTCTTGGGCATGACCCATGTCAGATGGTAATACGAATGCATCTCTGGAAATAAAAAAGACTTCAAAGCATAGACCTATGTGGGGAGGGAGATTGTTCCCTTTCCTAGCCAGATATGTCTTCTCATAAAGCTGTGTCATCTTGAGAGACCATTGTCAGGATGCAGTAAGCCAATTATCCTTTCACTTAACTGATGTCTTTGAGCCTGGCATAAATACTACATTTGTTAGAGCATGTGCTGGAAGCCAGTCAGCACAAAATCTATGCCAACTCTTGCTCATCAGCTGAGAGCCCATAGGCAACAGGAATAATCTCATTTACTTAGTTACATTATCCCTTTCTTTCTTCACCTGTGAAGTAGGGTGGCAATGGTCTCTCTTAGTCCTAGGAAGTATTGGATGTGCTCATATTGTAAAGCCTCAGGCAGGCTGGGAGACAGAACATGCTGAATGACAACTGGCCATCGTTATCAAGCCATGTCTGTCTACCCTAGAATTGCTGATGTTAATCCGAAGCTCACACTAAAGCAGTCAATGTAACAACAACAAACACTCACAGACATCTCAAAGTTCCAAAGAGAGGCACCAGACACACTATATAGATGGATATAGAGAGTCTAAGCTGGAACGTTTCCTGACTAAGGGCAAAGGATAATGGTTTTAGGACTAGCCAGTCCTGAAGATCAGGAGCCATGACACATGACAAGCCCTTGAGCTAGCACATGAGAAGTCTATGCTTTATTCTTTTTCTCTAGCTCCATCTTGCTCATCATATCATTCCCTGTGAGTGACTCTGCTCCATGGAACAACTTCACACATGCAGACATGTAACATGTTTGGGCTTTGTTGACACTCTGGGTAATTAGTTGACATGATCTTTTTATCTGCAGATGGATGACCGGCAAGTCTACAGGTCTTTCCATTACTAACACTGGAAACACAGTATTTTTCCTATAACCAAGTGGGACCACTCCACCAAAACTAATCACATTAAATGCACATTGCCACTATAGTATTGTAAACCCCAGTTCCCTTAAATCAAATGGAATAGCCTCACTTAAGCTAAAGGTGTCCCCAGGCAAAAGAGAACCACATCATTAGTTTACTAGTTCGTTGGCTCCTCCAGATTTGCCTGTATTTATAAATATAAATTAGTTCCCACTTCTAAATTGTCAGTCTTGTTTTACTGAGCACACATTTTAGCTGGAATGCTTGAGGAACACTGGGAGATCTACACAAGGAAATCAAACAACAGGCAAAGATTTGAGCTAGAAGGCTCATTTAAATAAAAACCATAATGTTTTTAGAAAAGCATACATGCATCCACTATTCCACTTCCTTTTACATATAGAGACTCAGATATGAAGACACACACACACACACACACACAGAGAGAGAGAGAGAGAGAGAGAGAGAGAGAGAGAGAGAGAGAGAGAAAGAGAGAGAGAGAGATGCACACACATTCATACCACACTCTTTGGCTCTGAAAACACATTACAGGCCATAAAAGGAGCTGATTCAGTACCAAAACACCTGAGTTCCAATCCTGGTTTGCCATTTATCACCTGTGTGAGTTTCAAAAAAGTTACCTATTATTGATATAATATAGCTTCATGAGTTATAAGAGCAATAAGAGTAACATGGGAAGCGTTGCTATAAGACCTACAGTGTTAAGAGCTTGCTTTTAAAGAAATGGACCTGTTCCATACACGCCACTCATATTGTCCATTCATCCTTCCTTATTAAAGTTTTTCTGTCTGTGGAGGACTCCATGCGTGCGCTGACTCAGCTGTCTGCTTTGAGACAAGAAGCCTCCATTTTCTTGCTTTTAGCCGGAGTGAACAAATATGTGTGTTCTAGGTTTGGGTTTATCGTAAGTATAGATTTTGTTTTTCCAAGCAAAAAGAATGTCTCATTAATATGAAAGGAGAAAAAGAAAGCACAGATGTGATATTGTGAAATACATATATTTGGAACTTGTCTTGTTTTCTAGCATTCCACCCCAGAAATCTTTGTAATCTCCAAAAGGATGGCATCTTTCTATGTGCTAATGAGTTGACTGATAGCTGAGAACCCCTGGGTAGCTTTTGGATAAGTCCCCAAAAGACCTCAACAAAATTAAAGAGTATTTTTAGCCCTACACCCCATACTCTCGGGAGAGAAGATGTGATTATCCATGCCCACACAATAAAGCATCTATTAAAACTTAAAGGGCTTCTGCATAGCTGATAATGTAGAGGTCCCATGGAGGCAGGCTGTGGGCACTCCAAGCCTCTTCCTGCACATCTCTCCCTATGCACTTCTTTATCTGTACTCTTAAGAGCTTTGTTTTTTTGTCTTTGAGATGAGATCTCATGTAGCTATTCCAGGACGATCACAACATCGCAGAGAATGATTTTGAACTTCTCATGCCTTCACCTCTTCAAGTGCTAAGATTTCAGACATGCATCACCATGTCCTGTTTATATAGGTCTGGGAATTGAAACCGTTACAGAGTTATGCATGCACTCTACCTATCAAAGAGCCCTAGACTTTCCAGTATCTGGTTTAAACATGTTCCCTTGACATCTGTGAGATGGTCCAGTACATATCAATAAAACCTGATGAGAGGTTGTGGGAATCTCTGTTTATAACTGGTGTATCCGTGCAGATAAAACAACCTGGGGTTTGAAATTGGCATTTAGAGTGAGGAGGCAGGGTCTCAGAGACCAAGCTCTTGTCCCATTGGATTGATGATATGAAGGGAGATAGTGTCAGCAGTGAATTAGATTACAGGACACGCAATGAGTATTCACTTCTGTGTTGATTACTGCATGGTAAGAGTAGAAGAAAAGTGCTTTACTTTTCCAGTGTACCCAACATCTCTAGTTCAAGAGAGTATCCAGATTCAGTCTTGAAAGCATCTCAAGTACAGTTCTCTAGCATTCGGAAGTCATGTTAAGTAACCTTTCAGCCATTAAAGAGGTTGACAGATGTGATCTCATGAAATCCATAGCGTTGTGATGATAGAAGCTACCGCAAAGTTAAAAAGATAAATGACTCACAGAATATTTCCAGTATGTAAAACAAATCAAGATTTACATCTAGAATCCACAAAGAGCTCCTAAAATTGATATGGGAAAGACAAATACCTCAGTAGAGAAATGGGGTTGTAAATGGATAAGCAATCTGCAGAAAAAAAAAAAAAAAGCAAAATTCAATAAGCATAGGAAAAGACGATCAACCTTACTGGTAATTACAGAAATGTAAATTAAAAGTATAATGAGCTATCTTTTTCAACTTAAAAAGCATGGCAATGTATAGTGCTTCTGAGAACTTGGGGAACTGGCATTCTAGACACTTTTACTGGGTAGGAAAGTTTGGTAGGTCTGTTGTCACTTAAAATGCCTATGTTCTTTCTGATCACCCAACTCTTAATTCCGTGGTAGGATCACAGCCTGTCAAACTGTGTAAATATATGATGGGTGTTAATTTCATCACAGTTTGTAAATGGCAATAAAAAGTAAAAATGTGTAACAAGGAGAGTCTAAATAATTATTGTTTTTGCTAACAAAGTAAAACAATACTTTTCTGACCTTAAAAAAGTGAATAGGTATTGGAAAGACATTGTCCGTACACGATATTCGTGGATAAGAAAACAGTAATAGTGTCATTAACCTGTTATTTAAAATGGTGTTTAGGCAAGGAACAGTGCCACACACCTACAATCCTAATACTCAGGAGGCTGAGGCAGGAAGATTGTCTAAGTTCAAAGGCAGCTTGGCTTATTAATGAATTCTAGGCCAGTCATCCTTTCAAGGTGAGACCCTAAACCAAAGCAAAAAAAAAAAAAAAAAAAAAAAAAAAAAAAAAAAAAAAAAAAAAAAAGAAAAAAAAAAAGAAAAACAAAACAAAACACAAAATAGGACAAAAAAATAAGATGAAATTTAACACACAAACACCTGTTTTTAACGTCTTGAGCAACCGTCATTCACAAGGGCTACTACTCTGAATTGCCTGCCATTGTAATCTTTCACATCTTTTGGGCCACCTAAAACACTCCAGCATCACACGCTCACATTATGCACTTAATGATCGTGAAATGACATTTTAATTCTTAAAGTGGAAGCTTGGCTTCACTTATGATGATGATGAACATGTGTTGGACTGTGCATCTAGGTGACATGCGGCACACAGGGAACAACCCAGGATGCCGTTGAACATCCTACAGTGCCCTTAGCAACTGAATATCTGCTGTTGACATTGAGAAATCTCAATTTAAGGGACCAGACAAGAAATGATGAGATGCCCTGAACTCAGAAATAGCAGGAAGCTGTTAGTTTATCTAGGTCTGAAGGGGTTCATACCCCATGTGAAGATACAGCAAGGAGACAGCTGACTTGCAAGATGACAAAGGGAGCTTTACTAGGAACCAAATCAGCTACGCCTTAATCTTGAAACACCAGCTTTCAGATCTGTGAGAAATATATTTTTGTTGTTTAACCTCTCCCCACTCCACCCAATCCCCATCTGAATTATTTTGTTACAGCCATCAGACATGACTCTGTCTGTCTGTCTGTCTGTCTGTCTGTCTGTCTGTCTCTCACATACATGCACACACACACACACACACACACACACACACTCACTCACACACACACATTACACTACACTTTGAAGTTGATTTCATATCCATATTGTGGCCTACTCCAAGTTATCACCACATGTATAGGTCCTGGAAGCATGGCCTTTAGGCATGTTACTCTCTAATTCTCCCTGTGGAGTGAATTAATTATTCCTGTTGCATAGGCCCTGTCAGTGACAGCTAGTCTGAGGTAGATATTATGTCGATCTGATTCTCAAGAAAAACCCTGAGAGATCACTCTGTCAGAGAACTGCCATCTCCTCATGGTGCCTTTGTAACTTTGAAAGTGTCAAAAGTAACTCACCACAGCCTCCATAAAGTCCAGGCCAGGAGTTCCTAAAACAACCAGAAATATCCACTAGCTCCAGATGCCACCGAACTTTCTATTACATGCCTTGTCAACTGGACATACTGCTTTTGTTGGAGTGAGCCTTTCCCACTACATATTGATGAGGAGGGGACATTCACAATAGCAAATTTGTGAGTTCCCCGTTGAATATTTACAATGCTTTTGACCCAAAGACCTCAATCCTCCTCAAATAGTGATAGATCTGAGCAGCAGACATCTGCGACATTTAAGGAAGAGCCATAAGGTCCCCAAAGAAGATACGTGAGTGGGCTAGCAACTCAAGTTTTAGGACAAAAGCCCAGGCTGCACCCAGTAGTCTCAACATGCTAGAGCCAGCCATCTATCTTAGGATGCTAATTAAAGAGACAAGGAATGGTGTAGAGAAAGGAGATTTAATCAGTGTACTTTAGGAAAAGTAAAAGATAACAGGATGTGATGTCCTCCAAACTCTTGATTTTGTCTTTAGGGTAGACATAGAAGCTTTGGAATGGATGAAAGATTGGAGCGGGAGAGGTGCGTGTAATTAAACATTGCTAGTCAAGGTTTGGACCTGCCCATCATTCTCTCAGCTCCTGTTCTGCAAGGTGGGTGGTCCGATAAGAAGTTAGCTGTTAATTGCTGTCATCTATCATGTTGGTTCCTTCGAGGTGATCCATCACAGAAAACTGTCCTCACCTCCTGGGTGGGTTGTCCTACATGGTAGGCCCTGCTGTCATTTGTGGGCCCAAGAAAGGAGTCAATGTTTTTTGAGCCAAAACAGTTCCTTAGGTGCCTGTTACAGGCTGAGGAGATAGGAGGGGACTTCGTAACAGAAGTGGCTTTGATGACATCCTGAGATTGATGTGTAGCAGCTACAGCAGAAAGACAATGAGGTTGCCATGTTGGGTGGTGAGGGGACACTTTAGAAGACTTCTATGTTCAGAACACTTGCCCTGGCATTTTTTTTTACTTCACAATTTACCACAAATTGTGCAGTACAGTTGTCAATGGCTTAGCCCTTGGGAACTTTGCAGATAACAAAGCTTAGCTCCACCAATGCCGGGAGGTAGGTCCTTACCATTCTGTGCCTCAATTACATCACTCCTTTCACTGCAGTTGTTATAGGAGCCTAGTTTATGGGTTCATAGAAAGGACCACTGCACACATCAGACCTCTTCAGGTACCTAATTCAGGTTAACTGTTTTCACTGTAATAGCCCAATCAGTTCAACTGGGAGATGCATTCCCCTATGGACTGTCAATAGCTTCTTGTTGATGAGGATATGGGTGTCAAGAGTAGCTTTCCCTCTGTATTGCACAACTGGCAAGAGAAAAGGCTAGACATCAAACCAAGTCCTGTCTGTTTCCAAATTCTGCATGCCTCTATCTCTCTTCCTGCCTGCCTCCTTGTGATTTAAAATGGTGTTTTTTTCTGGATGCAACAGTAGAGCCACTATAGCTCCATTCTGTTTCCCACCCTCTGGCAGAAACAAGAAATTTCACTGTAGAAAATTGTATTGCTGTGCTACCTGCTCTGACGCTAGCATTGCCCTCTTGATCACACCACAGCAAGGAGGTTGAGAGTCAAACAAGTGCTGGTCTTGTTTCTTTTTAAAATGATTTTTCTATCTTTGAGGTGCTTACATTCACCAATTTCCCAAGCAGTGGTAATAATAAAAACAATTCTAACTATTTACTGAACACCTCTCACATATGCCAAACATTCTCCTGTGTGCTAAGCAGTCTATGGTCAATAATTCACTGAATTATCGCAGCAACATCTCCTAACCCCTGCTTCTACAGCAGTTGGAGCAAGGACAGAAGAATTGAGTTGCTTCTTCTAAATCCCACAACTGATCGATGTCGTGTTGGAACTTGATCCTGGATCTGTGTGATTTCTCTATCATCTTTTTCCTTAATTCATGATATATGTTCCCTTAGAACGTTTATGAAATAGAAGATTAAGGATTTTAGTGTTGGAACCATTACGAAGATCTCAGAGTTCATTTCAGATTACAGGATTGTTTTATATGGTAGAAAATCTTCCTCTTCCTCTTCTTCCTCCTCCTCTTCCCCTCTTTCTCCTTCTTTGAAAAAGAGAAAAGTGCAGCACCTGGTTGGCTTCCAGCCTACTTGCTGTGGAGAAGTGCAAAGATGACTAGGCTCCATCTGGGTATACCAAAGGTCTCAGGTACACTTTACCTTCTGCATTCACCTTCATTTCCTCTCCTTACCTCTGATGAGAAACTAAGGCATGAGTTTAAAAGCATAAAATGCAAAAGTATTACACACTCCAATTAGCTCTTTCTGAGAGATATTCAAATGTGTGTAGAAATATTATCCATGCCTGTGTAAAAGCTTGCCACTAATGTCTGCATGATGTGACATCATCATCCTATTCAGAATAGAAATTAAACAACATGAGGAGAAACGTAAGCTGGCATACTCTTGAGGTTTGCATACTTTTTCTAAGACTCATGGTATATTCTACTTGGCAACACAGAGTCTCATATGTTACAGGAAAATCTTTCAGTGGCTAATACAATGAATGTTTACTTTCCTTTTTGATGCTCTGGATCAACCTCAACTCCTAGACCTATGATGACAAGAGTGGTCTAGAAGTTTCCCAGTTATCCTAGTAAAAGGAAAAAGAGCCTCTGCAATCTCATACCAATAAAGGCGCTGGTCTAGAAGTGCATGTTTTTCATTGGCCATAGACATTCATGTGGTTTCTCTCCTCCAAGAACCACAAGAAATGCCTGATGTAGATCACAGGAAGAAGCCAGTGATGTGTACTAAGGAGTGGTGGTTTCCTGGGTGCACTGTTCCATGACTGTTTAGATCAGATGCATGAACCCTGAACTGAACTAGCAAAGCGCATGTCCTGGAGCTAACTCAGCAACAGTGTTTACAGTGCCGCGGCCATCAAAGAAACCACAAGCATTGTTCAAGCTCATATAGCCCATGACACATTATGTTTTAAGGTAAAGCTGATTATGAACTCAACATCTGAAGTATGAAAGCATTTCATTCACTGTTACATATTTTGCAGTGATTTATACATATGTCTGTATATTTTAGTTACCTATTATAGTCTAGATAGAAATTGATAGAACATTCTATAAAATTGGAAAGTCAAGTTGTCCTTGTGTCTACTAGAACACAATGGAGATGTTCAAAGAACCATAATGATTCAGCCCATAGCCTTGAATTCTTCAATGTCATCCCAAGGACATATTGCTCATTATATGATTTCTTTGTGGGGACTGTAGAACTGAAATTAAATCTAGATTGGGAATAAACCAATGGATTATGAAATTATGCCCTTTTCCTGAGACCAGTCCTCCAATGAATTCATAAAGGTTGGGCAAAACTTTGATCTGCCAAAAAGACTAATTTCACTTGCTGATGCCTCTGAATATTAATCTAAAAAATAAAGAAATGTTGAAAAGATAGAGAAATTGCAGTAAGCATTGAAATTTCAAAAATTAACAGAATGGACACATTTGTGTCATTTTAAAATGGAAGAAGGAAAGATTTCTCCCTACATGGTTTTAATTTGCAAGTACTGTGGCCACGGTAGAATGTAGGCCAGAGTTCTGTGATGTGCCTTCATCAACTTGGTCTTTCTTCAGCATTCTCGAGCACCTGAACTTTAGACTTCTCACACTCCCCACCATAGAGACTCTGCATTGGATTTTTGTAGGTCACCAGACACAGTAGGGTAAACTAGACTATGGCTCAGATCTAGATGCTTAGCATCCTTTTGCCGCTAGAAAAGACACTTCCCCAGGCTGTCTGTGTCATCTCCTACACAGCTTCTAGCCTCTAAGAGCTGGCAGTCACAGGAGAGAAAGTCCGTTCAGAGGTCACATGGGTTGTGAGGAAACACAGGTTGAAGGCTGTCTCTTTAGAGATACATTAGGGGTTAGAATCTCAGGCAGTTTAGACTGCGAACTGGGCATGTCTGTGAGGTATCCCTAGGATCTCTTCTGCTCCAGTAGCCACTGTAGTGGAACCCTTCCACAATACCAGCTTTCAGCCTTGCTCTGTCCTCTTGTTGACCCCTTGTTTCCACAGCATGACTGTGGGGCAGTGGACTGTGCCAGGAAACTTGGTAAGGTTGAGTGGGTTCAGAAACCTCAGCACCCTCTTGAGGATGGTAGGTAATGAGGTATTTAGATGGGCCCTGAGGGTTTAGCCAATAAGTTTTCCTTCCTGGACATTCCTTTCTGTAATAGATATTTAATCTCTGGTTCACCCTAGGAGGTTGTATGCATTCATCTTCTACTTCCAATAAATAATATATATGAACAAGTAAGGATTGTCTCTCATCAAGAACCACCATGGGGGGAAACCTTCCTTACTGTGCTGCAGAGCCTAAATCTGTCTTCGACAGTCTGTGCACTCATTACTGACTTCTTGTATTTCCCTCGTGATTTAGCATCACCTGGGTGTCCGGGAGTTAGGGAATCCCAGCTTCAGCCTCAGCCTACATCATTTCTCACCCAGGCTGAGGTCCCCATCTTAGGCTGCATTCTCCCGCTCCCTGAGCAGGGTATCGGCACTTTGTGCAAGTCTAGCACCTGATGGCTGCATAGGGTGAAATGCAACTTAGTGTTCGGTGTTCTGTCTGTCTGAGAGGAGTTCACACACCCAGGCAGCAAGACTGAATGAGAAAGAATGCAGAACCACAGATAACCACATCCATACAGAGACTTATTGATTTCTTAAAACAAAGATTCAGTGTCCAGGCATTCTTTAACATCTCATCTGGACATGGGGATATATTACTAGGAAAGAGATTTAAGGTGTAAGGAGAGGATCAAATCCCCATGAGATTGACCCATCTGCTGCCCACTCTTCTGTAGATAACTCAATACCATGGAGTCACCATTCGATCATGTCTAAAGGAGGAGTTAATGCCTATATAGAACCAGCTGTGAGAGTCATATGAAAGCATCTATGGGACAAGTATTAGCTTCTGCCCATTGAAGAATCCTCCATCATCCCAGAGTGAAGAGGGTCTGATAACTTCTCTCAGTGGCAGCCATGTGTTCACTGGGATCAACTTCATATCCATTTGAAGCACATTGTTTCAAAGCATATAGGGAAAGAAATCATTCAGAGACAGTGCTGGCAGACTGCAAGACTCTCTAGATAGGACTTTGCCCTTTCTAACCTTCATCATCCCAGCTTCATAGCCCCATTTCCTGCACACAGAAACACTTACCGACATGACAGTGCATGTATGAGTGCAGAAAGAGCTGGTCATGCCACCGTGACTACCTCTGTGTTTACAGTGTGTTTACAGTGATCCATGAGAAAGCTGTTGTGCCACACATCTGGGGCTCTTGAGATTAATGGAAGGCAGATACCAGTGTATGTGAGCAATAAAGCTCAACATCCAGGGAAGGGTGTGATCAGTGAAGATTTGGCCTCATGCATGTATGACTGAGGCAAAGGCCCCCTTCACCCTGTATCCTACCTGCCTCACTGCTTCAGACAAGCCCCACTATGGTGGCCCTATACATAAGCAACTTCAAGTTAGGACTTCTTAACAGAGGAATGAAAATCAGTCAATAGGATTGGGTAATCACTTAATTATGCCACATAGGTGGACTATGTAGTATAGTAGCTTTTGAGTATTGAATATTGACAAGCGTGCAGTTTTATTGACTTCAGAGAATCCGAAAGATCATGGATGTGAAAGCAGAAAGCTACTATGTGCTCCTCAATACCCAACAACTCTGTCTTCTGCATGTTAAAGTGAAATGCTTCCCATTCTAAAATTCTATAAATAAATAGAATAAATAAATTTGCAAAACTGCTGTCCAGTTTTTGAAGATGCTTAGCATAGATGGCTATTGACTCACATATTACAAAGGTGTTCAAATCTTTAGTCATAAAAAAGTAGAGCATGTTATGTTCTGACTTAACCCCTTCAGTTCTGGGCAATACAATGCAAAAATATAAACTTGGTTCTGTGATCTTTCAGGCCTTCATTGAAGATTCTTTCATATGCAATAACAATACTGAAGTGCTGGTGGTCAGATAAAAGCATATTTTAGATGAATAATTCATTTGTCTGTGGAGGATTATGTGTTCATCAGAATGGCATCTTATTATCTATAGTAAGTGTCACAGATAATAGACATAAAATTCACATTACATATGTATTATGCCACATCATATGAGTGGGTGTCATGTACACAGACCAGAAACTGTTGGCCACTTACAGTGCATCTGCAGGATACTCAGAAAGTAAATGATGGTTCCCTAAGTTAATGTGAACAAGATGGGGCTGTTTTAATTTTGTGCAAATTAACAACTTCATTTCTATTTCAAGTTCTCTTTATGCCAAAATAACATAGGCTGAATCCTAGACTATTTTGGGACTCTTCCTTTCCCTGCAATAATTTGTCATTTTGGGGAGGGACTTCAGATGAAGTATGAAAGAAAGGTGTTCCATATTGTCATCTCATCAGACCAGCATTCTGACAGATCCCCCACTCGACTAGAATTTCCTCTACCCATGATGCAATCACTAGCTTGTCCCTCATGTCTGCTAATAATGTTTGCTGTGGAACAAGTAATATCTGTGGCTCCCATACCAGGTTGACCACAGCAATACAATGCAGATGTGCTAGGTTCAAGTGCTCAACATCCATACAGCCTCTTTTGCTAGAGCCTAGCCTTTTTCCTGGGGTGTCACCTAGGTGCACAAGGCTAGTATTCTTGTGTTCAAATCTTCTCAATTTAACTGAAGGTGCTACCAATAAACTAGCCTTTCTCCATCTTAGGCTTGAAAGCCATCTTATAATAAAGACAAATTAGGTATTTTACTATTTATGCTTAAATCTTTGTTCCTCAAAGACTGGGTTATGCCCCATCTGTAACCTTACATACAAATGGTTCTGTACTGCCTGTTCCAGGAATTGGCAACCATGTGTTTGTTTTACAAAGTTGTGATGATCATCTTGCAACCATTCCTTTGTTTCTGGGGGTTGTTATGACCATCTGGCATTCCTACCTTTCTTTTTAGAAGTTATTATGACCACCTGTTGTTATGACCATGTTGTCCGCTATTGTAACCCCACCTATTTGCCTGTCAACCCCCCCATTTGGAAACCTACCCCTGAGCTATAAAAACTTTATCTTCCCAAAGTCCATTGCTGACTTCTTGAACTCTACCTTACAAAGAGGCAGCCCATGTAAACCAATAAAAACAAGCTCACTTTTATTAATTAATTGCTTTCTTTAATTAATTTGGTCATGATGATTTGGGTTCGTGGTCTTTCTCCTTACATCTGTGGGATTAAGACCCATGTTAGTAACAGGTCAATGCAGAACACATCTTTGTGTCTCCCCCACAAATCCATAGTATACATTCAGTCTTATTCTTCCCTGTGTCTCTTTTTACCATGGCCACCACTATATCCCAAATCCAGAGATTCTCCTCCAGTCTAGATTGGAGGTCTCTTCTAATGCATCCAGCAGTTGTCCTAGCCTGTTGTTTATGCCTTAGGTATCCTGGGAGCTGAGCTTTTGATAATGAAAGCCTTTTTCTTTTGTTGCAGTCACACAAATTCACCATGACAATGAATCCCTGAAGTCTGAGCTTATTATAGAGTTACAGGATAACGGCAAAAATTGAGACAATTAAGACTCCTGTTACTATTTTTAAATATGACTCCACCTCAAAATACTCTAGTTCTGCCACAGTTTTCAATTTGCTGGGCCTCAGCTTTCCTTCAGCTTTTCCTTCCTTTTTTTTTTTTTTTTTTCTTCTGGGGTCTTTATACATGCTTCTGTTCTGTATAGCGATAAGTCATGGAGTCTGCTACAAAGCTTCCTGTGATTGTTCAAGCCAGTACAGGCTTTTGTGTGTTTTGACGACTCTGTGATTCCAGAGAAGGAGTCTTTCAACTTGGCCTCTCTGCTGAAAGAACTGGGCTATGTGCCCTTGCGGTTAGAATGGGAGGTGGACTCAGAATAATAGACACAGCTCTGATGCCCAGCACTACTGGATTCCTATGCACTGAGTGTGTGGTTTTAATGTCAGCCTGAGTCTCTCCTGCAGGTTCCTGGGGTTATGGAAGGCTGCTGGATGGTCTCTAGGCCTTCTGGATGTGTTAGAGTTGAATCTCAGGATAGAAGCAGCTTCTCAATCTGAGCCTCAACCACTGCTAAAATCCTGGTATCTGAATTCCTTCTAGAAATGGTATTTAATCCTCCAAGGCTAGGAAAGTTCCATCAGACTAACTCTACCCCCTCTACTTTGACCTCCAAAATTCAAAAGGATATTCCTGAGGTCACTCTGTGCCCCAAAGATATGTCAGGTAATTTCTTACCCATTATTCTGAATATAGCATCCTTCATGCTAGGGCTGTTTGCACATAAAATTTTTATTTAAAATTACTAGAGGGGCTATCTTTAAATTTAAATATCTATATTTAAAACTATCAGAGGAACACAATTCTCCTAAACAGCAGCTCCCAAATGTCAAGGGTTAAAGTTATGTTTTAAGTTTTAATTACTGTGTTTAAGAGATCTATAAAACAAAAATGCCTTGAACCTGTAAGCCCCACTTGCCCAAGGACAGATTACTTCCTGGAATGCTGAGGCCTGTTCATATAAGAGAACAAGCCATGTGCTTTCACTTCAGTAAGCAAGGTTGGTTGTCTCGATGGCACAGGATGAGCGTGATCCCAAGTAGGTGGGAGGTATGTAGCCAGGAAGCATGTCAGGATGTATGCTTGTCCATGTTTAGATGAAAGTGGGATGTACGTAACCTTGTGAGTTTTGCCCCCATGTAACATAATTCATGGCAACTCTGTGGGAATCCTGGCTACAGGCCTGGCCAGTGTCTATCATCCCGGTCAGTACTGACCTTGCTTCAAATTTGGCTCAAACTTGTTGTGCTTTTATCCTCATCAAAACCCAACAGCACCTAGCACTTAGCACCTAGAACAGAAAAGTGCAGGCTCCCCTTTGGCGTAGCTAGCAATCAACCTTGCTATAAGGCCTGTAAGACTTTAGTAGGCCTGTGTGATTGTATTCTTCTAAACCTTTAGCCCAGTAAG
The DNA here is from genome assembly GCA_030674055.1 of Rhabdomys pumilio. NCBI lineage: Eukaryota > Metazoa > Chordata > Mammalia > Rodentia > Muridae > Rhabdomys > Rhabdomys pumilio. The sequence continues at coordinate 153,638,866 of JANHMN010000003.1, forward strand.
AATTTGATCCCTCAAAACTTTACCGTCTTAGACTCATCCCAAACATCTGGCTTCTGGTACTCTAAGACTTCTAAAATGGTACCTGTGTGGTAAGTAGCCAGAATAGCCACAGGAAATGAGATAGATATTCTCACTCAAGAGAAGCCCATCACAGCTCAGCCTAGAACAGCAGAGCTGGCCTGACCTCCACCTAGAACCTGCCCATACCACCCTGAAGTTGTAGAAGCAATAGAAGGTTTCGTGCCGGGGAAACATTTGCTATCTGCCTGCCTCTGAAGTACACAGAACCCCAAGCTTCCTAGGAGGTGATAAACACTGAATAAACCTTGACTCAGTAGATTATTTTGAACCCAGCTGTACTTGCTAGCTGGATGGCTCAAAGCCAGTTACTTGACCTTTAGAGAAATGGAAATATCAATGTCTTCTTAAAAGATACCTCGGTGGTCCACTGAGATAATGTACTATACAAACCTTCAGATGCGTGACGTAGACTTAGAAAAAGAGAGGCAGATAGTTTCTAAAGGATTTTAGCATTTGCATTTCCTGCTTCCTTGGATTTCAGATAAATGAGGGTTTACTGAAATCTGCCTCAGGTTCGCTTTCATCACGGGGCACTGGACTCTGTCTCCCAGGTCCCTTCCAGCTCTGCCATCCTATAATTCTAAATGTCAGCATGAATGATCTGATGATGGCACTATTAATTCTCTCATGGCAGATAGATAGAGACCGAAGGCCCAGAAAGGAGGCTGCCGTTGATCAGGAATGAGGAATGGCATGGGCTGCTGTAGACTTCTGTGTGAGTGTTTTATATGTGCACTCTTTATTCATGTATTCATTACACATATAATCACAGAGTGAATATTGCCTGTGCCAGGGGCTAGAGTAGATGCCGGAAAAGAAGAACAAAGGGTGACTGAGGATAAAGAGAGTTATGAGCATGAATCAAACAAGGTTTGTGACCACAGGGATTTTTTTTTTTTTTTTGTCAAGTAGAACTCACAGCCAATCACAGGATCCATATTCCTCAGCCTACTGTTCTTGGGGTCTTTGGTGAGATTACAGACACTTCTATCCACATAAAAAAAAACCAAAATCCTGTTCACTAAAAACGTGGTGGTGGTCCCAAAGCTGGTTCACAGGGAAGTCCTCCACAGTCACAAGACAGCAGGCCACGATAGACACAAGGGAGTCAGTGGGTTTCCAAGAGTTTACTGTTTATGGTGAATGTAGATGGTCTGGGTGCACCCTATCCCCAGTGAAAGTCAGGGCAGGCCTGAGTTAAATGGGGGGGGGGAGAGAAAGGGAGGAGGAGGGTCTGGGGAAAAATGCTTAATTGGCTACACCCTCTTCCTTCAGGTATCTCATTAGTATGTAAATCTCTCCAGGCTAAGGCCTGTAGCTGTGCTCTCTACCTGTGTCCTAACTGAATGGTGCAGGTTAAATGGAGCTTAGACTGAGTGTTAGGACCCTGGGTTCTGGGGGTGTGGCTGAACACCTGCCGTTTCTCCCTTGGAGTCTCGGGGTTCCGAGCCCATGCCCACTCAAGAACCAAGATACCCTTCCACGGCCTGACCCTTACTTACTAAATATTTCCTTGCAAAACCATTCCAGATCTTTGGAGGTTTCTAGGAGAATGTTCTACTTTCTCTTGCATCATTCTGGAGCTGCTGTTTGCTGCTCCCATCTGTAAGGGAGCCTGATGCCCTGTACTGTCTGTCTGCTCTCATTGGAGAAAGCAGCAAGAGCCATTCTGTGTTTCTTAGACGTGGTTACATTAGGAACTAGCCTTCAGTCCAGGGCTTGTGGCAACTAAAATATTGGCATTTCCCTGGCCTTGAAGCAGCTGCCACCACTCAGTCCCTTTTGTTGGCTTTGGTGTCTCACCTCCTCTACCTTCCTTCACAGTTGTTCCAAAGAGTTCATCTGCTTCTGTCTTCAACAGAACTCACATTCACCCAGCACCAAATCCTCCTTGTCCCTTCCATCCTTTTTTCATCATCCTTTCCTTTCTCCTTTCTTCCCTTCCTTATTCACTCTCTTTCTCCTGTCCTGGACACAATTGGTAATTTGTGCCATAGGAATAGAAATAGGAAGAGAGAAGATGGCCTTTCCCATCTCCAGGCTCCATGCACACTCCTTTTCCCTTTTCCTCTCCTCAACACCACCCTGCAGAGCAAACCCTTTCTCTCTATCATTCTAAATACCCAGATTCCCTGGAACCTTAGTTCTCACTACAAGTGGTTACCAGATTATTTTCCCAACAAAGCACTTCAGGATTTATCTATGTATATACAAATACACACGTGCATACAATAACAATGTAAAAAGAAGTCATGAATTCGAAGGAGAGTGGGGGGGGTATGTGTGAGGGTTTGGAGGGAGGAAAGGGAAGAATAAAGCATTATAATTAAATTACAACCTCAAAGTAAGCAAAGAAGGAAAAGAAGAAGAAAAAAGGGCTGAGTCTCACTTGTGAAACTGTCAGGATAAAATAGAAGAAACCAAGTCCATAAAACTCCTTTCATTTCATCCCCTAAAGCACCAGCATACATCTGTCACCTGCTACGTGAGGACACAGGACAGATATCAGCATCAGGAGCCGGCAGTGTGGTGACAAGATGCTGTTGTATTGCCAAGGCCAGCAGGGTGGGGGTGGGGCAGCACCCACACTCCTGTGGTGATGAAGGAGATCCTGCAGCATTCACTCTGTAGTCAGAGCAGATGTTGCACTCCTGTTTCAGGATTCTCAGTGTTTCTAAATACCAGTCGTGTACCAGAGGGAAGCCTCTGCAGGAGGATGTAGTCTGACTTAAAAGAAGGAGGCTCAGAGATAGGGTAAGAAGGACATACACAAACCTAGGTGGATTTAACCAGGAGCTAATAAAATTTGTGCTCTGGGGCCTGGCATCTGTGCTTCTTTCTTCTAAATTCCGGTTCCCGATGTTTTTTTATTTGTAATTTGTATTCATTTTCTTGAAATGGTCTCCCAATTTTTATATGTCCTGTCCCATACAGAACACTTCAGTGTTCAGCTTGAACATAGACACACGAACACATGAAGTTCCCGAACCAGCACTGGAAAAGCGGGAGCTGTGGTAACTTCTCCCTTCTCTGCTCTCTCCTTCCTCTTTAGAGCCTGTGACCTTGAATCTCAGAACTCCTCAGGCTCCCACAGTGAACACAGATCAGTGGCCTATGTCACGCTAGCCTTCTCACACCCCACTGCTGAATCTGGTGCTTTGCAGTCCACGACCTACGGGCCCAGCACTTATTTTTGTGAGCACGGTTCTGAGGGGCACAGCAGTCTTCAGTTCTGATGTTGCTCAGGCCAACGCTTATATCATGTTCATGAGACAGAATTGAGGGGCCATCACAAAGCTAACCTACCCCACAGCCTGAGGTAGTTCCTTTCTTGCTTCTTCAGAAAGGTTTGTCATCCCTTGACTTGGCTCCGGGGAACTTGAACACTGTTACTGATAAGACCAAAGATCTATTTAAATATGAATTCATGACTTTTTATCCTTACTATGCTGAAAACCCAGACTGCATAGGCCCCATAATCACCATGCCGAGCCCTGATCCACTCTTCTTCACACCCTTCACAGAAGGCTCTTCCAACAGTGGATGTTGCCCAGACATCCTCCCCACAGCCCTCCCTCCCCCAACATATCTTGGACCCCAACTGTGTGTTTTGCCCAGGAGCCCTTTCCTCTGACTTTGTCCCAACTCTAGATACAAACCTGCCTACCTGCAAGTTTTCCCATGACCATTATCAAATGCCCCGCCCCCCTTTGTTTCCATGTGCTGGTTTCTCTTTTCATAGTCCCCACAGCTGTCTGGTTTGACTCTTTTCCCGTTTGTCATTCAGTTTCCGATGTTAGCAAAGCGTTGTGAGACTAGGGTCTGCTCTATCTGCTCCACGTTTGAAAAATGCCTAATACAATAGCATCTTCCAAGAATATATGTTGAAAAAATTATACAAGAGCAGGCTCAAAATACAAAGTATGCTTGAGCAGGCTCATCCCGAGAGCTGGAAAGGAATAACCTCCAGCAGAGGCATTCGGCGCTGTGTACTCTGCACCGAGACGAGGTGGTCCGCAGCACAGCGTGTACAGTGCCGAGACTCAGTGGCAGAGTGAATCGGGTTCCTTCAAGAAACTGTGAGGTTTCATATGTAACCAGGAGGGCATCAGGGGCCAAGATGGATTGAACCTACCACTTAGGATGTCGCAACTGAAGAAGGTAAATGTGCATTAGGCTTCAGGATGCAACAGTGAACCTAATTGTTTATCCTCATGACAAAGTCCAAGGCCTTCACTTTAGAATCATATATAGCAATATATAACAGTAACGGCACCGAGCCTCTCAAATGGCACGCCTTTCTGCTGTTGGCCAATCACGTTGTGAGATGCCTTTCCATTACTGCTTCTACCCTGCAGCCCCATGGTCAGCATGTCCCCTGACAAGCTCAGAAGCTTCTCTTCGTGCCCTGCTACCACAGCGTTTCTTCTCCCTTTCCTATGCTATGAGCATCTTCCTCATGTCTCCCACTTGCCCAAGGTCTGCCTACCCCGAACACTCTACTTGATCCTCATTTCCATCACCTCAGATACTCCCAGAATCGGCAGTAACTTCTTTCTGACTACCCTGTCATTAATTAATTTCTTCCTACTTTACTAGTTTCATAATCCTTTACCCCACCCCACCCCCACCCCCAAACCTAAGCAATTAAAGCAACCAGCATCTTTGGTTCTTTTAGGATTTTGTGGATCCGGAATTAGGGTATGGCTTCGTTTCCCAGGATTTCGGCGCAGCATAAGAACTGAAGCCATTGCTGGAGCTCACGGGGTGAAAGAGGAAGTGAGCTTAAGACTGCCCCCTCCAGGTTAAGCACCATGGGAAGAGCAGTGGAAGTCTGGGCTTGATCCTGCTGCCACCTGGATACCTCCACTTGGCTTACAGTGTCTGTAGGTGGATGCACAGTTCCTTCGTAGCCTCTCAGGGTTCCCAGCAGTGTTCCAAAAACAGGAAGTAGAGGCTTCTTGGTCTGCAGCTTCCTCCGTGAAGATAGATATGTCTCTTACTGAGCTGCATTCTCAGACAGCCGCCAGCTCATGTCACCCACTGTAGCCGTCTCCAAGTGTCTACTCTCTAAGCAGTCACTCTTTTTTTTTTCCTGGAAAGTAAAGGACTTCTAGTAACCTCTAACAAATGACAACAGACTATTTTAAGAGGTGTTTGTCTTCAGGGCTAAGTGCAATGAATCAACCTGTAGAACAGGGTTGTAACTAAATACATACTCCACTGACAAAAACCAAATAAATAACAAATAACGAAGTTATAAAATAAATAAATAAAAGCTCCCATGTGTTTAACTAATCTAATTTTCCTTCTTCCCACCATGTTCCTAAGCTCTGCTAGACAGCAAGGCTGTTTGTATGGAGCAGGGCAAAATTTGACAGTTACCAGTGTCTCCCTAGGAAAACAATTTTTTTTTTAAAATTTACATTTAAATTCTTTAAATAGAGCAATTTCCTCCCCTCCCCTCTTCTGCTATTAAGATGGCTTCTGAGTGAAAGGAAAACCTTGGACCATTTCTGGTAACTAGGGGATGGAATACAGAGTGGAGCTGCTGTAGAAATGAGGGGTACCTGTGCTGGTCACTGTCATCTGGAGACCTGGCATGAGTGGTAGTACTGATGTGCTCTCAGGATTGACATCTCTGAGGACGGTCCTGTTTGTCCTTAGCATTCTCTTATGCTCTTGGCTGACCTTTCTCCTCAGCTTTCATGTCCTTGGTATTTCTCTGTCCAGATTGGCTGGTCATCCTTTAGGCACTTTATGACTGCTCACCTGTCTATGCAGCAAGCTTCTGAATCCTGCCTCACTTTCCAAGGATCAGCAGAGCCAAGATGGCTTCCCTTGGTTAACTCTTCCTCGATGCTTCTGTCTCCTAGGGCTGACCCATCTTGTGACAGGTATCTCCTTATGGTCCTTAGTGCTCATCAGGTCCCAACTGAGGAAAAGGACATTCCTAAAGAACACAGGTGCAAACAGAGGTTCTAATGAAGGCAGACCTTAGTTCTGGGCTCACTCAAGATTCTCCCAGAGACAAAAGGCAACAACACACCCATAACTTTAACTCTGGATTTCCCTTGTCCTCTAACTTTTACTACAACCCTTTAAAGAAGTCGAATTTCTCCATCTTTCTTGTATGGCCAAGACTTCATTCATAGCAAGTCTTAAGTGGTTTTTCTCCCTGCTCATAGTTCATAGGACTTCTGTGAACCAGGGCAACAGCTCCAGGTTTTGATATATTGGCAGGAGCTCAAGGAATTCAGGAATTCATTTTGTCTACTGAAGCCTGGCTTGAAAAATTATTAATTTTCTAATGATTCAAAAATCCTTTTATCTAGTGAAAGATGAGAAATAGCCCTATTGATGGGATTGGTTTTCATCTCTTCCTGAAGATCTTAAAGCCAGGGAGCCAGGGTGACACTGACCCAGAGTGACAGCAACCCCTGGGTGACAACTATTCTTGGAGATCGAATACTTCAGAAATTTATTTTAAATTATTCTCCCCACATACATGTAACTTATAAATGAACTCAACTGTTTGAATAAATAGCAATATCACTGGTGCCTCAGGGGATTAAGAAACAGACAGAAACTCACTTTATTATGCTTACCCTGGGTTGACTGTTTTTCTGGGCCTATTCCCTTGATACCTGGGGTATTGACATTTTTTCTAAAGATAGGGCTTGTGCCTCACAATTTCTTATGAAATTATGAAACTAATGCATATTTTGGAGTTCACTGCGCTGGATTTCCAGGAAAAGCAACTGAATTGAGTCTGATAGTTACCCTTTGGGTCAACACAATTAGCAGAAAGCCTTCTACATCCTGATCCGAGCTTTTCAAGGGAAGGTATATGACTTAGCAGTCACTCTGATGCCCCATTGAGGTCATCAACCTGTGTGTTGATATGCAGGAAGTACTTGTTTGTGCACTTGACTCTTACAGTCCCCGTCTTAACTAACTGGATCTTAACCATTCCCTGACTCAACTTCCAGGCTGCCTCCTGGAAGTCTCAACAGCCCTCCTTGTTCCCCACCATTTGTGGCTCTTTCCGATGCAGTGAGCTAGCTGCTCTTCCTGCTTCACATAGTTCTCTGCAAGCAACCAGCTGCCAACTTCCCACATGGTATAATAGTGACCTTTTAGAAAAGATTGACTCTTTCTACACCTCTATTTCCAGAACCTAGGAGAGTATTTGGTGAGAGTAGAGACCCTAATGTATATTTGGTAAATTAGCTATTATATCACCTGTGGAAGTCAGTTTTGTATCTACTTTTAATGTCAAAGAGGATCCCACATATGCGTGGAGACTCTGGGTAAGCATCCCAGTATTCTGAGAACAGGTAAGGATTTAAAATTTAGTTCAAATATTCCGTCATAGGACGCTGAACCATTTAGGGCCTGAAAAAGAAAAAAAGGGGAAAATCATTTTAATTTTTTTAAAAACAGTTTTTGTGGAAAAGGGTAAGTTGGCTCATAGTCTGACAAAACATGAGGATGAACTTTCACCTGCACGGCTCTAGGTGGAAGGGGTTTATGTACACCTTTCTGGAAATTTATTCAGCAGCCATTGAGCTTCTTTTGCTTCGGTTTATTGGCAAATACTCTATTTTTTTTTCTATCTAGTAGACAATGTGGTCTTAAACAATCTGCTGAGGAAAGGTAAACTGGTGGGTGAGACAGGTTAATGTCACAGCATCTCCAAGTTATTGGTCCAAAGTGATGTTTGGAGTAAAGAAGCAAGAATGGGGGGAAAGCCCATGAAGACAATAAATATACCAGGAAGAGAGCAGAGATAAAGGGAGGGAGAGTGGCAGACGCTATGCATTTGTGAAAGGGAGAGTGGGCTGGGGAATTTCAGCCAGTCCACAAAGGTACTGTCCCTATCTCTCGCTATTTTTTATCTAGGTGAAAGGCTATGAATGAGGTACCAGCCATAGCTCACACTGTAGGAGACTGGGGACATTTCAGGGTTTGTAGCATCTTGAGTTATCACTCCACTGTAAAGTGGCTGTGTATCTTAGCAACCTGGCTATCCACCACCCATAATTACAAATAGAGCTGTCCATGGGAGGACTTGACCCTGAGATCCTTAGAGACATTGTGATTTCCTTCCTCCTCCAGTACACTATTGCCTGCAGAGCAAAGAGTAATGATGGCACTATGCCTCATGGTTCAAGGAATGTTTACTGTTCTCTAAGTGATGGATGGGAATAGTGACAGCAGAACTACATATTTCCTCGCCAGACTGAGCCATAAAGAACATTTAGGGCCCAGCTCTGTGTTACTCAAATTATAATGTACACATAACCACGATGAGATCTTGCTAAAATCTGAGTTCTGATTCAGCAGGTGTGGGATAGGGTCCATGGTAGCAACATTTCAGCAAGGTCCCAGGGAATGCTTATTCGACTTATTGGACCATGAGCCATGCATGAGTAATAAGGCAACCCTTCCTTCCTCACAGGGGAAATGTGTGGAGCTGTGACAGCTATCATGGTTGGTTTTGGTCTAGCTGTTGATACCATGGTGTGTTCTTATCTGGAACTCAAGTCAACTTGGCCTCAGTCTTTTTTTAACAAAACCCAGTGACACTGGATTTGAAGAAATCAGCAAGCACAGTATCTTCTGCCACAGTAGCATAGGGAAGACACGACGGGTGCTCCTGAGATTTACCCACACAGCATGCAGCATGGATGAGCCCACAAGAGTGAACAGATTTCCAAATGACTTTTCCTTATGACCCGACTGACATCTTCACAAGGAGTAAGGGAAATGAGTAACTTTACCGATCTAGGCCTACTTTCTCAATGGATGAACTCTGGGAGGAAGGGGAAGGTATGCAGAACTTGAAGATTTGTGCAAAGTTCACTTGACTAGCAGAGCAGATGTAAGCACAAAGAATATTTTAGAATGTTTATATTTAGGTTCTGCCCAGGGGGAGTTCTTTTTTATCACCTGAAGATGCCACTTCAATTTGATAAACAGCAGGAGGAGAGAGACTGGCGTTGAGAAATGTGAGAAGCACAATGCTTCAATTAACAGGAACAATGGACTGTCAGAAGAGAGCGGCTTTATTTTCATCTCTGTTGTGTTCATTCTGCTCAGTTCAACAAACACACCCTTGAGTCCCTATTACACAGTAGCACTGCACTGGTTGTTGAGTGAGCACAGAGCAGTAGGAAATAGCGCCTACTCCTGAGAAGTATTCAGTGCATCTGAGAGATAGAAGAGTACAGAGTTAGTGTCTGTGTAGCATAATTACATGGACTAAAATGGGATCTCTTCACCTATACTGGAATGAAGAATACAGAGCCTGGACACACGGGTCAATCTACAAGCGCGAGTGGGAATTAGTATGTTTAGCTTTACTGATGCTATGACACAAGACCCAAGAAAAGCAATTTAGAGGGTAGAAAGATTTTTTTTGTTGTTGTTGTTGTTCGTAGTTTCAGTCCAAGGCTACTTTGTCCTATCGCTGTGGGCCTGTGGCAAGATAGTAAGTCATGGTGAGGAGTGAATGATGGTTCAAGGATGCTCACACTTCTGGCAGCTAAGAAGCAAGAGAGGAAAGATCCAGATGCAAAGTATAGCCTTCAAGAGCACATTTTAAATGACCTACTTTTTCCAACTAAGCCTAAATCTCTAGAGCTCTACCACCTCTCAATAGCCATGAAGCTAAGAATTTATCCATTGATTATGTCTGAGCCCTTGTGATCCAGCCATCTCCAAAAGGTCCCACTGTCTCGTTTCTCCCTTTTCTTGACACATAACACAATTGTACCTCATCAGATTCATTGGTCCCTGTCATCACCTCATCCAGTAATTTGACTGTATTACTTCACCTAACTACTCTCATAGCAAACTGATGCCTCAGAAGCCCATTTGGACCACTGACCAAGGACAATCAGGCAGACCATCTAGGTTCTATGGGAACTTCCTATTCTAACTAAAATGTTTGCAGAGTTCTCTAAGCACCCACAGGAAAGGCTAGAAAGGGGCCTAGAAGAAGGTCTTTGGAGCAATGTGGAGCCATCAGATACAATCAGTTTCTTCTGCTATCATGGCATAATGAGCAGGTTGTATAAAGGGGGCAAACAAGACTGAGTGGCTACGCCTGCTGAGTGTCCAAATCCCATCAGCTCATTGGGAACTAGTGTCCAGGTGGCAGCAGATCACCTTTGGCTGCTTTTCATCCCATGCCCCAATGCTGTTTTACATTATTCTCACTCCTGAATTTGAAGAAGTATTAACGTATGGCCTTTGGAGTGGTTCTCGTTTTCTGAGAAATTTGTACTCACATAGTTGGTTTTTGAAGTGGTTCAAGAAAAGAGACACCCCACACAATTTGCTTGTGCATTTATCAGAAGGTTACAAATAACCCTGGAAATACAATAGTATCACAGCCAACTACTTGAGTTTTTAGCTGTAGATGGATTGAGCAAAACCACCCACAGAAGACAAGGTACTTGGAGATCAAATAAGTGATGTGTATCATATTAGTGTAAATTTTACCCAAATGAGTGTCTAGTGCCAAAAATTACCATGAAGTCCTTTTAAGATGTAGTGGTCTTATGTACACTATAGCTGGCTCTTCTATCTCAAAATAGCCTCGATACAGAAAGAAGAAAGTTTTGAAGTATGGGATGCGGCTATCTTTTAGCACTGGGCCTACAGATACTACCCTAAAATTAATTAGCCACTTCCTCATTTTCTAGAGAACAGTCCACCCCACCTTATAATGATTCAATGTGAAACAAGTGCCTTTTAGGATGGGATTATTGCTGTCAGCATGAGCCTCACTGCTTCTCATTACTTCCAGGCCAATAAACAGAGCCAGGAGTCAGCTCAGCTCGAGGAAGAGAGTATAAACTCCTCTTTTGGTGAAAAAAAAATAGTCTACATGACAAAGAAATTATTGTACCTGCTTGAAGTTATTGAGAAGGCTGAGATGATCAGGTGATAAAATAGACACTGGAGGTGTTAGACTACGGAGAGATGGGGCAGAGAATATATGTTGGTTAGGGGAGACTGTTGACAGAGGGAACTCACTCTGACTTGAGATTCAATGCTCTGGCAAGCATGCCTGGAGCTTGTTCTATATTTTGTTGTGATGCGTCTGAAATACTGAATATGGCGAAGGCTGATAGGCCAATGAGCACTGAGGAATATACCACACTTCACAGGGAAGTAGAGTACTACTAACTTAACCAAGACGTTGCCTCAACTGCAACTGGTAAGCCAAAGGATACTGAAGAATTTCTGCATAGCCTTTGGTCCATAGTTTACTCTTATGGACTTAGAGAATCCTTTTTCCTCTTGGTATACAGCAATATGAAGAATGGAAGGTAGTATGTCATTACTGGGAGAGGCTAAGAGCATATGCTTATTGTCTCTACCCAGGCTTCAATGTAATCTTAAGAGACTATGACCATCTTGATACTTCACAGAACATTACATTGATCTAATATATTGATGACATTATGTTACCGAAACTGAATAAACCAGAGATAGAGGCTTTTCTACTCACCTTAGTAAGAAATATGAATGCCCTTGGTTGGAGGTAGAAGACAAAGACCCTAGGCTTGAAGTTTCAGAGTTCCTGTGGCTAATAACACACCAGGGGCTTCATTATAATATAAAATATGAGTATTTTTCATATGTTATGATCATCAAGAAAGAAGCACAATTGTGCTCCTTTTTGGAGAGAACATATTTTATATTTGATGTTCTTTCTCTCTCTCTCTCTCTCTCTCTCTCTCTCTCTCTCTCTCTCAGTTGTGTGTGGTGTGTGTGTGTGTGTGTGTGTGTGTGTGTGCTTACATTGCATTTATAGGTTGACTCAGACAAATTGAAAGATGGTCTGGAACATCAGAGTTCTGCAATAGGCCCAGGCCTTGTGAGCTACAGTTCCAGCATGTCATTAATGGCTTCAACAGACAAAATATGGGGTCTCTGAAAACTTACCATAGGGTTCTATGCAGAGAGGTTCAATATTTGAAATACCACTCCTAGTGTATAGATGGTTTCTAGTAGACATGTATGTACCTAACCATGTAATATCAAGTAATTCCATAAACACATGTTAATTCATGACCCAGATGTTTACTAGAGCAAACAGAGCAGGTGCAGGAGTAACCACTGCATACAAAAAAAAAATGCTTTATTGTAAGTAGAATGGGTACATTACAAATCAGGTATCCCACACTGCCATATTCTCTACACTTACTGCTGTTGTATACAAGGCTTTGCTTAGGGAGATTCAACACACACATATCTACTCACTCCAGTTGAGAAACCCATAAGAGATCAAAGTTTAACTTGGTGAACCAGTAAGTTGTATTAAGGCTACTTACAGAAATGAGTGAGGGGTTACAGAAACATGAGTGAGGAGCAGAAATGACTCAAAGACAACTCTATCACCAAAACCTACCCCAGCATGGATAACATCTCACAAAGCTGGGAACCTGGATCACACTGCACAGCCTGAAGGCAGCTGAACAGGTTGAAGAGTGTCCTTTTTAAATGACTGCTCTAAACCTTTTCCAGGTATCAGTGCTGGCCCTACTTCTTACAGGTAGTTGGTCTCCTGTCAGAGTTATCTTGTGGTTTTGTTTGTCTGAGAGGGACTCTCAGCTTTTATTGCTTACTGTTCCAGGGAGCGGCAGGGAGTGGCCTAGTGAATCTGGTCAACTTCAGGAACTTCCTGAAGCTAATTTGAATTGTTTACTTTCTTGTTTAAGGAGCTTCCCTGCAGGATGCAATGTTTCAATCTCAGAGGAAATTGTTACACAACAATTACATTGACCCATCTCCTTCATGCCTACATGTCACCAGGAGAGAATTTCACACGTGGTTAATGGAAAAAGAAGTCTGGTCCAAGTCACTGACGAGTCTGGGCAGTATTTTAGTGTGAGTAGGAATCGGACAGCTGTTGCATTACCATGCCGCTCTGGTGTCACCCTTTGGAAAGTGTGAAGGGAAACCCACCCTGTGATCAGAGCTGTGAAGAGCATGTCCATTATCCCTCATACGACAGGAAAGGTGGCTTGAAGGAAGAAGCTATGTGACTTGAATCGTAATGGGTCTGAGGGGACTGAAAAGAAGACTGGAAATCAATGACAAAGGGCATCTGAGGAAGAGCTATGTCATGGAGTTCTAAGAAAGACAACAGATGAAATGCATCTTTGGCTTTTATATTAGTGTCCATCAAAGATAAAACTCAAGGAGATATCCTTGTGGAGAGATTGTTCAGCAGTTAAGAACACATACTGGTATTGAAAAGAACCCTGGGGCTTGATTCCCTGCACCCATGTTATGTATAATAACTCTTTAAAATGTATCAATTGCTGAGAAATCTGCCAACAGCCAGAATGGTATATAGTCTACATGGCCATCAGCTTTTATGGGTTATCCAGAAGTTTCCACTATGGACTAAGCAATACAGTAGACATGTAGCCAAAATGGAAGCTTTGTAAAAATACTACAGGCTTTCTCTCCTGCTAAGAATTGCATAGCTACTATTGAAAATAAAGCAGTCAACATCTTTGATCCACACTGTGCCCTCAATATGGCACTACCCTTGGGAGATCATCCAGAAACTCTGCAATAGCCTGGGTATTCTGGATCCTTTCACTCTGGAGAGGGCATTGATTTGGCCTCCTCACCCACAGTGTTGCTGCCATCTGTGTGCTGGGCATGCAGAATGCTTCATCCATTGGCATAATGTCCTGCACAACACTGCCTTGGATCAATGTACATTATTTATGGCGAGAGAGATGAAAATTGATTCATAATTACAGGCTCTACTGATTTCATCATCAACTCCATCATCCTGAAATTTTTGGAGCCCTTTGCCACTTCTTGATTTGGATGAAGTGTTATTCCATAAAATAGGAGTCAGAAAGCTATGACCTGTGGTCCAAATTTAGCCTGCTGTATGTTTTGGGAGATAGAGGTGTACTGGAATACAGCCATGTCCACCTACTCGGGAGAGAAAGAAGCATATTTGCTTGGGTCCTGTAATGGTAGATCTCAGTAGCTGTGAAAGAAACCACGGGACACAAACCCTACATTTTACTACCCATTGCTTTATGGAAAAGTTTTCAGACCTTTGGTATAAGACATGTTCTCTCATTTGCCAAAGGGTTGCCAAAGGGTGGGTGATACACCAAAAAAAAAGAGTCAAGATTGGTTCATCTCCAGGACAGAAAATTTTGAGATACAGGAGATAAGAGACAAGGGAGAGATGGAGAGGGAAGAAGATGGAGAGGGGAAGTGAGGGGGAAAGGAGGAGGAGGGGGAGGGGGAGGGACAGAGAGAGGGAGGAGTGAGGGAATACTGGATCCAACTCTTCTGTTTGTCCTTGGAGCATGCTCTATTTTGTGAATCAACCTCTCTCTCTCTCTCTCTCTCTCTCTCTCTCTCTCTCTCTCTCTCTCTCTCTCTCTCTCTCT
>JANHMN010000003.1:153661363-153673651 GCA_030674055.1 Rhabdomys pumilio
AGGGCAGAGGGCAGAGGGCAGAGGGCAGAGGGCAGAGGGCAGAGGGCGATATATTTCTATATGTTCAAGGCCAGCCTAGTCTACAGAGTAAGTTCCAAGTCAGTCAGAACTACACAGTAAGACCCTGTCTCAAAAAAAATTTTATAGAAATTTGTTCCAGTTTGTGGGGAGACATTTACTGTTTTAATTTCATTGCTTGTCATGGCTCTATTTAAGTTGTTTAAGTCTTTTGGTTTTAATTTTGGTCGATCGTGTGTATGATCTACTGACTATTCTTAGTTGTCAACCTGACTACATCTGAAGTTAACTAAAATTAAAAAATGGATAGCACGCCAGTGAGGGATTTTTTTTTCTTAATTTGACATAGAAAGCTCTACTTCTAATTTCTCATCCTCATCTTCAGGTGGGAAGACATACCTTTAATCTAGGCCACACCTTCTGCTGGAAGCCTACATAAGGACAGGGAAGAAGGAAGCTTTGCATTTTGCCTGCTTCTCTTGCCTCACTAGTAAGTACGTTCCTTAGGCATTAGGGCCACCTCTTCGAGGTTGCAGAGTCTACAGCAGACCCCTGAGATATCTAGCCTTGCGGACTGAGCATCTTCTGGGTTCTTGGACCGTCCATTCATAGCCAGCTTTTGTATGTGTGCAATATCAAGTTATTTATTTGAGTACATATCCTTGTGAACTTTCTTCTTGGAACTGCTTTCACCAGAGAGTCTGGTGAACTGTGCTACCATTAGCATTTGGTTCTAGGAATGTTTAATTTCCTCTCTGATTTCTTCAATGACCTACTGTTAATTTAAACGTATATTGTGCAGGCTCCACTAATCTGTGTAGATTTTGAGTGTTCTCTTGTTAAGTCCTAATTTTATTCCATTGTCATCTGATAAGATACATTTATTTTTCTTTTTGTATTTTAAGGCTTTCTTTGTGGTCTATAATGTGATCAGTTTTACAGAAGGCTTGGAGGAATCCTATGTGTTGCTACAATAGTCTGTAGGTATCTTCTAAATCCAGTTAATCTATGGATAATTTTAGCTCTGAAGTTTGCTTCCTGATTTTTTGTTTTGAAAGTCTAATATAAGAGTGGAATATTACAGTCTTTCACTACTGATGTCTCAGGACCTATGTGACCTTTGTGTCTTCTAAAGTTTGTTTTATGAACCTAACAGTCAAAAGATACTGTACATAAAAACACATATTCTATATGTCCTTGATGAGTTGATCTCTGACTTAATATGTAGTGGCCTATTTTTATTATGGTTAGTATTGGTTTGAAGTCTACATGATCAGATATGAGCATCTCTATGCCAGCTTGCTTATGGCTTCCACTTGCTTGGTAAGTTGATTTCTATCCTGCGGTTCTCATTGCTATGTTTGTCTACGTTATCTCAGTTGTCTCTTCGGTGAAAGCATATGTATGGTTCTTGTTTCTAATCCAGTCAGTTAATCTGCATTTTTTAAATTGGTAAATTGAGGTCATTTGCATTTAAGGCCATTACTGAGAGGGCTTTTCTATTTTCTGTGATTTCATTGGATATTGCTTTGGTTGGTTGGGTTGATAGTTTTATTTCTCTTCCTTTGTTAGTATTAGAGGTCTGTTGGTATGTTGTTCATGGTGGTATTTCTACATGATGGTCCTTCCAAGCTGAAATATGTTTATCTGTTCCTCCCACAAAACTACCATCTCCTATGTTCTTAGGGATGAATCTTTTTCTTCTTTTGTGTTTAATATACTTTCAAGAATTTTCTGCAGTGCTGGTTTATTTGTCATAAATTGCCTTGATGTTTTTGCTTTGAAATGTCATTTCTCCACCAACATTAAGAGATAACATTGCTGGCTGGATATAGCAGTCTTGGTTGCTCGTTATTTATTTACTTTCCATGCTTGCAATGTGTAATTTTTTACTTTAATGAAAAAATATTTTGGGGGCTTTTAGGGTGGTCAATAGATGATTTGATGATATTCTAATATTTCTGTCTTTGTATGTAAGTTAATGTTCTTTTAAAACTTTAAGTGTTTGATATATTTGCTATGTTGTCATGGGAAGGTCCTCTGGCTTTGCCTGTTTGGGGTTCTCAGTGCCTCATGTATTTGGCCACCAATTTCTTTATCTAAGCTTTGGAAATTCTTTGCCATGATGACATTGAATAATCTGCCTAAATCTCCTTAGTTGATATGAGTTCCTTCCTTTGAAATTCTTAGTTTGGCCTCCTGAACATGTCCTAGAGCTCTTGGATGTTTTCATAATGTTTATTAATTTTTAAATGTATAAATGTCTCAGTGCATAATTGACTCAACTGTGTCCTCTGTCCCTGGAGTCATTCATTATTATTATTATTATTATTATTATTATTATTATTATTATTAATTTTTGTCTTGTGTTTTGATGGTGTTCTTCATTGTGCTTTCTAACTGCTAGGTTATTTTATTTTCAAAATTTTTGTTTGATTCTTTTTGGAATCTCAATTTCCTTGGCATGTTTTTCCATCTCTACTTTAAGTTTTTCCCCCTCTGTGTTATTGAGAGTTCATCCACTTTACTAATATTCTTGTCTGGGACATGTGTTCATGTCTTCATTTCCTTTATCTTTTTTGAGTGCTTTATATAGTCATCAGTCTTTGGTAAAATTCTGATCCTGAAATCTGTTTCTGACATCTCAGTAATTCCATTATCACTGTACCCTAGCACTAAGAAGCCATGAGTTTTTCAAGGCCTCAGAGTGGATTGCTGACTCATGGTCTTTGTGTTCCTTCTCTGTGTTTGACACATGTGCGGGGATACATGTGTCCTCCATTTTTGTCCCTTTTATTCCCACTGTTTTTGCTTGATTTATTTGATGTGAGTCCTTCTGGGAGTTGGGCTGACTTAGATTTATGATCCAGGGACCCAACTGCAAGAACAAATGTAATGATTTGACAGCATTCTTAGTGGTAACTGCAGAGTGCTGGTTGGGAGAGATATAGCATATAGTTTCTATACAGCTAAAGTTGTCAATAAGTAAAGTCAGCAGAGTGTAGAGAATGGAGAAAGGAGAAGCAAAGTAAGAATAAGAAAGAAAGTGTGTGGTTTAGGAATTCCAAAGTGAACAGAAAAATATTTAATATTAGTGTAGAGAAAGGACAGGCTTAAAAGCTGTTTCCATTCACAGACAAGCCAAAACACAGCTACGGAATAGTTAGCTACAAAGGGCAAATAATGCAATTAAAAATTAAAAAATTAAAATTAAATAATAGAATAAAGTAAAATGGGAAATCAATAGAAAACACCTATGCTCTCGGTACTTCTTCCTGATTAAGACAACATGGCGTCTCCCTTTCCATTTGCATCCTTTTTTCTTTTTAAAATCAGTTTCCAAAGTGGGGTGATAGAAGTTAAGTCAGGTATCCTTCCAGAAATGCCCATTCTCTGCCAGAATCCCCTGACTCCTACTGGTTGCACATTACAAGTCGGGCTATGGATATTTTGGGGGGGGAGAATTGCGAGGGGAGTGTCTGCTGGTCTCTGTCAGGTTTCCTGTGACTGAAGTTGTGAGTGGGTGTGGGGTGTGGCAGACTTGCCTGGCTGAGTTTACCTTTTCTGCGTCCATCAGGATACTGAATCAAGGTCTACAACAAGATTCCTGCCATTGGTATTCCTCATCCTAGCCAGGGGGTGGGGCAAAGAAAGACACTAGAGCCTTTCAGGTTCAGATTCTCTCAACATGCTTTTGCTTTTATCCTCACAGTGACTCAGGGTCTGGACCAGCCACAAAGTCTGTGCTTTATGTCTGTTCATCTGGGCAATGGTGAGGGTGGAGAGTGGGGTGTTGCTCTGACTACTTGCTTTCTGGAGCCAAGTTCACTGTACTCCACTAGCTTTCCCCAACACATGAAATTCAAACAGGTTCCAGCAGGGACCACCTTTCTGGCTCTGATGTCTGGAATCCATACCTAAGCTTCCCAGAAGAAAGAAAACCCAGCCTGTGAACTGAGGTGTCAGTGGGGACACCCTCTGACTTCATTGTGGAGAACATTTCATCTTGGCTTCTGTTCTCTGTAGCTCTTTTCTTTCTCCATTGGTGGCTTTGTGTCTTGACTTCTGTCAGTCTCACAGGTGCAGCGTTGCATCTGCCATCTTGGTCTACGGTGCTTTCATGGTTTCTGAGATCTCAACTATTTAGAGTTGAATTTACCAGTCCCTTTTCTGAGAGGCCTGAATTAGCCCAGTTATTGACACCCCCACCACTCCAAGGTTAGAATTCTCCCATGTGTTTAGCTAGAACCCTCATGGTCACATTTAAATAACTATCATTTAGAAACCGTCCTACCATTTGCATTAGCTCATGCGTCTATGTGTGTAGATAAGCTTCCAATTTTCCCAGTACTATACACTGAATCATTTCACCACTCACTAGAATACCTTCCTTATCATATGCTGACGTCAGATCTCTGTATTTCTTCAGACATATATTTTTAGAGACTTCCTATTCAATTTCAGAAGTCTGATCATATATTCTTAGCATACCGCTTTTATAGAGGAAGTTTTAGAAATTGTTTTAAATGTCATAATTCCTGGCATGTCATATTTTTGGCCACCACTATTTTTCAGGTATTTCCTGATCATCTGATTTATTTTCCGTAGGAACTTTAGGCTGGCATTGTCTAGCTTCTTATAAAGTAGGTGTTTTTTAAAAATCAGGATTACACATAAATTAGCTAATGGAAATTCTTCCCCTTTGTCATAGTGTGTTTCTCCATTTTTTAAAAAAGGCTTTTTTAGCTCTCTTAGAGTGTTGCATTAATAATAATTTAAAAAGCCCTATGGCATCTACATTTTCTTTTTTATGAAAATCTTTATTGAATATTTTATTTACATTTCAGATGCTATCCCCTTTCCCCATTGCCCCTTCCTAGAAAACCCCCACCCCACCCCTACTTCTCCTTTTTGCTTTTATACTATTTTTAAATGTTAATCAAAGGCTTTATAAGTTTGGTAATGCCCAATATCAATCACAAGTGTAACCCAATACCCAACCTAGATATATCAACTATCTTTGACTGGTGGGGACATGCAAACATCCACATCAGTGTCCCCCTCTCCTCTTGTCACCTAGCTCCTCCTCTCCTTACTCCTTATCTTCCTCTCCTTACTCCTCCCACCTTAGCTCCTCCTACATATCATCGTTCCTGTTAAAATAAAACTTTTTTCATAGAATACAATTAGAGCATAATTATACCAACTTGTATCAGTAAGGTACAAGATAGACCTAATATCCAGTCCATCATTTTGTTGACTAAACAGAACCTCCTAACTAAAAGACTGTCCCTCCTAACTAAAAGACTAATTCTGAACCTGGCTTTTTTTCTTGGCTTTAGAATGAATGTCAGCTGAAAACCATCCTCTGAAACCTTTTCTCTCAAAGTCAATAGCCGGGATTGGGTATGAGACTATAAGTCTTCAAATCCGTCAGAAATCCAGAATGACTGAGTTAACTGAAATTATAGGAAGCACCAAGCATAGCTTCTGAAACTTAGCCAAATTAGAGAGACCACTGAGCACCTGGACAGTCCCTATACTACAAAACGTTGGAGCATTCAATCTTCAGCCTTCTGGCCCAGGATCATCTGACAGACCAAGTGATGCAGAATTATAAAGGGCTGATTACTCTGTCTTGGCAGATATAATCAGTCGACTATTCTGCAAATGTGTCCTTTTCTGTACAGTGATTTGTCTGTAGATGAAAAGAGGCAATTCTTGTCTAGTGGCTGTCTCACCACAACTGGAGTAACTCCAAAGATGCTCAATTTCTTCTTAGAATCCAAGACAGAAACCTGTCAGGAGCAGACAGGTCTTTAATCAGAATGGACATTAATATACAAATGTTTGTAACGTCAATTCTGTGGACTTCTGACGTTTTGATAACCAATTATCCATGTAAGGCAATCTGGACTATTGTTTGTTAACTTCTCTCTGCTAAATAAAATATAGAAAACACCCTAACAATAAACTCAGAGCCATGAATTTGTTATAGGCCCTTAACTCACAGGCTAACCATCTCAAATCAGTTTAAAAACTTAAAGAAGGACTGGGTCTAAGCCTTGTATTCCTAAATGTGTTATATAGGCACAATGCCTATGAAAGTAACAATATCAATCTCACTTTATATCAATAAGAAGCTTGTACCAATGAAAACCTTAAATTAGAAATCAAAGTAAATTTTGTACCATTTAAGAAATTATACCTTGATCTTAGTAACAATTATACATATTTCTAAGAATAGGTTATGTCTATTCAATAAATCCTAGCTAATTCTCTCTGTTCCAACAAAACCACTACTTTCCCCTAGAAAGACAGCCCAATATTAACCACCTCAGTCCCCAAGCCTAGGGAATAGGGGCGCTGACTCTTCATTAACTTCTTCAAGCTGATTATGGGTATTGAAATATTAGAAGAGGGGCAGGAGGAAGAGTAAATTGATAAGCCTCGTCTGTGTCTTCACTGCATCCAGCTGGAATTCCAGGACATCAGAGGTTTGAGCAGGTCTGCTCAGCTCACTTGGTGAGTAGATACACCGAGGCTGTGTATTCTGCAATATACAACTCTCAAAACAAATTTTAGTATCAAGATAATTTTTTGTTTGAATTCTGGAATCTAGTATTCTGGCGGACTGCCTCTGTCATGTCTAATCCATATAATTCTGGGAGTTTCTATGAGGGTATACTCCCACCATCCTCCCATTTTCACCTCCCTGCTCTCAAATTCCCCAACACTAGGGAATCCAAACTTTGAGGCACCAAGGCCCTCTACTTCCACTGATGCCTAACCCCTTACCCCATCCACCCTCCTCCTATTACTATGAGGGTGTGCTCCCACCATCCTCTCATTCCCACCTCCCTGCTCTTGAAATTCCCCAACACTAGGGAATTCGAACTTTCAGGTATCAAGGCTGTCCACTTCCACTGATGCCTGGCAAGACCACCTTCAACTACCTATACAGGTGGAGCCATGAGTCTCTCCCTTTGTGTTCTCGGGCTGGAGATTTTAGAATGGCTACTCCAGCTTGTTTCTTAGGGCCATTTGCTTGAAAAATTGTTTTCCAGCCTTTTACTCTAAGGTAGAGTCTGTCTTTGCCACTGAGGCAGGTTTCCTATATGCAGTAAAATGCTGGGCCTTGTTTATGTATCCAGTCCATTAGCCTATGTCTTTTAATTGGGGAATTGAGTCCATTGATGTTAAGAGATGTTAAGGAACAGTGATTGTTGCTTCTTGTTATTTTTGTTATTAGAAGTGAAATTGTCTTTGTGTGGCTATCTTCTTTTGGATTTGTTGGAAGAGGATTACTTTTTTGATCTTTCTAGGGTATAATTTCCCTCCATGTATTGAAACTTTCCTGCTATTATCCTTTGTAATGCTGGGTTTGTGGAAAGATAATGTATAAATTTGATTTTGTCATGGAATATCTTGGTTTCTCCATCTATGGTAATTGAGAGTTTTGCTGGGTATAGTAGCCTGGGCTGGCATTTGTGTTCTCTTAGGGTTTGTATGACATCTGTCCAGCATCTTCTAGCTTTTATAGTATCTGGTGAGAAGTCTGGTGTAATTCTTATAGGTCTGCCTTTATATGTTACTTAGCCTTTTTCTCTTACTGCATTTAATATTCTTTCTTTGTTTTGTGCACTTGGTGTTTTGATTATTATGTGATGGGAGGTATTTCTTTTCTGGTCTAGTCTATTTGGCGTTCTGTAGGCTTCTTGTATGTTTATGGGCATCTTATTCTTTAGATTAGGGACATTTTCTTCTACAATTTTGTTGAAGATATTTATTGGCCCTTTAAGTTGGGAATCTTCATTGTCATCTATACCTATTATCCTTAGGTTTGGTCTCCTCATTGTGTCCTGGATTTCCTGGATATTTTGTGTTAAGAACTTTTTGCATTTTGTGTTTTCTTTGACAGTTGTGTCAATATTTTCTATGGTATCTTCTGCACCTGAGATTCTCTCTTCTATCTCTTGTATTTTGTTGGTGATGCTTGTGTCTATGACTCCTGGTTTCTTTCCTAGGTTTTCTATCTCCAGGGTAGTCTTCCTTTGTGGTTTCTTTATTGTTTCTACTTCCATTTTTATGTCCTGGATGGTTTTGTTCAATTCCTTCACCTGTTTAGTTGTGTTCTCTTGTAATTCTTTAAGGAATTTTTGTGTTTCCTCTTTAAGGACTTCTACCTGTTTACCTGTGTTCTCCTCAATTTCTTTGAGAGTGTTATTTATCTCCTTCTTAAAGTCGTCTATCATCATAATTAGAAATGGTTTTAAATATGAATCTTGCTTTCCTAGTACTATGGGGAATTCAGGGCTTTCTTGTGTGGGAGAACTAGGTTCTAATGATGCCAAGTACTCTGGGTTGCTGATGCTTATGTTCTTGTGCTTGCCTTTTGCCATCTGGATCTCCTTAGTGCTACCTGCCCTGTCTCTGACTAGAGCCTGTCTTTCCTATTATCTTGGTTTTATCAAAACTGTGTGGGGTGGGTGTTGCTACTGGGGTAAGAGCTGAGGCCCCCAAATCTGCTCAGGCCAGGAGTGACTTCCTGAGTCCTTGTGGGTCCCAGTTACTCCCTGTTTGGGGCAGGTGTTGCTGTCTGATTACCTAAGATAATGCCAGGGTCCAAGCACCTGGGAGCCCTTCTTCCTCTGGATTCCTAGAGATTGAGGGCAGAGCTGCCTCCAGGATCTGCTCAGTTCTCAGGCCCAGACTGGAAGGCGTGTCTACATTTTCTTATGTATGCCTGTGTTGGCTGCTTTTGTCATGTGATTGACTCTTAGGTGATGTCACATATGAACATGTTTATGAATGCTATTGTTGTCATTGCTTTATATGCTCACTCTCTGAGTTTGATTTTTGATTGTGGAATGCTGTCAGTTAGTTTTCCTGGGTCATGCATGGGTTAATTCTCTGGGTATATGGTCATAAGGTCTATGATAATCTGTTTCCCTCTATCCTTAGAGTTATGATTTCCTTCTCTTTCTTTCTTGGTTAGATCTTGGAGTAGAGTATTGAATTTCATTCCTGATTTTATTTGGACGATTTAGGACTTCTCATTAAGAATACCACCAATTTTGGGGTGATGACTGAAGTATTTCATCTCATGCTAGAAATTATTCAACAATATTGAACTACAATTTCTTTTTAAAAAATAACTAAGTTTTTATTTTTGTTTTAAATTTTGTCTTGTGGTGTCATTTAACATTTTTCTTGGGGTTCTATAATGTGAAACAATGGTCTTTGTCCTCTGCATGTAAACATGGCTCGTTTCATATATATTTACCTAAATTTTGTGTTTTTCACTGCACTGTTCTCTGTAGAATTCTTTCCAGTTATGGATCCAGCTCATCATTTTAATGACTATATAATATTCCTTTTTTCATATATCTCATTGGTTTATCTATATCCCTATGGCTAGCATTCACTTTTTCCTTTTATGTACCGCCCCTCTACTATAAGCAAATCTGCAAAAATTATCCTTGAAAATGTAGTGTTGTATGATGTATCCTTTTATTTCCAAAAGCTTCATTCCCAGGAACTGGAGTGCTGAGTCAAAGTTTTTACGTAATTCTGTTTTAATAGCCACTTTGCTTTAGTGTTCAATCTCAGAGCTAAAGCTGCGACTCATAAGGGCTCTTTCGGCTCTAAAGCTCATTAAACCAAAGCATTGCTCAAATCCCAGCCATAAATAAAGCAGATCATGTAAGCAGCGGCTTCAGAGTGAAATGCTGTCACGCCTCACCTCATGGACCAAGACCAACCTGAAAAGGTCTTTACCACACGGGGATGATGTTGAGTTCATGAAGCTTTGGTTTTCAAATGGATTGCTGTCTCTGCAAACTTGAAGAAGCTCTTGTGTCATTCTGTGTATCCGTTTGTCCATCTTGGAAATGGTAATGGAACCGTCCACCTCACACAGGCCAAGTCCAGAATGCTGGCAGCCAATGGCAATGCATCTGGAACAATGCATATGAACCTTCTTGAAACTTCTATTTGACATTATTCAGCTGTTATGATTTGGATATAAAGTGATCCCAAAAGCTAATGCATTGAAGGCGTGGTCATCAGCCGGTGGCACTACCGAAATGGAATAGGTCCATGGGGACTTGAGCTTCATCAATACATTGATGCATTGATGAATTACTAGCTAGTGCATCGATTGTTAGGAGGTGGGACCTGGTTGGAAGAAGTAGGTCATTGAAAGCATGGGCCTTTGAAGGATTGATCTGATCCACTGGCCCTTATTCTTCCTCTTCTGGCTTCTGATGCTCACACGATAAGCAGCCTCCCCTGACACAACTCCCACTGCCATGACATTCTGTTTTTTCAGAGGCCCAATAGTAACAGAGCCAGCCAAACTAACCCCCTGAAACCATTAGTCAAAATCCAGCTTCTCTCTTTTAAAATTGTTTTCTCTGGTACCTTTTCAGAGTACCTGACCAGAGAAATAACTCTCACACTTTTTTCTGGGTGTTTCAGGCTGACAAGACACGTGGAATTCCACATCCAACCTTGCTTGGCACATGGACCTTTGGAAAGAGATGGACTTTTAAGATCAGGCTGAGATCAGGGTGAGAACCACAAAGTGCAGGGCAACCTTTGCACATTAATGCTTTGTGACTCACAGAACAGGAAGAGAATATGTAAGGAAGAAAGGGGAGAGGGAGGAGAAAGGAGAGGCAGAGAGATGGGCCAAGACTTGGCCAGCTTCCAGTTAGTGCCACATGTCATGTTCTTCAAATGGTTCAGTTATCACACAGGTTTGCAGACCAGAGCCATCTCAGTGGGCTAAAGTAAGTACTGTTAGGGCCAGTTAATTTGGAGGTCCTACAGTAGAATCTGTTCCTTTTACTCCCAGGTTTAGAAACTACCTGTGTTGGGGATTGGTTTTAATGCTTTGAATTAATCTGGCCCCAAAATCTGGAGTCTGCATGTCCAAATCTTGAAGGTGCTTGTCCTCAATTCATTTTTGATTGATCAATAAAGAGCCAATAATGACTAATGGATGGGCAGGTAAACTGAGGCTGGACCTTTAGATTTGTG
The DNA here is from genome assembly GCA_030674055.1 of Rhabdomys pumilio. Lineage (NCBI taxonomy): Eukaryota > Metazoa > Chordata > Mammalia > Rodentia > Muridae > Rhabdomys > Rhabdomys pumilio. The sequence goes on from JANHMN010000003.1 coordinate 153,672,428, forward strand.
TGGGCTAGCAACTAGGAGAAAGGAAGGAGAAGGAAAACCACTATGATTCAGAGGGAGACATATCAGGCTTAGAGCTACAGAAGGAAAATCATCAGAATAGTAGGTGAGAAGGAATGTGGCCCCCAAACGTGCTGCCCCAAAACATGTTGATCGGCAAAGACTAGGGGCCTACTCGGAAGGTAATAAGGCAAAGATATATTTAGAAGGTGTTGAGACAGTACTGGAGGGAAATGTATGCTAACCAGGCAGAGGATTAGAACTGCCCAGCTTTTGAGTGAGTCAAGGCATATTAAAATTAACTGGCGCACACAAGTACCCACGCAGTGTGTGTGTGTGTGTGTGTGTGTGTGTGTGTGTGTGTGTGATTCATTCATGAATCCAGATAGCTCCTGGGTGGGTGCACTTATGAAATCCACCAAGAGCTATTAGCCAACTACCACTATTAGACACATAGCTGTGTCTCTTGGCTCCATCTTCAGACTCATTCTATCAGTTGGTTCTGAGAAGACATGGTATTTCCTGATTTAGATTCTCTTTGCTCTCCAAAGTCCCTCGTGATCTATTGGATTCCCATAAATGAGCAGGATCATTCCCGTAGCTCAATGTCTGAGCCCTTAATTGTATTTGTAAAGCCCCGTTACCACTGAGGTCCCAGCATTTCAGGTGCAGGAGCTGGGATGCGGGTGTCTCTGAAGAGACATAGTTCATTGTCTATGTACAACTCATGGCTGTTCATGGAGGCTCATTCTCACACATTCTGCTTGGCACATCTGTCCCTTTGCTGCTTCCTTTTGTCCCGCCTGGAGGATGGGAGGACTGTATGGTAAGCTCGGGAGCTTTTACTGGTCATATGAGGCACTTTAAATCTATTGAGAGAGACCACACTCTAACTGAAGTGGTGTCAGTGTGGTCAGCTGAGTCTGCCTCCTGCAGGGCAGTCTCTAACCTACACTGATTGTTCTTCAGATGCTAGACCTGTGTTTTGTCCCACTCCATTCTCATCTTTCTCTGTCCTCATTTGCTCTGATCGATGCTCTCACTGTGACCTTGGTATCAGACTCAGTTATGGCTTCTATAGCAAAATACCACAACTGGGTGGCTTAAAATCAGGGTCTTTTTTCTATCAGTCTTGCAGAATGGGAGGGAAGTCAAGGGTTAGCACATTGACAGATTCCCTTTGCTTGAAGTCTGTTTTTAGTTTATAGGTCATCTTGTTCTTCTTCT
>JANHMN010000003.1:153673661-153690691 GCA_030674055.1 Rhabdomys pumilio
CTCTCTCTGTGTGTGTGTGTGTGTGTGTGTGTGTGTCCCTTACATCTCTTGTAAGGACATCTGTCAGATTGGATTTTAACTTCACCTCTTTAAAGATACGATCTCCAAATACACTCCAAATATAACGTAATTTAGTGCATAAGCTCTACCACTCTTTCCTTTACTCCAACTCCAACCATCTTCAATGCAGACGGGCTCTGGACTCTTCATCTACCATCTGCTTCTCTCTAGTACCCAACTGAAAAAGCTGAGGCTGATGCAAAATACCATCCTCTGCTAAAAACAACCAACCAACCAAACAACCAACCAACCAACCAAACAAACAAATTAAAGTTAGGTAAACTAAGGAGTCTGGACCAAGCTATTTGTAGCTCTAAAATAATGTGATTTGCCATCTAAAGGAATTTTTTTGGGTTCTTCCAAGGTATCAGCTTCTTAAAGCAAGAAAAATAAAAGAAAGAAGAAAAAAGAAAAAAAAAAAACTCATGAAAACAAGTAAAGCATGCAAGCTAGAAGGCAGAAGAGAGGAGGGAGGTGTGTTGGTAGGAGGTGTGTTAGCAGGTTCCAGCAGTTATCTCCTAACTCATTCTACAACTCTATCACTATGGATATAGAAAACTGGGGTCAGGGGATCAGGAGAATGGTTCACTGGGTAAAGTACTTGCTACATAGACATGAGGACCTGAGCTTCATCCTGTCACCCAAGCAAGCATGTGGGCATGGTGACATGTGTTTCTAATTTTAGAGTTAGGGTGTTGGAGACAGCAAGGAACTTGGGATTCACTGGCCAGCCAGTCTAGCCAAATCACTGAGCCCCAGGCCCCAGGGAGAGACTCCCCCATTCCCAAACCCAAGGCAGGGGTGAGGAATTAGTTGAGAGGAGAACTTTTGTAGCTACTATGAGGCTCTGATCCTCAGTACCCATGGGAAGGCCAGATGGGCATGATGGACCACTGACTGTAATCTCAGCACTCAAGAGCCAGAGGCAGGGATGTATGGAGTAAACTGGCTACTTTAGACTAGGTAAATCAGTGAGCTCTGGTTTAACTGAGCTGTCTACAGTGAAGAGTTGTTACTGATATCAATACCTTCACACATACTTACCACACATTTACACACCCAACTCCAACACCCAAAGATGGACTTTTTTGCATAATAACAGCTGGAATTGATTTCTAGTGTCCACACATATAAACACACACACCTATACACATATGTGTGTTGAATCTGCATGTACACACACACACACACACACACACCTCAGAATTTCTCTGAATTTCAGGGTATCCATGAGAAAAACAGGAATGACCATGTTTTGATGAGAACACAAAACAAACACTTCCTAAGCTCTTGAAGTCTAAACTAAATACCTAAATGTGAATTTTATTTATTGTCTCTCAGACTCCATCCTGCGTAAGATTGTGTCTCACAGTTCCCAGTGCTGTGTGCTTTGCTGCTGCAGTATAAATGTGACAGTGCTTAGCCTGTGGTGTCGGCATGCATGTTAAGATTGTGTCTTACAGTGTTTTCATTTTTCAGCTTCCTAAAGCAGAAAGATTAAAGAGTCAGGGGGAAGAAAGACAAAACTAAAACAAAGCTTTGAAATCATGGAAAACAAAGCTTTCAAAATCACGAAATGAAACAGGCTCTTGAGGATGCCTCTAGAAAAACCAGAGAAGGCATAGAATTCACTGATTCTGCCTTGGGTCGTATTTGTGGTGAAACAAAACAACGCCTGGAGTGTCTCCCCAATGCAGTTCTAGAGGCTGGAAGGTCAGGGGATGGGAAGGGAATACAGTTGTCCTATGCTTCTGTAGCCAAGACAAAAGACAAAGAGTTATGCAGGAGCCCTGCAGGCGCCCTGAGGCAAGGGTAGTTAGTGCACTCTCTCTTCACCCCTAGGTGGAGCACAGTTAGTAAAATTTGGAGGAGAGAGAGAGAGAGAGAGAGAGAGAGAGAGAGAGAGAGAGAGAGAGAGAGATCAAGCATTAAATGTTGAAAACATATAATACTAATACGATCTACTAATACGATCGTTTTTAATCAGAATGTTTTATCTTAGGAAAGAAATGAATGCAATCTCCAAACAATGATAACCTTTCTAAATGACAGTCTTTTTTGTAAACCTCTCAGCAGGTTTCCTTGCATTTACTGAAGACTAAAGACATCCCCAATTTCCCCCTCCTTAGATGAAGAATTTTATCACATATTTTTTCAGCCATTTCCCAGTGCAGGAGGTAATGTGTATTTGAACAAATGTGCACTGACATGAAAGAAAATCATAGCAGGTGAATTGCAGGATAATCACCAAACAAAGGATGGGGGGCTAAATGTATAGAAAAGGAGACTGCGCTGGGGTGCAAGATGGAGCCACATTTCAGGAGCCACACAAACAAAGGATGAAATTCTTCAAGATCTCAGAAGGTGGCAAAACCAAAGGGCTGTCATCAAGCCAAGGCTGGAAGAGGAATCACATGGATGACAAAAGAGGATGCAGAGACATGGTCCTGCCCCCTTCAGTTTATGTCTGATGCCCATGAAGGACCCAGACAAACCACAGTCATCTGAGTGGCTCTGCCTATGGCTTCCCCACCCCCAGCCTGATGCACAGCTATGAGCAGTGGGATCGGGGACACATTTCCTGTAAAAGTAACTTTAAACATCTCTGTAAGTATTGTATCTAACAATGGAGTGAGGGTATTCCTGTTAAAACTATCCTGCTCTGAGTTTTGATAAACAGGAGCCATCTTAATGCTTGTGAACTCTTTTGTTCAACCAGCAAATGAGAACCGTTTGACTGAGTATGACAGCATGGGCTTTTGATGGTCATTGCATGGGACTTGGAGCCACCACTAAGAGCAGTGTCTGAGCTGGGAACATAAAGCAAAAAGTCCACAATCCACTTCTAATTCTGTCATTATGGAGACTGGAGTTGCTGACATGGGGACGTGTTTGGAGATCTGCACCATGGGGCCACTTCATCACTGTTTGAACACCAGAGAATGTGCTAGCTCAAATGCAGATAGGGCAGGGCAGCTACTCAGCGTCCCAGTGCAATCAGGAGACGCCATAAACACAAACTGTCTGAGGCCACTGCACCACTACGCCACTTAGTTTTATGGAGCACATTTTTATAAGGGAATATGCAACAAAATATAATGAGCAGTGTTATAATACATAAACTGCCCATCGTCACGATCTCTTCATATATACACATAATCGTATAGGCTATGCTGGTTTTTTATCATATTGCTTATTTATTTTGTGGGAGGATTCTCACGCCACGGGGTACTTATAGAGGTCAGAGGACAACCTGTGAGCATCTGCTCTCTCTCCTTTCTCCGTGTGGGTCCTGGAGATTGAACTCAGGTTGTCAGGTTTGACAGCAAGAACTTTCATCCACAGAGCCCTCTTGCCAGTCTTAGGTTATACTTTTATGTAGCCAGGAGTGCAAGGCTGTTTATAGCAGCCTTACCACAAATGTGAGGAGGGTGTTGTGCAGTGACATCACTAGGCAATAGCATCAGTGGGAGCCATAATATTACTTCATTGGAATCTTCTTGGACTCCTGGGTAATACACAATCTGAGACTAAACAAAAAAAAAAAATCACTATGCAGGGACGACTGCATCAGTTATTTATAGCTAGGGAGCAAATACCACCAACTCAGCAGCCTACAACACAGTGCTGTCATCCCACAGTTTTACAGACCTGGAGTCTAGGCAAGGCTTTCCTGGGCTTTCTCCTTCACAGTTCATCCACACAGCACTAAGCTGCCAGCTCTGGGTCCCTCATAAGGCTGTTCCTGAGGCGCTGGCTGAGACAGTCATCTCAAGGCTTCCTTGCAAAAGGAACTTCTTCCATATGCACTCAGGGGTGTTAACAGGCATGAGTTCCTCATGGGCTGCTGCATTGAGACCTGGTTTTCTTAATAAATATTGGCCTAAGGCTGTCATCAATTTTTTCTCCCCACAGAGCTAAGTTCATTGTTATGGGCAAGCCAAGACAGCAAGAGATAATGAGAGAGCCATAGTCTTTTGTGGTTTATTCTTAGAATTGCCTTATTGACCCTTTTGGCTATATTCTACATATATACATATTAGGAGGCAGTTATTATATACAACCCCCATACAATGGTCATAGGTAGATATCGAGAGGTGAGGCCAATGGAACCAGTTTAGAAGGCTTCCTATCACAGCATTAGCCAGATAACAAATGTAAAAGGTAGTTGAACCAGATAAAGATGATAAATTTGGCTGCTACCTGTTGTGCATGGGCCTGGTGCTGTTTGTATTTTTGATGTGAATTCCTGGGAAGGGCTGTGGACAAGGAGTGAGTCACATACTCAGGTGACTTCTTGTGAATCAATCCCCTAATAATGAATAAAGGAACCAATCACTGGGTGAATAGGAGGAACTTCCGGGTTGGATAGAGGAAGAGAGGAAGAGGAGAGAGAGAGGTTCCTTTTTTGAATGGTGACAATGTGAAGACAAGATGTAACTACTAGTGTTTCCTGGTTTCTGTGGCGGATCCACTAGGATTCGCCACCAGAGGACTTAGCTTTAATATAGATACAAGATTAGGATTCTAGTTGTTGCACCCAGAGATTGAGTTACTGTTGTTTCCGAACTAAGTTTGTGTGGTGTTTTTCATCCCTAGGCAGTGGTTCTATTGGGTTCCAGAGACAGAGGTACAGAGGCAAAGTGTGGGTCTGACAAACGTGCACCACAAAGGCCATGGGGGTTTTGAAGCATGAGGCTGGCATGGGAGCGACCCAACAGTGGGAACTTAGCGGGATGGGTGGAGAGATTCTGGTGCTCCAGTCGGTGTTGGGACCATGGTGGCAGAGCCGGGAAGCCGGGCTGGCCGTTCTTTTTTAATACCGCCCGCTACAGCCACCAGGGCCTGGCGGGCTGCATTCATTTACAATGGAGAGGATGAGCAGTGATGAGCTATAACCTTCTCTGCCAGGTACACAGCATCAAAGTCCTTAAAGCTGAGCTTCTCAACCTTCCTAATACAGGTCTTCATGCTCTGACCCCAACCATAAATTTATTTTTGTTGCCATTTCATAACTGTAATTTTGCTACTGTGATGAATCGTAAACATCTGTGTTTTCTGATGGCCGTAGGTGACCTCTGTGAAAGGCCATTTGACCCCCAAGGGGATCATGACCCACATGTTGAGAACCATTGCCTTAAAGGGAACTGGAATAACAAGAATCTCAGGCCAGGTTAAACCTCTATCAGTCACCCATCTGACACCACATGAGATAACATGGGGACTCTCTATCATTTTGTCTTATCCCATTGCTCTGCAAACTATATCACTTTGCATATGGCCGAAGCAAATAGTGTCAGCCACTCTGAGAGCCATAGGTTTTAACTGCATGAGTGATCAAACAACAGGAAGGCTATAGGAGGGGTGTCTATTAAAACTAATTTTCTGTCAAACGAATGAAGACTGGTTACCAGAGGGAAGGAAGCTGGCCATTTTTCTTGATCTACACCCAGCCCTGTTCCCTGTCAAAAGTAACAGAGAAGGACCCTAAAAGTAAGCTGTGCTGAGTTGAGGCAATATTTTTATGACCCAGATCAAGCAGCTCTCATCTGGGCAGCCCGAATCCAAAGTACTCAACAATCTAAAACCTTTTGACGGCCAGTATGATAGTCAAGCAGTGTCAGATTTGATAGCATTTTGGATTTGGGCTTTTTCAGACTATAGGTGATAAAAATCTAAGCAAATATTTTAAAATGTGAACAATTTCAAAATCTGAAACACTTCTGGTTCCATGTATTGTGGAACAAGTATACTCCATATACTTGCTATATATTCTTGCTAATAATAATAATAATAATAATAATAATAATAAATTAATAATAATAATGATGATGGTTATCGGCACCATTTTCTTAACAAAGATCTTCTGGGCTCCTATATTACCCAGGACTGAAGCAGCTCTGGGGAGAGAAAAGGGCACTAGACATTGACCTCCAGGATCTCCCAGGACCCAGAGGACACAGTGACAATACAGTATGTTGAGTGCCAGAGTGAAGGGCACCAAGGTTACACAGCCACAGGGGAGGGGCCAGGGAGGCTTGTGTCAGAGTGATGGTTTCTCAAAGGGCCAAGGGTAGCTTGTCCCCTTCACAGGAGAGGGTCTACTTTTTGATGTCAAAATTCTTTCTGATGGTATTATCTCATTAATCCCCCTACCACTCTGAGATTGCTGAGAGAACACAGGTATTACTCTGCCTGGTCGAGAGATAGCTGTGTGGGAATCCTATGACATAAAGCCCTACTCACCACTATACCTATACCTAACGAGATCCCAAGGCAAAGCTATAATCCCTTCCCTGGCAGCTGCTGGATTTCATGGCTCAGCAGGGCTCAGGAGAGGAGAGGGGTCGAAATCATGTTACCCGTGGCATTTACATATTCTGGTCCAGAATGGACTGCGTTATTGTCACTGATGTGGCTGGTAATGTAATAAACAATCATAACAGCACTGTGTTTAGGATAGTGTGCTTAAATATGTCTCTGAGTGCAGCACAGAGGCCTGGTTTAGAAACAAAAGCATCATATTCTTTCAAGTTTTGAACAGCTGCAGTTATACCCACCATGAAAGTACTCAGTCGAAGATAAATACAGGTGCTTGTTTCAATACAGAATTAATTAATATTAGATTGAAAAGGGTCCTGCTTTTGTCTTATAATATGCTATTTGAGAAAAAATTAAAAAGCAACATCCCCCCCTTTAGTTTTACCTACACTGTCCTTAATTCGGTTTGCTTATTATTTTTTTTTTTTCGAATCTACAGCTTGCTCATTCTATCCCTGCTAGTCCTTTCCCTTGAAGCATTTGCAAATTGAAAACTCTACAGAAAGCTGTCTCAACTGTCCACCTCTTTTTCTGCTATGAGTCAGGCCCAGCTACTGTGCTTCTGTGACCAAAGAGAAGGAAAAAGTTCCCTCTCCTTCATCTGAGAGCCGTCTAATCAGCCACTCTCCACTAGCCCTGCAGAGCAGCTCAGACAACATCTGTTCAGATGGGAGAGCAATTCGATAATTATCCAAAGCCCCAGGAAGACAGCAAGCATAGGACTCAGGGACATACACGGAGTCTGGCAGGAAAATGTAGCTGTTTTGAAATTTTCTCCCTCTCTCCTTTATTAAACCGTGCACTGCTGGTGACCTGTAATACCCAACAGAGCCCTGGGGCAGCTCTTTCAGGATATGCAGGATCCCTGAGTGCAGAGCAGATCCCTGTGGGGTTGTAAACTCCTGGAGGATATTCTTTTTCATCACCCCCATCCCTGAGATGAGCAGTCAGGCCATTTAGACTCAGAAAGGAGTGGAGAGTGATGTTTGTGCCCTGGCTGCCTGTGCACAAGGAGCCTGCTCTCTGAACCATGGCAGCACAGACAGTCCTCTTGGCTGCTGATGTGACTGCAATCTTCAGGATACTCAGAGTGGTAAATTCACACCGATTGTGCATGGTTGACTTGTTTCTCCTTTGGCTCATTTGCATTTTTTTCCTTTTCCCTCGCCCAGAGAAACACATCCAGGAAAATCAGAACAGCCCCTTCTGCAAATGAACAGATGCCAGACTCTTCAACCCATGCACCTGCCTGAGGACCTTCATGGGAGGCCCCAACCCCACTCCAACTACCCATTATCTGCCACAGTAAGCATGTGGCCATCCTCCTGACAGCAAACCCCACACAGTCACCCTTGCTAGACACACAAATGCTCAGCAAATGGCCTATTCAGAGCAGGTCTGGACGTCTGTACTGTCCCAGAAATCTCTGAGGTGGCCCAGCACAAAAGGATGCAAATGACAATGAGTCAAGAGCAGATGCTGCACAATGTGGGTAGGGACACAGAGCATTCAGGACTTCATGGCTTTTGTGTCTTCCTCAAATGGTACTCCATTCTTCCCATGTCATTTTCAATGTCAGCTAATCCTGTTTGTATGTCCCAGGGAGCCCAGCGAAGGCATCTGGAGTCATTTTCATTTGAGGTTTAAACCCTTGGGATGAAGCCAGCCTCTTCTGTTGTGTTTGCATAGTGGTGACATGTGTGTACAGAGCTTGGTAGCATCTGCCCCATCTGGCCCCGTGTCATAGAGATAGTTGTGTTATATTTCCTGAGGGGTGTAGACTGGAGTATATATAGACAGTATATATGTCTGTGTGCTGTAAAGTTTGCTGGGCTTTATTTAATATGGAAGAAGACACTAGCTCCCCAGAGGTGTTGCTGACTTATAGTTTGAACACATCTCTTGCATCTCTACAGAAGAGGGAAAAGCCGTGGCCAGTCAGGAGGAACCATTATATGTCTGAGACAATCAGAGTGAGATAGAAGCACTTTTGCAGGGAGCAGTAGATTCAGCAAGGCCAAAGCTAAGTCGACATCAATGTCAGGACAGCTTTGCTTCTTCCATGAATATTGATAATAATAAAAATAACAAAAACTAACATGCGTTTTATGACGACCAAGTATGGGAGACTATTCTGAGAAGTTTCTAAATACCATCTTTGAGACAGATGTCCCAGTGATCCTATTCTTGCATAAAGAGATCAACCAGGGACATGGAGCTTAAGTAGATTGTTCAAGGACAAGAGAGAAGCCTGTGGGGGCTGGGATGGAGCTCCCACTTAGCTAAAGATCACATATCTTCAAGTCTAGGAAGAGTGGCTCATTAACAGAAAAACAGCATACACTGGACCTTTATTTCATTTATCTTCCTGGTTATAAAAGTTGTTTCCCAGGAGCAAGCCCCAAGTTACCATGGCAACACCCTGTCATTAAGGACTGGATATATTTTTACAAGCTACCTTCCTTAGAAAGTGATCACTTTCAAACCCTAAGTTTACTTGTTATATAAAGATGGTTGTAGAATCTCATCAGCTATGGTTCATTCTGAGAACCTAACAGGACAGAGGAGGGGAAGTAAGCCTGCTGTGCTGTTTCCCATTTAAGGGTTGGGTCTTGCTCCATCCAACTACAGTCACTCCCATTCCATTGGCTGGAACTTAGTGATAATACCACATTCACCCACAAGAGAGAGTAGGTCATCCAACTTTCAAGGATAATATACTGCAGTTCTGAATAAAACAAATTCCCATTTTCAGAAGAAGAAGAGACCAAGTATCGGCTGGGGAACCAATGTGATCTAATAAGATCCCTGTAGGCTTAGATTTTTTTTCAAAACTTCCTCTATTAAGGGTTTTAAATGCTTGAACCTCTCTTCTAACCCACTGACCAGAGGTAGGGAGGAAAGAAGGTGAATAGGAAAAGGGTTTTGTAAACCTGTCTAGAAGTAGCTCATTAGGGCAGTTCCACTCTTCCTTGTCAGGATACCAGGAGTCCAGCTCAATAAGAAACACCAAACACAAATCAGTAGTAGCAGGACTATCCAGCAAAAACAGAACTCCGCCAAATTGGTATGAGTCAGCAGAAGTGGCCAGAATCAGCCAGGAAGTGAAGACCAGCAAAGACCAATGTGGAAGCAAAGCATTGCACCCCTTAGCAATGCAAGAGCATTCTTGCACTGTTTGTGGGGTTCCCTTTATATTCTTTCTAACTACCACACACTCTCTCGAGTGTCTGTTTTCATCAAGACATCCCATGCCCTCTTAGAAGACGGCATCCAGACAGCATCATGTGACACAGTTGAGTTTGTTAAAGAAACCAGAACTTTCCACTTCAGATCCCAGGTAGGCTCAACTGGATGTATGACTTCAAGAGATATTGTCTACCAGAGTTTTCATGGGAGACAAGAAACTTTCTGGGAATCCTTCATATTCATCTAAAACTGAGATTCAGACAAACAGTATGCAGCATATTCATTGGCCTGGGCAATGATAGCGGGGAGCTAGCATGATCTAATAAGTCCCCAGGTGGGCTTAACCGGAGATACGGCTCCAAGAGATACTTGTCTACTACAGTTCTCATGGGAGACAAGAAACCTGGGAGTACTTTATCTGAAACTGGGCCTTGGGCAAACAGCACCTAGTATGTTCATTGGCTAGGCAATGGTAGGTATGGAAGACTTAAAAATCCCCTCCCTGAAATGGCAGAGCCTTTTAAGGAGAACACACCATGAAGGTATCCATTACTCTGTATTATTCTCAACCCAGTCAGTAAAACTGGGATGTAATTGGGAAGTCTCTCCACTTCAGATTTGGAGAATATATTTACATTCGTGTTATCTAGAAACTGAGCATTGTGGCTGACCTGCACCAAATAAGAAGGTAAAGCTGTGTGGCCTCAGGTCTCAGCTCTATCTTCTGAAAAATAGCATTAACTCTCCCTGCCTTGCCCAGCTTGCCAGGATGATGTGAGTTAAGTTAGAAGATAATGGTCGATGTGCTTTCGTAAGTCTTGTAAGAAAGTGAGCTGTCACGAGGAGCAGAGGTTAGAGACTCAGGCTGAGTGCATTCGGGCCAGCCTCCTAGAGCAAGTGAGGAGTCACCTAGGTCATTTGCACTTGAGGTCTTTGTGTACCCTGTGAGTGCCACTCCAACAAAGGGACAGAGAAAGAGGGAAGCACATCATCTGGAAGGCAGAAAGTAGCTCTTCCGGTTTCTAGACTGATCAGAGGACCAAAACTAATGTCCTTTGGATAGTTTAGGATGTACCATTTCAAAGATTCAACCAAATCATATGGAATACTTACACACACACACACACACACACACACACACACACACACACACACGCATCATACATAAACAGATACACACAGATCACACACACACACACACACACACACACACACACACACACACACACCATCCTCACCCCCACCATCACCTCTACCACCACTACCACCACCACCACCACCACACATACAAAGAACATACATACACATTTATCATAGGATAGTTGAAGTAATCAGAAAAGTTCAGAAATAAAACACACAACTTCCATTTTAGCAAATGGAAATGTATGTGGAATTAGCCTAAAAATCAAAATCAGTAAAAGAAGAAAGAGTATAAGCTTAAATACCAACCAAATATAGGACGGAAAGGAGAAAGAAAGGAAGGAAGGAGGGAGGGAGACCAAGAGAGGGAGAAAGAGAGAAAGAATGAAGGAACGAAGGGGTGATAAAGGGAGGGAGAAGAAAATGGGGCAGAAAAGGAAGGGAGGAAGGAAGAAAGGAAAGATGGGGATAGTATATGAGGCAGACATAATGAGTATGCTATTGTAAATGAAAAAAAATCCATCCAGTTACCGAGTGAAGATTGCAGTATGGATGGAAAACAAAAATAAAGGTAGTAATGTAATATAATTATATGTCATTTATAAAATGGATACCTAAAATACTAGAACATGAAATGTGAAAACATGTAAAATTATAAATACTATAGTTATTTCAGTATTAAACAAATTTTAGGACAAAATATATCACTATAGATAAATATAGTTCTTCATAAAGATAAATAATTCACATCATCAGAAAACTACTTTATATTCTATTCTTTAGTTTTTTTATACTCAAACGTTCATAATAATGTCACATTATTTATGAAAATAGAGTGGTACATGATATATACATGCTATATAATGATGAAATATATATATGAAATATATATATATATATATGTATATATATATATATATATGCTATATAATGATGAAACCAGAGTGATTAGCTTAAAGCTTCAAAGAGTTGCCACAGTGATTTGACACTGTCTTAAATTTCTTTAACACAATAACTTACCTACAAACTATATAAATCAAAACTGACAGAATTATAAAAGGAAATGTGAAGTTAGTAATCAGAGGAATTAATACAGTTCTTTTAAAAACTGTTACAAGAAACAGACCACAAAAGCCATTGATCTACTTAGAGTTACTATTGCTGTGACCAAACACACTATGACCAAAACAAGGTTGGGAGGAAAGGGTTTATTTGGCTTACAGTTTCATAACACTGTTCATTGTCATTGATGGAAGTCAGGACATGAACAGAAACTGCACAGAAACCTGGAGGCAGGAGCTGATGCAGAGGCCATTGGGGAGTGCTGCTTACTGGATTGCTCATCATGGCTTGCTAAGCCTTTCTTATGGACCATCAGCTGAGTGACCTTAACCACAGTGGACTGGGCTCTCTCTCATCAATCACTAATTAAGAAAATGCTCTAGAAGCTTGCAAGCACCTCTGTCCTTTTTATTTATTTATTTATTTATTTATTTATTTATTTATTTATTCATTCATTCATTCATTCATTCAATGTATGTGAATACACTGTACCTGTCTTCAGACACACCAGAAAGGGGCATTGGACTCCATTACAGATGGTTGTGAGCCACCATGTGTTTGCTAGGAATTGAACTCAGGACCTCTGGAAGAGTAGTCAGTGTTCTTAACTGCTGAGCCAGCTTTCTAGCCCGTGTACCTCAATCTTATGAAGGTTTTTTTTTTTCCTCAATTGGGGTTGTCTCCTCTCAGATAACTCTAGCCTGTGTCAAGCTGACATAAAATTAGCCACCATAGACATGATTATCTAATAATTTGGTTGACTGAACTTATAGGGATATATTATAATCAATAAGTAGAAAATATATTTTCTTCATAAGAACACAAGAACATTAAAATATCCTGAACAACAATGTAAGATTCAACACATTTTCAAGGATAGAAATGATAGATACTATGTTTTCTGGAACACTGCAAGTAATCTAAAAACCAATAGAAAAACATAATTAGAAAATCCTTATTGATTTAGAAATTAAGAAAGCTACTGCAACGTAAGCTATCAGTTGGAGAACAAATCAAAGAAAAAAATTAAAAAAGCCAAACTGAAAGACTGAAATTACTCTTCCATATCCATACAATGGAAGAAGTCACAGTGAAGATTTATAGCTGTTGATAATTATATTTGAAACATCTGAAAAATAATGAGGTAAGCAGTTATCTGAGAAATCGCAATAAAAGCCACATGATCTCAAAGGAAAAAAAAAGGAAATAAAAAGGAAATAAAAAGGAAGCCAGAAAGTAGCTCTAGAAAGGACATACAAAATAAAGAGAATACAAAAAGCCAGGAAAGTTGGTTTGTTAAAAAGTCAATAAAACTGAGGAAATTCAGGCCAAGCTGCCAAGAAGCAAAGGACACATGGTGGGTACCACATGGAAGTGATGGATGCAGCAAGTGTCACAAACATTTCAAAGTGCTCTCAGTGGCTAAGTCACTAACTTGCTTGGATGAGTCAGGAAGAGATTGGCTTAATGAGAAAAGGCCCAGAAAGCTTAGAAACCATTGACAGAATGTGGTCAGAAGTCACAATCTAAGGAAAATGTTGATGGGTTCTCCCTCAGCTCTAATGAAGACTATTTCAACGTCCCAGGATTCTTTTCTACAAAAGAACAACAAAGGAATGGGTAGCCTCAATATTCAAGCACTGTGACTCATGCATGCCTTCTCGTCCTCCTCTACCATGTAATAACTCTTTCTAAATACAGCCTTTACACAGGGAAATACATATACAAAGTGCTGCCATTCTTGTCTGATGCAAGATACATGCAAAGTGTTTTGTATTCCTATTCCTACTGGCTAACAGAGCTTCGAGGAGAACTAGGAAGTACTGCCTTATGTGGAGAGAAGTTAAGGATAGCACAACACAAACATGACGGCCTTAGCACATCCCAGTCACATGCAACGAGCAAGCATATCTCTTACATTTTGTAAGTATGATAAAAAAAAAAAACATAAACCAATCTACCTCATAGATGCAAAAAATTCTAGGCAGAATGTTATCAAACAGTCTAGCAACATATAAGAAGACAAGGCATGAAGTCCTTCTGGTTTTACTCTGAGAAAGCAAGATAGTTCAAAAATAGGTTTAGAATTCCAATTCATGTAATTAGCCATATTAAAACATCTAATATTTCCTTTTGCTTTGAGTTTATATGATGTTCATTGTGATTTTTCCAGATATATAGTTATCAAATAATATGTTACTATATAAAGAAAAGGCTTATGATAAATATAATCTATTTCTAAAAAACCAGAGATGCAAAGAGAAACCTGTGACTCCCACAAGAACTATGGACAGAAACAGCAGATACAGGGCTTTGTGACAAAGTATCTTATGTTTCTCCTCTGAATGAGAAGCTTGGGAGTTCCTCCTCTTACCCTAGCTGCTGTTTCAACATGGACTCATAGTCCAGTCAGAGGTACAAGGCAGAGGAAAAGGTAACAGATGAAAACAGCTCTCACCATTGGTGCAAATAAAAAGATACCCAGGAATACCTTCAAATTTATATGGGGAAGTCTAGCAATTTTCTGGGTACACATTGAATGTATCAACTGGAACCTACAAGTCAGAGCCTACAGAAGATATTTTGAAGATATGGACCTCTTAGGTATAAGTATAACTAAATATATGTAAGATGTTCAACTTTCTTGAACATGTCTGTTATATACAATAAATATATTTATAAATTATGATTATAGACTGAAAGACTAAGTATGATAAATATTGTCAATTTCCCCAAAATTGGTATATATAATAATTTCTAGAAACTGACAAGTTAGTTCTAAAGTGTATATACACAAAACAGCCACATATATCCTGGTAGAATAAAGTGGGAAGTATTGCTCTATGAATTGTCGCAATGTATTCTCTACTAATTACGTAGTGTATTATGCAGCTATATAAATATGCCAGCAAGACAAAATAGGTAACTGGGAAAACTTGCCTGTGTGCACATTTTCATTCTGTGTATGAAAAAGAAGGCCCGAGAGAAATCGGGTGGAAATTGTCCTTTGACATTTGATTTTTCCTCTTTTGAAACATGGTCTCATAGCTCAGGATGACATGAACCAGTGTGTAGCTTAGCAATCTGTCAAAAAAATACCCCAAATTAGTATTTTATATGATACTTTATGGAAATGGATTCTCTGTGTGTAAGTAAATTATGTGAGAAAAGGTTGTATAGCCTTAGGAAGGTAAAACAGGAAAATACTATCAGGAAAAACTTTTAAGAATGGAAGACACACACCAGACAGTATCTTCAGGGAAGAACTTAAGCCACAAGAGCACACTACAGAAGAAAACACAACCAAATTGACAATTGACAATGTAAAAATCAAGACAATGTTTTCACTGAGAACAATAGAAGCTCTGACAAGAAAAACGAGGCAGTAGCTGTTACATAAGATAGGGCTGAAGCAGGGGCTGGGGCATGGGGGGGGCTGGAAGTTGTGGAATCGATAAAGAAGTGGAAATCAATGAGAAATGATGTATAAAACCTGACATGGAAAGGAAAAGAAAGTGTAAACCAGCACTTCAGAGAATAAGTGAATTCTGGTGGGCCAAGCATAACAAGTCCCCAGGATCTATGTCATGGAGATACCATGAAAGCACACTGAGATGACTCTGCCATCAGGTATCCTCAGCAAATAGGCAAACAACATCCCTCCATATTCAGTCATGTCTGTCTGTGATGTGCCAACTGGCATACACACCTTAGGAAGTGACCTAGGATGATCAGTAAATCAGTAAACCAGAGCAAAAGCGAACCCATGTCCCGTGAGTCTGTAGGTCTGTTTCTACATATGTGTGCATCAGTCTGCATGCATGTGTGCACACATGTGCACATAACCAGGCTCACAAACGATTCATCTGATATTAAGACAGTTTCTTGTCAATTAAAGGAAAAAGACAAAACTGAATAATATAGTCTATCAATATTTAGGTTCTAAAATTATTTTGGAAAATCATTTTTTAAAAAAGTAGGCTAGCCGGGCAGTGGTGATGCACACCTTTAATCCCAGCACTTGGGAGGCAGAGGCAGGTGGATTTCTGAGTTCAAGGCCAGCCTGGTCTACAGAGTGAGTTCCAGGACAGCCAAGGCTATATAGAGAAACCCTGTCTCTAAAAACCAAAAAAAAAAAAAAAAAAAAAAAAAAAGTAGGCTAGTGGTTACTGACAGGGCCGAAGGGTGGCTGTGAGAGGGAACAACATACTGAAGACTTGTCAGGGTGTTTGCAAGATTCTTCCTGGACTGCAGTAAGGGTCACGGGTCTTCTGAGGAACAGAACAAGCATACACCGGAGGAGGAGCGGGCACAATAAAGAACTGACCTGTGGGGCTGTGGTGGCAGCAAGGCCCCACAATCTGACATCTGTGAGCTGGAGGCAAAGGGAAGATGGTGGTGTAGATTCAGTTCTAATTAGAGGGCCCAACATCTAGAGAAGCCTGTGTTATAAGTCTTGGTCCAAGGGCGTGAGACTGGTGTCCCATCTCAAGCAGTTAGGAGAAAAGATAAGTATCAAATTCCTTTCTCCTTGCTTCTTCATTCCGTCTAAGCCTCAATAGCTTACAACACACACACACACACACACACACACACACACACACACACACACACTTACACCCTACCCCCCACCCCCGACGCACACACTGTGCAGCGCAATCTGCTTTATTGAATCCACTGACTCAAATGGTAATCTTATCTGAAAACACCCTCATATACACATAGGAATTCTGTTTTCAGCCAGGCACATGGCATAGCCAAGGTGACATATACTCTTTAGCCATCAGTAAACAAACGGGTCTTGTGAAAGGACAGATAGATGTTATTTTAGCCTTGAAGTGCCATCTGGTTTCTATCACAACTACCCAACACCACCACTGTAGCTGAAAGCAGAGAGAGATAACATGTGAAGGAATCAGCAGTTGTGTGTTCCAATAAAAACCTTATTAGAAGGGGGAGAGAGTGCTTCAGCCATGGGCCACATTTGCCAGTCTCTCTTCTAGGTAACAACTGTATCTGCTTGTGTTATCATTATATATTGTGTATTTCTATATACATGCCATTTTTATGAAAAGCAAATAACTGATATCCAAGGAAGACATTTAGTCATGGTAAGCATCAGGATTGCCCAGTTAGGAAGTCTGAGAGGGATTTGGGCCTTGCCCACTTGCAGAGTCCTGGGCCTTGGGCAACATGAGGCAATCTGCACACTAGACACACTAGACACACTAGACACACTAGACACACTAGACACACTA
>JANHMN010000003.1:153690701-153730971 GCA_030674055.1 Rhabdomys pumilio
TAGACACACTAGACACACTAGACACACTAGACACACTAGACACACTACACCAACCTAATGGCTTTGTGTTAAAGATTAGCTTAGATGTTGGGTCAGGCACTAGCTAGAGCTTTCAACTAAGTTTTTTTCCTCTGACAGATAAGAGCTGATCACTATGGCATGTGTTATTACCCTCACCAAGACTTTAAGGAAGCTCTTATTACTCTGGTAGACACGATCTCTTATGAAAGAAATTTATAGGAAACTCAAAAAATATACATAATCTCCTCTATATAATGTGGAAAATCACAAGCAAACATAGTTTATCGCCTACTTGTGTCGCCTAGTATTTCTTGGAAAGCACCTGGTTCTTGGCACACTTTGAGTGCTAAACGGGGGACTTGTAAAAATATACTTTACGGGCTTTCCAAATGTAAATTACAGGAGGAAGAAAGAGTGTGAAGGGAAAAGTTCATTTCTCATTCCTAACTCGGAATGACTGTGCTTTAGAGCTAGGAGAGTCTTAATGGCATATGAGACTGTGTGGCTACAGAAGGGCAGCTGGCCATGGGAGGCACAGTCATGGCTGCTCAGGATGCCCACATCTGAATCCCCCCAAACTTTGACGGTGTAACCTTCTGTGACAAACTGAACTTGGCAACTCTAATTGGAATCGTAATGTTGAATGGGGAGAACACCTGGGGTGTTCTCAGTGTAAACACAAGGGTCCTTAGAGATGAAGAGAGAGGTAGGAAATCAGACTCAGAGATGTTCAAAGACTAAGTTATGTTGATGGTTTTAAGAACAGAGCAAAGGGTTCCAAGCCAAGGGGTATGGTGGCCTTTAGATGATGGAGAAGGCAACATAGATTCTCTCCAGAACCTATCAAGAAAATGCAGCACAGCTGATGCCTTAACTTAAACCCAGCAAGACTCATTTCAAATTTCTTACATGTAAGCCCCAGGCAGGTCTGTGTTGATGTGTATGGCAGTTGTTATGATAATAACAATGATAAAACTAATAAAACTGTCTAATTGTGTCAACTTGGGCTAAAGATGGCTTCTTAACACTCATCTGGGGAACTTTGTAATGTGTTTTGATGACGTATCCAAAAGATGCTTACTAATGACCTCCTGGGTACCGGGTTATGAGTGAGTTACATGACTCTAGTCCCTAAAAGCTTAGAGTAGTGCTGTGCATTGCCTCATGGTCCTTTACATTTGGTGGATAGAGACACTGACAGTGTATTCGAAATTGTTTTCACAACAATGTCTATCTGAATGATGAACAGCATTATGTGGCAGACAACGTGCCTCCCCTCAGAGCATAGGGTGTGCACATAACAGTTCAGTGACATTTCTGCTCCTGAGAGCTTGTTTGTTTCTTGTCAGCCCACTGTGCATGGCCTGAATGCATCATTTCACCCTCTTTGTGACATCTGATGGAAACTGTGATTGGAAAATCAGCTCCAGAAAATGCTGCTCCTCCAGCTACTGCCAAGATTGTACTAATAAACAACCAGGGTCCTGACCAGATGCCTCACGTCATCTGTGGATATCCATGAGACTGGAGAAGGCTGGCCTGTTACCTTACGAATTTCAGAAAAAAAAAAAGCCTTAGACAGTTTCTGACAAAGAGCAGATACCATTCCTCTGTGAATGTGGTAGATCAGGACCTACCAACGTGTTTACAACCAAAATGAAAAAGAAAGATGCCTCCATCTTTGCCTCCATCGGGTACTTTGTAAATACTCTCATGAATTTTCACAATACTCTATAAGAGAGACTGTGTTCCATTGCACTAACCTTCAAATACCAACTAGGATTAGCTCATCACTTATCAGCCAAAAATGACTGATTACCAATTACCCTAGTCATTACATGCCCTTAAGAAGATCTAGTGGCCTCAGAAGACTCCAAAGCCATGCCTTTCAAAGGCAGGGGTGGGGGTGGGGTGGGGTGGGTGGTGATTTCCTCTGTTTGACAATGACAGCAGATATTTTTGGTGAGAACAAATTGGGATAGAACTGTTTAACTGCTTTCAGTGGTCAGAGATCTTGCAACCATCCTATAATCAATATCACAGCCCTACAAAGCAACATCAGTCTGAATGGCGAGTCATACCCAGGCTGACAGACCCTGCCTAGTCCTGAGCATCGCCAAGTTCTGGATATCAGGACAAACTTTTACTTTGTTCTTTGTCCACAGATATCTTTATATTATCTTGGTAAGTATCTAAAAACACACCCCTCTCTCCATAAATTAAAGTCATCACCACATACATCTACTACAAGCCATAGAATTTTATAAATCAATACTGTAGTCTGAGGGAGATAGGTTAAGAAAACAATTGCATGACAGGAAAAAATAAACCAAAACCAAACAAAAACAGACAAACAAACACCCCCAAAACAAAACAACAACAACAATAACAACAACAACAACCTGGCCTTACTTGCTGCCTCTACCACCATATGCGCTCATCACCCGACCAGTCGACCTTTGTATACCCTTGAGACCTTACAGGCACTCTAGATTTCTCTCATGATCTTCAAAGACCAGTGATTAGCCCACCAGCCCCCTAAACCCAGTCCCAGCCCTTCCCTTCCCTAGATCAGGGTCTTCAGGCTTGAGTGTGCAACAGTCACGTGGGGGTCTTGATATGTCAGTTTTCTGGGTCTTGACTCTTCAGGCATGCTTGACAATTTACATTTACTGTGAGTTCCAATGGGTGCCAAGGCCATTTATTGGGGAGAGTACATTAGGTCCACGACACCAAAAATAAAGCCTCCCCACAAAGCTAGCTAAACAGGAGAGCCATCATCTGTGCAGCAGAACCACAAGGCTCTGGAGACCCTGAATGAAGCTCTTTCTCTTACTTTGATCCACCCATTTCAGAGGTTAGCAGATTCTGTACAGCATTCTTTGCCTATGAGAGTAGAGACTCAGAGAGGATCAGTCACAAAGACATTGCAACCCAAAGCCCAGGTCTTCGAGATGCACAGGGTCATTCCTGTGTAAGTGGAGTTAAACGAGGACATGTGATGAAGCTCCCATTTTGACCACACATTTCTTATTTAGTAGTATGAGACAGCCTTGCTGGGTAGAACTCATACATGTAACTTGGGACTACATTTAACAGTAGATCATATGCCAGCAAGAGTGGTGGGGGCTCCCATGCTTCTGATAACTTCCTAGAGAAAGAATGATGGAGTCTCCAGAGTTTCTCTATGACAGTGTGTGTGTGTGTGTGTGTGTGTGTGTGTGTGTTTGTGTGCATGCGAGTGCATGTGCATTACTGTACCTGTGCAGGATGAGCCTGGCCTGAGATGGCTGGTGCACTTATAAAGCCATTGAGAACAGAGGCATACATGACCTTCATAATGAAGACTGAACTCATTGTAAGATATCAGAATATCACAATAATAATAATAATAATAATAATAATAATAATAATAATAATAATGCCTACTGATGATTCCTCCTCTTATTCCCCCCAAAAAAAGAAAGGTTAAGTTTATCATCTGGAAAAAAAGTCAGGGTGCTGTAGTACGACTGAGTCCTGGTTTGGGAGTTCTGAGATGCACATTGCTAAGTCAGGCCACAGCACTTCCTGGAAAGCACTAGTTTCTAGATTGCTGTGGTTTGTTTCATCTATAATCTTGCCAGGTTATGTCTAGAATTAATCTTACATATGATTATGATTAGGATGAAAATCAATTTGAATGGTCACAAAAATGTCTTTCCGGGTAGATAGTAAGACAGCATGGAGATGCTTCATTGCCACAGATAATGACCAATAAGAGACCACTGGTTTTGAGTGCAGAATCTAATCACTTTTGACCTAAGTGATGCTCTGCATGTGGGTACCCAGTTCTCATCTGGAAGCCACCTGCCAGGTGCAGCTTTGAATGTATGCTTCCCATTCAGTAACCACTATTAAAACTATGAAAAACAGAGTAGACACATTAGCTTAGGCAAAGCCTGAGACAAGCAACTCTGAGTTACCATGACTGACTAACATGAGTGTCATGTCTCTGGAGATTCATCAGCTCTGATATATACTACTCCATGGAGCCCAGAGCAGAGGAGAGAAGTAAAGCTGGGTGCCCAGGGTGTAAGAAAGGCCAGATTAGAAAACAGGGAAAAGTTGCCTGGATTTAGAAAGACTAGGAAGATTGGAGATAGCCTGCCACAACAAAGTAGCATGAACTGGAAACCATGGCAACAGAAATGAATTGTCCTGTAGTTCAGAAGCTGAAAGTTCACATGGAGACATTACTAGAGATCCACGCTCTGGCTGGTATCTGCGAGGAAGGAATTTTTCCTGCTTCTCCCCATCAGGCATCCCTTAGGCTGCACATGGATTCCTTGTGTCTTCATACTGTGTATGCAATATCCTCCTTTTATTAGGATGCTGGCCACATAGAATGAGAGTACTCAGTAAATACCCCATCATGTAGTACACAGAAAGGCTGGTGGAACTGAGGATTCAATACTTAGGGGGTTGTGGGAGGGGGATTAAGAGTTTAAGATCAGCTTGAGCTATATCGAAATGCCCTACCCAAAAGAAAAAAATAGAAAAGGGAAGACTTCCTTATAGCTCCAACATGGAAAGGTTTTATCTGCTAATAAGCTCATATGGAATACCACAGGCTAGAATCCCACTCAGTCAAATATTCTTTCTTTCTTTCTTTCTTTCTTTCTTTCTTTCTTTCTTTCTTTCTTTCTTTCTTTCTGTCTGTCTCTCTTTTTCTCTCTCTCTACTCCCTTTCCTCTCTTGCTCTTTCTTTCCCTTCCTTCCCCCTCCCCCTCCCTCTCCTTCTGTCCCCCACTGCTGCTGAGGACCTTGGTCCAGTCTCTGCACCCACTGGTCAGCATTCCATTAGGGAAGATGCAGAAGTTGTGCCTCTATTTAGTGCACAACCTAAACAACTGCACACTGTTGCCCTTCTCAAACAGTTTTATGAACTATGCTTCCCCATTTGCTTAAAACCCCAAATTCTCCTTCCTAAAAGGCAATATAGTAAATAAAATACTATGAAGAATTCGCTTGAGCGTGGATTGGAAAACTATCAACCTCTGTGTATTTGGAATTTGCTCTGTGTCTAGGTGCAAGAGGACAAAATCAAATGAGATGGATGGTGTGATTTGCCTGAGAGACTAGCTCCAAAAGCAATAGATTAGCTAAGGCACCAGCATTTTAATATTCATACATCACCAAGACAGGTATCATGAAAATACATTTGGAGTTCCAAACGCATTTGCTCTCTGCCCTTCAGCTACCCTGAAAGAATGGACTTCTATGAAAGATTTGGGATTCAGTAAATGTATTTGAGGGCTTGGAAGATGGAAGATGCTTGCTACCCAGCCTGACAACCTGAATTTGATTCCTGGGACCCACATGGTAGAAGAAGTCATCTGTTGACCTTTACTTGTATGTATATATGCACATATATATGATGTATATGTATATAACATATATGTATATGACATATATGTATATGACATATATATATGTGTGTATATACACATACATACATACACACATACAAGGGAGTATTTTTTTAAGGACATGTTTTTCAATTTGTTTAAAGGACTACAGCCTCAGTGGAAGGTCAGGCTGGTACAGTTGCACTGCAGGTCTGGAAGTTCTTATTTAGATCACACCCAAAGCCTGTGTGAAGAAGGGCACAGAATCTAGAGAAGGCAAGGCCGGGTTTGTGAATTCCTTGTGTTTCCCCTAATTTATTGAAAGTATTGACATCAATCACTGTTGTCATCTATAGAACAGCATTCATCCTCCATTCTCAACCCATCTTCAGGATGACAGCTTTGCTTCTGGTGAGTGCACACCCTTCTAAACATTTCTCATAAGCACTGCCCATGGGTATACAGCTTTATCTTTTGCAAAGTCAAGTCATGCCTTTATGCGTTCTCTCCCAGGGTCATTTCAGAAAGTTTGGCAAAAGCTCAGTGGGAACTGGGGACCCCTCACTCTGTCCCAGAGAAAATCACAAGAGGGCACAGGCACACTGCCTTCTAGTGTCTTTTCTCTTGCACACTTTGGTTCACCTTAATTCAATCGGCTAACACAATTCTTTTTTTATGAGAATTTGCTCATGCTAAAAGCAAACTTCAAAAGCAGAATCTACACAAGAGCAAAAGAAAAGACAACAATTATCTAAAAATTTCCCTCCTGAATGCATCACCACTGCACAAATTCCAGAGTTCATCAGGAAGGGACACTTTCTCCAACCAGAAAGGATAGATACCATAGACCAATTCTGATAGAGTCCTTGCAACCTCAATTCAGCTTGATTTACTTCTATGAGATGTCTACAGATGGCTTTTGTCTTTGTTTTATGGGAGGGAAACCAGTCGTTCTTCAATCCTGTTATCACAGAATCAGTATTTGGCAGAATTTTCTGTCTAACTCTTGTGTTCCCGCCCCCAGCTCCAGCTACCACCCAAGAGGATGCTGGCTGGCTGGCTTCTCTTTCCTCCTCTTTGACTTTGCTGTTGGCATGTCTTTTGTTAGCCTCTTTTCATCAGATAGAAGTCATGTGAAGCTAACCACACTTAGAGACTATACAAGTGAAGTCTCCGCTTCGGTTTTCACTGATGTTTAAAAGCTAGAGCTCTGTTGAGCCTCTCAGCCCTCAGAAGTAAATATTGAATGTTTTGTGCCTTACACACACACACCCACACCCGCCCCCCCCCCCACACACACTGGGGAGGGTCTGAGACATGCACAGGCACAGAGGGGGTGATGTGGCAGGGAGTGAGAGGGAAATTGAGAGAACTATAATTTAGAACTGGTTTTAGTGTTTCCCTTACCACAAGGAGCCATAGATCTAGAAGCTCGTTTTCCTAGCATGGCATGGTGTTATTGGGAGGGAATGAGAATGGTGGACTGGGGCTTAGTGTTAATTATGACATGGTCTAGTTTGCTGTGGGCACTGAGCTCAGAGAGGGTTAACAGTTGTTATGAGGTCCTAGTTAGTTCCTACAAGAGCTAGTCTTTGTCAAAAAAATCAGACTGGCCGATCCCTTGACCTCTTCCACTCTCTGACTCACTATCCCAGCAGGTAGAGGATCTCCTGGCCACTCGTCCCACCATGACATTGTGGATATGAAACCTTTGCAAAAGACCAAACCAAGGGTCCCACCTGATCTTAGAATTTCAGTCTCTAAAACTGCAAATACACTTTTTAAAATATAAAACGTTAAGTTTCTATTATTTTATTATAGCAATGAAAAATGCACTTAAATGTGTAAGCTATACTAAATGATTGGTAGTTTATTTTTTTAAACAAGCCACTATTTTTCTTGCTATAAGCCTCGATTATTTAAATTGGGAATATAAAGCATAGGAAAAAAATGAAGATTACCCATATTTCTATATCCTCAGGGTAAGCATTGTTAATGGAACATTTGCTATATTCTCAAGCTGTTCCTAAGCATATGCATGTGTTATTGACTCACTATATATAATATAATATAATATAATATAATATAATATAATATAATATAATATAATTAATATAATATGTGTGCATATGTGTGTGTGTATGATTTCAATGATTTTCCAGTTTTATAAGATTCTGCTCCTATTGTGAATGCTATTATTTTGATATATTGCCAATTGTTTAGTAAATTATCCAGATATTTTTAATATTTTAGTTTATAGCTCAAACCCTAGATCTTTTGGTGAGGATTTCAAAGATCTCAGTGAAATATTATCCTTACTTGTTAGGTGTAGTGAGGTTCGATTTCTATTGTTATTATGTATTTGTAGTTTTGGTGTTTTGCATTGTTTGTTTGTTGTCTGGAAGACAAGATGTCGTACCACCCAGGCTGGCCTTGAACTTACTATGTAGCTCAGGATAGCCTCGAACTTCTGACATCCATCCTGACTCCATTTCCCGACTTGTGGTGTTATAAGTAGCACTAGTTTGCTTTTATAGCTGAGTTCCACTGTAACCGGAAGCAATTTGGGAAGGAAAACTGTTTTGTTTGGCTTATACTTCCAGGTCACAAGCCATCATTGGGGCAAGGCAGGGCAGGAACCCAAGCAGGAGCAGAGGCAGGAACCGTTAAGGACCGGCTGCTTACTGGCTCATTCCCTCTGGCTTGCTCAGTTCTCTTTCTTAAATAGGCCAGGCCCACCTAGGGATGCTAGCGCTCACAGTGGGTTGAGATCTTCTATATCAATTAGAAATTACAAAAATGCCTCACAGACATATCGACAGGCCAATATAATGTGAGCAATTCCTCCACTGACAGTTTTTCCCAAGTGACCCTGGGCTGTGTTGGGTTGGCAGCTGAAGCCCCATGTCACAGGCTATGGGCATGTACTACCTCATTCATTTTCATCATATGTTTTTGTTGTGTTTCCTTTGCATCTTTGGGGGCACCCACCAATTAGAGGTCTATTTCTCCTCACAGGTATTAAATAAACTTCAGCCTTGAAGAGGATGCTATCTTCACCGTGCTCCAGAACGCCGAGGGAAGTCTCTTCATTTTCCACTCCTTATTCTTATCTCTCAGCAAATCACACGGAACATCCAGGAAGCCCAGTTTTTCCCTGGGTCTGGTCTGTAGCACTAAAACCCCTGATGGCCCGCTTCTTTCAGACTGAAAGCCTGCACTGCTCATCTGACAGCATGGGGCTAAAAATCCAGACCCACAGCCTCCCCGCCTGGACGCACAACCCAGCCTGGACTCGAAGTTCACTGGACTCGAAGCCCCAGTGAAGCCCTGGCACCTCGGCAACATCACACTGCAGGTATTTGCCAAATTGAGGGGTGAAAACTAAATTGCTCTGGAAACACTTTGCTATAATCTTTATAGATTTGTGTCTCTGAACAAGGGCAAGCCGATTCTACTCTCTAGGAGGAAGTAGCATAAAAAGTACTCCTGTGCCGTTAGTATGTTGTTGGAAATCAGTCTCCCAACTGAATGACTTCCAAATTTGAACCGGGAGGAAAAGCTAACTGCTTTGGATCAAGAGATGCTTGTGGCAGATATGGGAGTCCTTCAAGGCTACCCCGGGACCAAAAGGGGTGCCTAAGAGGGCCAACATGCAGGGTAGGAAGCATGAGAGCCCAAGTTAGCTAATCTCACAATCCCATTCTGAATTTTCACACACAAAAAACGGGACTAGACCCACAGAATATTAAATATATTTACTAAGCATCTCTATGGAGTAAATATGGAAATACCAAATAGCATGCCTGGCCCCCTCTGAAGGCTGAGACACAGACAGGGTGCCGTTCTTTCCACACGCTCATGTCCCACCACAGAGGGCATTCCTGCCCAGCAAGTATATGTATTCATATAGTGCGTCCCGTTCAGATCTACAGAGGGTCCCTGGTGGGATGGTGTCTCTCAGGCAATGTTAAGCTGCCTAAAGTCTTGGTTGTGTGGAAACGGGAATGTTAGAAAATTGAGAAATACGAGCAAAGGAGGTGAAAGGCACACTAGAAAATAAGCTAAAATGAGGTGACCTTATAAATCAATCATGCGACTTCTTCCCCATCGAGAGTCTCTTTGTCAATCATTCCTATAAGCCTTAATGGGACATCGATGCAGAATCAATCTGCGAAAGATGGCAGCATTCAGTTAAAAACCTACAGAGGTAGCTTTCCATGATGGCAAAACTGAGGGCTTCACAACTGTAGACATCAGATCTTTTAAAAAATTAGAACTCAGTTCCCGTGAATACACAGAGTACAAAAAAAAAAAAAAAAAAAAAAAAAGGTAGGAAAAATAAATTCAAGCAATATCTAGTCAATTTCCATAGACTATATAGTCTTGTCAACTTAAAAGTGGGGTGTGCTCAGTGCTATGTTCTGTTAGGAGGACTGTGACTGAATTACTTCATGTCAGTATCAGTGGACAAAGCAAGAAAGCAAACAAAACAGTGGAAGAAAAGGAACATCTAGAATTTTCTAGATGAACACATGCATGTGCATTAACTCACAAAAGCACTGGATATGCACGCAAAGACAATTTGATGTTAAGTTTATTAAAATACCTCAGTATAGACTCAAAGGTTATCTACTTAGACGATCTAACTTCAAAACTTTAACCTTAATCACATCATTTCCCAAGCTAATCTTCTAAAGATCCTCATTGAATTTGGATTTATGTTGAAATTTTTGGCATGTTGTATTATTTATAATCCAGTCTGTAGCCTTGTTTCCTAGGCAACACTCCACATGGGTCCTCTCTGCCTTTTTTTTTTTTTTCCCACACCTGGTACTTCCTCCAGAAAATCTACCTCTCATCTCTGCCCTGGGTCTAGTATCTTCACCTCACTCCCAGAACTCTTAGCATCTGTCACATGCTAGTGTTCTTTAAACAGCGTGTTTTTCAAGAACATGGACTATACTGTCTCTGAGGCTGTAGAGGATATGGCTCCTTGGAAGTGGAAAAGAGTTATTCAACTGAACAGAATTGCATCCATGGGAAGTGGAGAAAAAGTCACTCATTCAACTGAACAGAATCGCATATATTATATTACCATATGCAGATGGCTCAGAGCTACCTGGCTGGAGTGGAAGCTGAGATGATTTTCCTGCCCCCAGACAAGTCTGTACTTGAGTGGGTTATGTGACAGCATGATGCCTGTCTTCCTTAGAAGATTCAGAGGATGGGGACGGAATGCAAGCAGAGCTGGCAGACTTTCTTCTCTGTGTGTTTGCTTTGTGTTTTGCCCTGCAAATTCTCTCCCTGCTCTTCCAGCCCTGTGCTATCTCAGCACACCTGCAGAACATACCACAGCAGAGCAACCAACTATCCCGCAGACCTACTCATAGTTGGAGTGTGGGAGAGACTTTAGGAGTGACTGTCACAAGAGGAACTTGCTTTAGATGAAGGGCCATGGGTTAGGTACTTTTAAGAGCCAAACTGCCTGATAGTAGGCAAAGAGCATCGATATCTGGGTATGTTTAAAACCACCAAAACAACACTGACTTCCATATTCTGCTTCATGGTTGTTAATTTGGATCCTCTGACTTAGAATTTTGATGAAAACTCCCCAAAATTGTCCCTGGAGCTCCATTATAGGAATTTAAATAGGAACTCTTAGATGAAGTTTCTTCATTCAGAATTGGACAGACCAGCTTCTCACAGACAGGAAGGTTAGGTTATGATGACTAAGCATACCCTCCAATGGGTAACATGTCAGAGGTTAAGGGCTTTGGCTCTTAGTATGTGGAGGTCCAACTATGTTGGTTCTGGTGTTTTTTTTAATCCTGTGCTCTCTATATGGGCCAGCTTTCATAACCCAGGCAAGGGATGGATACTGGGATTGAGAAATGGACATGATTGCTGCCCTATAAGGACTTCATGGAACAGTAAAGGGAGACACATCTATACTGAGAAGCATGTTGAAGTGTTGCAGAGCCTGTGGGCTCTAAAGAAGGAAGTAGTCATGGCAACTGGGGGATGCTCAGGGTAAAAGCCTATGGGTAGACACAGAAAGGAATCTCTAGAGATGAACATATAGGTATTTCCTTAGGAGTCCAGGGCACAGACATGGATACTGAGAGCAGTCACTGCCATGAATGTCTTAGAAAACTGTGGATGGCATGACTATGAGTTTTTCAGGGCTTGTGAGATATAGAAGAAGGATAAACAGTGGAAGCTGGATGGAGAGAGGCCCCAAATGTCAGGCTAAAGAAGCTGAGTTATATTATACTAGAAACGCTAAGTACTTGAAGGTGTGGCACAATGATTTATTGTGATTACTATTTTGTGTTTCTTATTTATTACTACCCAGCTTGCCCATTACTGTTCAGGAGACATCTTGGAGCTATGGCACAGTTAAAGGAAAGACATTGGAAGAGCTGCAGGGTGTGTGTGTATACATAGACACTGCCATTAAGATGTGGAACATGGAGAGGGAAGAGAATATTATTTCAGGTAGGGAAGGAGACAGAGGATCAGAAGATTGTAGTCCATCAGAAGCTGGGGACATAATCCTGGGGTCTGGAAAGCAAGAACTTGCAAGGTGACTCGAAGGGCGTGCCTGCACAGGACTCCTCCTCAGTATTTCCTCTGGTACAAGTGCAGTACCAAGTCCCACACTTCAGGAGCCATGTATGGAAAAGGTGTCTTCCTCGTGGAGCCATGGCAGATGGGATACTACAAGCTGCCTTCATTTTCTGGGCTCTGCATATATTTCATGAGTACTTACAATTCTCTGGAGAGAAAAAGACCTTCCTTGAGGATTGTGAATGAACTTCCTGCCTGCTAAGAACGGGAGTTTTGATTTAATGGAGTTTTTAAAGTGAGTTTTTCAAGCAATAAAGTTTACAGAGTAAGATTAATTTACTCACAATATGTGTTTTGTAGAGGAAAATAACATGATTAGAATTGTATTTTGGAGACATAGTATTTGAGAAAATTCACCATGCATCCATTAACTTTATTGCAATTAGGAATCATATCTTTCTATATGTTAATAAATAGGAGAAACAGAGAAAGTGTCCACAAGGAAAGAGAATGTTCATTTAAGAGGATGAAACAGAAGCAGTGTGTGTAATCCCAGTACTAGAGACACTAAAGTAGAAAGATGGCAATTTCAGGTCCAGCCTGATCTACATAGCAGGACCCTGACCCCCAGGGAGAAGAGTGGCTGACATGGCACATCTTTATTTCTTTTTTCCCTTTTATTAAAAAATAGATTTTTTTCTCACATAGTGCATATTTCCAATTAAAATGTTGACAACAGTAGTTTATACCAGAACACATGAACTTGGATTGGTGATCCTGAGTCTGTAGTTTGTAGATCTTTGGTCACATGATGCTCTTCTGAAAATGTGCCTTAACAGACATAGGTATCTGCTTGCTGCAAAGCCTGACTATCTGCATTCATGCCCAAAACCTACAAGTACCTCCTGCACACATGGTATACATGGTACACACACACACACACACACACACACACACACACACACACAAATGTTAAAAAAATTAAGGAGAAACAGACAGAGATAGCTGAACACTGTCACCAATATACAGTATCCCCAGTATACTCAGTACTAAAACATGGCCCATCTTTAGAACTTCAGGATATGGCTGCTACCTACCCTGTCCACATCCTTCAGTCTTGCAGATACCTATGTCCTTTAAGGCCCATTTGTAGAAGAGCGTCATGTGATCATAGATCTACAGAGAGAGAGAGAGAGAGAGAGAGAGAGAGAGAGAGAGAGAGAGAGAGACTCACTATCACCGATCCAAGTCCATGTATTCTGGTATAAACTACTGTTGTTAACATTTTAATTAGCACCATGTGAGAAAAAATATATTTTCAATAAAAAGGAAAAAGAAATAAAGAATGATAGAGGAAGACACCATACATGTACACACACAGAATCTTTATTCACATCCGGGGGGAAAAAAAAGGAAATATGAACTGTCAAAGATACTAATTTTTTTCTTAAGGTGTTTATTTGTCTAAACATGAATAGAATACTACTATATTCTAGACACTCTGCTAAGACCTGCCTTCGATAGCTCCAGTGATTAGAAAAAAATTATATGTAAGTCAACATTCCGATTGTATGTATGCATGGTGGCTGCAACAGGCGCCTACATTTTCTTTAGAGTGTCTGCTCCCACACAAACCGTTCCTCTGAGACTTTTCCTTTCTCTCTTTTGTGTTGACCTTGGTAGACATGATCTTGAAGCAAAAGGAAACACGCTAGTTTTTATTTATCATATCTGGTGTATATTTAAATGGAAGGGTCACCAATTTAATTATTTCTTTGGGGAATTTGGAAATAGGTCCCGAGAAACAGTCTGTGTTTCTCTCTCTCTCTCACGTCAATATTTTAGTAAATTATTTCTATGAATTTTGCCAGAACTTTCTAAATTATTCATGTAAAGTTATTCAAAACCTCAGTAACTGCTCTGTCTGTCATGGCGGCTCCAGTTTCACTCCTAACATAGGGGATTCCTGCTTTAGCTTTGTCACGCAACAGTTTTATCGACTCAGTTAGCAACCCTGTCAATCAACAAGATTTGGTTTCATTAGTTCTTTTCGTGTTTGACTTTATTCCATTAAAATGCGCCCTTATCTTTATGGTTCCCTTGGAGGGTGGTGTATGGATAATTTCTAGTTCTTTCAAGTTTCATGATTGCTTTGGTCATTAATTTTTAAACCATCTTTAGCTCTAACATAAGCGTTTCATACTAAATATTGTAAGTACTAATGAAATTGCATCCTATATAGTTTTAAAGCTCTTTTTTGTTGGTGTTCATGGTGGCATTTTTGCCACAGCATCTGAGTTCAGTTGGTTGTATGGCTTGAACCGAGGTCAGCACTCTATCAAGCGAGCTTTAACTTCAGCACTGAAACTATTTTGTGATCATTAATGTAAAAATCATTTTAATTTCCTTGATGATTTCTACTTTGATTCTTGAACTATTGACAAAGGTATGTCTTAATTCTTTTATATACAGAACACTTCCTAGGTGTTCAAGTGTCTTACGTCTTACTATAGACTTCCTGTTTTACTGCACTGTGGTCTGAGAAAAGGGTTTTGAGACCCACCTTTGAGTTCATTAACTCTTCCTCTATTGATTTCCACAGTGGTTGTATCAGAATACACTCCCACCAGCAGTGAGTCAGGACTCTACATCCCCACCAGCATTCACGGTGATTTCTCCTTTTGATGGTTTCCATTTTGTGTGGAGTGGAACAAAGTATGAAAGCAGTTTTGACTAGCATTTCCCTGGTGGCTAGGATGTAGACTATAGTGTCAAGTATTTCCTTGGCCATCTGCATTTCTACTTTTCAGAATTGCCCGGTTTGTTGGTCCGTTTACTGATTTGGAAGTTTTGAGGTTTGGATCTTTAA
The DNA here is from genome assembly GCA_030674055.1 of Rhabdomys pumilio. Classification (NCBI taxonomy): domain Eukaryota; kingdom Metazoa; phylum Chordata; class Mammalia; order Rodentia; family Muridae; genus Rhabdomys; species Rhabdomys pumilio. The sequence goes on from JANHMN010000003.1 coordinate 153,705,555, forward strand.
TTTGTAAAATTTGTTATATATTGTAGATGTTAATCTCTTATCTGAGCTATAATGGACAAAGATTTCTCTCCCATTCAGTGGACTATTCTGTACTGTACTAATAGTTTCCCATGCTGTATGGAAGCCTTTTAATTTCTTGTGATCCCATTTATCAAATTTTGAAGTTATTTCCTATGTGATTAAGAGTCTTTTCCAGAAAGTCCTTGCCTGTGGCCATATCTTGAAATGTTTTCCTAATGATATTCTGTTATTTTTAACCAAATGTCATAGGTTCTATTTTACCAATGAAGACGTGGGAGCCAGATGCTGCTGGCTCAGAGAGGCAGAGAAAGCACCCAGCTGAGCTTCCTCTGCAGCCAGCATCCCAAAAAAGGAAGTCAAATCCATCAAACTGAATGTTCCTACTTTTTACTTTGTGTGCATCTCTTTCTCTGTCCTCCTGCCTCCCTCTTACTCTGTGGGTTTTTTTTTTTTTTCCTGTGTTCATTGCCTCTCAACTGGTTGGTTGTTCCAACTCTTGGTCTATGGTTGACTATTTAATTCTGTTTACATAAACAGAAAGCTCTTGGATTAAAGGTGTGTGCTGGGGCTGAGCCACACCACAGCCATATTACAGGTTTTCCAGTAAATAATACAATCTTGGGGTTCACAGTGTGATTAAATATCCTGCAACAATATTCTCTAACAGTTTTAGTTTTTCAGAATTTGCACTATAGTCTTTGTTCCACTTTTTAAATTTGTTTTTGTGCAGTGTGAGAAATATGGGTTTAATTTCACCCCTCTTCCTGCGGATATCCAGTTTTCTCAGTATCATTTATTTTAAAGATTATCTTTTTTGCCAATATTTATTTTTGTATGTTTGTCAAAAGTCAGGTTGCTGTGACCATGCAGGAATAGTTCTGGGTCCTCTATTCTATTCAATTAGTTGGAGCATGCCTGTTTCTGTGACAGTCCCATGCTGTGTTTGTCACTATGGCTCTATAACATAGTTTGAGGTCAGATACTATGGTACCTCTAGTAGTCTTCACTCTAATAAGGATTGCTTTGGTTATTTGTGAGGTTTTGTGTTTTTATATGAGTTTCAGGATTGTTTTTATAATACTGTGAAGAATATTATTGATGTGCATTCCATTCAATCTGTAAATTGTTTTCAATAGTGCTGCCATTTCCACATTAATTCTACTAATCCATAAGCATAGATGGAATTGTCAGTGTTTAACATCTTCTGTGATTTCTTTCTTCAATGTTGTAAAGGTTTTATTGTAGAAAATTTTCACCTCTTTGATGAAGTTTACTTCTATGTACTCTGTGTTTTGTTTGTTTACAAATGCTGTTGAGTGCATTTTCTTCTAATTTCATTCCTAGCATCTTTTATCTGGTGAGTTGGGTTTGTTTGCTTTTAGGGTTATTATTGATAGGGCTTGTTATTTCCCATGATTTTGTCAATTGTTTTGGTTAGTTAAACAATTTGCCTTCATCCCCTATTAGTAATAGAGGTTTGTTGATTAATTGTAAATGCCTTCTATATTTGGATACCCATTTCTATTGGAGGGTAAAACCATGCTCTCCTTTCCCCTGGCCTCAGGCTAGATGCTGTCCCTCTTCCACAACTCCCTGATGGATAGGTACCAACAGGTACCTCCTGATGGCCTCTGGCCTTGTCACAGGCCTGGGACCCCCACATCTGAACCAGCTCCGGCTTCCCCACTGTGCTTTCCCTTCCATCTCCAGAGCAGTATCTCGGATCTTCCCCACAGCCCTGCACCCACCCCAGCAGTGGTGTGCAATAAGCACAGTCAAACTCCCTGTGTTCAGCCATGCCCAGCAGCAGAGTGAACATGGATTGCCAATTTCTTTCTCTAGAGTGGGAAATTGTCTGCTCCTTTTCATTGACTAATTATACAAGACTTGATTCCACTTCTCCTACTCCATGGTGTCTTAGATTTGGTTTCTTAAACTTATCCCAAAGCATTTAAAAATTCAGGTTATATTCATTAACATATTTTTCTTATTTGTGACTAACTGTATTTATTTCCCTAACGTAGTCCTACATCCCTAAAATTGGTTCTTCTGATTAGTTTTGTCTGTTACCAGTGTTCTCATTTTGTTTCTTTATTTGTTTCATTCTATGTGACTCTATTTAAGTATCTCAATTTCCTGGATAAATTTTTATTCTGTTTTTTAAATTTCTCTCTTCATGTTACTATCATTTAGTTTGATAACTTTCTTATATAGGTCCTGAATTAATTTTTTTTCACTTCATTCATCTGGTTATTTGAGAATTCTTTATGATCATTGTTTGTTTGTTTTTAAAGAGGGTTAGTATTTATAATTTTTTCCTGCATGCCAGCTATCTCATTATTTAAGATTTCTAATATTGAAAAGTTAGTGAATTTTTGTCTCATGTTTTCTCATGTGTTTTTTTGGGGGGAGAGGGGGTGAGTTGCCTCTGTTGGGATAGATTTATCTAAGGTTCTATTTTATTTTTGTCGCCTTTCCTCACTGTCTTTGTTTGCTTTTATGTACGTCCAGGTGAGCCGCTTCCTTGTGATTCTCAGGCAGAAAGCTGACTGCCCTACCAGTGGTTTGACAGCAGTCTGTGCTAACTGTGCACCTGTTAGCACATCATCTGTGTCACTTTTAAGGCTCACAAGCTGTGACACTAGGGTTGTTAGTAGAGAAACTGGAGTCTTTAATATTTGGAACTAAGGTTGTCAAGCACTTAAATAGTCAAGTGAGGTCGGAATACAGAAGGGGGAGATGTAGTAAAGCGAAGACAAGAAGTCTTAAGATTAAAAGGATGAGAAGTACTAGGAATCCATTGTAATTAGGGTTAGAGAAAGAAAGGACAGCTTTAAACCCCATTCCAATGAAATGCCTTTTAAAACAATAGGCATTTGATCCCAGTACAAAAGTGTTAAGTGCCAAAAACATGAAAAATTCAAAGCAAAATTTTGAATTAAAAAAAAAAAACAAGCAATAAAACATAATAGTTGACTATGTTGCCTTTGTTGGATACTGTGCCAGGGAATGCTGCACACTTTCTGTGGTTTCCTGAAGTGCCAGAGTAGAAGGATGAGGCTACTGAGAATGTCTCAGCTTCAGAGTCGCATGCCACACTTCTGCTGCAGTGTGCATTATCCATTGCTTTCAGAGTCTTTGCTGCATCCATCAGGATTCAGCACCAAGGTCTGCCTCATCACTTCCAGGTTTTCAATACAGCGCAGCTTGCATGGGCATCATCAGGAATGGGGGAAGGGTGCATGCACCATGGGTCTCTCAGCTTCAGATTCCTGCACCATTCATCTGGGGCTGTGCCCACTGTGCTCTCAAACCCCCTCTGGGCATTTAGAATTCAGTCTTCAAGTTGGATGTTCAGACTGTTTCTCACCAGCTTTCTGGCAGCCAGTACCCTTGAATTCACTTTCCCAGCAGAATTCAGCTTAGTATGAGCAACTTGGTGCAATGTGGGGATAGGGGTGGGGGAGAATAAGCAGCTGACTTCTCTATGAGGATAATTCCATCTAATCTTATTTATGTTTTCTGTAATTTATTTTTTCTCTGATGATGGTTTTCAATCTTGGCTTTTTTCTATCTGATCTTACAGATATCGCTTCTACTCAGCCAGGACTTCATCTGCTCAAGTCTTTTGAATGTCTGCTTTGTTACTCCTTATTGTTCTTCCCCCCCCATCAGTATTTTTAAAGCAATCTCTTATGATTTCAACAGAATAAGCACGGTTATTTATATTTGGTGTCTTAGGTCTTTTGTTGTCTGTTATTGCTACTCTTCTTGATCACAAAACAGTATTTTTTTTTAGTGTTTGAATTTTATGACTGTTGACTAATTTCCATGGAAAGATTATTTTTAGGAATTTTTTTGAGCATTATGATAGAGATGTGCTGTCTGGAGAGTATTTTCTCCTCCTCTGCCATGAACATGTGAGTATGACCAGTTTTTGATTCTTTGATTTTAAAAGCATAGGAGAATCTATATTTCTTGGCGACTTAATTTGTGCTGCAAAACACAATGAGGTATATTACTTCTTGGCTGATGTGAAAGCAAAGTCACTGGGGGAGTGGTCTGCCTTTAGAAAAGATTCTCTAGTTGTGGGATAGTAGCCAGTGCCAGGAAACTTGGTAAGGTTGAGCAGATTCAGAGTCCCTAGTACCCAGGCACCCACCAGAGATGGTAGGCGACTCCCTGCTCCCTACCAGATTCCTGGCCTGGAACATGTACCACACTTCCCACATAAGGAATCTGACCTGTGAATCAGAACAGAGTTCTCCATGCTAATGAGGTGCCTAGAAGCCCTGAGGGGTTAGCCAATAAGCTTTCCTTCTAGGACATTGCTCCCTGCAAAAGGTAATCTCTAGTCCTCCCTTAGGAGGTGGTATGCACCCATTTTCCACGATGATAAATAAACAGTTTGGAACCAAGAACTGTCTCTTGCATCAAGAACTGCATTGAGGAGCATGGAGAAGTCCTGCTCTAAGGACTTTCCCTGGAGTTCCCCTCCCCCAGTCCTGGGCATGGGCCTCCTCCACTCTTGGCTCTTCCTAGACTTCCAACAGCGTCTGGATGTCCAGGAATCTGAGAACCTCTAGCCACAGGCTCATCCTCAGCCCATGAGCCCACTCCATTTCCAACTCCCCATGACCCAGTGCATCTGGATATCCAGGAGTTTGGGAACCCCCAAAACTAAGATAACTTCTGATCCAAAGAAAAGTTACACAGAACACTAGGGCTGTGCTTGGCAGCTTCTAAGAAGCTTGAACCTGACAATTTTAAATGGCTTTTCATTGGAAGACTTGAACAAACATCTGTTCACACCAAACAACAGATCAAAGAAGCAAAACTCACATCTAGCTTGGCGAACCAATGATTTAATTGGACTGCCTTGTGAGAGTACACAGTGACTCTCAGACAATGTGTCATTGAAAAGCCCCACCCCAGTGTGGGTGACAACGCATGCAAACCATATCTCTGGAAGATGTCTTTTCCAGAAATTATTTATTACTTGCATAACATTGGGGAGAGGCCTTATGTGGCTTTTTAAGCTGCTTGAGTCGTGTAAGTTTCCTGAGTTTTATAAAATTACAACTGGGGAAGGTAACCTATAATGCTACCTACCTAGATGTGATTACTATGCCCAGTTAATACCTTCATCTGGACATACAATCCAATCAGCAATCTCAATCCCATTGGGTCACAGGGGACAGTCAGTTCCACCTAGCCTCAATGCATAGGCAGCGGCTGGCTTAGAGATCCTGACAGCAAGTTCTTCCTATCTGGGATTTCCAGCAGCTGGAAACCCATCCAGAGTTTGAGGCTAAATAATGAATTTCTGTTGCCACCAAAGAATGCCTAACAAAGCTAGAAGAGGCAAAACCATCAAATATATGAACACCAGCAAAAGGACACACGGTTTACAAAGAACCAGGGAAATATGATACCTCACGAAAAAATTGATAGTGGGCCCCAAATAAAAGAAGCCCTGCGATATAGTTGACAAAAGTCTCAGGAGAATCCTGTCAAAGGAGATTGAGGAATCAGAAGAAAATAGACAAAATCTAACAAGGCCAAAATAATAATTTTTCCAATCACATACTGAACACTGGCAGCGATGGTGTGTGTCTATATGCATATTCTCTAATTCTGAGAGTGTGATGAGAAACTGTTACCATATACAGTGTCTGAACAATACTCACTTTGTTCTGTGTTGGTTCATGAGCAAATTGAAGATAGGAAAAATACAGTTCTTCGAGTGAAAAATTTCCAATGTGTCTTTAATGATTAGAGTTTGGCTACGAGAAGTTGTTCTGAAAGAGAGATAGCTGTTACTGCTTTTACTGATATAATATGGAATGTTGTAACTAACTGGAAGTCGATGATGAGGTGATAAGCTGGCTGAGGCTCCTAATCAATGCATAGCCACACATTTATCAGCCATTTAATATCTGTAATGTGTTTTATGGAAGGATATAAAGGATATAAAGTCAAACAGGATAAATATTTCTTTCTTATGAAATAACTTGGGAGAAACACCCGTATGCACACATTATAAGCAAGGAAATACAAAACCTTAGTTACTGTGGTAAATACTATGGAGAAGAATGCTGGCAATTTCTTAGGGTCTACAAATAGACAATGGTAGAGTTGAGGTCTTATGTCAGTCATTTCTGTTGCCATTTACTGAGGGTCAGACATAGTGCGAGTGTCAGCTCAATGACATATAAGGAGTTAATTCTTGCCAGTGGTATGTCTTGTTTTAACCTTTGGGACTGAGGCATTGCAGCAATTGACCATCTGTAGGCAGATAGACCCAACTATAAGCCAGCCTCTGTCATGGCAGTTGACGTGACTCTTGGGTCTCTGAACTGTGACTGGTCTAAATTTAGAGGCATTGCCAGTACAGAACACCAGATTTGTTTGTTTCCTTGTTTGTTTGTTTATATAATTTTTTAGATTTTTAAAATGTTATATGTATGAATGCTTGGCTTAAATATATGCTGTGTACCATATGCAAGACTGATGCTCAGAGAGGCTAAGGAAGGGTTGTGGGTAGGTCGGGGCATCAGATTGTTTGGAGCTGGAGTTACGGATTGTTGAGAACACCATATGCATTCTGGGAATCAAACCTGGGTCCTCTGTTTGAGCAAAACGTTTTTTAATCTACTGAAACATCTCTTCAGTACCCCTAAAGCCCAGATTTTAAGGATGTAAAAAAAAAATAGAATGTAAAATAACTCAATGCTTATAGTAGTGAAAATAAAATATTTCTGCTATTATGATTTCAGTAAGATAATAAGTTTAGCTTATTTTCATTAGTTTTTGCTCCTTAAAGCATTAAAAATTATACATGAGACTAACATTACTTTCCTTCTACCATGCTATTTAAATGAAAATATGAGTCAGAAAAAGGTTAAAACAAGTATATGATCAGGATTTGATCTAACACACCTAGAAAATGTTTGATAAGTGATAAATGTTTCCTTCATATTAAAAAACAAGCAAACAAAATAGAAAACAAAAGAAAACCATAGTCTGAGATGACTTAACAAGTAAAGGGCTTTGTTACTAAGTTCAAGAAACTGAATTCAATCCCTAGGGTCCATACAGCAGGAGAGGTCAGTCTCTGCAGGCTGAGACTGCACCCCCCTTCATGAGCTGCAGCTTGTTTTCCCCTCCAAATAAATAAAATAAACATAATAAAAGAGTAAACTAACAAAGTTCAGGGAAAATTTCATCAACAAATTTAGAAGTTTGACAAATGGAAATACAAACTAGAAGAACTGAACAGAATTATAAATATTTTTTTTAAATATAGTATCCAAACTGACAACGCCAACAGAAAGTATCAGCAGTAGGTGTATGAAGCAGAAGAATTGATGAGCTTAGAAAGAATATTGGCCAAAAATGCTCTGTGAAATAGGGTTTTACTCTATAGCCAAAGCGGGTTGAAAGTTACCATGTAGCCCAGGCTGGGCTGAAACTCACCATATAGCCCAGGCTAGCCTGAAACTCACTATGTAGCCCAGGCTGGCCTTGAACTCATGCCAGTCATCCTTCTTCATCTTCTTACATGCTGGGATTAAAGTCATGAGTCACCACGCCCAGCTGTGAAAATTTTCAATGATAAAAGTGGGGAAAAAAGAGAAAAGAATGTTTACAGGAGCGACTACATACCATCAAGAAAGCCAGCTTTCATGTTACAGTTGATTCAGGAAGAATAGAAGGGGGAAAATGCCCAGACCATGTTTAAGGAAGCAATGACTGAAAGATAGCATCCAAACTCCAGATGGTTGAGGGTCTCCAGTCAAACTCAATTGTAAAGTGCAGGGAACCAAGATGTATTATAAGCAAATTAGTAAAACTCAAAGACAAAGAAAGAATTCTGGGAGCAGAAGGAAATAAAATACATCATTTTAGTGGGATCACTCAACAGGTAATGGTGCTTGCTGCCCAACCTCACAGTCTGCGTCTGATGCCTCAAACCCACAGTAAAAGAAGAGACTCTGGCAAGTTTCTTCTGCCCGCCCCCCACCAAATAAATAAAAATGTAATGACATTTTTTTTTACAAAGAAAGTTCACATTCAAAGTTGTCTCAAAATGATTGTCTGTGGATTTATCTACTAAAACCTACAAACTAGGATAGAATGAAGTAACACGCTTACAGTGCTGAAGAAGGCCACACGAGTTTAATCCCTTGGGATTAAGCACTTGGGAGGCAGAGGTAGGCAGATTTCTGAGTTCGAGGCCAGCCTGGTCTACAGAGTTTCAGGACAACCAAAGCTATACAGAGAAACCCTGTCTCAAACAAAACAAAACAAAACAAAACAAAACAAAAACAATAACAAAAAACAAAAACAAAACAGCATACCACTCTTAAAAAAATGCTGAAGAAAAACTACCAGTTAATTAAGCTGGAGTCCTTCATACAGGAAATAAAAGATTGCCTAGACAGACAACATCTATGAATTATCACGAGGCCTGTCTTATATGAAATTAAACATTAAATATATGAATACATAAAACTCAGCCGTGTAATATCATTCAGAATACCCTAACACCTGAAGTTGTTGTGTGAAGCAGTTTATCTTTACAATAAATTGTTTTAACTGGGAGATCCCAGAGACAGATGATTAAGAAGAACTGTAAGAGCAATAAACTGTCAAGTTAAACGAACTTTTCTAATATATAAAATATATTACTTAAATCTAGAAAGTGGGAGGAATGAAACTGTTGAAATTCTATACAATTACAATTAAATTGCTACCAGTTTGAACCAGCCTATCAATATATACTATTCCACGTAAGTGTGTTGGCAACTTTTATGTCAACTGGATACAAGCTAGAGTCATCAGAGAGGAAGGAACCTCAATTGAGAAAATGCCTCCATAACATTGGGCTGTAGCCAAGCATGTAGGGTCTTTTTGTTTGTTTTGTTTTGTTTGAGGCAGGGTTTATGTAACCTGGTTATGTAACCAGGGTCTGTATAACCTTGGCTGGTCTGGAACTTACTCTGTAGACCAGGTTGGCCTTGAACTCAGAGATCCACCTGCCTTTGCCTCCCAAGTGCTGGGATTAAAGATGTGTGCCACCACTGCCCAGCTGGCATCTTCTAAGTTAGTGATTGATGGGTGAGGGCCCAGCCCATTGTGGGTAGTACATTCTTCAGGGCTGGTGGTTCTGGTTTCTATAAGAAAGAAGGCTGAGAAAGCCATGTGAGTAAGTCAGTAAGCAGCAACCCTCCATGGCCTCTGTGTCAACTCCCGCCTCCAGGTTCCTGACCTCTTTCAATAATGAACTATGATGTGAAAGTGAAAGCCAAAACCAACCAAAACCAACCAAACCAAACCAAGCCAAGCCAAAACAAAACAAAACAAAACAAACAAAAAACCTTTCCTCCCCAACTTGCTTTTGGTCATGGTGTTTCATCATAGCAATAGAAACACTAAGACTGTAGTAAGAATTTTGGTTTCTTTAAAAAGACAGAAATATTTTTAGAAATATATTTTTGTTTTGATCCCAGGTATGGGATATAGGGGCTGCTTTAGATTGTCCTAAGCAACTGATTATGATTTGCCTGGTGCTCTAGCAGGGACATGATTTTTCCAGCCACAGATAATTTCTGCAAGTGTATGATGTTTGAAATTCTGGGGACTCTTGAAAGGGTGCATAAGTGCTACTCCCCACCCCCACCCCATTCCAGCCTATGTTCCTCGTGCTGCTGGTGGTGGTTGCTTTTGCTGTAGTTTGTCAAGTGGTCATACATAAAGAAATGAGAAGAAGAAATCAGGTATCCTGACAGCGAAGATCAAACTTGCCCCAATCAGAAGAAAGTAGTCTAATGATAGTGCCTCTATCCTTTTCTCCCTCCTACCTAATAGTAGGGGATTGAAAGGGAGAAAGAAGAAGGGTGGTAAAGGGTAGAAGAAAAAGACACCCACGAAAGAGTAAACAGTCAAGTTACAAAGACAGTAAACCTCACAGCAACTGAAAAGTAAACCTGTAGTCCCTCTATTCGTAGCAACAGAAATAATTCAAAGTGTGGTACAATCCTCAAATCACAAGGACAGCATGAGGAAGGGGCAAGATTCTATGGAACAACCAGAAAACAAGATACAAAGCAATGGCAGCTCGTCCTAACCTCACGAAGATCACCCTGCATATGGATGAATTCATTCCAGCTACAAGACAAATCGTGAAAGGAAGAGGTAAGGAAGAAAGTAATGTCAAACTATGCTGCATGTGAAAGGCTCACTTCATTAGTGTAAGTAAGGACACATAGCAACTGAAAGTGGGGGTACAGAAAGTGTTCTATGCAAAAATGAAAGAAGTAAGGAACAGCTACTCATATTGGACAAAATAGGATTTAAATCAAAGGCAATAAAAAGAGGCAAAAAGGCCATTATGTAACGATAAGGAACATAAAGAACACTCAACAAGAAAACTGTCATAAAAACATACACACCCAGTATCAGAGCACCTAAATAGAGAAAGCTAGCACTGAATGATCTGAAGGGAGAGACAGACTATCAGTGCAGCTGCAGCAGCAGGGCACCTCAGTAACCCACTTTTGATAATGGACAGATCGTCTAGACAGATCAATAGAGGAACACTGGACTCAAGGGTCACTGGTTTCATAAGCGCCTTTGAGGCAGAATTAGTTCCTAGCTTTAGCTCCTACTTTCTCCCTTGGGTTTAGTCCCCATAGCATTTCCTCTCATCTTAAAGACAATGTTCTAGTTTAATTATTTGTTTTGTAAAGTCTCACCATTTGAAGTGCAAATTCAAATGCTAGTTGCATTATAAGAAGACATCTCTCTTTCTCTCCAGAACTGCCAAGCAGCTGTTTTCCTTGACAGGAATGTTGTTTGCTTTGGACTCCTGGGATCACACTTACTCCCTAACCATATTCAGACGTTACTTTGTTACTATTTGTTATTTACTGGACATAAGCAATATTGATATTTAGTATGTTAAGGTTCATTACTGAGTGTTATCTCTGGTTGCTTAAAGATGTGTTGCCACTGAGATTATATCAGGATACACTTTATCTGTAAGTTTTAATGTGTCCTATATAAATTATATTTACTATCAGTTAAAATATTTTCTTAAGTCTACTGATTATATTTTTCCTTAGTATGTCAAATATTGGCAGCCATCCAGTTTGTCTTTTGTTATTGATTTCTATATTACTTCCACTGCAGAGGACAATACATTATTTAAATGTTTAAAATGTATCACAATTTGCTTCATGGACAGAGATGAAGCTACATTTGACAAGTAGCCCATGAAAACAGTTATTCCACAGTTGCTGGGCCATTGTTTTATGGTATTAAATGTGCAAGCTTTGTTCTTTGCACTTCCTGTATTCTAGTTAATTCTTTCTTTTTACTCTATCATTTACTTAGAGATATTTCTGGAAGTTCCTACTGGTGTTCAGCACTTTCTACCATTTGTCATCCACACCAATCTGTTATTGTGTTTCATTTGTTTGTTTGTCTAACTGAGTTGGGCCTAGTGACTCGGGTCTAAGAAATGAAACAGAACAAAAGTGGTGAACCATTGTCAAGATTAATCTATAAAAATCTTCCTGCCTCCTGTGGCCTCTTCCTCTCTCGTTCTGGCACATGTCGGCAGCCATGTGCTGAGTGGCAGTGTGGGACGGATGCCTGTGGCAGGGAGCTGAAAGGGAGGTTTTGGTCAGCAAAAAAGGGAGTAAGACCATAAGGCTAGGCGACTCAAGGAACGGAATTCTGCACCAACAGTATTGGAAGCAGCTTTTCTTAAAGTGAATCTTGAGAGATCTCAGATCAGTGGACACGGTCTTCTCCAAGACTCTATGAACAAGACTCAAGTTCAGGATGAACTGAGATGTATATAATATGTGTTTACTGTCTAAGCAACTAAACTTAGGAGCAATTTATAGTGTAGCAATAATTATTACCAGAGAGATTAGAATATGGAGTTTCCTGTTTCCTTTGAACCATATTTTTATTCTTTGATTGTTTTTATACATGAATAGTTTTTCTGTTAGAATTTTAAAACTTAATTTTAATAAAATACACAAAGTATGACCTTTTCTATCTCAATTATTTATTAGTGTTCAGCACTACGTGCACTCCTGTTGCTATGATACCAAACTCTAGAATGCTTTTCGTCTTGCAAAACTGACCTTGCTACTAAATAATAACTCTTCAGTATTCTCTCCTCTGTGACTCAGGTAACCTCTGTGGCACCTTCTACCTCTGTAAACTTAACCTAGAATTTTACAGATGGAATGACACCATGTTTGTCTGTTTTGTCTGGTTCTCTTTAATTAGCAACTGATCTTAGGATGGATGTCTGCTCCAGCGTATATCAGGACTCTCCCCCTTTAACCTGGATAAAGTTCTATCGCATGTATTACTTTTGTGAGAACCTGCCTTGCTGTTTTCCTTTGTGGCTACATGATCGTACATCCCTGAGAAGTTCATTAGTAATTCATGAAAGGTGTTTTCTTGTTGTTGCTGCTGCTGTTGTTGTCTTGCTTATTTTTGATTTTTGTAGCCCTGGTCCTTGACCCCTGCGTCTTGTGTACACCAGACAAGTTTTCTACCGTAGACTTCCATCTCCATAGCCAAGAGTTCAATTTCATAGCCCATTCGTTACATTCTAAGGGTTCTGGGCTTGATAGGCTTTTGTTCTCATTTTTGTTTGCTTCTATCTGAATCTTGTTATAAAGTCCAGGCTGTCCTCAGCCTCTGAGCTCTGGAATTACAAGCATGCATCACTGCACCTAGTTAGCTTGCTTTTATGTTAGCCACACTAATGGGTATGGTATGAGTTCTAGAAAATTTTGGCTTTATATAAAGATTAGACATTGTTAATAAGTCATACATTTAATTTTCACTGAAATATGGACACTATTAAAATTATCAAATGATCCTGCATCATTTTCAGTCAACATGAAAGAGACAAAATCAAGGTGTAAAAATCAGCAGCTTTCATACACACCAGTAACAAACTGGCAGAGACTGAGCCTAGGAACAATATCCCACTTACAATAGTGCCAAATGGGGAAAGTGCCTGAGAATAAACCTAAGCAAGGAAGCAAATGAAACCTTCCACAGCAGGGCATCCTTCCCCATCTGTGCCTGCTGACTTTCACAAGCGGCTCAAGGGCAGAAACCATGTCTTATTTCTTTTCCCTTTGCACCTTTCTAAGAGGTTCTTTTAGCTTTTTATTTCTCTAACTGCTCAGCGAATTACAGAAAAAAAAAGGTGAGCCCAGAGTACTGTTCATTCAAAAAAGATTATGCATGTAAGGTTGTCCCTGGGCAAGATAGAATGAATGAGAGGATAAACTAGTGTGCCAGCTGTTTCTTTATTCCCAAGAAAAGAGGAAAGTGATTCTGGGCTGGAGCAGAGAAGAAACAAAGCCCAGTTCTTCCATTTTAATATCATTAGACTGTAGAGTCATTGCAGTATAGGGCGCACAAAGCTCTGGCTGCTAAGGGCTGTGCAGGCTCCACCTCAGGGAAAACCAGGCAATCAGATGTTGTGGCCTATCTTCTAGGAATGAGGCTAAATGTGGACCACATCCCACCAGTGGTAATTAAAGAAATAAGAGATAGGGAAATCTTTGCTCAGTCCTCCCAGTGGGATGCACACTGTCACCTGACCCACTTCTACATGGCTCCAGTCACCTCCCAGGAGTAGACAGAGCCCCTAGTGATGCACGAGAAACTGCTTTGTAAATATAGAGCAGGCACATAGCTTCTAATACTTGATGGTCTTGATGCTGCTGGTTGGGGATTGACGAATGAATAATTGATAGCAAAGTTTTCCATATTCAATATAGAAGCTTAAGCCTGAACGTGATGTGTGTGTGTGTGTGTGTGTGTGTGTGTGTGTGTGTAATATGAGACACACAAACAGATAGATGATAGATATGACAGGCAATAGATGATAGAGCTAGACGTATGTTAGACATTAGAAGATGTGCTTTCTCTAAAGGAAGGTCAAAAGGAAGTGATTGGGAAAGTGCCTGTTTGGTTTACTGGACTATTCTGTAATTGAAGATCAGGTGACACAGCAGAAGATGACTGTAAGAGTCGAGCACTGTATGGGCACAGAAGTTGGCAGGGTTCCCTGAACTCTAATTCTGAGCCGATTCTTAATGACAGAAGCAGAGAAATGTAACTAAGGATGCTGAAGAGAGAGCTGGTGACCACCAGAGGTGGAGTCAGGAAGAGATCACAGAGGACACAGCACATACCTCTCTGCACTGAGCCTGCCTCAGCCTCACCATCTATCCTCACTCTCAGTGTCTTCACCAAGACCATCCCGGTCCCTCACTGTACCCATGTCCAGGTGCTGGACAGCACTGGGTTTTCATCTTTCCAGGGATGGCAGAGAAAACGACATCATCATCACTCTATCATCATCACTCTATGTGATAAGAGCTGTCACAATGTGTACAGGGTCTTTTGGAATATGGTGGGAAGAGCTGCTGATTCTGCATGGATGTAATAAAAGAGGAGCTGGTATTTAGGGAAGACTTTATATATAGTTCCCCTTTATAATACCAGCTCTCTGGTGTGCCCTCTTGGTCCTCTAGTAACTTTAGCTTGAGTCCCTGTTAGCTCAAACTCATCACCTACAAGGCCTAACATCAGCTGTGCCCCAACCAGTTTGGGTGAGTCTCAGCTTTGCTGTTTCTCCTCTGGATGGAAGATTCCAACTGTTTTTATTGTCCAGAATCTGATGTATTAAAAAAGCAACTCAAATGTTGCCTCCTCCATGAAGCCTTCTCTGACTACTCCAAGTCTAATTTCTGAGCCCATTGTCTGGAATTCCACCCTAACACTTGATAACTTGTATGTGACATCTCACACCTACATGAAATCCCCCTCATGTTATGTTTATTTCAAACCAAGAGTCTGGAGATACTTGTGCACAGTATTTTTAGTTCAGCTATAATTGACTCTGACCTGTTGCATGAAGTCATATGTAGAATTTGGAGCGTGATGTAGCCAATCAAAAAGCTAGTGAGATGCCTCAGTGCAGGAAGGTAATTGCTACCAAGGATGACGACCTGACTTTGGTCACCAGGATCCACATAGTGGAAGGAGAAAACTGGCATCCACAAAGTGTCCATGGACTTCCACATGCAGATCATGGCAGTTGTACACACCCCTTCCCCCCACACACAATAAAATAAATGAAAACGTGTTTGGAAATGGCAAACGTATTGAGAAAGAAATCAGGGAAGCAGTATCTTTCACGATAGCCTTAAAAATATCTTGGGCTAACTATAAATAAGCAAATGAAGGACTTGAAAAATAAAAACTTTAAAAAATGTAAAGAAAGAAATCAAAGAGGACAGCGGGTGATGGAAAGATCTCCCACACTTGTGGTAGGATTCATATTTTGAAAATCTCCATCCTTCCAAAATCAATCTATGGGCTCAGTGCAATCTCCATCAAAAATCTAACACAATTCTCAACAACTGAAGAAATATCCTTCACCTTCGTATACAAACAAACAGACAAACACCCCTAGGTTAGCTAACACATTCCTGAATAATAAAAGAACTGTTGGAGATATTAATATCTTATATTTCAAGTTGTATCACAAAGGTATAGTGATAAAAATATCCTTCCAGTCTGGGCCCGAGCACTGAGCAGATCCTGGGCGGCAGCTCTGCACCCAATCTCACAGAACCCAGAGGAAGTGGGCCTCCCAGAAACTCTAACCCAAGCAGTATCTTAAGTAAGGACACAGCAACACCTGCTCCAAACAGGGAGTAACTGGAACCCACTAAGACCCAGGAATGCACTCCTGGCCTAGAGCACTGGTTCCTTCTGTCTGGGCCCAAGCACTGAGCAGATCTCCCATGACAGCTCTAACCCCAGTAGCAACACCCACCCCACACAGTTCTGACACAACCAAGATAATAGGAAAGACAGGCTCTAGTCAGAGACAGCACAGGTAGCACTAAGGAGATCCAGATGGCGAAAGGCAAGTGCAAGAACATAAGCATCAGCAACCCAGGGAACTTGGCATCATCAGAACCTAGTTCTCCCACACTAGAAAGTTCTGAATTCCCCATATCACCAGAAAAGCAAGATTCATATTTAAAACCATTTCTAATGATGATGATAGAGGACTTTAAGAAGGAGATAAATAACACTCTCAAAGAAATTGAGGAGAACACAGGTAAACAGGTAGAAGTCCTTAAAGAGGAAACACAAAAATCCCTTAAAGAATTACAAGAGAACACAATTAAACAGCTGAAGGAATTGAACAGAACCATCCAGGACATACGGAAGTAGAAACAATAAAGAAATCACAAAGGGAGACTACCCTGGAGATAGAAAACCTAGGAAAGAAGTCAGAAGTCATAGATGCAAGCATCACCAACAAAATACAAGAGATAGAAGAGAGAATCTCAGGTGCAGAAGATACCATAGAAAATATTGACACAACTGTCAAAGAAAACGCAAAATGCAAAAAGTTCTTAACGCAAAATATCCAGGAAATCCAGGACACAATGAGAAGACCAAAACTAAGGATAATAGGTATAGATGAGAGTGAAGATTCCTAACTTAAAGGGCCAGTAAATATCTTCAACAAAATTATAGAAGAAAACTTCCCTAACCTAAAGAACGAGATGTCCATAAATATACAAGAAGCCTATGGAACACCAAATAGACTAGACCAGAAAAGAAATACCTGCTGTCACATAATAATCAAAACACAAAATGCACAAAACAAAAAAAGAATATTAAATGCAGTAAGAGAAAAAGGCCAAGTAACATATAAAGGCAGATCTATCAGAATTACACCAGACTTCTCACCAGATACTATAAAAGCTAGAAGATGCTGGACAGATGTCATATAGACTCTAAGAGAACACAAATGTCAGCCCAGGCTACTATACTCAGCAAAATTCTCAATTACCATAGATGGAGAAACCAAGATAAAATTCCACGACAAAACCAAATTTACACAATATCTTTTCATAAATCCAGCACTGCAAAGGATAATAACAGGAAAGCTCCAATACAAGGAGGGAAATTATACCCTAGAAAGAGCAAGAAAGTAATCCTCTTCCAACAAATCCAAAAGAAGATAGCCACACAAACAATGCCACTGTTAATAACAAAAATAATAGGAAGCAACCATCTCTCCTTAATATCTCTTAACATTAGTGGACTCGATTCCCCTAACAGACTGGAGAAGTAAACAGGACCTAGCATTTTGCTGCATACCTGAAACCCACCTCAGTGACAAAGACAGACATTATCTTAGAGTAAAAGGCTGGAAAACAAATTTTCAAGCAAATGGTCCTAAGAAATAAGATGGAGTAGCCATTCTAAAATCTCCAGCCTGAAAACATAAAGGGAAGGACTCATGGCTCCACCTGTATAGGTAGTTGAGGGTGGCCTTGCCAGGCATCAGTGGAAGTGGAGGGCCTTGGTGCCTGAAAGTTTGAATTCCCTAGTGTTGGGGAATTTCAAGAGCAGGGAGGTGGGAATGGGAGGATGGTGGGAACAAACCCTCATAGAAATAGGAGGAGGGTGGATGGGATAAGGGTTTTTGGAGGGAATGGGAGAGGAGGTAACATTGAAAGGTAAATAAATAAAATATCCAATTTTTTTAAAAAAACAGATAATGGGTCTGGCAATTGTAGTTGAGCAGTCGAGAATTTTTGTCAACAATACGGGGATTTTGTATAATCCTCAAGAACAAGGTATTGTGGAAGAGGCCCATGGAACTTTAAAAAGATTGGTGAAACATACTGTTGCTGAGACAAGGATGCCAACCTGTGAGCTTGCTGACTGCCCTGACAAGGGTGACTGTGGAGCTGGGTTGGACATATGGTCCTGACCCACCTTTGCTTGACTATATCCCAGATGGGACAAGCTGCCTTGCCTCAAATTTTTAGACTTTGTGAGATAGAGAATCAAAAAGAGAAATTATGTCTCTTGTATTCTTCTTAAAGGTACACAGCTATTAGGACTCAATCATGTACTGGTCTAGAATCCAATCCAATATGGGAAATAACAGTCTACTTTGGGAAGACTGGATCTGAACATTGTCAGAGACATATTTGGAAGCTAGCTGTAGCTCAGTATGATGTTAGGATAGCAAGAGATAATGTTGGGACAAGATCTGGATTTCAAACAAGGGTTAGTAATGTTTTAAGACTCTTTTAATTGTCAAGCTAAAATTGGTTTTGTCTCTTCTATAGCATTTATTCTAAGTTGCATTGACTGTATAATTTTCCAATTGTGTTAGTGTGTTGAAACCTTGCATGTCTGTTATGGGGGTCTATCAGCTTTCATCTCACTGCTCTGAGTATTAGAAAACCTTGATTCTTTGAAAAAAGCTTGAAAGTGCTGGAAGAAGTGAGTTAGGCTTTAAGCAGAAGCAAGAGGGTAGCAGGCTTGATTATTGCTCGTATAACAGCTTTAATTCCATTAATTGCTAGCACCACTGCTTCTGCAATAACATTGACACAAGGAGTTAAGACAACTATTTTTGTTAACCATCTAGCAAAAAAATGTTATTAATGTATTGAGTATACAAAAGGATTTATGTAAGTATCTAGAACAACGAATGATGCTCTATAACCCATTCAAATTATCTGAAGGAAGTTCAGGGTTCAAGAGTTAGAAGCCATCCCAAGTGTCATGACAAATATCATTGGAGTAGTGTTACTTTTGAAATTCACAGTGATTGTCATTATAATTAGAAAAAAGTTTAAAGACACCTGTAGGATATGTGGCATAATCCTAACGCCTTTCTGATGTGTTAACTTTGCATAGTGAGATTATGAATTTTAAAAATGCTGCTCTGTTGACCTTTGATGCTGCAGATACTGCTGATAAAATTATCCATGGCCTGAGCTCAGTATTTCCATTTTGGATAAATCTCAGGAATGGCATATATAGCTTGATCAGGCTAGCCCTTCTTGTCCTGGGAATACTTTTATTCCTGCCCATCATATTAAAGCTTATCTTTAACAACATCAACATGTTGGCAGCCAAAGTACATGGCTTAAACCTGAAAATGAACCCCCAGACAGAGTTATTAAAGTAACAGGCTGGCAAGCCAAGGACAGGTAAGATTTTACACAGAGCCTTACCAACCTTAGAAGAGCATTGCCTTTGATAATGCATATTCCATGATGGGTATGGAAAGCATTCTTGTCAGAATGACCTAAGACAGGCTCAGTCTTGTTAACGAAATAAAAAGGGGGAGAGGTGGAGAGCCTTTGAGGCTGCTTTGCAAGAAGCTGACATGGGCCATGAACAAGGAAAGGGGCTGCTTGGCAGGAATATGACATTGGCTAAGGACAAGGAAGTAGGTTTCAAGCAGGAATCTGACATTAGACTAGAACAAAGAAGTAATTTCAGGTAGGAGTCTAAATAGTAGGCTACAACAAAAAAGTAATCTCAGGCAGGAATCTAAATTTTAGGCTAGAACAAGGAAGTCGGCTTCAGACATGAAAATAACTTTGGCCTAGGGTAGGGAAGTGGGCTCAGATACTTTGGTCATCTTGATAAGCCTTTAGAAACAGTGATCACAGGAGTGTTCACATAACTGGGTTTAATGCCTTGCTTTTTCTTTTTCTTTTTGACTATTTGTGTTTATTGTATTGCTTGTTCCTCGACTATTTGCATCTATTGTATTGCTAGACCCTCAACGTAGAACTGACCTTAATACATGCATGTAATCAAAATGGTATAAAAGCATAAAGAAAGAAGGGGTATAGGATAGGGAGTTCTAGGGAGGGGAAATGGGGAAAGGGGATGACATCTGTATTGTAAATAAATAAAATATCCAATAAAAAATCATTTCAAAATTAAAAAAAAATAAATAAAAATAGCACAGTATTGACATAAAAACAAGCATACTGATCAGTGGAATTGAAAATCCAGACATAGTTCCACACACTTATGTACGTCTGATTTTTTAAAAAGCAGCCTAAAGCATACTCAGGAGAGATTGTGGAGAACACACAGTGTTCACACTGGTGAACAGAGTCTTCAATAATAGCATCTTCAATAAATGGTGCTGGTCAAACTGGGCAGCTGCATGGAGACAACTGAAAATAAATTCATATATATCATCTGGCGCAGAACTTAACTCCAAATGAATCAACCAAAGACCATATTTGCTAAACCTGATAGAAAAGAAGAAACAGTTTTGAACTGATACAAGAAAGGACTTTCTGAACAGGACACCAATGACACAGCCACCAAAGCCAACAATTTGCAAATGGGACCTTATGAAGCTGAAAAGGTTTTGTATGGCAAAGACCACCATTACTGGGCCAAAGCAGCAGGTTACAGGGTGGGAAAAGATCATTACCAATTATACATCTGATAGAGGTTTAGTATCTAAAACTATAATGTAAAGAACTTTAAAAGGGGGCGGGGGTGGCCAAACATCAAGAAAGCAATTAAGCCAATTAAAAAAATTGGGTATCAGACTTAACAGAGAGTTCTAAAAAGATGAATCACAAATGACTGAGAAACACTTTAAAAAATATTCAGCAACCTTAGCCATCAGAGAAATGCAAATTAAAACCACTCTGAGATTTCATCTCACTCAAGTCAGAAGAGCAAAGATCAATAAAATACATGATATCATGGGCTGGTGAGGATGTGGGGAAAGGGAAACATTTACTCATTGCTAGTGGGACTGCAAACTTGAACAGCCACCATGGAAATCTATGTGGAGGTTCCTCAGAAAGCTGAAAATTGATCTACCATAAGATCCAGCTGTGTGATTCTTAGACACACATCCAAAGGACTCTACATCCTACTATAGTGATTCTTGCTCATCCATGTTCATTACTGCTCTGCTCAGAACAGAAAATGAAAGTAGCATAGAGTAGATATTCATCAGCCAATGAATGGATAATGGAAATGTGGGACATGTGTACAATGGGATGGTATTTCACTGTTAAGAAAAATTAAATTAATAAATTTGCAGGGTAGCTGGGTGGAGCTAAAAAATGAGATAACCCAGACCCCAAAAGACAGATATTGTATTTTCTTTTAAATATGTGGATGTTATTAAGTTTTAGATATGTATGTTTCAATCAGAATATCCACAGAGGTTAGCTAGTAAGGGACTAGGGAGGAGAAGGGGATTATCCAAGGAAAGAGAAATGGAGTCTAGTGTTATAAAGAGACAAAGAGGGAAACTAGGAGAATTAAAGTGGGAGTGGTATGGGTGGGAGGGTAAAGGAGGGACTAAAGGCCTTTGAAAGAAGCATATGCAAACCTACCACTGTAGATGCTTCCTAAAATACGTATGTGAGAGGAATTTAAATGGAGTCACCATATAATGGGACAGTCAATGCCCCAATTAAACATCTTATGCTACAAGCACAAAATGGATTCCATGTTTTTATGTCTTTTTGTTTTGTTGTTGTTGTTCAGTGTGTTTTAATTTCCTCTTTTTTGAGACAGAATGAGAAAGCATGGGGATAGGGAACTGGGGAGGATCTGAGAAAAGCCAGAGGAGAAGAAAGAAGATGATTAAAATGCATTGTATGGGAAATTTTAATTCAAATTAATTTTAAAGTAATATCTTTACCTCTTTTACTGAGTCCCACCATCCTTAGCCATGTATGCACCAAGACTGTGAAGAAGGTGGCCTGGGTCGTCATCAAGAAGTAACACACTCGCCTGGGTAATGACTTCCACACCAACAAGTACGTGTGCAAGGAGACTGCCAATATCTTCAGTCAGAAACTTTGAAACAAGATAGAAGGCTATGTCACGAATCTGATGAAGCAGACTCAGAGAGGTCCGGTGAGAGGTATCTCTATCAAGTTGAAGGAAGAAGAAAGAGAGGAGAGACAATTATGTTCCTGAGGTCTTTTAGCCCTAGATGTGGAGAACATTGAGACAGATCTTGACACCAAGGAAATACTGAAGCTTCTGGACTTTGGCAGATCCTCTAACCTTCTGGTAGGTCACTCAGCGTATGGTTGGGATGAATTTCAAAACACCACATGGAGCTGTTTAATCTGTTATGTCATATTTTCAATGAGCCTGAAAACAAAACAAAACAAAACAAAAAACCAATATATTTACCTTCTAAAATATGTTTGTATTTAAAAAAATAAAACTATTTCATGAATATGAGTACACTGTAGCTGTCTTCAGACACACCAAAAGAGGGCATGGGGTCCTGTTACAGATGGTTGTGAGCCACCATGTGGTTGCTGGAAATTGAACTCAAGACCTCTGGAAGAGCAGTCATGGCTCTTAACCACTGAGCTATTTCTTCAGCACTGTGTTTGGATTTTGTAATTCCCCCATGAGATGTGCTGAATTTGTTCTACTGTAAAGATGTCTTAATATTGATTTAATACACACATTTTCCCTTAAAAATATAATTTAAGGCATTAGATTGCAGAAGTCATTGTTTAATATTACATATTATTTCTAGTACAGTATAAACATGGTACCCAATAAGCTTTGAATGAATGAATGAATGAATGAATGAATGAATGAATACATTTTACTTTCTAGGAAAAGTTTAAGCACATCCTTCCCTCCATACCCCATATACCTAGTCTCAATATGGAGGCCTTTCTCTTTTTGTGGCTACAATTCTCAATAACATTATTGTTTCCTGAAGGCCATTATTTTATCTGCCCAACCTGAGACTTTGGTCCCCACTAGACACCAGAGAAATGGAGAATAAACTGATGGATGAAATGGAATGCTGTAAACAATAATAAGCCTTAGTCTGTTCCCTGGGTAGAAGGAGTAAAAGCTAATTCTATGAGGTTGTGAGTAGTGATGTCATGAGGTAGGAATTCTTGAGCATGGGGCCTTTGCAACTGCCACCACCAGCAAAGTAACAATTCACAAGAGGAAAGAAGGAAATCTGGTTTAGCATGACTAAGTAGCCAGTGTTAGTACAAACTTCTGGAGTCTGATTGACCTTGGGCCCAATATTTTAGGCATTTTTAAGTATAGCATGATTTGGAAAAAAGGTTCCTAGTGTAACACAATCCATGTTCACATGTAACATGTAACAGGGTTGCCTGTAACCCCTTAATAAAAACCTTTACCTCACTCTTGGGGGCTCTACACTATGGCCTAATATTTATTTACTTTTCAATGAGGCCTGTCCTCCTAATTCCATCATACCAGGTGCCACACTTTGGACATATGAATTTTGGAGGACAAAGTTTCAGTCCATTATACAACCCTACCCAGATGGAAACTTCTAACCCAAGCTTTGGCTTTTGAGTAACCAATTCTTATGTCTAGTTACACGGCTTATATCCAAGAAGGCCCACTCTTTTCTACTGTCACAAGAAGGTAGTATAGAGAACACTTACCTGTGGTCTGGGGTCTTCTATACTCTTCTAGAAAAAGACTCATATGATGTCTGCTTACATTTTCGTTTTGCCAAGCTAAAGACTTTGGACTTCAGCCTTAAAACTTTGGAGAATAGCCAAATATTTTTAACAATAAAATAACATGATCAGATTTGGATTTTTTTTTTTTTAAAGTAAGCTGAAGCAGAGAAGGTGATGAATCTGGAGGCAAAAAAGACTTTTACATGTCTATTGTATTAAGTAATTCAAATGAGAAAACGTGGCATCCTGAACTAGTGAAGCACAATTGAACATGGGACAGAGAAAAATTCTGAGAACATTAAAGGAGGTGACAACTGTTAGCTGTAGAAACTGTAGGGGGTGGGGTGGTGTAAAGCAGGTAAATGCTAACTATTGGCTCTCTCCCACAGGATCCCACAGGAGTCCTAAGAGGGGATTTTCTGGAAACTGAATGCCATTGGTTTTGCTTCAAACTCAAGCAAGATGCATCGTTGTTACTGATGCTGTTTGCAAACTATTGCTCCATGTGACAGTCCTGTCCCGAGGAGTGGCTGTTGGCAAGATCAGCTGAGCAATCCTGGAAGTAGACCTCATTTTACCCTGGCCAGTGGTGACTAACAGGAATAGCAGAGCTGCACTAACTCATCTTTCACTGAGGCCTGACAGAATCCAACAGGACTAACTCTGGAAGGCATCTTTTTTTATAACACAGAAGCCTCTTTTTGCTTTCTGGGCTTCTCTGGGGGTCAATCATTTGCATCAAGCTCCCTTACTGCACCAGATGATCTGCCTGGAATAATTATGCCACGAAAAGCTTCTCAGCCCTGACCAACACCTACCACTTATTGAAGAGATGGAAATTCGGATTCTTCTAGCCTTATTTCATTTTTGCTCGCACCAGATCTCATTAATGAATCGATCGAGTTGGTTGAGAGTTTAACATTAACTTTAATGCCAGTTCTTTGCCCTGTTAATAGCCAAGCCTATAAACACACCTGCTATCTCTGTTAAGCTAATGAGGCAGGAGAAAAGGATGAGGGGATGGCAGGTGAGTCCAGTTCTTCATCTCCCCTGAGTCCCTGGTTGCCCAGGCAACTTGTCCTTTAACTGTAAATAGTGGTGTTTTGCTTTTCAAAGTTGTTTTTCCTACCCTGCATTAGCAGTCAGCCCTCCCAATGCATGGGCCCCTCTGCTTTCTTTTCTCAAAGAATGTGTCAGATGAACTCCTGGCAATACTAGGCACCAGGCATAGCTTCTCCGTTAGTTTCCATTGCTGTCAACCCTTTCCTTCCTTCCTTCCTTCTTTCTTTCTTTCTTTCTTTCTTTCTTTCTTTCTTTCTCTCTCTTTCTCTCTCTCTCTTTCTCTCTCTCTTTCTTTCTTTCTTTCTTTCTTTCATTGTAAGAATTACAAATATAATTTTGCAAGTGAAATCACAAGTAGGAAGCAGTTAGTGAATAGAGTGCCTGGGAAAGGAAGACAGAACCAGAGAGACACATTTAAGACATTGGAGGGCCGGGCGTAGGAAGATCTGTGTAAGGTGAGGTTCTGATACTAACATCTTGTTCCCTAATTGGTTCTTGATTTGTCAGTAAAGAAGACGGGGGGCCGGGGGGGGGGGGGCAATTGCTGGGTGGAAGGTATAGGTGGGACTTCCAGGTCCCAGGAGGAAAAGGCAAACACAAGAAAGGAGAGAGGGAGGGGTTTTCTGCCATTCTTTGGAGGAAGAAGCGTGCAAAAGTCATGTAAGGTCTTGCGGGGCAGGGAGCTAGGTCCTGTGGCCTCCACTACAGGTGGGTGGCCAAGGATGTTTGGCAGGGGCTAGGTGGAACTAGCCACTGAAGTTTAGGGCGAGCAGAGAGACGGAGATTGGTAAGGGCACACTTTTCCAGGCGGGAGATAGTAATTTCCAACAATGCTTTCCTCTCCAGCTGCTTAATTCTAATGCGCCCCTGCAACACGGCTGCACTGCAACACGGCTGCACTGCAACACGGCTGCACTGCAACACCGCTGCACTGCAACACCGCTGCACTGCAACAC
>JANHMN010000003.1:153731628-153770411 GCA_030674055.1 Rhabdomys pumilio
GAGAGAGAGAGAGAGAGAGAGAGAGAGAGAGAGAGAGAGAGAGAGAGTGAGTCAAGGCCTCAGGCCAGCCCTGGAAGTGTTATTTCACTTCAGGCCTCCAGGAAGTGTTATTCTGTAGTGATTAAACTATAGATTAGTTCAGTCTCTAGATCTTAAATAATGATGCATGTTAGTAATTCCACCATCAGGAAGCTGGTCCAGCCTGAGCTACATAGTGAGCTAGCAGTCTACCTGAGCTAAATAGTGAGACCCCCATTTCAACAAAAAAAAAAAAAACCAAATCAAGCAAACAAGAAATTTAAACACTAGTCTTTGGAATACGATAGTTTTATGGAAATCATTCTGAGTCTCAGTGTTCTCCTCAGAAGAGAAATAGCCATAAAGGACCTTCATGGTGTCCAACTTGGTCCATTTAGTACACAGTATCATTTTAGGAGACTTGCCTGCAAAGAGGAGTCTTTCTATTGCTCTGGTCTCAGTCCGAGGCACAGCACACTGTATCCTGCTTCCTCTGTTTACCCTGGGAAGTGCTCCCTAAACTCCTTTCCTTTGCTTTGCTTTGCTTGAGGGGCACAAATCCTCCTGGTTCTGGGTCAGTAGAGGCTTGGTTCTTTGCCAGCCTGAGAGGAAGATTCCCCCAAGAGTGTTATGTCAGAGGCACTAATGAATCTCTACTTAACTGTGACTGTGTGCTCCCCTGATAATCAGGACAGAAACACCTTGCAAAACAATTAGCTTTTCACAGCCATTAGCAATTTGCAGTCATTAGCACCAAAGAAACAGCAAATAACACTCAAGAAGGAAATAGCACTGTGAGTCACAACAGGGCTTCTGAGTAGCCAGGTGCCGGGCAGGTCTGTGGCTGGAAGGGGGTTCCCTGTGCCAGCCCACTCCAGCCAATGGCACCCTTGCTTCCTCCTATCCTCTCTGTGTAAAGGACTCACAGTTTGTTCCAGTGACGTGTACATCTTTCAGAGGAAACGTTCAAAGGATGTAGTGCATAATAAAGCAATTCCGAATTCCCTCAAAGACCAGGAAATTCAAACAAGACCTGGAGGAGTGCTGTGAAAAATGGAAATTTAAGTTGAGTGGAGCTCCTGTGAGATGCAATGATTTAGCACCAAAGCTCGTCACAGCGGCATTGCTAAATACTAGAGCCATGTATATCTTTCCCAATAGAGGCTGGTAAAGTAATTGTGCGGTCCCCATCCCATGAAATACAAGGACGCCTTTAAAAACAGAATGTTAGCACTACAAGTAAGCCACATTGGAAAAGGTTATAAAACACGAGCAAATTCTTTTCTTTTCTCTCTTTTCATGGATACACACTAAACATCAACCATGACAATCTGAGTACTATGAACATAAATGCCTTTCAGTTTTATTCTTGTACTGTTTTTATTTTTATTTCTAATACATATTTATTTCTAATATGAATAATATTAATTCTATTTAATTATAAATTAATTATATTTATATATAATTACACATTATAAATTGTATGTAATTATAAATTAAATTCTAATATATATTTGTGTGTGTATATATCTCTATCTCTATCTCTATCTCTATCTCTATCTCTATCTCTATCTCTATCTCTATCTCTATCTCTATCTCTATATATGATACTACATGAATACTCATTTTGTGACAGGGCAAGATAGTACAGAGTTTCATCCATCTTATATTCTAGCTGAGGCCATTTCAAACTTATCTAGAATTTGATCTCCTTGATGAAGAATCCCATAGAAAAATTATCCAGTTCTATTCTAGGAATCTGAAGTCAAGGTGTCCTAGCTAACTTAGCTTCTGTTAAACTGCTTGCTTACACACATATGCACACGCCTTCCTACCTGCAGCTTCAGGGTGAGAAACCAGGATGTGACTTTTAACCTTGAAAAGCTCTTTGCTCTAAGTGCTCGGGGGCTACACTTAGATCTCAAATACCAGCACTTGTCCCAGTTGGCTGGAATAAAGACTTTCATTTGGCTACAGTGTCTGAGTGGTCCTCTCTGGCTGGCTCCCAGTAACACTTTAACCTATAGAGAAAGAGAAAGAAAGATACAGGAGTGAGAAAGAAAGCTGCCTCTGGCTCCGTGGATTCAACTTAACCAACCAACAGTTTTGAGTGCTTTATTGAAGCACAGCAAATGTACAGAAAAGGGCCAAGGTCACACTCTAATAACTGCTTACAGAGTGCATAAACCAAGATGCAGACTGAGTCCTGAGTACCCGGTGGGAGACTGTATGCACAGTGAGCACAGGAGGTCAGCCCGGAGGCAGGCAGTGTTGCAAGCTGATAAAACTGGAAGTGTATGATGTTGGAAGTTCTGGAGGGAAGGTGGTTAGATTCCATCTTTGATGTGTACAAACTGAGCCGCGAGTGCCAATCTCCAGTTGAATGTCATATCTATAAGTAGGGGAGTTTGGATTTATTCCTCCACAGTTAGGCTGTGGCATCCGTGCCTTTCAAAGAGGAAAAAATATAACTGGAGCCACCAGCAGAAGACAAGGTGTATAAGAATCTAAGCATATACAGAAGAAGTACAGGACACAGAAGGAGGATCACACTTTCTGAAAAACGCACAGGAAAGCCAGTTTCCAGCAATGCCTGCTCTAGACAGATGAGATGCAAAATCAAGAGCACAAAGTTTGCTGTCTTTGGGTGCTTGCATTCCGTGGGAACTGGGTTGTAGCCTGGAGGATCATTTTCCAATGGTGTTAGGTACAGGAGCTCTGGCCTCCTTTAGACATCACAGTTAGAAGGAAGTTGAATGAGGCCTAATTTGTATTTGATTTGTATCTCCTTGTTTGTAGTAAAGCTTGGGTCTACTTAGTACCCTCCTACAAAGAAAAAAAAATGCCCCTGAGTCTTCATCAGTTTCTAAACTTGATTGCTCTCTGAAGTGGCTGTTCTGGGTCAAGCCATAGTCTGGGAAGCAGATGCTCCTGGAGCATGTGGGGTGAATGTTGAGGACCAAGGGCAGTAATAGCAGAAAGTAGCCTCCTCAATCAAACTTAGGCAAGGAAGGCCAAGTAGAGGACGTTCTCAGGGATACCATTTCATCAAGGATGGAAGTCTGGTTTTCTTAACACAGTGGTAGTGTTGCACTTTGCTAACAGTACAAGGCTTGAAGGGTGTAGATGCCTTTGTGTGAGCTATTCATGTTGTTTCGTACTGTGAGGCTCCAAGGCTCAAGAGGTTTCATGGCTGCCGTCTTTCTTCCCTACTGAGAAGTGCCTGGTAAATGAAAAACATTAAAGATACACCTACCAAATGTATAAAACACACGCCTGGGTTTCCTAGGACAATAACTTTAAATAGTCTGCGATTGTATGCATGATTTGAATCCATATATGGATAGCAATATCTATTTGGATGGCGATACTTCTGGGCATTCTAAGTGGTCATTATACCAGTCATTATTTATTTACTCCCTCCTTCTTGAGTGTGATGTTTTGTAACCTAGAGGAAAGTGTAGCGAGGGGATATGTCAATCAACAGTGTTTGCCATGGACAGATGACACTGTATTTTTATTACATGATGTCACACCCCATAGTGTCTGTCAGTCATCCCTTTGTCATAGACAGAACCAAACTGGTAGTAACGCATCTAAAGTCATACAGACCATGAATCCTGATCTTCACGTTTCAGCAACTTAGGAAGCTTTCATTTCTGAACAAGTCTTTCATTTATTTCTGGAAGTCTTTCTAAGTGCTGAGATTACCTCAGTGCCAGGAATACAGAAATCATTCAAATACAACGGGGAGGTAGAAGAACAATAAATTAAAGCACAAATTGAATTGTGCCTATCACACATGATGCCTCTCGTGGCAATAACATAAAAGACACAGTGGTTGAAGCAATAGATGCACTTAGTTGGCTCACAAACCAGGCAAAGTCCAGAAGCAGATTTTCCCATATTGCTTTGCAATTCGAGACTACTCACCAACCTCACCCTCTGTCTCTCTTTAGTGTTGCACCTTGGGCCACTGGATTGTCTGATCACATAGCTCTGTAGCTCCAAGAACCATGCTCTCAAACAATGGCTTCTACATGTAGTGTTTGGTAACAGGAAGCAAAGTTCTTGAAGAAGAATCTACTCCCTAACTGCTGCTGTGGTCTTGTTGGTCAGAGCTGAGATCACCTGCCTAATCAGTCTCACAAAAGGATAGATAGGATTGCCATCTGTGGCATGAGCCAATTTTGTTCCATCCTCTAAGGCCAGAGGAAAAGCTCCCTTCTTCTTGAGTATATTGTTTTATAACCTAGAGGAAAGTGTAACAAGGGAGGTGTCAATCAAGAACAGTTGCCATGGGCCCAAGCTGAGAGTTTTGTCTCTATACCACATTTTTTCTGCCATGTCTCTGGCTCTATGCTTGTTTCTTCCCCAGAGTAAGAAAACCTCATCCTTCCTCATGCTGCCTTGACTTTGACCACTTCAGAGCAGGGAGGAAAACATGATTTCACATGAACTCTGGACAGTCCTTAAGTTGTAAGAGCATAAACTTCCATGGTTCCAAACAGAGTTCCATTCCAGTTCAGAACGCTGTTTGGGAAGATGAGAGCCAGGTCCAAAAATGAGAGTGATAATCTTTCAGGGATGGCTTATAACAGGATTTGGAACTCAAAGGGCGCCCTCTGAATGGGAAAGAGGCCAACTCAGCTACAGGTTAAACACTGTTTAGGTGGAAGAACAAGAACAGCATTGGATTATATTTTGGTGTGCACAGGAGAAAAAAAGTCTTAGGTCAGGTCTGCAACAGAAAGTCAATGAGATGCTTGGAGGACCTGGAGGAATGTGTAACTTTGGCCAAAATACACATAGGCACAGATGTGGCAATGTACAATCAATTAGTACATGCCTGTCTATGTATGATACTATTATATGTAAAAGTACAGCATGTAATCTTATATGTCAAGGTTGAGTGATATGACATAGCATGATATATGAGTCACCTATATCATAATGCAGTATGTTGATGACTTAAAATGTATCATACATCGACTTTGATAAGCAGATTCAAGGTACCTTCCTTACATAATTACTCTGAATCATTATGCCTAGGCAAGCTCACTATATTCCAGAAGCTGAGCACTCTGTGTACAGTCTCTATGATAAACGGTGGAGACAGGAATAAGAAATACAGGCTAATCTGCTCTTCAGCCCTCTCTGTCTCACCCTTCTTCTATTGCTTCCATTGGACCCCTGTGCATTAATTAACACATTAATGAGCTTAGATATGGTGGCAAGTTCAGATAGTGAGCACAGACAGGACAGACCAGGCACCAGAGAGAGTGAAAGGACATGTGTCAAAAACAAAAATCTGGTTAGAGAAATGAAAATAATAACACCTTAAATTACTTTAAAGGTTCGGAGAATCAAATAATTTACGGTCTTTGTTTTATAAGAGTTCCTGAAAAGAATAGAAAAGATGGAATGCTGTGATATTTCTTCTTTCTCTGTTCTGGAATTCATGCAAATGTATGCAGGTGTTATCAAGGTTTCTCAGGAGACATTCTTTAGTCTAGAAAGGATCTTCACTAATTTGCTAAGTCAGATACTCCCTATTCTTTCTTTCAATTCATTTGCCTAATTTGTTTGTGTAGGCTCTTCCAGGTACCAAAGAGGACAATAGAGGCTTGAGAGGCAACACTGAACCCTGCCTTAAATGGGATAACTCAGCATGCTCATAAGATGCCTTCCATTTCTATGTGCAGCTGTCAATCCAGCTGCCAAAGGCTCTCTGCCCTCGACAGATCCCTTTGGCCCTGAAGCAAGGCACTGCCATATTGAAGGGAGCCAACAGAGCAGTGGGAGTAGAGGCCCAGAAGGCAGACAATGGGGATCAGAGGATGTTAGATAAAATCCCATGTCTTTCTGAATGGAGCAAATTCTAGTTCAGAAGCTGTAGGGAGTCTTTGAGACACCAAATCCTACAGGATGCGAAAATATCAAAACGATCAAGAACCGATCAACCAAGCCTCTCCTAGTAGGTTGGAAAGACACCCAGAAAAATGGAAATAATGATAAATACCTTAATTACTTAGATTTTCAGAGAACAAAATCATTTACAGTGGCATTGTTCTACAGAGTTCTGAGCTGGAGGATAAAGAGGAGCGGTGTGATACATGGTCTTTTGGACATGTCATAGCCATGGCATTCATGAAGGCACAGCAGGTATGGTTACCCATACAATACCAACCCTGTCAAAATTCCAGCATGAAGGGGGCATGGCTTTGGAGTGCCCACCCCAGCTGAGGAGCTATTGGCAGTCTGTGAGTGTTAGCAGAGATCATTTAAAGATCACTTATCTTTAGCAGCTATTAGTAGGTTGCCCATGCTCCAGTGGATGGCTCTAAACTTAATATGAGTGTGGGCAGATCCCATGGGACTCAGTAGTTATATGAAAACGTAACAAAGGGTGTCAATTTGAGAGGGGTCTTGGGGGAGTCAGGGTAGAGGAGGATTAGGGAATGGAAATGATAAACATACTTTAGATACATGTAAAAAAATAAAAGGTAGAGAAGAGACTGAGGCTATCTATGGCTCAGTGTTAAAGTATTTGCCTAGCTTGCATGAGGCCCTGGATTCAATCTCCAAGACTCAAGTAGAAATTACCTATAAAAAATATTCAAATTTCAACTACAGAGAGGTACTGGGTTGTTAGAAGCATAGATGCCTGCAGTTTCACTCTCAGAACCCCCAGGAAGAAATACGTAACTCTTGCAGCTGGTTGATTACTTCATAGCCCTTCTCCCGATTCTGGCTTTTAGCTTGACTGATGACCAGAATACCCTCCCTGAACTTTCCTCTGTGCGTTGAACAGCCAAGGAAGAGAAACACTTTTGAAACAATGCTCGAATTCTTTACCTTTCCCTCTTTCTTCTCTTGAAGTTCTTATTACACAATTCCCTAAGAGCCAACAGGCTCCTAGAATCATCCCGTCCCTAGGAAGGCCTGAGCACTAACATTGCTTCCATAGAAAACAACTCTCCATGATGATGGGAGACAGGTCCATGTCTGAGGCATCTGGCATCTGGAGAGTATATCCGATTATGATCATGTCTCAGATGGCAGAATGGAACCCAGGAGGCACCATTCGACTACTTCCACTAAAGCCTGAACAAGGAGTACTATTTATTTCTATGCCTAATATCCATTTCTGCAAAGAAATCATTGAGACAGGTCCTCAGTTCTTATCAAACTTGAAGCTCCCTAATGTCCACTTGAGTCTTAGGTTCATTTTTCATGCTAAACACACATTGAACAGAACCCCCCCTGGGATCTATGAGCCTTGAGAGTGTGAGGGGTTGGTGGCATTTGCAGCCCAGACCTACAGAAGCCACACTGTCCAAAGGTACATTTGTCTTTGTGGGAGCTGATCTGAGGAAAGAGAGCCTCAAGTGAGCTTACTGGAACATGAGCAGAATGCCCCTGGGTTAAAAATCCCAGCAAACTATGAATGAATGGACAGAGAGGAACAGGCTGTCCCAGGATGCATCTTTAGCCTCCAAAGTCCTATTTGATCTTAAACAGCTGGAAACTCTGTGGGACACAGAAACAGTAACACCCAGAGGGTGTTGTGTGGAGGGAACTGGTGTTGGAGTCAGAAGACCTACTTAAAGCTTCAGCTCTGCCTTGGCTGGCTACGTGACCAGAAGCAGGTCACCAAACCCTGCCCAGTGTGGGTTTTCTTGTCTGTCCAGTGAAAAGTACTGCTCTCCCCCATAACCTCACAGGGCTCGTCATTCTTGACTGCTTTTCCTGCACACAGTGTACAAAGCCCCTGGTAATGCCTTAGTCAGCCTCTGACAGCAAGATTAAAGCAGGAAAATGATCAAATTAATATTACTTTTGTGAAGAATATAACACTAATTGTCATTGCTACCAGCTGCTGGGCTCTTACTGTGCAATAGGCATTCTGCTAGGACTTAGAGAGCATTATTTATTGCTCAAAGGTCACATGGCTGGCCAATCCTATTGATAGAACTCAAACCAGACACTTAGGACTCCACAGCCAGAGTCTTAACCCTGTGTGTACTTTATTCCTTGTGACCAAATAAGTCTCTTCAAATCCTCACTTGCAGAAAGCAAATGAGATTGTACCAGCTTGTCTCTTAGGATATTAATAACCAGGCAATCAACCAAGCACTGAAAGAATACCCGAGCACAGAGATGTTGTATTTTTGTTGTTACTGTTGCTTTATTTTGAGCATGGTCTTACATTTAGCCTAACTGATAACCCAGCAGTCTCCTGGCATTCATTCTCCAGTGCTGCAATCACAGATATGCATCTAGAAAATTTAATGTTAAACTTTCATTATGGAGTTGGAATAAATAAATGTGCAGGAAAAAATGTGATAGTATTTTTACCAGTCGTTACTAACATTGCCTATTGTTTTATATAGAGGGTTTTTTCTTTGTTAGATAAAACGGGTTTCCACTTGTACTATCCAGAGAGAGAGAGAGAGAGAGAGAGAGAGAGAGAGAGAGAAAACAACAACATACCCACTCCATGACTAATGTCCAGGAAACAACCCCTCAGAGTCAGTATCCACTGCAAGACTGCAAGGAGTATGAACAGAGTAAGAAGAACACAGTCAGAAAATAAGTTACTGTAGCCTGAGGTTATCAGAGAAACCTTCTGGGAAGTGGTGGCGACATGGGATGGAGGTTAAACTGTTGGAAAGGAAGACATGGAGGGAGGGAAGGAAGGAAGAGAAAAAAGGACAGACATTTCTGGAAGTGAGAGTGTCATTTGCCATGGTTAAGAAGAAGGACAAACTCATAGAAGTCAAAAGAGGTTTAGAGAAACAGTGGAAGTTAGAATCTGAGGGTGTGGAGGGGATGAAGCCAAGATGGTGGTATGTAGGTCTATGGATGGTGTGATGAAAGGGTTAAACTTTATGATTCCCATTCGGGGAATAACTGAAGAGGCTCAAGGCCCCAGCTTGGGAATGAGTTCTAATCCTATTTTTGTGTCACAAAGCATAGAACCAGATAATAAACATTTGCAGTAATCCCATCAACAGAGGTGGGCGAGTCTGCCTGGGCTCCACATGGTGGAAATGGAGAGAAGCATGAAGTCTATAAACTGTCACAGGATGAGCCCATGTGAATTCCTGAAAGAAGGGATAGCGTATAGAGAGGGTGCTGCCAGACTATCAGGTTCTTCTCACATGTCAAGGAAACAGCTCTGTGACACTTGATTTTTAAATACGTCAAGCCATCTGATGTTCTCAACAGCAAAATGGCCATGAACTTACTTTGTGGTAGACTATTCTTTCTCTGTTTGGACATTAAGGAATTCTATCAGAGCTACAACACATGAATGGACGTGCTTAGAACAACACCCATGAACAGCAGGTATCAACACATAGGGGAAAAAGCTAAAAAGGAAAGTGTGGAAAACTGTTTAGCACCCAGCTCCATAGTGTGACAGCTCGTTGTCAGTACAGTCTCATGGTCTACCCATGTGTGGCATGCAAACCATCTCTACACTATCACATCTAGTCACATGCCATGTTCTTTCTATGGAAAGTACTGATAGAGTTTGGAGCAGGAAGGATCCTGTCTTCTCTCTCTGTTACCTTCTCAACGTGAGGCTGCTCAGCTCTCTGTTTACCCAGAGAATGGTTTTGAAACCCCATGTGAAGGAAAATCTCCTGACTCATCAGGGACAACTCTGATGTGAACAAGAAATAACCTGGAGTATTATCAAACCATTGCAAGTTCTGAGTCAGATACAACTGTGCAGTTTCCTCTTGGTGCGATTCATGTACTGAGAGACAGAAGGCAGTATGAAGCAAAAGCAGGTGGGAAGCTCGGGGAAGATGACAATGCACCAAGGCAATATGTCCCTCTCCTCCATGAGTGTGCCTCAGACTTCCAGGGATGGACCCACAGGACACTGAGCATCTGGGTGGGAGTATTGTTTCTCAGGTAATCCTGACTAAACCTCTCCCGTATGAGATTGTTTGCTAGTGTGATGATCCCAGACAATATTCTCTCTCTCTCTCTCTCTCTCTCTCTCTCTCTCTCTCTCTCTCATACACACACACACACACATACACACACACACACACACACACACACACACACATACAAAGGGGAAAAAGGGACACAGTTACTTCTGCTTACAGTTCTTCAGGGATGGCATCATGAGGCTATGGAAGAAGACACATGAAAGAGGACTCACTAGGGGGTCAGAGCTCACAGATACAATAGCTTTGAAACTAGGAACACTGCTCAGTCAGATCCCACAGCTCAGAACTAGAGGAAATAATGACATGATACAGCAAGAAGCTGAAGGCCTTAAGAATGGAGGCAGATAGAGGAGGCAGATGTATCTTAGAATCTAATGCCTGAGAAGGATCACTGATGTTCTGGGGCAGGAGGAAGGAAGAGGTTCATTTCTAGTAGAGAAGAGGTAAAGAGGGAGAAACATCAGGCATCTTCCTCACCCATGTGTGAATCACCTCTGCAAACAAACTGACAACATCCAATAGCCACTTTAGCAAGGGTTCTGCTGTTCCCTAATCTAGTCAAGCTCAAACCCAAATTTAACTATGAAGGACGGGATGGTAACAGAGAAATTTACCCAGGATTAAGGTGGAGCAGGAGGGGTCAACCAGAAATTACCTTCTGGCCAGGGCCAGCTTATTTAATTGTGGAGTAGATGCTTCCTGACCACAGAACCTCACAGCCCACCTGGCCTCTTGATAGCTGCCTTGCCCTCCACTCTCAAGCCTCTTCCTAGGCATGCAGGATTCATTCAGCAGAAGAGAGTACCACAGTGGACAGACATGGCCTCCGTTTCTCTATCTCCCACTTCTGATCAAGGAAGCTATTCAAACCCTTCTCCAGGGTCTGCCCTGGGGAAACCCATCCTAGTACAAAATTCTTCCCCAAAGACCCTTCTTAACAGTGTCTCAAGTCCCTTCTTACTTTAAAGTTCAGGGATCACTCACAGTTACCAGTTCTTAGCAAATCCCCATGTTACCAGAGGCAGAGATTTTGATGTCAAGCTTTTGGTCATTCTGATGTTAGCACTTCTAATCCTTTAAGGCTAAAGCTGTTCTGTCACAAGCCACTTTTGCCATAGAAGCCTAGAGCATTCAGGAATTGCAAGCTTGCTACTCTGACACTTTAATAGCTCAACTCAGGAGTGAACATATTTTATACAAATAAACATGTTCTAGCTACCTTCTCTTGTATAACTTGATATGTATATCATATTAAGGTATAATTTAGATATCATTCACACATGCACATGTGCATGCATGCCTGTGTGTATGTGTAATATACTTAAAATATAAGAAGTTGGTATCATTTTGATATGTTCAGAGAGAGTCAAAATCATAATAATTAATTTAGATCATTTTTATAACATCTACAAACAAACACATCTATATCTGGGCAAGTCCCATTTTCCTCCAAGTCTTTTAGCTCTGAGAAACCATTCAGTGCCTCTTTCTATAGGTTTACCTAATTTAGAAATGTTACTTAGACTAATGTGCCCTTTTTGCCCTTCTACATTCACTGAGCAAAATGTATATAAGGTTTATCTATGTTTTGAATGTATTATACTCTACTCTTGATGGCTGAATAAAGTTCCATTATACAGATAAACCATGTTTTATTCATTCATCTATCAATTGATGGATACTATGTATATATGTATATATGACTGTTCTAATTTAACATTTTGAGGATGAATTTTTTTTAATTATCAAATCATAATTTTTACTTTTTAACACAGGGGTTATAAACACAAAAATGCAGGATGTGGGGAAGGGGATGACACAGGAGCATAGGTGTTCAGGGGGAGTACAGATATTTTTCAGAACAGGGTATCAGCTGGGTGAAGGTTCAGGGGACAGGTCACTATGATTCTGCCTATGATTCACTTGTCCTTATCTAAGTTGGTAATATCCACCAAGGCTGCCTATTTACAAGGTCTATGACTACTCAGGCTGGTAAATTTCTACAAAAGCTGCCTGTTTACAATAGCTTATAGCCATCTGTTTCACTGTTTTTCCACAGAGACCCAAGACTTTGTGTTAGCAGGCGTGTATGTCAGGCCTATTGCTGATTTTAGGCTTATGGCTGATTTTAGGCCTTCAATGTATAAGCAGGGCTGCCCCTGACATCTCCTCCCTTCTCCAAGTATAGAAGGACCATGGTGATTCTAATCTTGCCAAGGTGGGGATAGAGGTCTGACCTCGAGTAATTAAAGGGGACCTTGTAATGGTCCCGGTCCTCCTGTCATTGTCTAGTGAGGCATGAAGGCCATACCCATGAGGATGAATTTTTAATGACAATCATCCTAGTGGTTGTAAAGCTGTACCGTGTTGTCCCAACCTTTTCTTTTCTGACAACTAATGATCTTTGGTATCCTGTGCATCTTCTTTGAAACATGTATGTTGAAAGCCTTTGTCCACTCTTAACTGGATGACTTTTTAATTATTGAGTTACTCAGTGTCTTAGTTGCTTTTCTGTTGCTGCGATAAAACATCATCACTAAGACAACTTATAGACTGAAGGGTTTAGTTGTTGCTTGCAGCTGCAGAGAGAAAGAGTCCATAGTTATCGCTGTAGGGGAGGTTGGCAGCATACAGGTAAGCATCCTGCTGGAGCATTAGCTGAGAGCCCACATCCTGATCCACAACCAGGAAGCAGTTGCACAGGCTTTTGAAGCCTGAAAGCTCACACCCATTGACACACCTCCTCCACCAAGACCACACCTCGAAATGCTTACCAAACAGTTCCACTTGTGTGGACCAAATATTCAAACATATGAACCTCTGGGAGGTCAGTCTCATTTGTTTTTGTTTGTTTGTTTGTTTGTTTTTTAAGAAACCCATATAAAATGGAATTTTAATAAATATAAGTAATAAACTTATTTCATATGATTTACAAAGTTGATTATCTCTCTTCTTCAGTGATATCTAAGATTAAACCCAGGGCCTGGCACTAGCAAACTTGCTACCACTGAGCCACAGACAGGCTGTGAATTATCATTTTTCTATTTGTTTGAGAACTTCAAACATACATATGATGTATTTCAGTGGAGCATCTGCCTGGAATGGTTGACAGGATCAAGAACCTGTGCCTGGTAATGTCACAGGCCTAGAGGAGAGCCAATGCTCTCAGTCAACTGAATGTGAGCTATCTCTTAACTTTCTCAGTGGTGGTCCATACATCATAAGGTATTAGATTCTGTTGAAATCCAATTTACACATTATTTTCTGTCTTTCTTTAAACCTGGGCTTTTAATATAATGCCCATGAAGCTATGTCTTAATTCAAGGTCATGGGGCTTTACATCTGTAATTTCTTTGTCTTGTCTCAAATTTCAGCTCTTGCATTTAATTTGTTGATCTATTTGTGGAATTCATTTTGTTGTGTATGTGAGACAGGTTCCAATTTCATTTTCTCCATGTGATTCTATAATTGTAGCGTTGCTATTTGTTGACAGAAATATTTCCTTCATTAAATTGTCTTACCATTCTAGCTGGAAACCAACTGAATATAAATGTAGGGTAAAGTCTAAATTCTAAGTTTTATTTTTCTGATTTCTACTATGCGGACTGCTTTGTGTTGAGAGTTCTATGAGGCTTTTGTTTTGTTTTCATTAAGAACAGGCCTCATTCTATAGCTTGAGCTGGCTTTAACCTCATTGCATAACCCAGCCTAGCCTCAAACCTGTTGTAATCTTTCCTCCTATGCATCTCAATTGCTAGAAATGCAAACATGCACAACCATACCTGCCTTATAGTAAAATTTGAAACTAGTGTGATGGTTTGTATATGCTCAGCCCAGGGAGTGGCACTATTAGAAGGTGTGGCCCTGTTGGAGTAGGTGTGCTACTATGGATGTGGGCTTTAAGACCATTATCCTAGCTGCCTGGAAGCCAGTATTCTGCTAGCAGCCTTCAGATGAAGATGTAGAACTCTCAGCTCTGCCTGCACCATGTCTGCCTGGATGCTGCCATGTTCCTGCCTTGATGATAATGGACTGAACCTCTGAACCTGTAAGCCAGCCCCAATTTCCCAATTAAATGTTGTCCTTATAAGAGTTCCGTTAGTCATAGTGTCTGTTCACAGCAGTAACACTCTAACTAAGAAAACTAGTAAGTAAAAGTTACTTTTTTAAAAATGATATTTTCGTTCTTCTGAGTCCCTTTCACTTCCTTTGAATTGTAGAATCTAGTTTTCAATTTCTCTAAAAAAATAAGGCCAGGCTGAATTTGATAATGGGTGTGCTGAGTCTGAAGGGCAATTTGAGAGGCATTACCATCTGTCCCAATTTCTTTTCTTGTTTCTGAGACAAAGGCAGAGTCAAGCATTTCTGATGCTTCATAGTTCACATCAGAGCATGGAAGTCAGTAAGTGACAGCTTGATGCTGCTTCTCACATCACACACATAACCAGAAACAGGCAGGGTTGAAGGCAGGGTTTGTATGTTTTCTTTCTTCATATATATGTAGAGTTCAGGATCTAGTCCTGGACATGGTGCTGGCCACACTGGTTGGGTGCTCAAAGGCCCATGTATCAAAGAATACCCAGACATCTGTCTCCCAAGTGACTCTACAAGAACTAACACATCATCTTCAAATATTAAATCTTCGAAGTGTAGACACAAATGCCTTCAGTTTAATTGGGTCTTTTAATTATTTTTCAGTAATGTTTTATACTTTCCAAAGTACAAGTTTAACAGTTCAGTTTTGAAATTTATTCCTGTTATTCTCTTTGATGTAACTGTAAACAGACTTTCATAATCTTGTTTTCTGAATTATTCATTGCCCTTGTGTTGAGATACTGGGTTTTTGTTTGTTTGTTTGTTTGTTTAGTTTGGTTTTCTTCCTATCACCATGAGATTCTGACAACTTGCTGAACCTACCCAACATTTCTGTTTGTTTTTAGAGGGAGTTTTCAAGTTTTCTTTATAGAGAATAGGCTGTATACCACCACTTCCTCCTTCATGATCTGTTGTCTTCTGCTTTGTTTTCTTATTTAAATGCCCTCAATAAAACTTAAGTGTCAGATTTGTGAGACTCCATGGTCGCCTATGTCCTAATCCTGCTTGTGAGGAAGCATTGAGGTTTTTCTCTTTACAGAGGACAACAGATCTACAGTAGCCTGGGTGACCCTTTCCGAATGATGATGTTCTCTAGATTCATGTGGTGCTGGTGTTTTGGTGTGCTTCTTCCTTTTAATCACAAAGAGGGTTTGGGTAGCGTCTTTTCCAACAGCTGTTGATATAATCCTTGTTAAAGGTCTTTTTTCACCTATATGTGCATTTTATTAACTGATCAGTCTTGTATTTCCAAGATCAATATCACTTGGTTATGGTATCCAATCTTTTTTCATATTTTAGCCATGAATCTTTACCATGGGTTACTTGATCTGGCTGATTAAATTTTGTTGAGGTTTGTGTATGTATTTATTAAGGATGATGCTTTATAATTTTCTCATTGTCTTTCTCAGAATGTTTTTTTATCTGATTTGGTAGCAGTGTTATACAGACAGCTGAAAGGAGGTGAAAAGCATCCTCTCTCTTCTGTTTTCTGGGAGACCTTGAGAACTATCACTAATGAATTCTTTACTGTTTGATAAAATTCACCAGTAAAGCCATCTGGTCCTGTGCTTTTCTGTATGCATAGTTCCCATGAGTACTATTGTTGGCATCAGGAACTGGCTTTACAGTCAGGAACTGGCTTTACAGTCACAGGTCATCTTCTCCAAATCCAGCAATGATGGTGATGTCACCCATAGGTGACAGAAACCAGTGCCTGTTGCCATGGCAATCACCATACATTCCCAGCACCCACCTGGTTCACTTCCCACCTTTACCTGTGAGCAGTTATGTCACAGCCCAAATAAAAGGCAGACCCCTCCTGACCTTCACTTTCTTTCCCTTTGTTCTCATTGCTCCCTTTTGTCCTTTCCCCCCAGAATAAACCTCTCTCTCTTGTGGAACTGTATTGGTCTGGTGTGATCTGTCTGGATGAGCCACGATTCTAACACAACAGCTATAATGATTATTACTTAGTATCTTTGCTGTTTTACAGACCTACTTTGATTTTCTACTGCCTCCCATGCTGGTTGGTTTTTGTCAACTTGACATAAGCCAGGGTCATCTGGGAAGAAGAAACTTCAATTCAGAAGATGCCCCCATCAAACTGGCTTGTAGGCAAGACTATTGGAGGCATTTTCTTGATTAATGATTGACATGGAAGGGGTAAGCCCACTCTGTGCTGTGTCCAGTACTAGGAAGTAGTCTTAAGTTGTACAACAAAGCAGCATGAGCAAGTCATGAAGAACAAGCCAGTAAGCAGCATTTCCCCACAGCCTCTGCTTCTGTTCCTGCCTCCAGGTTCCTACTTGAGTTCTTGTCCTGAATTCCCTCACTGAAGGACTGGATGGGGATGTATAAACCAAATAAGCCCCTTCTTCCCCAAGATGCGTTTGGTTGTGGTTTTGCCAAAGCAATAGAAAGCAAGCCAAAACATTTCCTGAATCCCCTTTGACATTTTTCTATATTTTTATTTATCTAATCCATATTGCTTAATTCATTGCCATATAATTGTTCATGATTGTCTATAATGCCCCTCCATACTCTTCTTATTTCTATGTGGCTAGTAGCTAATCCCTTCTTCTAGTTTTGTTTTGGTATTATGAATATTCCCTCGGTTTCTCAGTTTTCTTAAAAGTTTTTTCAAATAATTTGCTGTGTTTTTAATTTCCTGTATCTTTCTGTTCTCCACTTTAGTAATTTCTATTTTGATATATTTTATCTATTTATTTTATGCTTTGTGTTTTCTACTTCCAAACTGTTACAGCAGAAGACTAAGTATTGATTTAAGAAATATTTCTTTTTTATTTTAGATAATAAATTTAATTTTTTTCTCTGTATCATTTAAGATGACTCTTTTAAGTTTTGTTGTATTATATGTAAAGTTTTATCTCAGTGTGGTTTATTTTGTTGATATTCTTTGACCTGTTAGTTATTGAGTAGTATGCCATATAATATTATATTTAAGTCACTTAGATGCCTTTGTTCTTAGTTTCATATCTCATTTCATTGTAGATGGAGTATATTACATACATACATACATACATACATACATACATACATAGACTTTATAGCTTTTCTATCTTATTAATTATTTTTCTTATGCAACATGTGGTGTAGCTGGAGAATGTCTCATATGTCCTTGCTTCCCCAGTTGTCAGGTGCAAGGACTGTAGACACCTATCAGATACAATTCATATAAACTTGACTCAGCTCTTCTTCTTACACTGTCTGCCTTATTGTTTTTGTTTTTTTATATTGAAATTGAAGCATTAAAGTCTTTAACTATTATTGTTGAGTCTCTGACTTCATTTTTAAATTTTTCCTTCATTTCAGTTTTGGTTCATACACTTTATACTCAGCTCTATACTCAGGTATGTATGGCTCCCTAGTGAAACACTCCCTTTAGCACGCCATGTTTCCCTTCACCTTCAGTAAGATTTTTGTATAAAAGTCCATTTTGCCTGATATAAATGATCCAACTTTCCCGAGGAAGACTGTATTCCATCCGTTTACTTTCAAAGTGTTTACATCTTTGGACATACAGTATGTCCTTAACAGACAGCGTGCTATAGAATGCAATCATTTTATTGGATGTGAAACTCTGCTTTCCGTAGAATTTTTCAATATCTTTTTGTTATGTGTGATTGCCGGTTCAGTCATACTTGCAAGTGGCATTTTGCTTTTCTGTTTTTCACATGTATCCGTTTGCTAAAGTTACCATAAACATTACCAAAAATTGGTGACTGAAATGATAAAAGCTTGTTGTTTCACAGTTTTAGAGACTAGATGTTCAAGATCAACAATCAGTAGTTCAAGATCAGTAGGTTTGGAGAGTTCTGAAAGCTGTAAGAGAAGCAGCTGACCCAGAACTCTGTCCTTAGTCTGAAAGTGGCTGTGTCCCCAATCCTGTTCATGTCATCTTCCTTCTGTCTGAATCTGTGTCCAAATTTACACTCCCTATAAGGACACTTGACATATTGGATTAAGGTCAACCATGACTTTGACGACCTCCTTTTAAAGTAAATATCTCTGAAAAAAATCCTGGCTCCAGACTGTCATATCTTAGGCACTGGGGCTCAGAACTGTAATGCAGGAATTTGAGGAAAGACACAGTACATAATGATCTGTCTCAAGGCCTTTTCTCTCTCCCTCCCTCCCTCCTCCCTCCCTCCTCCCTCCCTCCCTCCCCCTCCTTCCCTTCCTCATTCCTCCCTTCCCCTTTCCCTTCCTTCCTTCCTTCCTTCCTTCCTTTCTTCCTTCCTTCTTCCCTTTTCCTTTCTTTTTTCCTCTTCTCTTGCTTTAAGGAAACCTTTCTAACATTGCTTCCTGATGTTTGAATTCTTTGCTCAGATGTCTCTCTACGATCACCATATCCAGCATAAGTTTTCAGGTCCTGTTTTAGATGCTAGCTTTCTTCCAATGTTTGGGCGTCTCCTGCTTCAGTCTTGTGCTACTAGTGCTCTGCACACCACAGCTACCTGTGTTGTAATGCACTATGCTGCTGACATTATTTGTGTAGTTTCGTCCCTTCGCTAGCGTCTGATGGAGGAAAGGTGATCCAGTGTGTGCTCACATGCTTGTGACACTCCTCAGCTTGTTTGCCTCTTCTGGTCCTTTTCATCTGGTCCTAAAGTTTTGGGTCACAGATAATGTCTTTTCAACACAACTTTGTTCCTCTCACTTCCCTTTCGCTGTGATGATCAGATCAATCACATTTTTATAAGTTAGAGATTCCCACATGTGATGATTTACATACTGTCTCATGCAGCTGCTTCTTAGGTGGGTTAAGACAA
This sequence comes from Rhabdomys pumilio, assembly GCA_030674055.1. Taxonomy (NCBI): domain Eukaryota; kingdom Metazoa; phylum Chordata; class Mammalia; order Rodentia; family Muridae; genus Rhabdomys; species Rhabdomys pumilio. Next base: position 153,750,509 of record JANHMN010000003.1, read on the forward strand.
AATGAGAGGGCTTGGCATCTGTGCTGTCTTCGTAATTACTTAATTAACTCTCAGGGCTCTTCGATTTTTCATGAAGGTTTAAATGACTCCCTCTGATTGCTCACGTTTATCCCAAAGAACATACTTTACTATACCCGTTGTAAAGAATTCTAATAGGCGCAAATTCTCTCTGCCTTGTCCAGGAATGTTGTGACTGTGCCTTTCATTATGAAAAATGGTTTGCATATATAAATTTCTGGTTGACAGTTTTTGTTTTTCCTTTAGCTTTAAATGCTTCATTCCATTCTGTAGCCTCGTTGTTCAGCTGTTTTAGAGGCTGTTCTTGAGTGTGCTGTGTCATTTTTGCCTTACAGCTTTTAAGGTTTCCTCTCTATCTCCTCTATCTCTGTTGTTAAAGGTCACCATAAGTGGTGGCTATGGAATCTTTGATATCACCCTTCTTTGACCATGTTGAGTTTCTTGAATCTACAGAATACCATTATTCGTCCAATCTGAGAACTTTTCAGCCACTGTTAGTTTTTGGCTCCTTCCCATTGTTATTATTCTGTCTAAACTCCACCTCCACAGTTACCTGGCAATAGCCAGGTATGCTCCTCCCCACAGTTACCTAGCAACAGCCAGGTAGGCCTGGCCCACTATAGAAGGGGCTGCTTGCCCCCTCCTCTCTCTCTTCATCTCTTACTCTCTTACCCCTTCTCTCTCTTACCTCTTGCCTCTCTGTCCCCTCCCCCTTCCTCTCTCTCCACATGTGTTCCTTTTTGATTGCTGTAAACCTGCCTCCTTTAGAGTCACTGTAAAGGTTCACTAATTGCTGCTAATTAGGTTTTCAAACAATGTGTCAGCCATGAATTGTTTGCTTCTCAGTCTGATCTGTTGAAGTCTAGCTCAGTAAGGAACTCCTCATTCACAGTTATTTCTTCTCCTAGCTATCTGTGATGCCGTAGGTGACCTGTAGTGCTGGTTGCTTCCACTGAGCCAGCAGCATGCTCTCAATTGTTGGTGCCAAAGTCCACTGTTTTCTGAGAAGAGTTTCCTATCCACAACCGTTCTGCATCAACTCAGAGGCTGGGATCTTACATGCTGTGACATAACTTATTAGCCACTCTCTGGTTCTGAGAGCAAGACAATAATCCACCTATCCTACATAGCGATCTTGTTCTATGAGCGTTGGGCAACGGCAGTAGCAGCACCTGTTTCTGTACCTTTCTGCTCTCAGTGTGCAGTATTCTCCCTATGAGAAAGCTGAGGTAAGGATGATTGACCTTTCTGTTCCTGGTTGAACCAGTGGAGCTCTCAGTCGGGCTCCTGGAAGAAAGAAGTCCTTGATATCTTGGCCACACTGATCTGGAAGCTTGCCTTTGAAGAGTAGCTAAGAGTAGCTGGAAAAACATTGGCCTTTTATTTATCTTAGGAAATTCAATAGCACTTGACTGCTTTGTGGGAGAGAGTTGCCTCTGGGGTAGAGCTCCCAGCATGCTAAGGGAGGGATGAAGGGTGAAGAAGAGTGGACTGGAGTTTGTTATAATCACTCGCTGTTATCAGCAAATCCTGATAGCTTTTCGAAAACTCAAAGCATAGAATGTACTGGTTTAATATATGCATGCACTGCACAATGATTATGACATCAGTTGAGATATCTATCACCACCCCTGGTTTGAACTGGATCTCCAGGACCTGTTCACAGTGACACACAGACACATCCTGTGTCCTTTGGTGACTGGTTTTCTCTTACACCCATGCTCAGAAACCCTTACTCTGCTGCAGTTTTATGAGTTAATGTCTTTAAATTCCACAGATGAAGGGGGCAGCAGTTTTGCTTTGCCATGGCTTCTTCTTTTAGCACAGCAGTCCATAGTCTCCTCCACGTTTTTCTCTGCAATTGAATGGTACCTGCTGCACACATACTGTCGGTGCTTCCTTGGCGTCTCTCCCTACCTTGGCTGTTGAGACTGCACAGTGGTAAACATGACAGCAGGTATTTCTTTGATGTGATTAGATTTCCTTTGGTTATCTCCTCGGTAGTGAGATCGCTGTACCATATGGTAGTTTAATGGTTCTGAGAAACCTCTGCGTAGTTTTGCGCAGTTTTGTATTGAACTAGCAAGGATCTCTACCAATGGTATGAGAGGGCTCACTCTCCCCACCTCCTCCCCGGTATGTAAGTGTGTCATCTTTTTTTTTTGGAGAGGTGGGAGTTATTTTACCCAGTGAAGTGATCTGTCACTTTGTCTTAATTTGCCTTTCTCTAATGATCAGTGATTTCGAACACCCTTTTTATATATATATTGGTCATTTGTCATTATCTTAATTGGGAAAAATGTCTATTCTAGTCCTTTGCTCCTTTTGATTTTGAGACATTCTTATTTACTTATTGACTGGCAGTAATTACATAGCTTTAAGGAGTAAAGCATCATGATTCAGTACATTTATACACTGCATCATTATCAACTCGAGAGATTTGTGCTATTTGCCATCTCCAGTATGTATCATTTATTTGTCGTGAGAACATTAGAAATCCTCTTGTCAAGCTTTGTTGAATTCTACCATACAATATTTTGACTGTAATCATTGTACTACTATAAATTATCTGGCTGTGACTCTGTATCTGTCAGCCTATTTCTCCCAACCTCCCCCACGTTTCCTGGGTCCTCATAACTGTTGTTCTGTTGTTTTGGTTTTTTGAGGCAGGGTTTCTTTATGTAGCCCTGGCTGTCCTGGAATGTGTTGTGTAGACCAGGCTGGCTCTGAACTCAGAGATCTGCCTGTCTCTGCCTCTCAAGTGCTAGAATCAAAGGAATTGTCTGGCTCAGCTGTTTTGATTTCTCCTGTTTGATTTTGCTGTTTTAGACCCTATATATCAGTGTAAATATATGTAGTAAGTTTTAGGCCTTCTTAGCCCATTTATAATTTCAATTATGCTTTTCTATTGACTCACAGAAGTTCCTTATATATCTTGAATATTAACATTTTTGTTTTCCATAATTTACTTTTTAAATTTACTTCACATCCCAATCGCACGCCGCTCCCTCCTCTCCTTCCAGTACTGCCCTTGCAAATAAAGCCTCTTCTGTTTCAAGAAGGGGAAGCCCCCTTTATGTACCACCCCACTCCAGGACATTTAATGGCGGAAGGTCTAAGCACTTCCTCTCCCTCTGAGGCCCAACAAGGCACTTTAAGTAGGAGAAGGGGATCCAATGGCAGGTAACAGAATAAGAGACAGACCCAACTCCAATTGCCAAGGGGACCACATTAAGGCCAAGCTGCACATCTGCTACAAATATGTAGGGGCCCTAAGTTCAGCCCCTGTATGCTCTATGGTTGGTGGTTCAGTTTCTGTGAGCTCTCCTGGGCCCAGGTTAGTTGACTCTGTATGTCTTCTTGTGGTGTCCTTGACCCCTCCAGCTTGCTCACTTCTATCCTCGACTCTTCTCCAAGACTGCTGAGCTCTGCCTGATGTTTGGCTGTGGGTCTTCGCATCTGTTTCTATCTACTGCTGGATGAAGCCTCTCAGAAGACAAGTATGCTAAGTTCCTGTCTGCATAGTGGAGTATCATTAATAGTATCAGGGATTGGCTCTCTCCAATGCAATGGGTCTCAAGTTGGGCCAGCCATTGGTTGGCCATTTCCTTAGTCTCTGCTCCATCTTTATTCTTATGTATCTTGTAGGCAGGAAAAATTTTTGGTTGAAGATTTTCTAGGTTGGTTGCTGTTCCCCTCCTTCTTCTGGAAGTCCTAGCTACAGGAAGTGGCCACTTCAGTCTCTATATCGTCTACTGGAAAAAAAATCTCAGCTAGGGTCATCCCCATAGACTCCTTGTAACCTCCCTCCATCTTAGATCTTCAGCTAACCCTAGAGATAACACCTCAACAATTATCATTCTCACTCTCAGTCCTCTCCTGCCCCTTTCCCCCCACACCTGATCACTATCTCCATATCCCTCCTTACCCCCTCTTCCATACAATTCCCTCTCTCCATCCACCTCCAATGACTATTTTGTTTCCCCTTCTGGGTAAGATTCACACATCCTCCTTTGACCCCTCCTTATTATCCAGTTTCTTTGGGTCTGTGGATTGTAGTATGGTTGTCCTGCACTTTATGGCTAATGTCTACTTATAAATGAGCATATACCATACATGTGTTTCTGGGTCTGCATTACCTCACTCAGGATGATATTGTCAAGTTCCATCCACTTGCCTGCAAATTTTATGATGTCTTGTTTTTAATAGTTGAGGAGGAGAGATGGCTCAGCTGTTAAAAGATAGGCTCACAACCAAAAAATGATAGCTGAATAGTACTCCATTCCATTGTACAGAGTATTAACTTCTTACCACATACATGACTTATACGTTTTCTCCCATCCTATGTGTTGTCTTTCCATTTAGGTAACATTTTCTTTCCCATGCAGAAGCTTTGTACTTTGACCTAGCCAACTTGGCTTTTGCTTTTGTTACCTGGACTCCAGGTTCTCTAAATAAAGCGCATCACCAAGTCCAATGTCAAGGGTTCTGCCCCTGTCTTCTTCTAAGTGTTTTATGGTTTCAGATCTTACTTACTTGCCTTTAATCTATTCAAACTTATCATTATAAAATATAAGGGCCCATTTCCATTTAATTTTTCATGTGGATATCCAATTTCCCTGACACCATTTATTGAAGAAACATTTTTTTTCTCCTTTGCATATTCTTACCGTCCTTGTCTACATTAATTGACCACACAGATTTCCTTGAGTAAATGTTTCTTCATTTCTGTATGGCCTTCAGCCATGTACAAAGACATTAAATAATTGCCGTGTTGTTTTTATTTAATGATGTCACCCGTTCAAGTTGTGTTCTGCAGACTCCATCCTGGCAGTCACATCCCTTCAATTATCTTAGATGAGACTTAACTGATTAGGGTAAAGGAGACAAATTAATGTAAATTCAAAGAGAACAAACCTGGAGTGTAACTAATTTGTATATTAGTGGTAATTACTAACTACACATAGATTTATTTGTAGCTCATTAACTGAAAACTTGCTTCATTTGTGCTGTGACTCATTAATTAGAAAGGTAGATGGAATGATGGGGCTGTAATGTGGTTTGTCTTCTTAAATACATTTCAAGATTTGGATATCAAATTGCAATGGAGCATTAAAGAGTGAGCAAAGGGACTGAGAAATCAGTGGTTGTATGCCTTGTCTATAATGCTCATATACTACAGTGATCTCAAAGGTCAGTGTGTTTCACACCCAGTAACTATACAGGTCTTAATAAATCTGCTTTATACCATATCTTACATTTCAAAACTTGCACAGTAAGGGATGGTTTTATTTCCTAGATAGCACAACATCTGATTTAATTAGCTAAGGGATATTTATAGAGCACCTCCTGCCTAGAAATTCACCATATCGGAAGATACAGATGACTCAACAAGGTACCCGTTTCCAAGAAACTCATCCCTGCATTGCTAATATATACCCTACATGCATCAGAGTGTAATTCTGAGACAGCATATTCTAATGACAGGTGAGTTTTAGTAAGATTCAGAGGAAAATCAGGCCTTGTAGGCTTGAAGTGATCTTTTTTTTTCTTCCTAGTCAAAACTCTAACTTATAAACTCCCCAGCCCTACATCGTGAATCTTCATTTCATCCAGGCATCAGTGGGGAGACCTGTCTCTCTCTGCCCCATGCAGTGTTAGCTGGGGAGGGGTGGTAAGTTGTGATTGCATGAACTCTGAAGGGTTTTCCTCCAATGTATTCCTTCTTGTAACTATTTAGAATCACTGGAAAAAATGTTGGCATCTCCTTGGATATTAATTTAGTTAGATTCTCCTAAGTCCAAGAAGAGAGATTCTAAGATTATCATGCATTAAACCTCAACCCAGGTCCTTTCAGAAGACAGCAAGTACTTCTTTGTTCCCACCTCTATGAGGGAATAATGTTCACTGGAAATGAAAAGGAGGCTGAGTATTTCATAACTGTAGGTAATGTAAACCATGAATGAAGGCACAGCCCAAATTATAGTATACATAGCTCTCTAAGGCTGAAGAGCCCATGACAGATGGCCTTGAAACCAAGAAGTAACATTGATAGGAGAAAGGAGATGGTGAGACAACCTGTGAGTTACCACTTCTCAGAGCAACTACTGATGACAAGAGTTCCTGTTAGAGCAAGCTTCAGTCTACAGTTCCCAACAGAAACCAACTTTAGTTCCTGATGATCAGCATTGATAGAAGCGGACCCAGTAGGGGCTTTCTGATGATACCTTAGAAACGTCTGCAGGTGGTACTGTATGTACATCCTGAAACTCTTCATGGAGCTGAATTTAGATTCTGAAATAGGGAGCATTGTCTCTATGTCAAACAAATTGGCCTTAACATCAATGAGAAAAGAGGTTGACATTTACTATACCACAAGCAAAAGGTAGAAATTCCAATGGGAAGTTTGTGAGCCTTACTTTGTGGTTACGATGGGTTTGTATCCATGCTCTGTTACATTTTTCACCTGACATCTCCCCAATGGTCATTGCCTTAGTTTCCTTGTTACTTAAAAAACAAAACAAAACAAAACAAAAAAAAAACCAAAACAACAACAACAAAAACAAAAACAAAAAACCAGAAAAGCAAAAACAACAACAACAACAACAACAACAACAAAACCCATCAAACCCCCAAAACCAATAGAGTTCTACAGAAAAGGTTCAACAAGATAAATTAATACATATAGTATAGCCTATCACACTGAAGGTACTAAAAAGTATAAAACCCAGTTCTGTTCTTTCCTATATTGACTCTAAGTGAAGTGAAAAGTGACTGAAGTCCAAGGTGTGCTACCAGCTTAGCTCTTCAGTTACAGCCTGTCTTTTATATTCCAGCAGAGGCAACCTAGGAGGATGCATCTTAGGCAACCTGGCAGATATAGAGCTAGAGGTTAGCCTGTACCCACGAGAACCAACACATTATTGCGTAAAGATGGACCTGCAATTGATCTTGGCAATTTCATAAACTTTAGGAAGCAACATTCTCATTCCTTCTGTTCCCCATGATGACTCTAGAGCATACTATCATTTCGATGTTATGGGAGAATTGTAGTTATAAAAGATTTTGTTTCTGAAAAAGATTTTCAATGTGAGTTTCCTTCACGCATAGAACTATCATGCCAAATTTCTTCTAACAATCTCCTGTTTGACTGATCCCTTCATGCTCCAGCTCTGTGTCAGAGCTGCATGTTTGAGAGTATTCGTTTGCAATTCAAAATCTGAGCCTTCCTGATTTGCTATGCCAGATGATTGGGAACAAAATGGACGGTAAGTGATGGCTTGTGGCTTTGTGAGGTTTCCTTCCTTTAGCAGATTGTAGAGTACCAAGCTGCCCCCTGGATTCTGGGCCTCATGTTTTTTGATATTAGGGACACATCACAGGATGGTGATAAGCAGCTCATGCACATGCATCAGTTAAGGCAGGGCTCAAAGAGTGACTGACACTTCAGAAATTCCTAAGGTTCACACACTTTTTCCCGCTTAACTCCATTATCAAGGGAACGTAAATGTTTTGTTTGATAGAAATGGGAAAGCCTGTTTTGCTTTTTTTTTTTTTTTTTACATTATATATAAATGTTTATATATCCTGTTCTCTCAAATTGTGTTATCCTTTCACAATTTAAATTATACCCACAATTCAATTACTTAAGCTAATATATCTGACATAATTGAGAAAATATGCAATAATTATAAACATAAGCATTTGAGGCATTATTATATTATAAAATCCATGCAATTTATAGAGATACTAATATTTTGGTTTGGTATCAACTGACTGACCTAAAAAACTCTCTGAAAATTGTGAAATATTTGCATCTGTGCTATAGTACAAACAACAATATAATTTAATTATTGTCTGTGTATTCTACGACATTAATACAGCCACACTCAATAAAGTAAATTGAGATGTTTATTTAACTAATACTTTATTAAGATTTTATTTTGTGCTAAGCTTTGCATCCACATTGTGTTTTTAAAATTCTAGCTCTAGCTGGATCCACAAACACAGTGTTTTATGTTCACACATAAAATAATCACAGTGTATTATGTGTATGTTAGAGAATATTGCATGCAGGGTTATTAAAGTTCATAAGGTGATTTACTTTATCTAGGAAAAAAACCCTCTCAGACCTAAGGAAAATCCCAACTGAACATGAAAAGCCAGCTACTAGAACAGTGACAGGATGGGCCTTTCTGGTTGGAAGAAAAAGGCACACTGAACAATAGGAAAGAAGAGGTGCGGGCATACATGGCAAGGTAAATATCAACAGGGAGTGATAGGATGTATCAAGCATGTATTTTCATTACCTATATTTGAGATATTGGAAAAAGAAGGTCCAGAGACTAATTATCAATGTATACAGAGGCAATAAGTAATAAATGTGTGTATGGATTTCTGGTCTTCTAAACTGAATACCAAGCTAATTTGTTTTTGTTTTTGTTTTTGTTTTTTCAGGGTAAAGAGATAAAAAAGACAGGTGGTCAAATGACACAAAAATTATTTGTTGTAGACTCTTGTTACATGTGATAATACTATATACATATTATATATAATATATATTATAATTATTATATAGTACACATGAGTCTAGGTCTATTATACGCCTTCTCATAGGCTCATTTACCTAAATGAGTATTGGCAAAAAAGCTGTAGTATAGTAAAAAGGAAAAAAAAACCCACTGAAATAAAGATGAACATTATTTTGAAAAAGTCATTATAAGGAAGGCAATGCAGAACATAAACTGAGCACAGTGATGTGTTACTGTAATCCCAGCAAATGATAGTCAAGGCAGAAAACCATCAACTTTGTTACCAGACTGAGTTACATAGGGAATTGCAAGCAAGTCTGAACTACATAGTGAGGCCTTATTTGTGTAGAAAGATGGAAAGGAAGAAGAGAGGAGCAAGAGAAAGAGGAGGAGAGAAGAAAGTAAGGAAGGAGGGAAGGAAGAAGGAAGGAAGAGAAGACAGGAGGGAGGAAGGAAGAAGAAGAAAATAAGGAGAAGAAAAGGAAGAGAAAATGAGAAGAAAGGAGGAGGAAAAGAAAGAGAAGAAAAACATTTTAATGAAAACATTCTTAAGAGTTTCAACAAAATTACATGAATGTTAGAAGCTCGTAAACAAGTGTGTGTGTGTGTGTGTGTGTGTGTGTGTGTGTGTGCCTGAGCTCTAGCATAAGTATCCCCTTGTATTTTATCTTGACTTTGAAATAAAAAAGACCTTTTTAATTATAAAATATAGCCAATGCTCCTAGTATTGGATGTTGAAGTTCCTACAGTGAAGCTACACTGTAGGAGGAATATAGGTTACTGATGTGTCTGACACTGCAACATCTCAGATTACTAGGAAACTCGCCAGTGACCAAGAGAGAGAGGATACAGGCATTCAAAAATTCATTAAAACTTAAAACATGGAATATAAATGATAATAACAAAGGCTGTGGAGTTATAGGCTTAAGCGACCATTAATCAGAACACAAAATACAAACTACAAAGCCTCTTTCACAGTACTCAGTGTGGCCTTTTCTACAGTAAGTGGAAGACAGATTTGCCTGAAAATCAGATCTATGATCTGTTTGTGGGAGTCAAGTTAAAAAGAGGGGGCTTAATTTGAGCAAGGGAGATGGATTGATGGTTAAGAGCACTTGTAATTCTTGCAGAGGAATGAGTTTAGATCCAAGAATTTATATAATGGCACATAACAATTCATAACTCTTGTTTCAGGGGATATTCTGACCTCTTCAAACTTCTAAGGGCACTGGGTATAAATAAGATACACATACATACATACATACATACATACATACATACATACATACTGACAAAATAGACACAAAAATAAAATAAATAAATATAAAAATTAAAGAACATTTTATTTTGAAGCTCCATGAAATCTTATATACCTTCTCCCCTTTATGTATGTGTGTATGTGTGTGTGTGTGTGTGTGTGTGTGTGTGTGTGTGTGTGTGTAAGCATGTTCGTAATCACTATTTCATTTATTTGTGGCACAGTCTCTCAACAAAATCCAGAACTGGTAAACTTACCAACCAGCTAGCTCCAAGTATCCGTGTCTTCCTTCTGAGGCTGGAATTTTAGGCAGTATGCCACACACACATGACATTAAGGTGAGTACTAAGAATCTGAACTCAGGTCCTCTTGCATAACTGACAAGTGCTTTACCTGCTAAACTGTGACAGAGAAAAAGGGACTTAGGATAAAGTCATCCAGGTGGCTCAGTATGAGAACTCTGACTCTTCAGAATCTAAAGACTTTCTGATCCTACAGAATTAGCCCATTGTTCTTTACCTAAAAATGTTACAGATGTATATCTTGAGGCAAATGTTATAAACTGATGCCAGTTATCCTCAAGATTGGTATCTGCTAGTAAAGGCACTGGTGCTGTTGAACTGGTTATTGTACAGTCAATAATTAGATAGAAAACAGCTTTCAAATACCATTGCTGCTCTCTAGATTCAAATGTTTCTGCATTTGCAAAATTCTGTCTGTGGCAATGTTATCATACTTTTGCAGTTATGTGGTTTATACTGTTCAGAGTAAGACTTTTGTATGGATAAAAAGCTCTACCAGTCCCAAAGTCCCAAAACAAGACCAGATTTGCTCGTTACCACTACCTCCAGCCACATAACATCTTTCTATGACAATGGAACTTATTCTCTTAAGGCCAACCTCTACTTGGTCATCCAAAGGAGTAGGTGGCATTTCTCCCTACCTTGGGACCTTGGGACTATTCTCTTAGTTCTACAGTAACACTATCAAAGCCCCTGAGATGACTGATCTCTTTATATACTAAAACATTCTGTTGGTGGGTGAAGGAAATACCTGCATTCCAGGATCCTTCACAAAGTTCTTTGGCATGGCAGATGTTAGACAAATAAGAGAATGTAACTGGAGTAAGTAGTAGCATCCAAGCACAGGCTCCTTTGCAATGTTTCAAATCTGAGAAACACTACAACGGAAAAAAACAAAAACAAAAACAAAAACAAAAACAAAAACAAAAACAAAAACAAAACAAAACAAAAAAACGAGTTCCCAATGATTTGTGTACAATGCAGCCCATTTACTAGCCTCTTCATCCCTGAGCTACATTGAGGGATCTCTGCCCCATGTCTCGAGGTCAACTTGAGCCACCTTAAGTCACTGTGAAACAGCTTATTGTTTTCTTTAACCTAGAATTACATAGTGGGAACTGTCCCCACTTATTTTTCCTGTGCGGGAAGCACTTGATAAAAAACAATGGTGAAATAAATTCAGGTCAGAGTGTGTTATCAAAACTGAAATACAAAGACACATTTATTTAAGATGCATTCCACCCTGGATGAAAGCACAGTTTGGCAGAGAAATCAGAAAAGCTAAAGAAAAAAAAAATGAAGATAATACAACATACCATAAACAAGCTATCCTTGGGGTTCTAGTAATAAAGGAGATTAATTGTAAACGGAATTGGACTAGGGTCACAAGAAAGGAAACATCCTTTAAAACCTTCTACATAGTGGAGCTAGAGAATAAGGGGGAGAGAAGAGGAAATTCTCAGAAGCATCCATGAAGGCTCAGGGAGTGGAAGCCCTGAGCATCACCACAGATTCTTATATAGTTTGGTTTGAATGAACCATGAAGATGCTGAAAAAGAAAGGTTATAAATTAGGTCTGTAAAAGCAGGTTGAGGCTGGATTGTAAAGAGCATCATAAATCATGCAAAGGAGTTTGGATTTCATTTTCTCTGCTGGAAAGTCAATTTCCAAAGAACTAGATTTCCTATAGTACCAGGCGTTCCAAGGGCTATTACTATTCCTGGGCACATTGGTTCTATAGGATATTCATAGATGGTATTCTGTAACACCTATATAGCATGTGATTGAGTGGAGAAGGATAAATCCCCTGAATACATAGCATGGAATCATGATTATGGGAAACAGAATCCACAGATTTTCTAGATTGTGCTCAGTTGACACATATAAATAAGTCAAACAACTTCACATGTATATTGGCCTCAATAGTTTGCTGCCTCCTAAAAAGGTGTCTGCTCTTCTAATCTTCAGTCATATGAGATTGGCTTAGGCCAATGGTTCTCAACCTTTCTAATGCCGTGACCCTTTAATACAGTTCCCCATATTGTGGTGACCCCCCAACCATAAAATTATTTTGTTGCTACTTCATAATTATAATTTTGTTACTGTTAATGAATCATAATGCAAAGGGTTTGTTTTCCAATGGTGTTAAGTGACCTCTGTGATAGGATCATTCAACTTCCAAAGAGACCACAACTCCCAGGTTGAGAACTGTGTGCCTTGGCAGAGAAGTAGATAGAACAAGATGACATTTGCTGATGGGGATGGAGATATAGCTCAGCTATTAAAGCGATAGCTGCACAAGCGTGAGGACCTGAATTTGAACCTTCAACACCTGCATAAAACGTTGGGTGTAATGGCGTATGTGGCTGTAATTGTAGAACTGTGAGATTAATGAAGATGGACCCTAAAGTATATTGGCCTGTCAACCTAGCTGAATCAATGATCTTTAGGTTCAATAAAAGACTGTCTTAAAAATAAGCTGAGGAAAAAAAGAAGACAGCCAATGTTGTAGCTAGTAAGGTAAGAACTGTCTTACCTTACTAGCAATACCTCTCATACACACATACATGAGCACACAAGTATATAAGTATACATATGCATACATATATGCAAATAAGTATATAAGTGTTTGATATCAATCATTATGCTGTCTCACCTACATGACCAATTACCTTTATCTGATGGCATGTGGGTACCTTAACTGAGTGTATGTCCATTTTTCACTTGTAGACAATGAAACTCCCTCTCAAGAAAGGCATGCCAGTTTTGGTCATGATGAACCCCAGATTTTGTTTGCCTTCCTAAAGTTATGATCCTTTTAGGGAGAAAATAACTGATATAGAGTATATGAATATGGATCTCTTCGAGAAGGCCTGGGATACACCACACAGCAACTAAAGCTCTGTTGCCATTATTCTGGTTTTTATCAACCTTGCCTACTTCGCTGTGTTGACAGAAGTGGAAAGGTAGCATATTTGACTATCAGAAATGTTTCCTAAATCCTCTTTTCTCATGGTCTTAGGTTTCATTAAGCATTCTTATGCTTAGTTGAACAAATATTGGTTGAGTAATTACCAACCACCAAGGTGCTGAATCTTGTGCAGTGAAAAAAAGATCAGTAAATCAAGGTGATGGCAAATGAAGCTTCTAATCCGGTTAGGAAGATGTGAGATCTCTATGGGCCGTAAGCCTCATCTGTAAAACAGTACAACCTTTCTCATGGTTTCACTGGAAGGATCCTGACTGTATACATCTGAAGAGACTAGTATCTAACACCAGGTTTTCTTTTTTTTTTTATTGGATATTTTATTTACATTTCAGATGCCAATCCCTTTCCCCACTTCCCCTCCCCAGAAAACCTCTATCCTATGCCCCCTCCTTTTCCATTTGGCTTTTATATAATTTTTAAATTTTAATAATTTTATATAATTTTTAAATTTTACTGTCCAGAAAAGGATACACTTGCATTTAAATTTAAATTTTATATTTAAAAATAAAAAATATATTTTTTAAATGTTAATCAAGGGGTTTATAAGTATGGTAATGCTCAATCAGAAGTATAACCTAATACCCAACCTAGCTATGTGAACTATCTTTGACTAGTGGAGACAGGTGAACTTCTGCCTCCATGCTCCCTCTCTCTTTCTCTCTCTTTTTCTCTCTCATTACCTAGCTTCTCATCTACTTCATCTTCTCCTCTCCTTACTCCATCTTTTCCTCTCAGTGCTCCTTTCCCCTTAGCTCCTCCTACATATTACCCTTCCTGTTAAAATAAAGCTTTTCTCTCAGAATACAATTAGAGCATAATTATTCCTATGTGTACCAGTGAGGTACAAGATAGTCTTAATACCCAGTCCATCCTTTTGTTGACAAGCCAGAACCTCTGCCGTCTCTCTTGACTAGAACACTTAGTTTTGAACCTGGCTTTTTCTTGGCTTTAGAATGAATGTCAGCTGAGAACCCTCCAGTCAGATCTTTTCTCTCAAGGTAAATACCTGGATTGGCTATGAGTCTATAGGTCTTCAATGCCGTCAGAAATCCAGAATGACTAAATTAACTGAATTTATAGGAAGCACTAAGCATAGCTTCTAAAACTTAGCCAATTTATAGAGACCGCTGAACACCTGGACAACCCCTATACTACCGAACGTTGGAGCATCAAATCTTCAGCTTTCTGGCCCAAACTCATCTGACAGACTTTAGTGCTGCAGAATTATCAAGGGCTGGTTACTCTGTCTAGGCAGATATAATCAGTCGACTATTCTGCAAGTGTATCCTTTTCTGGACAGTAATTTGTCTGTAGATGAAGAGAGGCAATTCTTGCCTGGTGGTTGTCTCACCACAACTGGAGTAACTCCAAAGATGCTCAATTTCTTCTTAGAATCCAAGACAGGAAGCTGTCAGAGCAGACAGGTTTCTAATCAAAATGAACATTAATATAGAAATATTTGTGACATCAATTCTATGGATTTCTGACGTTTTGAAATCCAACTATCCATGTAAGGTAACCTGGACTGTTGTCTGTTATCTCCTCTCAGCTATTTCTAAATAAAACATAGAAAACACCCTAACAATAAACTCAAAGTCATGAATTTGCTATAGTCCCTTAACTCACAGGCTAATCATCCCAAGTTAGTTAAAAAAGTTAAAGAAGGACTGGGTCTAAGCCTTGTATTTCTAAATGTGTTATACAGGTACAATGCCCATGAAAGTATCAATATTCATTTCACTTTCATATCAATAAGAAGCTTATACCAATGAAAACCTTAAATTTGAAATCCAAGTGAATTTTGTACCATTTAAGAAATTATAACTTCATCTTGATACTAAATTATACACATTTCTACCAATAGGTTATGGCTATGCCATAAATCCTAGCTAATCCTCCCTGTTCCAACAAAACCACTACTTTTCCCCAGAGAGACAGCCCCATATTAACCACCTTAGTCCCCAAGCCCGGGGAATAGGGGCTCTGACTCTTCTTTAACTTCTTCAAGCTGATTACGGGCGTTGAGATATTAGAAGAGGGGTGGGAGGAAGAGTAAGTTGATAAACTTCTGACGCTGTGTCCTCACTGCATCCAGATGAAATTCCCAGACACTGGAGGTTTGAATAGGTCTGCTCATTTTGCTTGATGAGTAGATACACCAAGGGTGTAACACCAGGTTTTCATTTACTCTGTTATTTCTTTGGATATCATTATTATAACTTAGATTGCATATGGAGAAGATCAGAAAACCTAGCAATCAAGGGCTCTAGTATTTCAGACACTAGGAAAATTACTTCTATGCCAAGCTGTAGTATTAATATTTTTAGTTATGTGCTGACTCCAAATCTTGGAGACCAGCACTTAGCATCAGAATACAGTGTTAGGCCAACCAATTACATCAAGCCACCCAGGGAAGTCTTCCCAGAGGATCTGAGGTGTGAGTGAGACCTTGAAGGATATAGAAAACCCTATTTGGCAGAGAAGAACATGGGACATAGTCTTGTTAGAAGCTTAATAAAAGTTTTTCAGAGAAAAGGGGTACATATTACTTTGAGCCACTGGTGATGTTATAAGACCGGAGGATTCATGAAGCTAACTGAAAGTATCTGACCAGGCAAAGTCTCTTGCTCTCTCTTTCCTCGTTGTTCACATGGTCAGTATCTATTCCCCGATTCAGGATGGGCATTCCAACCATTCCTTGTGTCCATGGAGTGCTGGTTTTTGAGAGAGCGCCAACCATTCTTCTGCACCATTGATCTACCTTCTAATCCATAGGGAAAATGACCTTAGGGTGTGGTAATTTAAAGGGAGCCACATACACCCTGTTTACTCTCCCATGAAATTTCAAATTACACACACACACACATAATGACTTTCAAATTAAAAACAAAAATTCTGATTCTATTTTGGGCAGTGAGGGCCCTAGTAAAGAAAAAGTGCAGGAACCATGAAGTGAGAAGGTGGATCAGAATCCCCATCTGTGCTAGGACTGAGCAGCCTTTATTGGGAATGTGAAAGAGAAACTCCTGCAGAGAAGGCTGGACTGGCTCCGGGGGTGGGGGTGGGGGGCACAGAAAGCTGCATCACAGTGGCTGACACTGTGGCCAAGACAAGAATTTCCAGGCTTTTTCTCCATATTCGTAAGCTTATCTAAAGAGAAGAAATATTTCATTTTGAAAATGTCCTGGAGTCTGCTATTTCTAGACCTCAGTAAACTTGAAGAAAAAACACTTGGTGGCTCAGGGAGGTTCTTTGGGTAACAAATCACAGTCCTGTGCCTTTTAAACTGTAGAGGTAAAGCGACAAGGTGAGCAGGAGCTGTGACTGATGTAGGCAGATCCGTGAACTCTGCAAGAGTGGAATTCCAGAGTCTGGATCTGTTTATTTCTACTGTGACGGAACCTAAAAATATTTGAACTCGCTGAAATTCAAGGTGATGCATTGAGCCATACACCGAATACCTGCTGTCATAACTGAGCACTGTATTTTCCAAATGAATGCTACGTTCTGTCCAAGGAGCATATTGTCTTTTAATTTTCCTTTCTCCCAAGTGAGGGCAGTTCGAACTAGACAAGCATATGGCTCACACTGGCAGGTCACTTGAGTTCAGACCACACTCTCCAATGCTGACTCAGGTCTGAATCTCAAGGGAAAATGGCCTTCACATAGAGGACGTTTCCAAACCAAACTGTTGACTGAAGTAGAAGATTCAGGTATGTGTACCAGTCACAAATATACAAGTGTTCAATTTTTGACAGCATGAAAATGCCTCTGTATCCTGCATCTTGATCAAGAACGAGAACTTTATTTGAGTCGTAGGTGCCCCATCAGACTACCATTGTTGTGATTCCTAACATTACGGATGATGACTTCTGTAAGCCTTTGGGCTTATATAAGCCAATTAGACACTGATGACTGTGTTTATGTCTGGCTTCTTTCACTTAGCACCGTGTCCTTGTAATTCATTCGCTGCCAAGTAGGTTTTACTTATTTAAAGGGTTATGACTTTTCTTTTTCACTATATAGAATTTATATTTTGGAACTAATTCAAATGACATTGAATATTTTAAAAAGATTTTAAAAATTACTTTGTGTGTGTGGTGGGGGGTAAATGGGTGCCACTCACGTGTGGGTGTCTATGGCGACCAAAAGATGGTGTGAATCCTATGACGTTGAAGTTAGGGACAGCTTTGAGTAGCCTGGTGTGTGCTAGGAATTGAACTTGGCTCATCTCGAAGAGCAACAGGTATTTTAACTGTGGACTCATCTCTCCAGCCCTAATTATGAACATTCTTGTATTATATCCTCGAATAGAAGTGTTACCGATAGTTTTGATACTATATACTAGAAACTATGAAAGTAGCCACTGGAATAAAACCATAGAAATACCAGAATCTAACCACAAATGCATTAGGCTGTAGTAAAGGGCAGCGATGGGCCAGCAGATAGTCCTTTGTGTCTTTGAGGGGTGTATACAAGAACTCTCTGGGCTGTGTGGAAGACTAGGAATGGGGATAGAATCAAGGTAAAGCTTCTCAATGGAGGTGACAGTCAGGGAACAGAGTAGATAAAGGACAAGGGATGGAATGGAATGTGGAAAGGCAATGATGAACGAGAAAGCGAGCAGGACCCAGAGCCCCAGGTTAGGGCAATAGAGGAAGGGGAATGTGTGTGGAGATCAGGGGGACTGGGTAGGTGACCTGGTGTGCTACCTTGAAGGAACTTGCCTCACACCTGTGGAATGCATTCATTATCTGAATATGACAAGATCTATGGAACACTCTAGGATGACGGGATGTATGAGCAGCTCATTCAGTGGCTATGTAGAGTCAAAGATAGAAGATGGAGTGTCCTTGAAGATGGTAAGTTACTATATATGAGATGCTTTATTTGGGTAAGTGGAGGAGGAATTGCATCTTATAGTGGAAACTAGCTGAGTCTTTGAGGAAAGCCTGGCATTGGCCCAATACCCTCAGTGAGAATCTGGATGGCTTCTGCGGGAACATGGAGTATATAAGAGAAAGTGGGGTAAAGGAAGTGTGTGTGGCAGGGAGCGTGCCAAGTTTCAGTGTGCAGAAAATGCACACAGTAAATCATGCAGAAAGCTTTTGGGGCCAGCAGGCCACCTGCTGACAGCTGACTGGTGCAGCCAAGGAGCCTCTGTGTGAGAACGGAAAGGAAAAGCATATGTAATTGGAAGCACAGGCCAGAAAGCAAGCACACTACAACATGGAGCTATGAGCAGTGCCAAGCTCTGACAGCAGCTGCCTGTCCACTCAGAGACCAACGGAGAAGGCTGGGTGGAGACGAGCCAGGTCACATCCCTCTCCATTCCATGATAGACTCCTCAGAGGCTTCTAGAAAAGTCTGCATTCATGTGTGTGTGTGTGTGTGTGTGTGTGTGTGTGTGTGTGTGTGTGTGTGTGCTCCATTTCACTCAGTGTTTACATATATCTGTAGTGCACAGAGAATGTCACATTGTGTAAAAAGTCCTAAAAATGCACAGTAGTTAAGACATTAGGTCTGCAGAACACACTAGTACAAGGGTGGATACGAGTTTTGTAACCAGAACCAAAGTCTGAGATGTGATTTCCTCTCTGGTGACTGAGTAAAGAATGTCAAGTCTACTTCATTTGCTTAGTCTGTAGTGTCCTCATCAATAAATGAAGGGTAGCAAATCCCTTCTATGGTTTTCCTTACTGCTCTAATTTCTCTCCTATTTATGTGAGACCCAGTTTCTCCATCTTCCATTCCTAGGAAAGCTGACAAAGATTACAAGTTTTACACATGCAGGTATCATACGTGTGATGGCTAGTGCTAATTGCCAACTGGACAGGATCCAGAATCACTTGGGAGACGGGCTTCCAAGCCAAGATAATGGGACATTACCTTGATTACATTGGTTAAAGTGGGAAGACCCACCCACTGTGGGAGGCACCAGTCCCTGCTGTATGTGGAGAAAGGAAACTGAGCAGCATGCCTGCACAAGTTGCTTGTGGTTTCTGACTGTAGATGATGTGTGACCAGCTGCTTCACTCCTGCCGCCATGGCTTCCATGTTATGATGGGCTGTACCTTGAACTGTGAACCAAAATAAATGTCCCTTCCTCACCAAAGTTGCTTTTGTCAGAGTATTTTATCCCAGCAACTGGAAAAGAAGCCAAGACAGTGTCTTATTCGATATTTTTTACAAAGCAAGTAAACTTTTCATGAATTACAAAGCAAGTAATTCATGAAAGAGTTAACTAGACACTGAATGAGCTCAGTAATTTCCCCCCACCAACGCACTTTTTACCTACCAATGGATTCAGTGAAATGCTGATAGGAAAGCAACCTACAATTGGAGAGAAAGGGTGAGTTGCATGTTGTAAGAAGTTTTCAAGGAAGAGGTGGGATGGGGTCACCTCTCTGTGGAGTTCCACTCAGCATGATTCTCATTTCTCTTCTCTCCCTAGAGTAAAACTAAATGAAACCTTAGATTGGTTTAAAGGTTCCAGCTAGATAAATGTTTAAGAGCCAATAAAGCTGTCAGGGTAGATCAGGCTAAGCCCTGGTGAGCCAGCCCTCACAGTAATTCTCTCATGGCCTCAGGGTGCCAGGCAGCACAAGCCAAGAAGAGCCAAATGTTTGCTCATCCCCTATGAGCAGAGCTAGAACTTACAGAAACGTGAACACATTTTCCCCATTGTGCTTGATATGTAGTAGAAGGTCTTGTCAAACAGCAGAGCATCAGGAAAGAGTGGAATGATACAGTGGAGTCACATAGAAACCTCACAGTGGAGTCACATAGAAACCTCACAGAGGAG
>JANHMN010000003.1:153770421-153795795 GCA_030674055.1 Rhabdomys pumilio
GAGGCACACAGAAACCACACAGTGGAGGCACATAGAAACCTCACAGTAGAGGCACATAGAAACCTCACAGTGGAGTCACATAGAAACCTCATAGTAGAGGCACATAGAAACCTCACAGTGGAATCACATAGAAACCTCACAGTGGAGGCACATAGAAACCACACAGTGGAGGCACATAGAAACCACACAGTGGAGACACATAGAAACCACACAGTGGAGGAACATAGAAACCTCACACTCTTTCAGAGTTTTTCGTGGCTTATAGACTGGTGAAAATGGTTCTTCATTATGGAAGGCAGTTTGGATATTTTAAAAAGCATACATATCTAATAACCACACACTTCTAGATTTTTTTTGCCCATAGAGAGATGTACAAGAACACATGAATGGCCAATACAGTTGAATTTTATAGCTTTGCCTTTTAGTCATTTATTTTTAATGATTAAAAACAAAGAAGAAACAAAATGTCTCATTAATTGGGAACTGGTCAAGTGAGTGTCATATGACCCAGTGTGCTAAGATCCTGAAGAATTGTATACAGTACTTGGTTGGGAAGCTATCCAGTTTCATTGTTGTGACATGAACTTGGGAGCCAAACTGCCCAACCTCAGATGCCTGTGACACTGGAAAAATATCTGCTTTTCTTTGAGCCTTGGTTTGCTCAAATACAAAGTAAGGAAAATGCTACTCTTTGAGACAGAGCAATGTGAGCTTTGACCATAGTTAATACACAATGTGTTCATGACCATATCTGATTCATAACAAAGCACTGTTAATAACTGTTAACATTAAATTAAAACTAACCGGTATGACTTGGTTATCTGGAGGCTGAGCCTGTGGGTCTTGAAGAGAAAAGTACTTTCATTTTTTTTTAAATAATACTATCTGTATTGTTTCCACTAAGCATATTTTTATTGAAATAACGAATTAAAGATCGCCATTTAAAATTAGTGGGTAACGGGACAGTTGCTCTAAGAGTCTGGCATGTAACAGGGACTTTAAAGAGAATCAGTCATTACAGCTGACTGTATGTTCAATTCATCATCAGCTGAGCAGCACTTGATACTTAACCCCCTGAATTTGTGCATTTTAAACTTAGCAAATGTGCTTCTACCCCATGGGCCTGTCTCATCTCTACCAGAATTTCTCTCCTCTATTGTCGTCTGATAAGCAGAGAAGAGGGAGTTCTGAGTTTTGAGGTTTTTCTTTTCTCTTTCCTTGATTCTTTCCTTTCCTCCCTCCTTCCCTCTTCCCTTCCCTCCCTCCCTTCTTCCTTCCATCCTTCCCTCCTTTCTTTCTTTCTTTCTTTCTTTCTTTCTTTCTTTCTTTCTTTCTCTCTCTCCTTTTTATCGCTGTATTATTTTCATCCTCTACTTTTCCATGGGTTAATGTTGCTAGTTGACCACTTCATATGTTATAAGATATTCTGATTGCTCTGTCTCCCACACATCCCCTTTTACCTCCCTCTCGTCCCTGTGATTGTTGCTTTATTTCTTAAACAACTAACAAGAAAGTTGATCATTTGACACAGTTGAAGCTTAGAGAATTGGAGTCTTGTTTCAGATAACAGAGGAGATGAAAAGACCAGTTTACAAACTGCAAGCTGCCTCCACCAAAGCACAAATTGTCTGTAAACTGGTCCATGACAGCCAAAACAAAATAAATCTCTAATAGTTCCCTCTGCAATCAAATATCTGGTTTGAAAGAATTGTGAGTTTCAGTGGGTCACAGGAGAGAAGGGCCAACATTTTAGTTTCCAGAGTTTATAGCTAGAGCTGGTACAACTGCCTCAGGACACAACTGAGCCATGATTGACAAGTGACACCATAGACCATGCTCTTGGCTTTGCCTACAGCAACCTCAGGTACAACAATGCCAGAAAGACTTAACGTTATCCCTGGCTCCAAGATGCAGTGCACTGATAACACTGGTACAACAAAGGGTAAAACTCAAAATAAGTCCAGTGGGACAGAGCCAAGAGCGCAATAGCAATGAACACATTTACAACACTAGGCCAATTAGCCCACTACTTACTTAACCTTGTGCAAGCCTTTTCCCTTTTTGATTTCTGGCATTGTCACTTGTAGATTATAAACTCATTGACAGACGGTGTCTCAAGTGCATTACACCTGTCTATGAATTCATGTGTACAATGACAGGCACTGAGTGCTTTTTTAGTACAAGACACCGATGACAAGCTCTATGATGTGACTGATAAGATCACTGCCCTTATACAGTTTACATTCAGGAAGGGGCTAGACAGACAAAAAAGTACATGAGAAATGCACCAGACAGGGATAATGATGTTCTGTGGAATCACAGTAGGCTGTTGAGAATGGAAATTACTGTGTGGGAGTTTGGGAAAGGACACTCTGAAGATACTTCAGATGGAATGACAATATGACATCTAGGAATAGATGATAAATGCTGATTCCAGCCAGAGGAAGTGCTGGTCAAAGGTCATGAGAGAAAATTGTACTGTAAGGAACCAAACAAAGGCTTAGTCGGCAAGAGACAGAGCATGGAGGATTCTGGAAGCCATGGAGATGGAAAGAGGTGACAAGTATTTGAGTATATGATACTATTTATATTTTTTTTCTGGGAGGTGGTTATTATGTATGAGGTTGGAAGCTGAGATGCCTGATAGAAAGTTATTATATAGGTTTAGAAAAACAAATGTCATTGATGTCTTTACTAAGGAAAGCATCATGGAAACGCAAAGACTGGACATTGTTGAGGCATCTGTGAAAAGTAGAATCATGAGTATAGATAATTAAATACTCTCGGGTGTTATGCAAAAGGAAAGACTCCTGGCATAAATAAGAGCATTGCTGGATGTTGGTTCCAGTTTTCCAAGTGATATGTATGTGAGGATGAGAACAGAAAGGGAGCTACTAGAGACTTCTGTGCTTGCCACACGGTGTCGGATGTCTGCTGATCATCCAGGGATGATGTCTAATGGGCCCCTAGAGTGACTAGTGGGGGTTTTAAACATGAGGGAAAGTACAGATCTGGGAACCATCACTATGATAATATGGGCAGGGCAGAACAAAAAGATGTCAGGGCAGAGGGCATGAGAACAGGATCCTGAGTTGTTTTTATGCTGGATGTCTACCGGAGAAGACTGGAAAATAGTAACCAAGGTAGTAGGAGACAGAATAAATCTAGGTAGTTGCCAGAAGCAGGAGACAATTCAGGACACCAAATGCTCCTGAGAGAATGAGAACAGAGAACCAAATACTTGATTCCAAAGAAAAGAAAACATGTTCAAAGATGGCATATTAATAAGCACTGTGTTTCCCTAATATTTGAAGATTTGGGGTTGGTAAAGGATTGAACTGAAAGTCAATAGACAAGACAGACAGACCCTTAGAAAAATCAACCAAGAGCTCACTGTGTAGCCTCAGGTTCCATTGGCCTGGACCTAACTATGTAGCTAGCTCAGCCTAACCTGAAAGAGAATCCTCCTGCCTCAGACTCCAAAGTACAACAGGGGTTTCTGGTGTGACTATTTCCAGATGGAGAAAATCTCAAGTCCTTGTAAAAAGAATAGAATGTGGTTTCAGGGCTGACGTGGGCTCAGTGATTGAAAGCGCTTGCTGCTCTTGTGGAGACCTTAGTTTTGTTCTGAACACCTCACAACTCTTTATCAACCATGTGTAACTCCAGCTCTAGGGAACTTGGCCTCCTCCTCTGGCCTCCACAGGCACCCATGAGTGAATCAAAACTAAAATAAATCTTGAGAAACTATGCAAATGTTGAAAATTAGAACACAAGCAGACTGAGGAAAGTCATGAAGGACAAAAGGATGTAAGAAGGCATCCTTAGCTGCCATAACAGGAAGTGAGCAGGGATGCATTTCATCTGGAATGGGGAATTCCAGCCATTGAAATGAATGGCTATGTTGAATTAGTCTCAGTTAACCTTGTCTGGTTTTTGGGGGGAGGAGGGATGAGACAGGGTTTCTCTGTGTAGTCCTGGCTGTCCTGGAACTCACTCTGTAGACCAGGCTGGCCTCGAACTCAGAAATCCACCTGCTTCTGCCTCCCAAGTTCTGGGATTAAAGGCCTGGCTTTTTTTTTTTTTGATTGTTTGTTAATTTTTAAAAAATGATTAATATTTAAAAAAAAGAAGAAGAAGAAGGGATGGAAGATGATCATTCGCCGTTATACAGATTCTGATGCAGGTTTCAAGATGTGTACTGCTCAGGAGGACCCAGAGGGAGGAGTTACCCTCTGCCATCCACTCCTCAGGCCTTAGACAGGATCCCTACTGCCCTGCAAGGCTTTGTTTCTTTTATAAGCCATGTTCGGGGTTACTGTTATTGCTTACTTTTCTGTTTGCTGTGATGAAACACCACAAACAAAAGAAACTTAGTAAGAGTGCATCACAGAGCTACAGAGATGGCTCAATGAATAAGAGCACTTGCTGCTTTTCCTGAGGACTCAGGTTCAGTTCTAGCATCCACATTAGGCAGTGGAGAGCCTTCTGTTAGATCCTGGGAATCTAACACCTCTGAGTTGGGTGGTCACCTGCATTTACGTATACATCGACATATGCAGACACATACCCCTACACCTAATTAGAAACAATAAAAAATTAATCTTTTTTAAATGAAAAAAATCCATCATGGCAGGACCTCGAGGAAGAGGCAGCAAACACTGGGCATGGTAGCTGAAGCAAGAGACTGAGAGATCAGGTCTTTAATCACAAAGCATAAAGAGTAAACTGAAAGCCATTGAGGTTATAAGTCCTCAAAGCCCGCCCCCAGTGACAAACTTCTCCATCAAGGCTCTACCTTCCAAAGTTCCCACAACTTCCCCAGACAGCGCCCCTACTGGAGACTGAGTGTTCAATTCCCAAGCCTATGGGGCACATTCCCATTCTAACCACTCCAGCCTCCTAATGATAAAGAATTTTTTTCTCTTTTCACTTTCTCTTTTCCTTTTTCTTTCTTCTTTCAAAAAGCTCTGATCCATGGGATTATATTACACTTCCTTCTAAATGAAAAGAATAAATTTTGAGTTGAAATTATTTCCTATAAAACAGAAAGTCACATTACACACCTACCATTTAAAAGTAGGTGACCTGTGAAGGAATATATATCCCTACTGTTTGGGGAAATAAAATGGTTAAGAGGAGAGCTGCTAAAAAAATTAGAAAAAAAAAGTTTAATTGAAGGATGAGAGAAACGATGCAGGTTGCCCTTCTAAAGGTGAGGTTGAAGGCAGGTCTAGTTCCACCTGAGCTCACCTGGCACTTTATGGGCAAGGTCAGCAGGGAACATCCTAGTGACTGTGAGTGTGAGGTGTAGATAGTTCTCTTCTCCTAAGAGTCTTCATCTCAGGGAGTCTCCATCCTTGGGTAGCTACAACTCATGATGAATCAATTGAATTAATAGGAACCAACAGGGAGAAAGTCATATAAAGAATCATTTTCCTGCCTGGAGCACAGATGTGTTTGTATTTCAGTAAAGGTGCCTCAATTTCAGCAGCTGAGCTGGAGGTGGCTGCTCCAGAAACCAGATGGCCTAGAGGCCTCATGCTTTGTAACTTAGCAACATCAGGCTGCTGCTGCCATACAGCAAAGGTGCAGCTCCTTATTGCAGGTCCTTGAGGTGATCACACTTCCTACTGTGTCCAAAAGAAACAATGCACAGGCTTGAAGATGCTTTGTTTGGGTCATGGAAACCCTAAAAGTGATAGGAGGGAAAAAACCCTCATTAAGTATCAGACAACACATATTTTAAAGCAACAGAAGAAGTCAGGGTCTTGTAAGCACAAATAAAGTTCTTTTTACCCTTTTAAAATCCAGAGTTAATGGCCATAAGTGCACACAATTAATTTCATGGATTTTAATGTTCCCATCAATAAGCAGGACACTGAGCTTTGGGTTTGCTTCCTTCAAACATTTTTCTATGGGACTATATTCACAGTAGCCTCCCCCAGAAAGATACATTTCACTTTATATTTGCTCTGTTCTCATCCAGGTTAGAGCTATGGGGAAAAGAAGGCCTATTGAGGAAGGGAGAGGTGTGCTGAGTGTCGTGTGTAAAGCTTTCTCCATGGTATCATAGCAAGCTGGCATAATTCTAAGCACGGAACTGTGTTATGGCACCAGTTTTAAACCACAAACTAAAAAGAAGCTCACAATATGTGTTAAATTAGAAGATGAATGAACATCTTAACTGATATGTTAACACAAGATCTTTCTGAATCTTAAATTGATGCTATTTTTTGATATCTTTGCTTCCATGTGTCTTGTAACACAGTTCCCAATAGCCAAGAGACAGGCACATCGTAAGTGCCCATTCATGAATGAATAAAAAATGTGAAATGTGTATATACCCATGCATATCTATCTATAATCTATATATGTATATGTGATATATATATAATATATTCACATATATCAGCATACTATTCAGCTCTAAAAACAGAACTAACTCTTCTTATTTGCCGTAACACGAGTGACACTGTGCTAAGCTAAAGAATCCAGGCACTGAAAAACAAATACCACAATATCTTATTTATAAATAGGATTTTAAAAAGCCAAACTCACAGGAACAGAGACTGTAATGATGACTGACAAGGTTTGAGAGTGGGAGGGGCTGAGGGTAGGTGATACTGAGGGTGTCATTGGCCAAAGGATATGAAATTTCAAATACAAGTATTATTCTATATTCAAGAGATCCATTGTCCAACAAGGTTAATATAGGTAATAACCTTGCTTCAGGTGCTTGCACAGAAAAGTGAAGGTTGTATTCCCTCCACAGTGGTAACTATTTGAGGTAGTTAATTTGTTTGAGACATTCTACAATGTATGTGTATTTTAGAATATTATGGTATAAACTCAATATTGATCCTCCAATTAAAAAAATATATAATAGAAAAATATGAGCAAGAAAGAAATCTATGTTCTTTTTAATTGTATATCTTGCTTCTTTTGATAAACCCTAAGCCCAGACTTTTGTTCTTTTTTACACAGGAAGGCAGGGCTGCCACTAACACAGGCAATATATCTCATTTGTGCCTGTAAGCTACATCACAGAGTCCATAAATTTAAAGTGAAAGTAAATGCACTTATCTCTAGTTTGTCAATTAAGATGCTGCTGTAACACATTGCTCTGTTTGCCAAGCATTTAAACATCTTCTTTATTCATTGCTTCTCACCTTCCTACCTAAAATTGGCAAGCCGTTGTTATCCTCACTTAAGAAGCCACATTACCCAGGGAATCACTGGATTAGAAGCTATGATACCAAAAGCTAATGGATGGGTGTTTGGGGTCTCCTGTCTAGACTCAATGAATAATTCAGAAGACCAGATCCTGGAAATCCAGTTAGGATTCTGGCAGACTTGGTTGCTTTTGAGCTGTGGCTTCCATGAGGTTGCTTATCTTTGTTTTCCCTCAGATCTCTCTGTCTCTGAGGGAAACCTTTAAGAGTTTCTGTAAGGCTTGGAATCCAGCCTTCTCCCTGACTCTCCTGACTCACTTAGCCAAAAAGTGTCTGTGCTTCTATTATGTGTGCCTGTTGGCCTTCGGGTTCTATTTATGACTCTTCTTTTTTTCTGTTTCCAGCCCAGCTGTCCAGTCTGTCCAGGCAGCTCTTGTCAGACAATGGCTTCTATGGCATGCTTTTTTTTTACCGTTCCTCTGGCTCTGGGGGAAGCATCTTCCAGCTGTTTTTCATCCTGGTCACTTCATTGCTTCTTTTTTTGGTGTCTCAGCGTTTCTATCGCCCCTTTAACCAACTATCTCTCTTAGATTCCATCTGTTCAAAATACCTTAAGGGTTATTTTCTTGGCTAGATCCTGATGGATACAAACAACATTCACAGTTACAAGCTGCAGAAACTAACATTGATATTTTATAGGAACGAGATTTATTAGAAAAGACATTGAAGAGATTAGAGAATCAGTCTCGAGGTGGAAAAGGAGAAGCCCTCAAAACAATTAAAGTGGA
Organism: Rhabdomys pumilio; assembly: GCA_030674055.1. Classification (NCBI taxonomy): domain Eukaryota; kingdom Metazoa; phylum Chordata; class Mammalia; order Rodentia; family Muridae; genus Rhabdomys; species Rhabdomys pumilio. The sequence continues at coordinate 153,778,385 of JANHMN010000003.1, forward strand.
ATTTTCTACGAAGCCACCATCACATCCACAGTTTCTAGTTAAGGCTTCACCACAGGTGCCACTAATGTTGGGTTCTGGAAGCTGCCATTCAAGGTGTCTGCCTCTGTATGTCAACAGAAACATCTCTTGGGCATTTCTTCCTTTTTCCTGATATAAGATTCCAATTTAGAGACTGAGATAGATATACCTGATTATCTCGGGACAGATTGTAAACCAAACCTAAACGTAGCAGCAAGGTAAGCCGTAGGAACTGGCAGTTTTGGTCTTGTAATGAGAGCAACATTGCCTGTGACTAGAAGAGGGACAGAGAGGCTCAGTGGATAGTTTAGTTAGAGTGAGCCCAAGACAATGTTTCCAGTGTCCGTGACTTGTCTGGGAGAAGGAAGAATTCCAAGAATCATTGGAAAAGAAGTAAGATAAGACAGAAAATAAAATGATGTCAAGTTATCAAGAAAGTTTTCACTAAGGAGGGCTTAGAGATCAACCTAGGAGCCGTAACTCAGAGGTGCTGTATGACTTCTCATGGGGAGACCTGGCACATTTCTGTTCATCTCAACATACAGAAAACAGAACAAAAAAATCATTCCACTCAAGTCTAGCTCGATGCACCAATGAATTTATTGGAGTTGATTACGGGCAAGCAAATGACTCAGAAGTAGTCAGCTGCTTCACCGAAGCACCAACCCCATCATGGGTGAAAACTCAAGAACACTGTATCCCAGGAGCCTGCTGCACGGCTTGCAGCTGATAGGAGAGTTGCCTCCCTCTGAAATTGTTTACTGCTTTTATAACGTGGGAGAGAGAGCTTGTGAATCTCGTTACTTTCCACGATTGCTAAGTTGCATTGACTTCTTGAGCCTTTAAGTCTCATTGGATTCTCAAGTCCTGTAAGCCTTTATCCTCCTCTAGGAGGAAATCTCAGTTCATGATATTTTTCTCTCCGAAGGGACCAAGCATATGGGATACTAATCCACAGATTGCTATGTGACATCACTGATGGCAGCTGAGGGTGAGGCTTCGTTCTCAGCATCTGCAGCATCCCTCTTCTGGGAGCTGAAGGGGCTCAACAGCCAGAAAAAGCCTCCAGGCAAAGCATACAGGTGCTGGCAGTTTTAAAGGTTGGCAGGTGTAAACAGAGAAGGTCAGGCACAGAAGATACAGCAGGATACCCACTGCATCTATGGCAGAAGAATGACGGATATCAAAGACTCATCAGCACTAGAAACTGCTGGAACTGCTGTGCACCAAGGATTCCACCATGAGTAAGAGAAACACTCCAGCTCCCTACACTGATGGTCTTGAGCTTCCGACACATAAGCAAGCAAGTAACATACCAGAGCACTGTAACAGAAGTACACAGACAGGCTTTTGGCCTTACAGACTTAGAAATATGGAGGTAGCATCTTACATGCTTTTGAACCCCATTGCCTAAGGTGGTACATTTTAGCTGGCCCTAACAGAACTGTCAGGCACATCCTTGGGATGTCCCAGTCATAGCCTGCTTCTTGCTATAATCCATCAAGGAAGAGAAGGATGCAGTGAGTGGCCCAGTTTATAGGGAATAAAGACAAGGTACTCCTTATTTCCCTTAACTGCCTGATGACTCCTGTTGTTTATATCTCCATTTGATACGACGACTCTGAAAGGCTTGCTAGCAGTGTGCTCCATCCCCAAGCCAGGGTTACCTTCACCCCAGAACCTGGGTTTTATCACTGACAATTAATTCTCATGTGTTCTCCTGAGCTCAGTCCATGAGTGTAGGAGCAAGCTCTTGGGTTTAATGATGTCTGCGGAGTATTGGAGCTCCTGCTGGCACATTCTAATGCACAAATCTCATGATGACAACCATCTTTTGAGGGACATGGATGTGCAAACATGCTCAGAGATGTTAAATAACTTCACCCATCGCGAAGCTGAGACGGCACAACTGAAGCTTGCGCTGTCCTCTGTGAGACCTCCTTCATTTTCCATCTGTGGCATCCAGAAAACTTAAAGTACATAAATGATGCTATTCTGAGGTTAAAGTAATGGGTGAAAATCTCTAAGAACCTTTTACAATTCTCAGGGTGAGGAATTACCAAATAGAATTCCAGACTGGAAGCTAGAAGGGCAAGTTCTCATATCCAAAGCTTCAGCTCAGCTAAACAAGCTTCAAATAAATATATCTCTATATTTAATATTACACACATGTATATGTATACCTATATGTGTGTATGTGTATACATATATGTATATGTATACATATATATGTATACATATATGTATATGTGTATATACATTATGTGTGTATATGTGTATATACATATGTATATATGTATGTGTGTGTGTATTATATGTGTGTATATGTATACATATATGTATATGTATACATATATATACCCTGAGAATCCAGAAGAGGGTGTTAGATCCTGAATTATGGGCAGTTTTGAGCCTTCAAGATGTGAGTGCTGGGAACTGCGCTCTGAACCACTGAAAGAACATCAAGTGCTCTTTGCAGCGGAACAATTTCTTCAATTTCCCTTGCTCTCAATTCTATGTTAAATCTAATCTATGGGCAAAGAGAAGATTGCTCCCTCTAGCACCGATAGCCAATCGACCTTCTCAGCTAACTAAAATAAACTACAAAGCTGGAGCTAATGTGGTCTTAAGTCACCTCACATGGTTTTTAAGCCTCCTTTAAATAGCGTAGAAGAGTCATCTTGCATCCCTGGCTGTCAGACACATCCACATCCACACGCAAGTACAGACTGAGAGACAATGGTTTGGAAATTTGCAGAAGAATTCTTTATGTTTTATTAACCAATGTTCTCATTTCAGTTTTGCAAAGTCACTGAGAGCAACCCATCCTCCGCACCCACACTTCCCACATCTCTTCAACGTGAAAGTGGCCAAGAACAGCATTGATCTAGCAGCAGTAGAAGGATGGGAGCAGCAAGTGTGTGTGTGTGTGTGTGTGTGTGTGTGTAGGGGGGGGACAGACAGAAACCCCACACAGATTGTAATTGTATTTCAGAATGCTAGAGAATAACTATGAAGAAAGCCTTAGAATCAAAATAGCATGCTAATTGCAAATAAAATTTTCAAAGAAAAATAAAATGTTTGTATGGTACTGATGCAGAACCTATGTATTTTGTCTAAGTGACGTGTCTAGAGATAGCTGAAATGGAATAACAAAATGAATAGCAAAATGCAGTAACAAACGGAATCTTCACATAACTTACAGTTTTGAAGACACAAATGCATTTTTAAATTTCTTAATGCATTTAACATATTTGGATCTAGTGAATTGAAAGTTTACTAGGCCGACTAGCGTGTGTGTTTGTGGCTTTATACCATATGTACTTTTGATCTTTTTGTTCTGGAGATGTCTGGCTCATAGCTGTCAGATGGGGATCTGTAAGTGCAGAAAAGCTGAGGACCCATCAGCTACCCTATCCAAGCATTGATTCCGATGACACGCAGTGAACACCAGGCTGGACTTCACGTTTTCTACCACATAGCTGACTTCTGACACACAATGCTTGTCAACAAGATTAAAAGGACAAATGAACACATAACACCTATATCTGCATCCACAGATCAACACAACATGAGTCAGGAATCTTGGTATGTTCTGAGAGACCACATAGGAGAGAGAAGGACAAAAATCACTGAACAGTACACCAAGTTAAGGGACAATGTGGATGACACACTTAGAGAAGACATAAGTCTGTATCATATGGCCTAGGGGTAGAAATATGTGGCATCAGTCTCCCTGCTGCCCTTCTTAATGCCCACAGTTCTAAGCAACCCTAAGGCCAGAGGGAGGATTAGAATCCATCTTAGCCCACTTCCCTCAGAAGGTCACACCACATGACTGCAGAGAGAATCAACAAAATTCTTTGTTCCTATCAGTGAAAGTCAACACATATATGCCTCCCACATAAAGGCCACACAGGTCACACTGAATAAATCACACAGCTCTGTGACTGTGCTCTGTGTTTGCTATGAAGGGCCAGAGGAATCTGAAAAAAGAAAGCTAGCCAGATTATCATTATAATGGTAATCTTTATTATTATGCACATTTACATATAAAATATATTATAACCCATCCATAAAACTCAAAGAGAAATAATGATGAAAGTTCTAAATTAGATTGCCTTTCTTTGTTTGTTATCAGGCTGTGGCTTCCATGTAAAACACATGAATATAAAACAGTTTACTGTAAACCTATCTCACTGGTAGCCTGTAACAAGGACATTTAAATGTAACATCATTCCAAACTCTAAGAGGCTTGAGCAAGGCAGGCTGTCTCGATTCCTGGCATTCCAGATCAGCGGCTCTCAGCCCAGGCTGATACTAGAAGTATTGGGGAACCTTGGGACACCACACACTGCTCATCTTCAGACTTGCCTTGTGAGCGAACATCTTCAGAATGTTGGGAGCCAAGAGTTCATAATTCATAATTCATAAAATCCCCCTAGGCAGATTGGTAAACAGCCAAATTGAGCCTCTTAACTGACGAATTCTATAATGAAGTATCTGTGCTGAAGACAGCAGGAAATGACTCCTACAAGTACAAATGCACATGAAATACTTGAACTCTATCTATGCTGTCACTGCAGAGAAGATACAGCCCATACACTTACTAGTTTTGCTATTATAGCCCCATAGTTCCGTGAGAAGAGGGATGGCTAAATACTTAAATCTTAACAAATGTCTGGAATATAAAAGTGTTGAATTAATAGTAGTTTTTGGTCTAAGAAAGAAAATATTTGAGAGAAAAACTTTATTAAACTTATAGACATACAAGTGATATTATAAAGAATAATCATGTTGTGTTTTTGTATTTATAAATATATATTCATATATGTGCATTCATATATATATATATGCATACACTTATATTGTGTAAATGCATGCATATATACATATATGCATGTATGCACGATGTGTATATATACATGTGTGTATATGTAAATATATAAAATACACACACACATACACACACACACACACACACACACACACACACACAAAAGAGGCCATGAATTTGACAGAGAAAAAGATGTGTACATGGAAGGTTTACAGGGAGGACAGGACAGGGAAGGGGAAAATAATATAATTATATTATAAATCTCAAAAATAAAAAGTAGATTAAAAATTTTAGCTTAAGGGTAGGACTAAGAGGGCTTGATGCATAGCATGAGGAGGAGCTGAATGAAAATCCCAGTACCCACATAAAAAGCCAGTATAACCCAGAACCTCAGTACTATGGGAGAACAGACAGGCAGAACACTGGGGCAGACTGGCCCAAGCCTGGCACCAGATTCACTAAGACAACCTGTCTCACAGCAACCGAATGGTGAATGATATTAGTACACACCGAATTCCCCTCATTTCCATGTGTGCACAGAAGCCATGTATATCAGCGCACACAAATGTGCATACACCAAGTACGATTTAACTGACTTATATAATCATAAATAAAAGTCACTTTTCCCATTTTAGAAAACAGTTTGAAAGTTTAGTAAATCTTATTGTGTATAGGCTTTGTAAGTTTTGCTGTTGTAATCCTGAGGATTAGACCCAGGGCCTGGTGCATGGTGGGTAAGTTCTCCATCACTTACCCCAGTCCTCTTGTTTGCTTTCTTGTTTTACACACTAAGCTTGTTGTACGTGGGCAATTATAACAAAATCACTTAGTTTTTAAGCTTCTATTATGTAATAATCTTAACTGCTCAAATGAGGCAAGAGTTTGGGTATGTTCAAAGATATAAAAAGGTATAATAATAGTGTCTTGAGAAATTAGGATCCCTGAAGAAGTAATTTATATCTTGTTTTGAACTAGCAATTCAAACCACAAAAGGAGATTTGGATCCAGTGAGCTCTGCTAATGGGGTGTTTCCTGTCAATCCCTTAAGCATGGCTCTGCAGTAGTCAATAAAGGCACAGTGATTAGTCTCTTGTTAATAATGGTCTGTGTGTCTGCCCCAGTTGGAACCAAAGGCAACAGGGATATGAACCAAAAGTTGATTCAAATCCAATAAACAAATAATATGAGAAATGTGCTTGACTCTCACACAACACATTAAGTGTATCACAGCCTCGCATGAAACAAAGTTGTAGAAAGATTCTGATACTCACTGGAGACCAGCACTTAAAATTCCTCTGCAAACATTCATTCTCTTGAATTTTCCTCTGTGCCCATTTTTTTTTTGTATATGTGTGTGTCTGAGGATTAAGCTTAGAAACAAAAACAAAACAAAAAAGATGTAAACTCACCAGCTTCTGGGTTAGGTTAGGAAAAGGTAGATTTCTCTAACCGTTGGAATAGATCAATTTACCTTTTAAGTTAATATAAATTTCATAGCACACAGGAAAACTAAAATTTTCAAAGTATAGCTTTGCCAGGAATTGGAAAGAAAGTGAGACAATATCAAAATCTTTTGGTGTCAGGAGGAGTTGATCAATGAATACCAAGAAACAGTGAAATATCAGTGAAAAGGTTTTACCATATAATAAAAATAAATGATCACGATGCGCTCTGTATCTGAGAAAGCCAGAGAAGTGGAATGGTTTCATAATAAAGATATAACAACTATTCGAGTGGCTAGATATATTTAACCTGATAAAAATATCACATGTACAATATATACACATATCAAAGTATCTCATAAATGTGCAATATTTATGTCTTAATAGTTAAAAATAAATTTAAAATTTAAAGTCTGCTTTTTCCACTTAAGGATTTATAGTTCTTATAATGCATAAATCCTGTCTTTAAAGATAAAATTGTAATTCTCACATGCAGCCATGGAACTAAGAGCATCTGGCTCTTTTTCCATATTTTCACTGTAGATTTGACATTTGTGGAGATAGACTTAACTGTAACAGACTATGTTTTCAAAAAAATGCCCATTAGTGTCTCCAATTTCACATGCTCTTGCAGAATGCTTACTTACTATCAAGGGAAACAGTATTTTCCTTCTCCTTGAGTCCGATCATGATTGTCTTGATTATGGAAATGGAGAGGGGATGATACTAGGTGAATTCAATTAGGACCTAATAGTTAATAGAGCATTCATCTGGTTCTTGGGGCAGTCATCTTTGCAGGTCTGCTGCAATCATATGAAGATGACAACCAGTCATGTGGAAGGTCACCAGTCAGTGTTGCTGCCACTGCCCCTAGTCAACCATCATGGCAAACATATGGTGGGGGAGGGGAGGTTCCTGCAGATAACCTTCGTCTCCAGCATTCATGACTCCAGCTGAGGTCAAGAAAATCAGAAAAAAAACAAACAAACAAACAAACAAAAAACCGTCCTTCCTATGCCTCCACCAGACTGCAAATCTATGGGCAAAATAAACGCTTATGTTATTAAAAGCCAGTCTTCTGGGTGCTCATCCCTAAATGGGATAACTCTAAAGTGACTTTAAAAATACGATTTCATCACGTTCCTGTAAAGCTTTAAGTTCACAAATGGATAGACCCTGCTTTTAGCATGAAAACCCACATTCTTGTCCTGTTGTGTAACTTAGTTTCAGACTCACCATATGCTCTTCCATCGGTTTTCAGTCCCAAGACCTTTGAGAGGATCTAAACTTTTAAATATAGTTGTCTAGGAGACAATGTTTTGCAATCTAGTTCATGCTACTTTATTACATTCTAGCTTTCCGGAGTCCCCTTTCACTGTCCTTATCACAGGCTGAAGTGACACTTTGACATTTTAAGTGTAATGTCTCTTCAATTTGATCTTAAGCTCTTGGCCATGAAGGGTAAGCTATATGTAGCAGCCAGCTCACACTGCCTTTCAATTGTGGATTATGTCTACATCTTCTGGGAGGGCAGGACACAGATGGTTTGCAAGTGGCTATGGTGGGATCGTTATACTACAGAAACTGGCAAATACTACTGATTGGAGATTTTGTGTCTGGAAACCCAGATGTTGCACTTTTACTAGCAGGAACAATGCTTGCCTTCACTTAGTAACACATCCACAGTACTCACGCAGTGTAATATAGGCAAGGCTCCCAGTAAGTATGGATTCAATGAGAGAGAGAGAGAGAGAGAGAGAGAGAGAGAGAGAGAGCGAGCGCACAGGGCATGTAGGAAAGGCTATGGCAAGCAAATGAGTTTTCTGGAGGTGGTCTATAATTTTGCATAGTTGCAATGGGTGTGCTCTGTGAGGCAAGGACCTCAGAGACTTCATCCCAGGATTGCTTCCCACTGCTGATATGTCTTTCCTGCCACTATTACATAGCCCAATGAATCCTAGGCATCAGCCCACCCTGTTGGACAAATTTCCTGCAGATCAACATGAAATTGAACTTTTATTGAATTTATAGAATCCCTGATTTGGTTCAAATAATTTTAGGAAGAAAGTTTAAAGAGATAGCTATAGTTGTTTTGCCAGAAAGATATAACAAAACTAGAATCAAGAATAGAATGTGCCCCCTCATAGAATAGTAAGTAAAGGCTTCATAATAAGGAATACAAAAAACTTTCATAAATTCTACTAAGAATAGAAATGGGCTTGAGACAGATCGCTGATTAAGGAAAAACATTCATTCTAGTAGGTCTAAGGATGAAGCCACAAGTGTGTACCACTATAAAGCAAGGCCATAAAGAACCATTGTTTTGAACTTATAATGAGCTTATAGAATGAAACACTGCTTTAAACTTACTATCGAAACCCTATGTAACTTCATTTTGTGTGACATTTTATCTGTGAGGTAATTTTATAAAGGACTTTTGTCTAAGAAGCTGCAAAAAGGTTAAGAGAAAAAAATGTGGCTGTTGGGGCTCTGCTCCACCTACCAAATGTGTATATGGTGTATGTATATATATGTCTCTCTGTACAATATATATGTATATGTAAATACATATGTATATAGGTATGTGTATGTATCTGTTAGTGCACATGCATGAACATAAGCATGACTTTCTCTCTATTCTTTTCTTTCTTGCCAACCACTTAAGAGTCAAAAAAGTTCAGAGTTTCTCCCCAGCATTCTTGCCTGCCCCAGATAATTAAGTTTTCCTCCGGAAGTTGGGAGGGGTAGGCTTCTATCAGCAACAAACACAATCATCACAGTTCTCTGCCTTCCTCAGTTTACCCTAGATGTTGATCAAACTTTTGACCAGAGGGAAAGAGGGGATGAGAGAATGTCAGGCCATGGAAGGGTATCCTGGTTCTTGGGTACCTACGAGAGAGAGAGAGAGAGAGAGAGAGAGAGAGAGAGAGAGAGAGAGAGAGAGAGGGGATATATAAGAGATATGGCTTACCAGTATTCCCAGGATATATAAGGGCTATGACTTACTGATTTTATGAGTGAGCATGCTTTAGAAATTCAGGTGCCATTCTTTGTACCTTGTTTTTCATGTAGTTCTTTTTTAAAAAGTAGTTTACAGTTGCCAGGTGATCTAGCATGTCTTTTACCCCAGCACCCAAGAGTCAGAGTCAGGTAGATCGCTGTGAGTTGGAGGCCAGCCTGGTCTACAAAGAGAGTTCCAGGAGACCCAAGGTCCAAGGCTATGCAGAGAAACCTTGCCTTAAAAAAAACAAAGTGGCTTGCAGTCTCCCTGGGTCATCAGAGCCAATGGCCTGCTTGAAGCATGTGGGTCATTGGACAGCACACTTACCCAACAGCCAGTTACTGATGCAACAACACAGAAGGACCTCAAGCTGAAGATTATCACCCGATTACATCCTCTCCCTTCTCCTCATCTTCACAACTTTAGAAGTCACACTTTTCCCCAGAAGTAGTCATATTATGAAAATATGCACAAAAGCACACATACATTGGGGGAAGTATGTGCATGTACATGTGCACATAAACACACACACAGGCATATGTTGCTTTTTTGGGGGGGCTCTACATAGATACTAAAGATCTCTTTTAAGCAGAACTAGAATAGCTGGTGTGAGATGGGGAAGGAGAAATTGTGAGCCACTACATGTAAACAGGAGAGCCATTCAGACTTCATCAGCTGCTGGAGGCAGGTCTGAGAGCTGCAGTGTGCTCCCCTCCAAGGATTGCCAGCTGCCCACAGAAACAGAAACAAGTTACTCATGTTAGACACAAAGCCAAGAAAGTGTGGTAAGGACAAGGTAGGAGGGCAACAGCTGTCACCAAGGGAACAACTACCGACATTATTTAAGCATTGTGCTCCAGGTTTCAGCCTGACAATTATCACAACTTACAAAGTGACTGGAGTCACTTTGTATGGAATGTCCTCAGATTCCACCTTAGTTTAAAATTACAAGTGTTTCCCAAAGCAGCTGTATGCTCCTGGTTAACTTTCTTCTGGGCTCCCAGACGTTCTGTAGGGTCAGTCTGGACACGGAGCTGAGCAAACGCAGTGGGTGCTGGCCCTGCTTCCCACTGATCATTTTCTACAATCCCCTCTGTCAAATACTGGGTAACAAATGGGATCTGGTTGAATTTTTGAGAACTTTTCTTGAAACTGCAGGAAATCTATTGTCTGTCCCCGTGAGAGAGCACATGCTACTGTGATAAACATTCATGTGGTATTAGCCAGAGTCACCGCTGCTGCAAGCAGATGCTATGTGAGGCTCGTCACTGGGGTCCACTACTGAAAACAGACCCTTCATTCCTAAAGAATTTCCATGCCAAAAGAACTGGGAAACTATGAAGAAGTCAGGAGCAAGCCCTGCATTCCTTATATTTCTCATGGAATCCAAGGAAGTATCTGAGAAAGTTCTAGCATTCCAAAGCATTTTCATATCAGAAAGATAAATGAACTTAGAGACACTTTGAAGACCAGAAAGATGGCTCATTGACTAAAGGCACTTGCAACATAAGCCTAATGACCGGAGTTCAATCCCTGGAACTAGAGAGAGGGAGAGGGAGAAGGGGAGGAGAGGGGGAGGGGGTAGGGGTAGGGGTAGGGGGAAAACAACTTGTGACATGTGCACCATTACTTCAGACACTACACACACACACACACACACACACACACACACACACACACACACACCATGCATCTTATGTGTATATAAACAAACATATAAATACAATAATAAATTTTTAAAATTTAAATATTAAATAAAAGACTAAATAAAGCACAGATGGGTGGATACTAGTATTACTAGTGGATACTAGAAGTTCACTAATGAATAAGTCACAATAATAAAACAGCTTTCTCCTCAATCCACTGCTATCTTTTTGCTGTTTTCAAACAATTCAATGCAAAAACCATCATTCAGGTCTAAAGAAGGTGGGGGGGGGGTTGGAACGTAAGTGGTGTGAGAATGGACAGGTGACAATTTCACAGGTGTCTGACAGACACAGAACTATCTCAAGGATAGTGAAAACAAAGTTTCTTAGTCTCAAAAGAGGAAGTTATGTGGGTAGAAAAGGAGAAATTAGAACAGACGTGTGGAGTTGGAGTGAAAGCCTTAATATGAACTGTTCTTCTGTCTATGGTAAGACAGGAGGGTGGGTGGGTAAGCACATATGCAGAATGGGTAACAGAGAGACATAAATGTGTAATAGGCAAGTAAGCAAGGATCTATTCTTGCTTAGTTGACTAGGAGGGCCCAGAAGCAGGAACACCCAGCAGTGCACAGGTCTCTGTGGTCAAAGTTTGGTATCTACATACTTAATAGCAGAAAATGAAGCAGGGACTTCTGTGAAAATGAACTATTTCTGAGACTGAGGCAGACAGAATACAAGATGAAAGAAGGCACCTTCTTTAGTCAGGAGTCAGAGACAGGCAATGATGCTACAGAAGCCAGCCTGATGGGACTCTCAGTGGCCAAGCCTGAGGTAATTTAAAGACCAGAAGAGGTAATGTTAGAAACACACCGTGATGCAGCATGTTAGCTGTGAAAGCATGCATTCCTTCTGATACAAGCAAATATTTCATAACGAATTAGAGAGAGAGAGGCTCAATGTGCATTTCCACAAAGTAAAATGACTTCAAAGGAAAAAGTAAAACGACGTTAAGGAACAATACTTGATAGATACTATATACCTCAGTCAAGCTGAACCAGCGACAAGAGAACAAAGTCATGCACAAAATCCAAGAAGAACAATCCAGAATCCCCTCTGAGATCTTCCCGGCTAAGCTGTGCAGAGAAATGTGAAGAAACATCAAACAAATAACAAATCTAACAGGAACAATATACAAAGGAACTGTAATTTTCAAAAGTGCCTTGAGCTAAATCAGAAAAGACCAACTAACTGACCCATATCCAAGAAGATGCTTGCGTGCAACCGTTTTTAAAATAATAGCTTTAATGAAATATAATTCACAGCTCATAAACTTTATTCTTTCAATATATACAATCCAGTATGTCTGCTGTATTCACAGGTGTACAGTCATCATCACATCTCATCGCAAAATATTTCCATCACCTCAAAGCAGAAGCCTCATATTCACTAACAGTCACCTCACAGTCTCTTTGCCAATAACAAGCTCTAGGTAATACCAGTCTACTGCCTGAATGGAAAAAGAAAGGAAGGAAGGGGGGAAGAGAGGGAGAGAGGAAGGAAGGAAGGAAGGAAGGAAGGAAGGAAGGAAGGAAGGAAGGAAGGAAGGAAGGAGAAGAGAAAGGATATGACTAGTTACAGGTTTTGGCACCAGTTGAATAAAACAATAAAAAATAAAAAGGAAAAGACAGGAGTACTCCTTGATATGGTGGGAGGAGAAAGTTTATTGTAGATAAAAGGGAGACACAGTCAGAGGCAGGGACATCTGGGAGAGTTCAGAGTAGACATGACTCTAAGTCACCTGAGGAGAAAATGGAGGGGAAGGGAGAGGGGAGAGGGAACCAGATGCAGCATTCAGGAAGTCCAAAGAAATCAGGATAACTAAAAAGGTTGGATAAAATAGGGAAGAACAGCCCAGCCCCCTGGGCTGAAGAGTTCAGGGTAAAAGGCAAGGTTTGTAGGTCAGGAGAGCCCTGTAACAGGGAGGGATGCTGGTAGGAGCTGGCAGCCAGGTTTACTTTGGTATGTAAAGTAGGAACCTCAGGCATTTGTCAGGTTTAAAACTTAACATCCTAACAGCACTGGACTCCAGACCTTTGTCTCCTGGTCCTTTTATATAAATTGAATAATGGAATACACAATCATTTGTGCCTTGTTTTACTTAATGCAATGTTTTCAATGTTCCTCATATTTCGCAAGTATAGGTATTTTATCACTGCGAAGCTCTGTGAGTCATTAGAAGTCACTGCTGTGAGTTCTCTGATGTGCCTCAGCTCCTGCTTCTTCCTGGAATGAACCTAAATGTCTGAACAATATTCCTTGTCACTAGATGCTCTCTTGTCTTTGTTCAACAAGAGGCAATGCACAGAAACAGGTGCCTCAGTCTATGTTGCACAACAATGCTGAGAAATACATAGATAGGGTTTCACTGTGGAAGCATCACCATGTGAACTTAGACAAAGCTGGGTGTAAACGTGTAGTCTGCTACCTGTGTCAGCTAATGGTACGTGTATGCATAGCATTGTTGGTGCTCCTAGGAAAATTGTGGCTAAAACACTGTACGTTAAATGAAGCACAAGAGAAAATGATGCTGTCAATAGATGAAATGAATGCCTGGTTTATAGGGTCCCTGTATCCATAATGCAATCTACTATCTGCAGTAAAATTTTTATAAGTAGAATGAATAAACTTTAAAATAATGACAAAAATATCAAATAGAGGAAATGCATAAACCAATAATCTACTGGTTTATTAACAAGTGCTGGGGCCATACATAGTTATATGCATTGTACTTTTATATGGCTGTGAGCACAGTAGGTGTGTGTGCACAAACCTATTGTGCACACCACTACAAACATGACTAATCCATTGAATTGTTTCATCATCCCTGCGTGACAGGAACTTTTCAGCTCCATTATAATCATTTTTATATGTGCTTTTGGCACAAAAATTATGCATGTTTTATTAAGTACCATGTTGTGTTTGAATGCATGTATTCGTTGTGTGATGTCCATGTATTTAGTTCCCCCAAACACTTGCTATTCTTTCTGGTGAAAATATTCAAAGTTTTCTTCTTCTATACTTTTGAAATACACAATATATTAGTTTTATTGTCTGCCTTCTCTACAATGGGACAGTAACTCTTCTTTCCCTTAGCTGTCAAGTTGCTACTCACCCAATGGCCTTCCCTTGCTCCTTCCTGTCCCTTACTCTTCCCAAGCTTCAGTGGCCACTAGTCAGCTCCTCCGTCTATGAGATGAATAATCTTTGATTTTACTTAAAGGAAGCTCATGAAGGTTTGTCCCCCTTGTGTCTGATTTATTTCATGTAACATAATGAACTCCAGTCCTCCAGTCCTCCAGTCATACAGTCCTCCAGCTCTCCACATGTCATTGCAAATAAAAGGAGTACTTTCTTTCCATGGCTGAAGAGCATTACATGTATACTTTTCCCCACCCATCATGTGATAAATAAACATTTCTATTTAATTGTTATGAACGGTGCATTGCAAGTTCAGGCTTCGCTTCAGCAAACTGACTTCAACCACTGGACACAATGTATTAAAATCAGAAATGGATAAAATAAAGACTTTGGAGACCATAAAAATACATGGAAATTAAATACCAGATTGCGAAATAGGTCAACGAAGAAATGGAAAACACTTGTTAGAACAAATTAAGGTAGAGATAGAACACACACACACACACACAAAACAAAATCAGTACCAAGAAAGAAGTTAATAACAATTGATATCTAAACTCGCCACTGCCTTAAAAGTCAGAAAGATCTCAAAGAACTTGTCATTGTCCTGTAAAAAACTAAAGACATAAGAATACATCACAGCCCAGAGAAAGAGCAAAACAGGAACTGGTGAACTTGATACTGAAAGTTTCACAAAAAGACCAGCAGCAACACTAAGTGCTGGTTTTTGAAAAACATAAGCAAAGCTGATAAACCCTTAGCTAGACTAAAAAGGGAAAAAGAAGTAAAGGTTCAAATAAAATGAGGAGCAAAAGTGAAGACATTATAATTGACAGTATAGAAAAGGAACAGATTATGAGAAACAAATATGAACAAATATATTTGTCATTTAGCTGAAGAACCCCTCGTGTTCTTTGTGTAACTAGTGCCTTTGTTTTATGGATAAAGAAAGACTTTCTCCAAATCATAGCCTTATGAAATAGAAGAGCCAAACAAAAATTGAAAATAAATTATATTCAAAGATACTGTGCTAATTTTTTTGTCAACTTGACACTAACTTATACATATCTGGGAAGAGAGAATCTTAATTGAGAAGATGCTTCCATAAGATTGGCCTGTAGGCAAGTCTGTGGTGCATTTTTTTTTTTTTAGTTGGGGATTGACATAGAAGGGCCCAGATTACTGGGGGTGGTACCGTCCCTAGGCAAGCGGTCCTGGGATGTTTAAGTAATTGGGGTCTGAAAACTGGGAGGAGCAAGCCAGTGAGGAGTGTTCCCCTATGGCCTCTGCTTCAGTTCCTGCCTTGTGTTCCTGCCCTGACTCCCTTGATGATAGACTGTAACCTGAGAGGCAAAATAAACCCTTCCCCCCCCCCAAGTTGCTTTTGGTCATGGCATTTATCACAGTATTAGACACATGAACTGCAGAACTACAAGATAAACCCCATCTTGTAAATCAAAAAGCAAAACAAAACAAAATAAAAGAGACAAAATAAAAGAGGCATGAAATGCCTCCTCCAACTCACTGCCTTCTCCTGACTCTCATTTTCCCCTCAGGCATGTTCTGTGGCGCTTTGTGACCTGCTCAGTCCTCATGTGGGGATGTGGGGATGACTCTGTATAGGTTTCTGAGCCAGCCTCTGCCGGCTTTATATTTACCATTTCCCTACTTGCCCATATGTGGCTTGAATTCTGCCAAACGTAGCAACATGGCAGAGTTTTACAAACTGCTCTGGAAAGCCACCCTTCGGGCCTAGATCTCCTTCTTGTACACTGAGAAATGGTGGTCTATAGAAGGTTTTCCTCTACCCCACCCCCGTGGGACACCACGTAGCCTTTCTCCCATAGCCTGATAGGGAAAGCATGTCTATGCATGCTTTGGATAAAGGGAGCAGGACTGAATTATGCCTAAGAAAAATGATGCAGATTTCAATTTGGGAGGGATACAAAAAAATTCCATTATCTCCAAACCACAGGAACAGGGATCACATCTGGCAAAAGAAATAAAGCCGGAGATGTAAGGAATAACCAGATTAGGAGGGGCCGTGAAAACAGGCAGCCGCATATTAGGTTTGATGTGGTGGGAAATAAAGATCCCTTGAGGTCTTAGGAGCCTGGCAGTGACGTGATGCAGATAGTGACTGGGGAAGATGAAATACAAACAGGACAAATCAGAGGGACGCACCCGACACTGAGAAGAGGAGGCAGTAATCCAGGCCCAGGGGGGTGATGGAAGCCAGAACGATGAGAGAGAGAATTATGAATCTGTATAAATTAATTAACACATGCCCACCTCTAACTCACTTCACCACCAAGTTACTACCTAGGAGTTTTCTTTGGTAAATGTTCTCACTATATTTGAGAATGCAAAATAAGCCCATGAGAAGCTGAATATTTTCGTTAAAATAATAATAAAATTTTCATCTCTGTGACTATAATAGTTGAATATGATAGTTTAATTGTCTGAGCACCCTGCTGAGAAAGTAAGCTTTATCATGAGCAAGTGGAACAGCGTGTGGGGAAGAAACGGTTTTCAGGAAAATTTACGATAGCCCCTTATTCACAGAATACACAAGCGCGATGCAAAAGGATTGCATTTTTTAAAAGTAGCTTCTTGCCAACAAAGCCAAAATGGTCATTGGAAAGATGTCAGTTTGAAGTCCATGATGGTGCTGAACTTATTGCCCTATCCCTCTCCAAACACGTCCTACACAAGTTAGCCTCTGCAGTGGCAGAAAGAAGGGGTTACCTGTCAGGTTGAGGAGTCAACATGAATTATCTAGACCCAACTCAGGGAATCCTGCAGGCCTAAGCTAGCCTGTTCTTTAATTCTGAATGCAATTATAAATATTCCAGAGACTCACAAGTTATTTTTATTTGTTTAGATCTTGAAATATTTTTAAAGATATCTAAATCCATAGCTTAATAATTACTTTCAGGGTGTATCCATTTTTGTCAATTATATTCAAAGAAAATATAGCGGTCAAATATTAAGATGAGGTTCCTTGGGTAAGCACAGGGGTGAAGGGTCCAGAACATCACCTGCTCACTCCCTGTCCCTCTGCCCTTCCTGGATGTACACACACTGTATCAGACTCTAAAGCTGTCAGCAGGACCATGGGGAGAGAGAGAAAGAGAGAGAGAGAGAGAGAGAGAGAGAGAGAGAGAGAGAGAGAGATCTGCAAAACACTTATCTCTTTTTCTTTCTACCCACCCCTCCCCAGTGTGTGTGTGTGTGTGTGTGTGTGTGTGTGTGTGTGTGTGTGTGTG
>JANHMN010000003.1:153795805-153821841 GCA_030674055.1 Rhabdomys pumilio
GTGTGTGTGTGTGTGTGTGTGTGTGTGTGTGTGTGTGTGTGTGTGTGTGTGTATGTCTGTATCTGTGTGTCTGTGTGTGTTTCTTGGAACCAATAAGAAAGTGTGACCTAGAAAGCTTAAAATAGGCCTTCTGTTTCAGCCGTGTGGCACACTGAATAGCTGGAAGGCTGTGTTCTAGCAGTACACAGAATGCTGCGAAATACATATACTATCCATTTACTTGTTTAATTTATAAACTCACAAGGACAGGGCCATCTGTTTGCACACTGCGGGCACTCCCCAAGACAAAGAAATTCCCGTCTCTGCATGTGTCCCAGACCACTGGTGGAACTGATTCTGCTGGTAGTGGGAGTATTGAATAAGCTGTGCTGAGAAGTTTTGGAGTGTAGACTATATCCTCCTAAACTAAAGTATAATTGAATAAAAATAAGACTTTATGTTGGGAAATGTATGTCCTCTCTACCTTTACATACATATGCACACATAAATGTAACATAGATGTGTGCTGGTTTGTCTTGTAAGGTGTACCTTTTCCTGTGAGAAGAGAAACTACTGTTGTCTTGAAGAGACTTTCGTAAAATCATATTCTGAAGCATTGTTTGTGACTGAGGAAAATGAGATGCAACCTGAATGGTCTTCACCTGAAGAATGGCTAAATATGTGTAGTGTTCTGTTTGGGAAATGGTATTCCACAAACTGGCTCAATAAATTGCTGCTTTGTGTCGCACATGTGCGGAAAGCTAAATTGCTTTTAAAAAAAAAATCTAGTGACATTTTAAAACGAGTTGCAGAATAACATGTCCTGTGTGCTTTCATGAAGCAAAGCAATATTTCGTCTTACTGAATTATACATGTACACACACATACACAGGAAAACATGTAAGCATGAATTACACATGTATGCAGGGAAACACTTAAGTATGCAAGCTGAATATGTTTACAATGTTATCACTGGGGTGGGAAGAAGAGAGTTAGAATTCGGGAGACCTCAACAGTCTCTGATATGAGCCTGCCACTCTGATGTGCCTTGCTAAGTTGGATGACAGCACACAGAGCTTTGTGATTGTGTTTGGTTTAGTTGCTGATGTAGTCTGGGGGCCATCGGTGGATGGCTGGTGTAGGATCTCCCATGAGTCCGGGTGCAGTCTTCCTCCTCTGTGGCTCCCAGTTCACAATCAGTTTGTGGACTGGAGGACTTGCATCATCTGTGTTCTAATCTTAATAACGTGCTTTTGCCCACAGTCCATCAGGGCCACATCTGCTCTGGCCAGAAGTAACCCAGAGCACATTTGCCTTGTAAAGGCTAAGCTGCTACATGGCAGGTTCTCACTTGGCTCTGTGTCTCAACTTTGCTCGGATTCGACAACAGAATGTTAAGCTGTGGAAAGGTCAGTGGAGAGATAATCTAAATATGAAAAGAATATATGCATATGAGAGAGGGGGAAGGGAGAAAGAATGAAGGAGGAAGAAACAGCTCTGTGTGGGGAACCAGATACACTTTCAGGAAGCAATCCATTTAAGTCAGAATATTGCCGAGAAACGGGAAAGGAACTTGAGATTGTTTGATAAAACAGGAATAACTTCAAATAGTAGCACGCTGTAGCCTTTAATTACAAATCAGCTTTCCCTCCACCCCCCTAGTCTATCTTAAGACCAAAACAACAGACAGCAGACACATTGGCCAGGACTGGAAACCAGTACAAGAGATTTATGGTGCTTCGAGAAAGCTCGGGCCAGTGGTTTTTATCGTTGGCTCCTCTATGCCCTCCAAGTTACATAAGAGGCTCTTACTTCTGCTTCTCTTCTCAGATCAAATACTTAGGATAACCCTCAGGTCAGTGTTTGCTTTTCAAGTAGGCGAGCTGAGCTTTCTGCTGTTATAAGGGTGATGCTGGCAGAAAATGAAGATGACCCTGGGACTGCAAGGTCCCGAGCAGATCAGTCCGTAGGGCTAAGAGAAATGGTCCTCAATTGTATCTTTGGGATATTTCCTGCCCTAGAAAGGCTGCCCTTGCCATGACCTATGGATACAGTCCTTCTGGAGTGCTGTAAAGCACTCAGATCTGAGTCCACGCTCCTGCAGCTGGATTAAGAGGCACGGGTAACAGCTTAACTTACTGAACCTCCACATCTCAATTTCCTTCTCAGTCTTTACCACCTCTCAGGAAGGCTTTATGGCTGCTTTGTGCTGCTCATGAACTACTGAGACACAGACAGGTTCTGTCACATACTTCAGCCTCAGCATCAGAAGCAGGACGTACATCCAGCCAAGTAGTTATTACAGCCTGGCCTGTGAGGTTCCATGTTGACTCTCACAGTATTGATTAAAATAAGAAGGGCTGAAAGAAGACTTGTTGGATAAAGCACTTGCCATGCAGTCATGAAGACTGGAGTTTGGATTCTCAGGACCTACATTAAAGCTCAGGGGCGTGGCAGCCCTTGTGCAGTCCTAGCTTTAAGGCAGAGGAGACAGAGGATGCCCCAGGCAAGATGGCTGGCTCTATCTGCTAAATCATCAAGCTCCAAGTTCAACAAGAATCCCTGCGTTAGTATGGAGAGTGATGGAGGAAGACACCTGCCATCAACCTCTGGCTTCTGCACACATGTGCAAGCACATACATGAGAACACACACACATGCTCACTACACACATGGTGACTCATACCCATATAAAAATGTTTTGATCATGAAGAGCTACTGAGAATATATCGTGTTTTGTTAGGGGCTTCATGGACACTGCTTCTGCTGGCATACTTTCTAATGGGACACTTCGAATAATGAAGGAGCACCACCACCATCAAAAGCCAATGGCCTATGTTTGGACTCCTATTTACCCAGAAGACCTATCTCAAGAGTAGAGATCTCACAGAACCTGTATGCATTTCACCCTACCTAAACCATGGTTAATTTCTGCTATGTCATCAAACCCCTCTTTCCTCCAGAGGCTAGAAATACAGGCAGACTTAGAATTAGAAGTCTCCAACTGCCACCTGCATTGCTAATGCCAGCTAAATATATTTGATGATTCTGGTCTCATTTCCTTGCCTGTGGAAAGAAAAATAATACCAAGCACAGAGGAAGGTATAAGCGAAGCAATAGAGGTGCACAAAGACCACAAGTTAGACATGTGAACACCTGATTTTGTTTGTCCCATAAGAAAAAGAGGTCATCACATCACAGCACCCCACTTATCTGTAAAAGCACTGCACAGACCTTGAAGAACCTCCCTTTGTAATATGAACCTCAATCTTGGTCCAGTCTTGGACTATCTCTATTTTATACTGCATCTGGAATCCTAACTGGAATCCTAACCTCTCCCCAGTTTTGGCACTTGGTATCTTTGCATCCCAGGTTTAGGAGTGTAAATCTAAGCTATCTGAAGAGGTAGCCTGGTACTTTGTGGCAACTTTATCCACCTAAGGTGAATGATCACCCTTGTAGAGCCCCACAGTCCCACAAGAAAGGAAAGTAACTGCCTAGAGATGTCATGGATCAAACTGCCAGCAAGTTAGTGTCAGAGAAAAGAGAAAATGGTTTTCTCCCATTGCTGGTAGAGATCCAGCTTAGCAGGCACCGTGTGAGAAACAAAGATGGTGGTATTCCAACACTTTGCTCTGGGTAATGACAGACGAATGAGGTATGTAATACAGGATGACCTTTGAGGGAGACTGGTCCTGTGATCTCATGTGACTGCTTCTCTGATAAGTATCACTTGAAAATGACGCCAGGCTTGAGCAGCTGTGGCAGGCTGTGAGCCACCCTAGGCAGCATGCCATAGCCTGGGGCATTCACTGACTCCCTGGTATTTTTTTTTTCTACAAAGGTCTCTCCATGGGCAGCCACCAGCAGGAGACATGTCTGACGTGACAGCAGGACCTTGACAGGGGGGCTGGAGCATGGCCTGGTTAGCAGCTGTGTGCCCACTGAATGCTCTGTTAGTCCCTCCAGCACAGGACTGACCCCATTTCAAGGGAAGCCAGCCCTGGTTGTACATGGGAAAAGTAGTCCCCTGGGGATCTGTAGCTGGGAGTGATGAATCCATCCCCAATGCTTTGAATGGACAGAAGGAGATTAGTCTGGGAGGGTATTACCCACCCACATGGACCCCAGCAATCCCCTCCTCCACAGTCGCAGCAGATAATAGAACACTCAAAATCCATACTGTATTACACAGAGTTCAGTCAGCAACCTGAGCATTGTGATGGACAAGAAGTGAAGATGCTGGTGCAGGGTGGGATCCCAAAGGCCCTGCAGCAGATACCCACCCACCAGCCACCTGTCCTTCTCCAGCAGGCCAGGCCCTGTCTGTGCACTGACCCTTTTATCCTGAGTGGCCTAGTCCTCTGAATTTTCTCACTTGTCTTTTTTTCTACCACTCAAGTCTCCTTTGAAATAGCAATTTCTTAGATTTTGATGTCCACAGCTCCCCTTAACTTTGACCAACATGATGCTCTAATTTACATTATATAACTAGGCTCCTCACCACCCAGAATAAGCCTATTCATTTCACTCCATGTCTATTGTCTCTTTCCTCTTGGAATGTCAGCTTAATGAGAGCCAGTATCTGCAGCCATCTGCAGTGAGCACTTGAAAACCCCTAGCAGGTAAGGAGGGATGAACAAACATTGGTTTAACTAATTCATGAGTTCAGGCTAGAACAAGGGTGCCAAGGTTGGAGAGTTTCTCTGTGCTCTGCAGCAGCAGGGAGTCTCAGCACCCATTTTGGGGACATCTCATGCTTTCATGAGCCGACACTCCTCTCTCCTAATAGAGACTGAATCACTCTGACTCATAGTTGTTTCCCGGCGCCCATGCTTTCACTGCATAACTCTTCCACTTAGGAATGTTTTGGTTGTTTTAAGTGAGAACAATAATCAAGACATGAACTCAACAGAGAGGGTTTCATTTTTCTCAAATAAGAAACAAGCAGGAAGTTCCCAGTCCAGTGTTGTGATGGCAGGGCAGCTATGAGGAACCTTGGCACCTCCTTTGTGTCTTCTCTTCTTGGCATGAGTGTATGGGTGGTATCCCATGCTTGTCACATTGTGACCACAGGTAGCTGCTGTTCCACCAGACATCGTGTCTGCATCTGGAGAAGAAAAGGAAAAGAGAGGACAGAAAGAATCATGCCAGGTGAATATATGTCTTTTTACCTAAAGAAAATAAAACCTATCTAGAATTATATCCAGCTTGAACTAGATGACATGACCAATCACTTACAGAGTATAAGCAACCAGAAAAAGTCCATTTTCCCTAATGTTGAGCTATTGCCAAAGTCTTCTGAATAAACCAGGGTTTCCACAGGAAAGAAAGATGAGAGATTTCTACCTATTGGATCTGCTAGAGCAGGGCAGACAACTTCAGGCATTTGATTTCAGACTGGGCTTAGAAAATCCCCTTTCTCAAAAATCATAGTTAAGACACACAGCAATTGAGTCTCAAAGAACACTTTTGTTGTGTTTTCAAACCTTAGGTGAATGTTTCAATTCTTGAATTTTTGTCTTTTGCTTCATAACCTTCCTGCAAAGGAATCTTCTTGTTTTAAGCTTGTTTAAGGTAACTTCTGTAGTTTAGAACCAAAGGGTCTTTGTAACAGGAGCATTCACCTGCCGCTCTATCATGTGGTCATCCTGCCTCCCTTTGCAGCTTCACTGAACCAAATGCTGCTTCTCTGGGGTGACATGGGCAGTGTAGACATTATGTCATCCGCTCAATGATATTCTCCTCATCACCTTCAGACAGTGTGTTCTGAGCTCTTGGAGAGAGACAGCTCATGGAGACACCAAAGACCTGGGTGTGGTGGAGCGTGGGAACTAGGTATTGATGCGACACTAACCCACTGACAGCTGGGTGACAAAGGCCAAGGCATGTATGCTCTGCCTTCTGACTGACAGCCCAGGATTTGTTAAGGCCAAGCTCACAATGATTCATACTGTCACCCCTGCCATAATTAGGAAAGCCCCCAGGGGATGCAAAGCCTGTGAGCCCAGCTCAGGGTGCCCCTCACCCACCCACTGTACATGTTCACAGACATGGCAACATTCTGTGTCATAGTATTAAGATTTTCCTTCCATGTGAAGCTTTTGCTCTGTCACCTAGGAGCTTAACATACAGTTTATTTCAATGTATATCTGGGCCTTAAGCTTATGCAGATTTTAAATGGAATTTCTCAAAAACCTCCTTGTAGGTTTTGTATGAACACATGGTGTCTTGATCAAGAAACTCTTGGTCACGTTGGCTTAATTTGAAATTTCTTTTTCATTGCTATTTCAACATTTTAAAGCTTTCTACATTCCAAAAAGTACAAAGGTATGAGGGAAGGGTGCAATATAAGGCATTTTCCAAACCTGTTTAGTCATTGACATTCTTTCCCTTGGCATATGGTGAAGGTCTGATGCCCTAGGAGAACTGCAAATTCTCCAGTTCAGGGCATGCACCAGGACAGTCTCAACAATTCCCTTGAGAAGCACCTGCTAGCATTGTTTGGGGTCACAGCCTAAAACCCATTATTACCTCTGTCAGGTACCAAGTATTGATGCAAAAAAACCACAATACTCATCGCAAAGGGGATATTGCTAAATTTCCTTCTTTTGTAGACAACATCCAACCCCTTCTGCTATGGTCTCAATGATAAATGGAGGTTCAGTAACAAAGTTCACTGGGGGGGGGACCCACAAGTTTATTGGGCTTACTTACAGAGCAATTTGTGAGGTTATAAGCAGCCACACTGGAAGATCTATACCCAGCATCAAGATGATTCTCCTACAGCTGTGTGTATGAAGTCCCTTCCCTCTATCCTTCTCCACCCATATACTGTAGCATCTCCCGGAGACCCATGTGCAATTAGGGCAGTATGGCATATGACTGGCTGGGGTGAGGGTAGGGTATCTGCACACTCAGTTAAAGGTCCCATATCATTTCCTCCACCCCCTCTCCAAGAGGAAAGGTCAATAGTCAACAAGCCCAGCTATGAAGACCTTGGGCAAGCTGGCCAAGCTGAACTTTAAAACATGGCAGTGGTTTTGCTCAGAAAATAGTCCTATAAACAAGAGTTAAGAGATAGTCTCTTCTGAAGCCAAATATGAATGACCATGGCTCAGTTACTTCAAAGTAACTTTGAAGTTAAGTTACTTCAAAGTCTGTGTTCCAATGTTATAACAGTTTGATGATGTTTTTAATGGTTACAGAACAAAGGAAGTCATAAATAAAGACACTCGACTAATACATCCATAGAAACATAGAAACATCAGGTGAGTAGATTAAAGGAAAAAAGAAACATGCTACTGCCTCAGGGGCTATCTGATAGCTGTTTTGTTGATAAGAAAGTAGTATTCTATCTATTCAGTCCAATGGACTTTCCCAATAGTGACAAAGCTGTTAGGTCACATATAGAAGCAGGCAACAAATGACAATTAAGAAAAACAATGAATCAATTCATAATTGGTCTCTAGACCTGCAACTCTCCTACCCCTCCACAACCATTAGAGTTCTCATCAGTCAGTTAACTCTGGTGAAGTTTCGGTGGAAGATGCAGCTTACTTCTGGACACTTATAGGCTCCCACAAGAAACATGTTCTGTGTTATAGGGGTTGGGGAGGAGAGTTCTCAGCTGTGAAACACTGCTGCTGTGCCTGGTGAAGCCATGCATGTCTAAGAAGATTTTTGACTGTGGGCTCAGAGGGAGGATACTGGTGCTTTGTCATCAGCCACCCAGTTCCAGCAAGCATCTTGGGCCACACAAGATGAGGAAGAATTGAGTCTACGGAGTAGAGTTCAACATTCTGATATTTGTTTTCTGATGCCACAAATCTTGGGTTGATATAAAGCTGATCAAGCCATGTTGACCTTGGCAATCGGTGTATGCCTGAAAGACATATTTGCCTCGTTTAGAGCCTCCTTCCCCAAGAGACCATTTGGTCCAACACAAGAACACTATCTTCCTAGCAATGTGTAGCTACACCTCTACAAAGTGCTATACTGACACAGCTGCCTCCTGCTCTCATGGTTTTAGCATCCTTCCCTTGACAAAACCATTTTAGATGAATTTAATGTCTGTATTGTCTATGGTCCTGCCAAAAGTGTACCAGAGGGACACTGGGAGAAAAAAATCTTGCCTCCATGGAAGAACTTGTCTCTCAGAAGTAAAGAGACTCAAAGGGGGGGGGGGAAACAGACACATGTTCTTATTATTGCAATTTAATAACATAAAATACAGCTTATAAAATAATTCTTAAAAATGTATACCTACAAATTTCAACATCATCTAGCCACCATGGAGTAATGAAAAGTTCTTGTTTATCCCCAAAACAAGTATTTCTGGGCTATATCAATAATAGTCATTGCTGTCTGGAATTTGCTTCAGCTTTATTTTCCCCTAAATTGAATTCTTTGAAGTGTCTGTAAAAATTCTTAGTTGTAATTACCTTCTGGTATGCTATCTCAGTGTAAAAAAAAAAAAATGGAAAACGAGAATATTGAAATTAGTATGACAGGAATAAAAGCTAACAAGGGTATTGAAGAACTGAGTTGTTCTCAGTCTTTAGACAGATGATGTTAAGGACTGAATTATCCCTGTTCCATCTTTCCCAGAATCCACTGTGGAAGTCCTGGTCCCCACAACCTCAGAACATCACTGAATTTGTGTATAGGACCTTTAAAGAGGTACTCTAATTAAAATGAGGTCATTGTGGTTGTCTATAATTCAGTATCACTTATGTTCTCAAAGGGGCTGGAATTTGGACACAAATAACCATAAATAGAAGATCTTATGGACAGACATGGAGCCAAGACAGTCACCAAGAAGCTTAGAAGAGAAAGTTGGCACAAATCTCTCACACATAGCTCTCCATAGGAACAAGCCTGCTAACACCTTGATTTTGGACTTCCATCCTCCAGAATCACAACTCAGTAAATTACTCTTTAACCAAGTTGATTACAGAAGGCCCTCAAGTTAATCCTAGCAAATTAACATAGCTGTACCTATAAGTTGCTTATTCGTTACTTGTGTTGCTGGGGCATCCCATCATGGTTTGTGATTTCAGGGGGAGAGCCCATAATGGCAGGGGAGGCGTTGTGGCTGCAATTGGCTGGAGCAGGAACCTGAGAGATCACATTGTCAACTACAAACACAGTGAGTGAGTGAGTGAGAGAGAGAGAGAGAGACAGAGACAGAGACAGAGAGATAGAGACAGACAGAGATAGAGACAGAGAGACAAAGAAACAGAGACAGAGAAAAACTGAAAGTGGGGTGGGGCTATGAATCCTCAGTGGACACCCCAATAATGTACTTCCTCTAGAAAGCCTCCACTTCCTGAAAATTCCATAACCTCCTAAAATAGCACCACAAACCATGGACCAAGAGTTCAAATACTTGAGCCTACTGCGGACATTTCTCATTCCAAGCACCACACAGTACTCCTTGTTCTTCATAGGCCCATAGCCATATCATAATACAAAATGCATTTATTCCAATTTCAAAAGTCCGTATAGGCTTCTACAATCTCAGTGTTGTTTTAAAGTCCAAAGTCCCTTGAGACTGAATACATTCTCTTAACTGTTACCCCTGCTAATAAAAATGCAAATTACATACTTTCAAAACCCAATGGCATTGAATATATACTACCATTCTGAAAAGGAGGAATGGTAGACTAAAGCAAGACTGAAATCCAGTAGGGCAATTATCAAATCCTTTGGCTCTATGTCTGATATCTACAGCTCTATTTTCTTTTCTTTCATTTTTTTTTGTTGTTGTTTTGTTTTTCAAGACAGGGTTTTTCTATATAGCCCTGGCTGTCCTGGAACTCACTCTGTAGACCAGGTTGGCCTCGAACTCAGAAATCCGCCTGCCTCTGCCTCCCAAGTGCTGAGATTAAAGGCGTGCACCACCACCGCCCAGCTACAGCTCTATTTTCAAAGGGCTTCTGTGGTTTTACCCCTCTAGTTTTGCTGTCTGCAGTGTGCCTTCCTACTCATTCTACTTTCAATATGAAGTTGTCTTTCATAGATTTCTCACCATCTCTGGCATCTCTAACAT
Organism: Rhabdomys pumilio; assembly: GCA_030674055.1. Classification (NCBI taxonomy): domain Eukaryota; kingdom Metazoa; phylum Chordata; class Mammalia; order Rodentia; family Muridae; genus Rhabdomys; species Rhabdomys pumilio. The sequence continues at coordinate 153,805,838 of JANHMN010000003.1, forward strand.
CTTAAGGTCTTTCCTGAAACTTGGGGATTCACTTTCACAACTGTGTGAAACAGCCTGTAGTGGCTTCCTGGGAGTGTCACTCTGCAACGATTCAATGTCACACATTGACTTCAGCTGCATCTTGAATACATGGAGCCAAAATATGTCTCACATGCCTCCATAGCCAGTACCACATGGGTGACACTGCCAAGTTCAGCTACCTGCTTGGGGTGGACATGGCCCCTACAACCACATTTATAGCAACTTTTGTATGTTAAAGCAATTGCTTTCTAAGAGCAAGAAACCCCTAATTCTTTCTCCTTTCACAAGTTGCACTCTTAGCAGACAATGGGATCTCACCTGAGGGCGTCTTTCTTAGTGTCCCAGTGCAAAGCAGAAAGTCTCTCTTCAATGACATTAAGCTCTTAAAGTATGGCATCCTCTTTCAGTTCAATCTTTGGCTGTTAATTGCGCTTCCTAGTATTCTTTTTCTCTCCAAATTACACATCTTGTATTTCTTTTTGTTGCACTCAATCTTTATCATTGTAGACCTGGGTAAGAGTTGTCAGTAATCACTATGCAACACAGTCAGTATTACACTGTCTTGAAATTTCCTCCACCAGAGTCCTTTCTTTTTCTTTTTTTTTTTTTACTTTAGTCTTATGCAACTTCTTAGAGAATAGGCATACAGAATCTTGCTAAAAATCGTAAGAATGGACTCTAGCCCGGTTCATATCAAGATACTGTTTGAAACCTTGATTTTCCATAATCTACATGATTCTCAGAATTTCTGTCACACCGACTCCTACTAGAATGGCCCATTAAGTTCTGCTGATAGAACCTTTATAGTCCAAAGTCTTCCATATTTAAAAAAAAAAAGCATTGTCAGGTTCTTAATATCACCAGCCCACTCTCTGGTACCAACTTTTGTGTTAGTTCCTCCCTGATGCTGTGACAAAAAAACACCATGACCAAAGTTCACTTATGGAAGAGTTTATTTTGGCTTATGTCTCCAAAGGGTACTTAATGAAACCACCACACTATGTGTCTAGGGTGTAGGTGTATAATGGCCTTTGGAACTCTTCGTTTCTTTAGGTCAGGATTTCATCAGCTCTTCAGAGACCATCCTACAACAAGCTGTCCCTTTTATCTTCATGAGAATGGATCAGAAACCAGTTGAAACCATCTTTAAATATATACTTCCTGGCCAGCCTAATGCATTTTTCAGTAATGACTTAGAAAGTAAAAGAGGCTCAAAGTGGTGCTCACGAAAGGAGCAAAACATACAAGTTCATATCTTTTCACAAGAAATTTATATAAAAAAAAAAACCCTCATAGTTTCTAAGACAAGTGCTAGCGTGGGGCTCAGTCAGTGAGGCCAAACACAAACACCAATCTTATGATATGATTCTCTGTGGCAAAATCTCTGTAAGCAAGAGAAGCACACATTTCCCCTCTTTCCATGGTCTATTCCTGGGTTCTCTTTCACTAAAATGTTTATCATGAACCACGTTTCAGGGATAACTACTAAACTTGTGAGTGTTGCTATCCCGTCCCATCTCACCAATAAAATGTTAATAGCAATAACTTTTGCATCATTTATTAGCCCCTCATCGGCATGCTGGACTTTGCTATAAACCCGGACCATTAACGCATCTTCAAAGCTGGAATATAGAGTTGATGCCAAAATCACAACGAGTAAGATGTGCGTTTTGGCAATGGAAAGTGCAATTCTAAGTGCTATAAAGAAGAGCTGGTGCTCTGGCCCCTTCTCTGCTCTCTTGTGCCAAAGGAAATGGGAAGATAGGCATTTTGTTCTACACATTTTAAAAACGCATGACCTTTGCAAACAGCCGAACAGCTGGCATGGCATCAACTAAACTAAAAGAAGAGTCAAGACACTCAGCAAACATAAATCCAGAATTCACAAGAACAGTTCTGGGTTTGTGTCTCAAAGAGATGGAACACTTCTGTGAGAGTAATTTGAAGATGGCATATTTAAGAAAGCTTGTTTGCTTGCTTGCTTGCTTGCTTGCTTGCTTGCTTGCTTGCTTGCTTGCTTGATTCATTCCTTCATTCATTCATTCATTCATTTTACAAGTGTGTATACAGGTATAATATAACCTGTATATTAGAAAGCTGTAACACTTTTACCACTCCCAGCCTCTAGGAGACCAGAAGGAGTTATCAGGATGTAAAAGGAGAAAGGCACTGTGAAAAGACACAAGGCCAATGGTGGCCTCACAAGGAGGAAAACAAGACCATGTTGGCCAACCTCTTGCTTCTATTCACCTCCTTCCCATCAACTTCCTGATGGAAGCTGGAGCCCTGGTGATCTCACACAGTCAGGGATAGAAAGTATAAAGGCCACTGATGTGATTCCACTCAAAGATTGAGTAGAGTTCAGTGAATACATGGACGATATGAGGCATTGTGATAGAGAACCCTAGTAAACTCACTGCATAGCTGCAGACTTTGAGAATGGAAGCTTTCTGTTTCCATTCACCATTTTATCCCCAGATACATTGTTCAAATAGCAGCCAGTTCTTCAATTCACTATAATGACAACAACTGAGCGGCCAGTACTGAAATTCCTTTGGCCACTTCTCAGTTAGTGCAGTCCTCACAAGTAAAGGAATCGAGACAGAAGATGTCACCACTCTAGGTACTAGCTACAAAGACATCTGTACTTTAGTCTAGCCTACCACAGACTTAGGTACCACTCTCTACATACACACACAGGTTCAGTCATTTGCTTAGTCATTGACTCACTGAACTAAAAATAATCTGCCTACTATCTATTGCCGTTTCATTATAAGTGGTACAACCTAGAAACAGCCAGTGGAAGAGCTCCATGAAGCCAGGTATATGGCTGGGGAAACCCAACTTTCATGACCTCTCTGGGCATGCTAGCCTCTCAGAATTGCTGTCTTTGTCCTCTAACCAGGAAGCTCACTTAAACCCAGGGCTCTTATAGAAACTTCATTTTGTAGGCACAACTTACTGAATCATTAGCTATGGGTCATTTAACTCCATCTTCTGCCTCCAGACCACCTCCTGGAAGTAGAGGTCACACGCAGAACTCAGAACTCTACTCTCCCAACCATGTGTTGGGTTCCTTTGGCGACCAACTTTTTCCTTCAAGGGAACTGTGTCCACCCCTACTTTAGTTGCTTTATTAACATACATAAGCATTCCTCTCACTCAGAAAACTTCATAACTTTTGGGATCTTTGTGTTAGAAATGGGAACAAAGACTAATTATCTTTAAAACCATGTCACAGCAACACATTGTACCACAATGTCTGGCACACAAAGGTCAAAAAATATTTTCTTGTGAGTGAATAATGTAATCATTAATAGGCTACCCTGAAACTATTTCTTATTTCTCTTGTCATAAAAAGAATTTTTAATGAAAAACATAAATCTAAATTCTAATTTTAAAGGCCTCCTCCCCTTCTAGCTGGATAATTTAAAGAAGAGAAAATCTGATGGTTCCCAGAATCTAAGGATGCCCCATACCCTTGACAGATCAGACACAGGAAGACTGATGAAACATGAAAGTCTTCCAGAGACAAAACCTGACCTATTCATTTCCTATCTACCCTTTATCTCTTTCTTCCAACATAATCCACAATGTGGAAACATGAGCAAGTTTCAGACTTGCTCCTACCAGGAGAAAAGGGCACACGGGAAAGCTCCCATTAGCTGTGACTGGCGAACTAGCCTACTAGCTATAGGAAAGCTAACATGGTGCAATGGCACCAGGATGTACAGAGGCTCAGGCTCAGTTAATTTTGAGTAAATGATAACCATAAGGTTCCAGTTATCCCCAAGGATACAGTCAAGATTTTGTGGGTTTATGGTCACAGTAGAAACCCACCCAAGTCTACCCTAAACCCACAGCAAGAATGTGCTGGAACATAGTGGAAGCCAAGTGTAGAACTGTTACATAATATTTTATGGGAAGATATAAAGAAACATCCATTCACCCCAGAAAGAACAATGACATACCAAAGAAAAGATTCCATCTTAATCAGGCATGCTGAACCAATGGATTTATTATAGGTATTTATAGAAACAGAGAGGGGTACCTAAAGAGCATAGGAAACTCAAAGCTGTCTGCACCATGGAAAAGTCTCACCCCAGCATGGGCAACAACTCACAAAAGCAAAGTCACTGAATCTCCATGCAACATTGCACCATTAATACACTATAGCATCACCCAAGACCACTACATGCAACTTGGCATATAAGCAGGAGGGGTGTGACCTGAAGTCTCAAGTGAGCATCAAATGGATGGTCTCCCTTTGCCACCTACAAAGAAAAATTAATAGCCATAAATCTGATGTCACTATATTGTTTTGCTTATTTCATTTCCACAACTACAAGCCAGGTGGTCCTGTCTCCCCCCAGGGAAATAGCTCTACTGACCACAGGAAATGTCTCTGGCAAGTATGTGTTTTACTTACTTCTCCCATTGCTATGACCAAACACCCAACAGAAACAATTTATGGGAGGAAAGATCTGACTTGGCTCACAGTTTAGTAGGTGCTGCAAGATGGCTGCAGCAGCTCAGTCTGCAATGGCAGGACCACATAGTGGCAGGTTGCATCACCATAGTAGGAAAGAAGCAGGGAGCACCTTCAGCTGGGAGCAAGGCTGGGTTAAAACCCTCAAAGGCTATCCCCAGGAACTTACCTCTACCAGCCGTGGGTCCTACTCTGTAGCATCCACCCCCCAAGTCAGCATCATCTACACACATGAGCCTGTGATGGACACTTTAAAATAGAATTGTCATAGAGGACCACCCAGTAGCATCTGGCCCAAGTTGATATGTTAAGACAGGAAACTGTAAGGGTATGTTTCTTCCCTGTGAAGGAAAACAAGCATGAGAAGAACGATGTTAAACTTTCCCTCCATTGGTGGAACTCAATATCACTCTCCTGGATTAGTGGATTTATCAATGGCTAGTAACCACCTTCTAATAGCAAGAAAGGTAGGCAAAGCTCTATGCAAACTCTAGGTTCTTAACTAAAATATGTATCCAGATACTTGACTAGATCCCTTCAGAGGAGAGCTCACACTCTGCCTCACACAGCTCACTTTCCTGAGAAGAGGGGGTGCCCTTCAGCTTGAATGAAAACCCAGGCTCCTACTCCATCAGCTGCCTATGCTGCCTCCAGGAGTAAGTTACAACCTTTGATCAACAGTGCATAATATTATCACCTCAGGTCTTCAAGAACAGATTATAATAGGCAGCTTAAAAAATTAAGGCAGATACTCACTGTTAGGAAAAAAACAAAACAAAACAACAACAACAAAAAAACTGCCTTAAAGCCACGGTTTTAAACTCAACTGCTGATGCTCGTACTTGACTCAGAGGTAGGAGGCTGCAAAGGTGAGTGGTCCATAAAGGACACAGGGAGAATAGGGTTTCTAGAGAACAGGGTTTCTAGGCAGAGCTGCACTGAATCTAAATGTCCAGAGCAAGAGACACACTAACTGCCCTTTCTATAGCTTTAAACTAACCATTTTTAGATTGCAAATGCTATGGCTTGAATATGAAGTGCTTACCCTTCTCCTAGTTCCTGTTTTGAACATTCAGGTCTCCATCCCCCCACCTCACTCCCAGGAGTGGCACTGTTGTGGGAGGTTCCTTTCACATTGAGTGTGCCCAAGCTAGAGAAAGTAGGTCACCTGGGATGAGTTCTTAAGGGTGTCCCGTTCCCAGCCACTTCCGGTTTCAATCTCTACTTTCTAGTCAGTACGAAGCTATCCCTATCCTTGGTCACACAATCTGGCTAATATGATGTTCTGCCCAAGAATGTGGTGCTAAGCAGTCATGGACCCAACCTTCTGGAACTGTGAGCAACATAAAGACTTGAACCATGAGTGGTATAAATCTTGTCTCTTTTAATCTGTTCCTGTTAGGTACTCCATATTTTGGTCATAGTGATGCAGACAATAGCAAACATAATTCACATGTGAATAGCAGAGAACTAAATGAACACACAAACATGCACTTGTGTGCACATGTGTGCACACACACTCACACACACACACGAGTGAGAAAGAGACACACACACAGAGAGAGAGAGAGAGAGAGAGAGAGAGAGAGAGAGAGAGAGACCCCACCCACCAGCCTATGCCTACACTTAGTAAGAGCTCCCCAGGGGCACATCACCCCCTTCCCCTTCCTTTATGTCACATGCCTGCAGCTGGGATCCACTGAGTGTTAGCTCTACATTACATTGTGTTACTAAAAAGAAGTACAAAATTTGGGTCACATCTTAATTCCCTACTGACATGCCTTAATGGAACAATTATTTAATAATACACACTTAGATCAGCAGTGCCTGACAGGGTTTAGCTACTTAAATTTTATATTGTTAATAGTTTTCTGAAAATCTTTAATCTTATGATAAGTAACCAATACCCATTCTGTAAATCACTCCCCAAATTCCATGCCAGTAAAGAGATGGTCCCCAATAACTGAACATGGCTGTGTTTTGCTAACCAACAACCAAACCGAGTTAACACAATAATGAGCATTGCCTCAGAGCTTCTGCCAGGACACTGGAAACATTAGAGTCCTTGTGATTCTGTCACCTCTTACTGATTACATCCATCATGGGGACCCTATCCTCAACACGAGAATCTTTTGGGTAGATACTTCATACCACAGCTATAACACTACAGTACCATCTCCCAGACCTCCCAGTGTCTATGACCAAGTGTTTCTTCAGACACTGGGAATACCTGGATCAGATAGCAAACTCTTAGATGGCTAGAAACTTAGAAAGAAGCCAAAAACTCACTTAGATTCTGCATTTGTATTACAGCTTTTATTTATTTATTTATTTATTTATTTATTTATTTATTCCTTCACTAGTATCTACCAGCTGCCCGGTGCATGAGACACAATTAAATAGTGGGTTCGATAAATGAATAAAAGCTGTGCCTCCTTTTCACATTTACACATTCCTCCTCAGGGCTTAGCATTGTATAAGATATGGTCAGAAAAATGGTTCCTGGCAAGTTAAATATTTTTTTTTGAAAATGCAAGAATTCCTACAACTGATTATTTGAGGAAGAAAAATGATAGGGAAAATAAGCCTTCTTCATACCCTGATGTGGGTGAGGTGATCTCCAGGCCTTCGAGGATTTTCAGCCAGGAGTCTGAGTGTAGGAAGGAAGTCTCCTCAAATTGTCAGTGAGGGGCTGCCGGACTCCTTCACCTCTCGGCCTTCTCTACTCATCCATACTTATGTCAGGCTGCAGCAATCTCTCCCTCTCTGTTTGATGAAGTCCATCATCTCCAGAACAGGGAATAGGACATGCCTGGAGCCCTAACTGCCAGCCTCCCTGCATGCTTGCAAGAGACAAATAGTATGGCTTCAGTTCTTAAGCTTTTGGATAAGATTTTAACTGAGCAGGTAAAAGCACTCTCTAAGGTCCATCTCACTGGACCTGAGCTTAAAGAACTGCGGTATCCCAACAGCCAAACTCATTAAGTCAGACTCTTCTACCAGGCCAGGATACTTTTTATAATTAAGGGATGGAGGGAGAAAGAACAGCCTGTTTGTAGACACCTACCCTCCTACAGAGTGGTGAATTGCAGGTTACAAATCAAATTTGAATCACCTTGGGAGCATCCAAAGGTCCTGAATTTCAGGCAGTAACCCAGACTAACTAAATCAGAATCTTGGGGGGTGACGATGAGGTATTTGAATATTTCGAATGAACTTTTTTTTTTTTGAGAGTAATGCTGTCTTTATATAAGTTGAAAATGGTATAGAGTTTACATATACACCACACTCAAGTTCTGCCATTATTAATATGTGACATTTATAATTAATAAGTCAGTGGGTTTTTTTTCTTTTTCTCATTCTCCTCCTCTTTCTCTTTCCTTCTCTACTGCCTCTCTAGGGTTGAACCTAGGATCTTTCAAGTACTAGCCAAGAATTCTATCACTGAGCTGACTCTTTAACCCAAGGCTACATTATTGTTGATACAGTATCACTTCTTTCCTCAGGCTTTACCCAGCATCTCCATCTTTCTTTTCTAGGATCTCCTTAGGCTATTCCACTACATGGACAGCACTGTGCCTCCTTGGGCTCCTCCTGACAGTAAACAGTTCTTGATGGTTCCCTTGTTTTTATGACCTTAGGTTTTTTTGAGGAGCACTAGTAAAATGTTTGAAAAAAAAGTGATACTCACATGGAATCTGTTGATGCCTTCCTGATGATTTAGCTTCAGTATATGTGCTTTGGTATTCCTTTTCCAAACTGTCAACTCACTCTTAAACAGCAGGGAATTATGCTCTAATTCCTAAGAATACAGTGTCTACACATAGTAGATGGAATTCCTTGACAAAAGAAAATATTTATTTAATAACTTACTCCTTTTGGCATAGTCATATGTGTATTTATTACATATTCATGTTTACTATACATAATGTGTGTAGTATATATTATTATTGTATAGTCATGTATGTATTACTTTGGATTTATTTCCTTTGTTATTCAAATGTGCCACACTGAGCCACTGGGAGTTAATATGGTTAATTTTGGCAAATTTGGCATATCCCCATATGTGTGCACACATGCCTGTGTTTATGAGCATTTTTTAAATTCCAGTCTTATCTTTTCTATTTCTCACCTTAGTCCTGGAACAAGTCATTTACACAAAATATGTTTCTTTTACTAAAGAATCACATTGGAAACCAAAGTCTATATAGTAGTTGTGGCTGTTACACTTAGAATAGTATTATATAAGGCATCCCAGCTGCTGAGTCACACAAATATCTGTGTGTATACTCTCTCTCTCTCTCTCTCTCTCTCTCTCTCTCTCTCTCTCTCATACACACACACACACACACACACACACAGAGAGAGAGAGAACAGAGTCATGGTGAAAAGGCTGTGTGTTATATATTCCATTCTATAGCATTCTAGAAAAAAAATCCAGTAAAGACTGTAGAAAAACTGGTTGTTTCAGGGCCTCAGAAGGCTGCAAAGAGGGGATAAGTGGAGAAGGGCAATTGTTTAACATAGTAAACTTATTCTACATTATATAAAATAACATATATTAATATATAACATCCCATTGTGTATTATATTATGGGATTCTGTATTATATGTTCCTTAATTACATAATGTGTATTTTCAAGACCTACAGAAACTCAATAACACAAAGTATAAACTTTATTGTATACTCACTAAATGAATCATGAAGTCAGAGGAGTCTTGGGGTGAAATGTGGAATTGTGACAAATCTCTTTAGTTTACTAGATAAGTTGGAAATAGCCTCACTGAAAGGTATGCAGACAAAGTGGGGCTAGCCTAAGTAACTGGGGAAATAATTGACATCTATAAGGCAAAAACTAAGAGAAATGTAAATATACAGAAGCACTAAGCTGGAGTTGAAAGCATTTCTCATAATGGTTCACATCAGCAATTTTTTACAGCTGTACAGCATACTAGACTCACACATCTAGAGGCACAAACAGTGAAAGAAGCCAGGGGTCTCATGGTTGCCATGGGATATTACAGTTGAGTAAAGGAAGGATTCTGAAATCACTTGTGTGATACTGGATTAGAATTGAGAGTTTCAATGTAGATTTTGTGCACTGTATATAGACACAGGTGCGTGTGCATGTGTGTGTATGTGTGTGTGTGTGCATGTGCATGCATGTGTGTGTATGTGCATTCGTGTGTGTGTGTCTGTGTGTGTGTGTGAATGTGTGTGCATATGTGTGTGTATGTGTGTGTGTGCACATGTGTGGGCTGTCTCTCCTCATATGCTATCCATCTCACATTTCTGTTTGTTCTGTTTTTGAAACTGGGTCTCTTCTCAGGCTGTGTTCATTGAGTATGGTCAGTTGTCTGGTCAGTAAACTCTGGGATCTGCCTGTCTCTGCTTCTCCAGGGCTGGAGATACACATGAGCCATCACCTGACTCTTTTACATGGCCGCTGGGGACTCACACTCAAGTCGTCAAGCACTTTAGCAGTTGAGTGAGTGCTCACCACAGTCTTCAATGACAGGTTAAATGTGTTTGCAATTTGTAATCCTCCATTTCTACACTCTTTGCTCTACTGACCTTCGATAGGGTGATACTGACCTTTTACTCTTTTAAAGATGGAGTACAACTCAAGAATGAACCCTAGAGCTGCTTTTGAAAGCAGGTATAGGGTATCTCTAGCTTTGCTCCTGTCAAGCGGTGCATCAGGCAATGCTACTTTTGATAGCATTCAAAATGATTTCTCTGCATAGCCAAAGACATGGACCTCTGCCTTTGAGGCCACTGGGGACAGAAAAAAAACCCATGGATTTTAGGGTCATGCTGCCTTTGACATTCTAGATCTATAAGCAAGACGTTTGCGATCTTGGACTTCAGCTTCCTACTCAGAGAGCTTCATCTTACAATGGTTCCACACAGCAGAATTGCAATAGAGTTATTGGGAGGAGTCCTGCACTGGGAGGAGCAGCCAACCACCCGAAAATGACTTCCCTCTGCCTCCAACACATCCATGACTGTGTACACACAGCGTGTAGTGTACTCTCTTTGACCATCTCATTGCCAGCATGATGAAGAACCATCATATCTAGTACCATCAAATACCTCTTATCACTGAAGATGGGCTACGGTCTAGAGTGAAGCTTTGCTTAAAAAATTGGCTCCCTGGATAAAGAAAATAAGCGTATTTGACAAACTTTGTAGAAGAAGTGATTCACTGTGTGCCCACGGGGGAATTAAAATCAATCTGTATTTTTAATGACTTGGGATGGTAATGAGAACATACTGACTCTACAGAAGCATTAATAAAAGAACTGCAGGTGGCATAATTTAAAGTGCAATGGCCACATTTAAAAAAAAAAAAAAAAGACAAATAAGAAATGATCAAAAAGAAAAGTTCTTAAAGCAACACCCAGGCTATAAGTATAGCTTTGTAAATTTTTAAAATTTGGGTCATAGTTTTAGTATACAGTTATGTGAGATTATTAGGTTGAAAAATATATATATTTAAAGATTGATATACACAGGCCATCTTGTTCTCCAAAAACTCATCTACCACTTTACATAGTAGTGTGTGTGTGTGTGTGTGTGTGTGTGTGTGTACATCTGCATGTACACATGTACAAACACAACAGAGAGAACAAAAAACAAACAACAGTAATAAAATCAAGTCTGAAACGGTGATAAGAAAGTGGGAAATTAAGCTCACATTTATCAAGTGCATCTCAGCCCCATGCTAGATATTATACACATTTAAATTACTTAATCCTCATGACAAATTTAATACCAATCTCACTCCATTGAGTCTCAGAAAAGCTGTACATGTATCTTGCCTGGAGGCACACAGCTAGCACTGTAGAGCCAGGATATTCCCCAAGTGAGCCTCAAATCCAGGCTCCACATTCCCATCCCAGGAATCACCCCAGCATAATGGCCTAACTCTTTAATTTCTTAACAGGAGAATGAGCATGAATAAAATTTTAATTTCACAAAATATTCCCAAAGTTCCTAGACATTTTTCTAACCTGAACCCGATTTCCTCATTGTGTTGTATGGGGAGCCTAAGAAGGCCAGCCTGGCTCCTTCATTGGTTTTTAAAGGAAAGACATCTTTCATGCCTTGCTAGTCACAGACGGCACATTTTCGCCATGGTATCTCCTAGGCAGCATCCCACCTGTAGAATCTCTCTACGTGTCATTAGTGAGTCCCATGGGCCTCCATTTCAGCTATCAAAAGATCTGCCAGCCAACAGCAGTGGCAATTATGAGGCTCAGCACATCCTAACAGGAAGCAGGGACTCAGAGGGAGATGCACTCAGGCCCTACCAAACTCTTCACAATAAAACTGACAACAGGACCTCGGGAAAAGGAAAATGCCAGGGCTCAGGTCTGGCCACTACACAACCCAATTAAAAGTTGGCTTTCCCAGCTTCTCTCTTGACAGGGACTTGGTACACAACTCCCTGTCATTTCCCAGAGGAGAGGTGATGAGCTACAGCCCAGCAGAGAGGCTCAGCACTGTGAGGAGCTGTTGCGACTGCCACCACAGCAGGTGCAGAGAAAGTCTGGGGAATTGAAGACACTCTAACAGAAAACAACCCTCTGCCACTGTCACTCGAGCTAGCAGGGATTGGAAGAGGGGTGACCTAAATACTAAGAATTTAATATATTCTTTTAAAAATGCCAATTACAACATAATACATATTTGATTGTGTGTATGTGTGTGTGTGTGTGTTTGTGTGTACATCTTGATCAAAAAACGTAACACAAGGGAGGAAAATGTTTTTTAAGCTTACAATTTGCATGTCACAATCCATCACTGAGGAAAGTAGAGGCAAGAACTTTTATTTTTTTGAAACAGGATTTGTCTGTGTAGCCTTGGCTGTCATGGAACTCACTCTGTAGACCAGACTGGCCTCAAACTCAGAGACCCACCTGCCCCTATCTCTTGATTGCTAGGATCAAAGGTGTGCACCACCATTCAAGACTTGTTTTATTTTATATGCATAATGTTTTGCATATGTATATACGTCTGCCATGTGGGTGTCCAGTGCCTGAGGAGGCTAGAAGACATGTTGGAGTCTCTGAAGGTTAATTACAGATACTTGTAAGGTGCCATATGGATGCTGAAATCAAACGTGTGTCCTCTGGAAGAGCAAACAGTGCTCTTAACTATGGAGCCATTCCTCCAGCACAGAGGTAGGAACTTATGCAGCTAGTTATAGCACAGTCATGGTCCTAAGCAGAGAGAAACGGATGCATGCAGAATGCCGGCTTGTTTGCTTGCTCTCATCTAGCTTTCTTCATCCTTAACCACTCAGGGGTACCCTGCCTAGAAAATAGTGTCATCATCCACAGTAGGTTGCATCTTTCTATATCAATTAACAATCTTTCTATATCAATTAATCTTCCTATATTAATTAAAAATCCCCTACAGATATGCCGACAAGCCGATCTGCTTCACCACGTTCCTCAAGTGTGACACTCTTCCTAAGTGATTCTTGGCTTATTGAGTTGACAGTGCAAACGAACCAGCACAGGAGGCTTGATCCAGTGAGAGTAATTAGCATCCACTCTCCCCAACCATTTTCATGCCTGCATGTTGGATTCTTATAATGCCTCTCTTCTAGGTCCTTCTCTGCACAGGTAAACTGGAAATGGAGGAGTATTTTTTAAAAAATCCCATAGCCTCATGTTGGTTAGCCTGCCAGCAAACAGAGTGAATAGGCCTTCTTTCTCATCGTGACCCAGGTTGGCCCAGGTTCATCCCATGGTGATTGTATATAATTCAGTGGATGGAAGAGGCACACGCAGGGCCTCTTGAGACCTAGGTTCAACACTGGCACACTGGTCCTTCCAGCAGATTCCACTGACCATGACATAACACAATACCAGTCCAGAGAGAGGTAAGGAACTGAGCTGTATGCAGGGAGGAATCTCAAAGTCACACTGCATGAGGCCTGGCTGCAGGGAGGGGATAATTACAGCTGCTTTGGCGCGTCTACCGCTTCCTTTCTGAGACTCTTGGAAATTGAATTAATAAGCAGGAGCTGCTTGGTGAATACGAAATCAAGTATAATTGGATATGTTCAAGGATTATTTATACCAGGCTTCAAAGTAGCTTGATGAACTGTATTGGCCCCCAACCTAGAGTAAAACAGAATGTAACAGATTTTCTCTGTATCTGTCTCTCTACTTCTATCTCTACTGGTCTCTGCCATCTGACTGTCTGTCTCTTTGTTTCTCTCTCTGTCTCTGTCTTTCTGTCTGTCTCTTGTCCCTCTCTGTCTCTGTCTCTGACTCTCTGTATGTCTGTCTGTCTCTGTGTCTCTGTCTCTGTCTCTCTCTCTCTCTCTCTCTCTCTCTCTCTCTCTCTCTTCCTCCAAGTGTACATCTGAAGAGCATTTCTCAGGATGAATCCCTTTTGCACATGACTGCCACTAAACAGTGAGCCCTGTCCCTAGACAGTGGCAGCAGATTTGCTTTCTATGCACTCTACAGCACTATGTTTGGCTTATAGTCGATAAAAATTTAATGGCAGTTAAAACTATTCTGGAAAGAAATGGGGAAAGTCTCTCACTGGTTCCTCAGGGGCCCAGAGACAGTGACTCTCCCAGAATCTGGAGGAAGAATTCTTCTCTTTCTGTTCTTATTAGCTAGAGCTGCAGTGACCAGGAGTCTCCTACCCTTGGGATTCATGGCCAAATGGCAAAGTCCGTGTTTCTGGAGGCTACTGGTGTATGGATACTAAGAAACACGTCCTGGAATGATCTGAAGCTGAAACCCGGTTGTTCTATGGACATCAAGGAGCCCTCAATTCTATTAGAGTAAATTAACATTCTGCTTCTCGACTCGGCCTTGGAACGAATCTGCCTGCGGAAATGAGTTCTTTGGGTCAGTAGTCCATCACACGCTGCCCTCTTTAACGAGCTCGGAAACAAACTTCTCTGGCTTCAGAATGGGAAATGTGCGCTGCTTTTTAGGATTCTCAAGTTTGTGGGTGGTTCTTCCCTTCAACAACACAGATCCTGTATGTGAGAGCATCTCCTTTCTGTGTATTGCCTGCTGGCCAGTTCAGTGCCAAATCTGAAATCCATCCCTGGCATGTCTCCAGGCCCATCTGCCGTGGGTTTTAGATGTCAGCTTCACACTGCTTTTGCCTTCGATGCTGCAATTCCATATACATGTGCGTCTGCTTCTTTGTCTAAATATTTTAGCATTCATTTTTTTTTCCAATTTCAAATAGTGATTTAAGGAGCCTCCACCCAGTGCTTTATGGAACTTTAAGGGGCGGGGTGTGTGTGTGTGTGATAGATAAATAAATAAATAAATAAATACTTCTTTCCCAAGAAAGTTCACATTTGAATATTTCTATTTTTGAGTACTTAAAAATAATTCCCTCAGTTCCATGTATTTTGAAAGAATGCTTACTTTTTAAATCCAGGTCTCGAGGCAGAATCATCACATTTCTCGTTGTTCACTAGCTTTTTTGGTTCAGCTAAGACCCCTCCCACTCTGTCTCCCACATCCTGCTTATTCCCTTTGCTGCCACCGAGGAAACAGTTCTGACCGCACCCTCTGGCTCCTTTATAGTTCTGTAGAATTTATAGTTTTTGCTGTGGCCTTAACTCCATGCAAATGTAACTTTTATAAACGCAATCTGTTTCTCTTCCCATCCAGCCCTGCTTTTAAGATGCAAGTGTTTTTGCTACAAGCACATTTAGTCGGCTGTGCCTCTGTGCTAAATAGCGGAAACCTTAGACACTTTGCCTTTCTACTTCCCACCACGGCAAATGTTCTGTGAAGACCACTGCTGTGGTTTGGGTGTGAAATGTACCCCAGAGCTGGTGTGCTCGAGCACTTGGCCCCCAGATGGTGGCGCTGTTTGGAAGGTTGTAGAAACTGCAGGCAGTGGAACCTCACTGGAGGCCATGGGTCACTGGAGGTGAGTCTAGCTCTACTTCCTGTCTGCTGCTTCCGGCCAACCAGTAACCTCCTGCCCCTACTATGATGCCTTCCTTGTCAGGATGGCCTGCATCTTAAACCATAGGTCAAAATAAACTCTTCCTCCTTTAAGTGAGAACAGCAAATGGTAGAGAAATTTGGTATGAAGTCTTCTACTACGATAAGCCTGGTGGTGTGTCTTGTAGGCCTTGAGGATGGGTTTTCAGAAGGAATGTGGAAGAAGTTGGAACTGTGGACTACAGAAGCCCTAGACTGCCATAAGCTTAGTGGGCCATACTAGTGGGAGTCAGACGACAAGAATGCTGGGAGACATGCACACAATGAAGGCTCAGCAGGAAAAGAGCCTGTCATGGAAGCCTAGTGATATGAGTTCCACCCCAGAACCCATGGAAAGGTGGAAGAAAAAAATCAAATCCATTAAGTTGTACTCTGACCACTCCCTTCTACACACACATTTTTTTTTTTTGAGAAAAGAAGAAGGGGAAGGGGAAGGAAGGGGAAGGGGAAGGGGAAGGGGAAGGGGAAGGGGAAGGGGAAG
>JANHMN010000003.1:153833513-153850266 GCA_030674055.1 Rhabdomys pumilio
CTCTCTCTCTCTCTCTCTTTGTGTGTGTGTGTGTGTGTGTGTGTGTGTGAGAGAGAGAGAGAGAGAGAGAGAGAGAGAGAGAGAGAGAGAGAGAGGTGATGTGTGTGGATACCTAAGGATGTCAGAAGAGGGTATCACATCCCCTGAAGATGGAATTACATGTGGTTGTGGGTGGTGGATTTGAACTCAGGTCCTCTAGAAGAACAGCAAGTGTTATTAATCACTGAATTATCTCTAACCCCACAGTGTTTTAAAGTCCCTCTGCCTGCCTGCCTGCCTGCCTACTTCCCTTCCTCTCTCTCTCTCTCTCTCTCTCTCTCTCTCTCTCTCTCTCTCTCTCTCTCTCTCTCTCACACACACACACACACACACACACACAAAGAGAGAGAGAGAGAGAGAGAGAGAGAGCAATATAAATCTTTTTGAAGTCTTGCATGATCATATGCAGAATTCTTTTCTAAGACTAACACCCAGAAAGCTTTTTACAATACTACATCTTAAAAAAGAATACCAGCAGCATATAATATCACTAGATTCCTAGACAATGACAAGGTCTTCCTTTTCCTCCAAATGGTCTGTGACTGCCTTGTTGACTGAAATTTTGAGGAATTGAAGGTATCCAATAATGCTACTTTGACTGGTAAGAAAATTCATCAAGTATAAGCAATTATAATTCTGTCCTAATGGCACCAGCCTGGCAGTTGTTGGGGATAATGAAATGTGAAAGATGTATTATTCAAACAGCTCAAGTGCAGCCATTCCCTCTGTGTGCCTGTCTTTGCATCCTAGGCTGTACCCTTTACTGATAACCCCTGCATTTCCCCAGCAGCTGAGATAACCTCAGAGCACTGCTTCACTTATCTGAGTCTCCTTGGGTTCCTTGTATTTCCCTTACTTCTATTTAATATTCAGTCCATTCCATGTTAGAAAGTTTCTCAATCTTTCTGTTTCAATTAGTTTTCTCTTAGTTGAAAAGAAACAAAGAAAAAAAAAGGTCAACTAAGAAGTTGTATCTAAAAGAAGAAAAGAAGATGTACTTGGGGCTGCAAAAGGCAACAGCTGCAGAATAGTTTGGTTGCCTCTGTTTTGGGAGGCTCTGGGTTTATCCTCCTCCTCCTCCTCCTCCTCCTCCTCCTCCTCCTCCTCCTCCACCCCTGCCGCCTCGGCTACCACCACCGCCACCACCACCACCACCACCACCACCACCACCACCACCACCACCACCACCAACAACAACAACAACAACAACTCCACACCAAAAAAAGCCATTGACTTAGGGGCTGGAGAAATGCCTCAGCAGTTAAAAGCGTGTACTGATCCTATAAGGACCCAAGTTCAGTTCCCAGCCCTTACATGGGATGGCTCAAAACTGCCTGTAACTACAGCTCTGGGGGCATTCTAGAGCCTCTTTTGACCTCCACATGCAGTGAGCTCACATGAAGGTACCTCCCCTCCCCCCAATACACATAATTAAAGATACAAAACAAAAAAGCATCTTTTCAAAAATAGACATGCTTCTTCACTCATTATATTAGGAAGAACTATACACATGTAGAATCAAGTACTGGCTGTCCTGAAACTCTTTATATAGACCAGGCTGGCCTTGAAATCCTAGAGATCCACCTACCATTGCTCCCCAGGTGCTGCAATTAAGGGTGTGTGATACCATGCACTAGGCTAAGAGGCTGAGATAATCGGTAGAGATTTTTAAGGACATGAGAAATTTTCCAGCTCACCTGGGGACAACTCTCTCTGTCACCCACGAACACAAATTTGAAATTAGCAGGTCCAATTCTGCGTGTGCTGCAAAAAGCTTCATATGGATGAACCACAATTCATATATTTAAAGTATGACTATTCGCATCAGTATGTCTGGGATGTGATTGGCTAAATAGCATGCTAGAAGCTGTGAGGACTGAGCGTGGGAATGGGCATAGTGGTTTTCCAGGCAGGACATAGGTAGTGATAAGGCTCCTTTTACCAACCCTCCAATGTCCTAAACACCTTCTGGTCTAAAGCCCCAAAGAGCATGATCTCATCCTGTAGTCTCCAGCCATCACTCAGCAGGGCCATTTCAGGGGCAAGATGATCTGAAGCCGAATTAAAAGATGGCTCCATAATAGGGATGTTCCTTAGAGGATTGTTTGTAATGAGGGCTTAGACTCTGAAATACGCAAATCCCAGCATAAAGGGGCTCCGGAACTGGATTTTATGGCTGTGAAGAGCTCTGACACTCTCCCTTAATCTTCTCAAGTTCCAGGAAAGTTGTACATTTCCACAAGCTTTGACTCTGCCCCTTCTCCCCGCCCCTCCCCCCTTCTTGGTCTTGTCTGGTTTAAGCAAATGATCTGTGGTTCTGTGACTTTTTGGGTGGGGGCTGGAGGTGGGAGTGAGGGAGCAGGGATTTCTAATGCAGATTCCAAGCCTAAAGCAGGTTACTTCACCTCACTATGCAAAGTCAGAAACTTCTTCTTCCTAGTGAAGGAAGGGCCTAAGACTGACAGTCTCCAGCATTTTTTTTTTCTTCAGAGCCTAAACTAGAGACTGGAACTAAAATGGTCCAAACCTGAAATTGCTAGAAAGTGTGCTGTTGGTGGAAACATTGTGTTCCACCCCCTCCCATTAGCTGAACACAGACCAAGCTCCAGAGCCGATATTTATTCCTTCTCACTTGGCTTTCGCCATACTCTGAGTCAGGCATTACTGTCCACCTCCAACTGAGAAAGGGGGAGATAGACACAGGTGAAGATAAAAACAAAACCAAAAACATAATCAAAGTCACATGAATTGATTGAGGAAAGGAATTAATCCCACATCTGGGATTAATTAATCCCAATCCCAGGCATTGGATGAGTTTGAAAGCCATCAAGGCTGGATAACAGGGTTGGCAGATGGGCAGTAGATACATACGACAACACTCGTATAGGAGAAGGTATTACAGAAGCTAGGTGGTCATGTCACTCTTCATTGGGCAATTCTTTAAACTATTTTGGGGTTAAAAAAAGAAGAAGCAAATTGGGGAAAAAAGCAGAAAAGCAGCATGAGACTGCGCACATGGCCAAGCTATGTCCACGTTTCAGAACTTTGGCTTCGGTCTCATTTGACACACACATACCAAGGCGCACACCATCTGCCAGCTCAGGATGCTAAGGTGCCGTACAGTACACCTCTGGAGTTCCCACTCCTGTAGCTGACGTGAGCTTAATCAAGCATGGAGCTGCACAGCTGCCTTTGATAAAGGGACCGAATGAATGACAGAAGTGCTAAAGGAACAGGTATAGGGCTGGCTAGGCAGATGTCTACCAACTGGTGGACTTGAACAGTGCCCAGAAAATGGGAACGATGACAAAGGGACAGAAGGAAGGGGGCAGTGTGCAAATTAGGAGTGGTCTGAGCAAAAGCACAGAAGTGAGTCACCGTAAGGGACACCCAAGACAGAGGGAGTTGTGTTGATGGAGGATTGGAGGAGGGATACCGGAGAATGTGGGAACAAGCTGTGTCAGGCAAAGCCACACAGTTACAAGGGTTCTTCCAGCCTCACTCTTCTGAGCCTACATTTATTTGTCAGTAGAACAGGGATAAACCAATCTACTGATGTTTCTCAAGGATTAAATGAATAAAAACAGAGAGAGCTTCTGGGGTAGTTCAGGTTGCATGCAGACATGTTGGAGACCTTTTAGATCTATTCTTATTATTTGTATTTATGTATTCGTGTATATGTCCATATGAGTGAATTCCATGTGTATGTGGGTGCCTGGAAGGCCAGAAGAGGGCATTGGATCCCTTGGAGCTGAGGCTTGAGGTGGCCCTATGTGGATGCTGGGAATGGACCCCTGGTCCTCTGGAAGTGCAGCAAGCACATCTAACTACTTAGGCATTTCTCTAGCCTCCTTATCAATTTATTGAATAACTTTACTTCTGAGTTCACATCTCAGTCTAGAAACACATGGTAAAGATTTAACTTTATATTTCTGTCAATCCAGGGCTGACCTTCAGTGTAAGAGTCATAATGTCACTCAAATCTATATATTTATTCCTGTCATTAGTACCAGGTCAATAGAGAGATGCTCCCCTCTCTTTCCCCCCCTCCCCCTCTCTTTTTCTCTCTGTGTGTGTGTCTGTGTCTGTGTCTGTGTGTGTCTTTGTGTGTGTGCTGAATCACCTTTGGTTGAGATGTCCTTCTAGCTGGTGAGTCTCTACAATTGAGCTGCCTCCTACTCAGAACTTTTAGGTTTGGAACATTTCCTCAGACTATTGGTACAGCAGGACAGATTACACCACAGCCTCCATACCACAGGGCTTCTAGGAAACTCTCTGAGTCCTTTATCACCTCAGTACTCTGAGGTGACACTCCGAGCACAGAAGGTTCATTCACACGCTTGCATGCTGTGCTACCGTGTGCACTGTCCCTTGGGGTTGGCTTAGATCGCATATTCCCTATACAACACTCACTCACTTTGGTTTTCAGGTTTGCAGTCACATCGAATTCTACTTGGGAACCAGTGACACCAAGCCATCTGGATACTGTCTCCATGCACTGTTCCCTCTGGGGACCAGGCTAGAGAGTCTTTCTCAGAGGAAACAAGGGCCACAGCATCTGAGTGCTCTCTGCTTCACCTTCATCCCCTCTGCTCCCCTTCATTTCTGTCCTTCTTCCCTCCAGCATGAACCAGCTCTCTTTCTTCTCTGTCCACCCTGCCTCATCCATGCCTCTCTGGAAATCTCACATCCTGCCATAGCTGGAAGCTACACAGTTTCTGGACCAACTGTCCATAGGGCCTTAACTCTAAAGTCAAAGCCTGTTTTTCATGATCTCTGATGAACTTTTCTTCTGACAAATTTGAGGTCAGGAGCTGTTGTGACATGGGTATCAATTATTGAAAATATCCTGCAACAGGGTCCCCGACACACCTTTAAATTTACTTTAACGTTGAGAATACCATTCCACCTCTCCATCCACAGGAATGGATAGCTCCTCCTGGCTCTTTTGTCTCTGCATTTCATTTCTGAGGGGCTGCAGTAGACTGGGTTGGAGGTGCTATGGCAAGGTGACCTTGACATCTGTAAAAGGAGGCTCCTGCTGCCCCAGGGGTCATATCCCTGAGGATCCTCTGTAAGTGTCCTTAAGAAATTCAGCAGAAGGTCACCTTAAGCGTCAATCATCAAAGCCTAAGACACACCGCTGACATGACATTTATGTGGCTAATGGCCTGACCCCCAGCCTTTGCCAAACCTACAGTGTAAGGTCTGCAGTCTGAGGCTGCAGGCTTGACAAGCTGCATGCACTCAGATGCCTCCTCGTGCTACTGGGATGTATGGCCCTGCCCTGCTTGCTCACCCTCCATCCCTGGCTCATGCCTTGGGTAAAATGCTCCAGTGATTCTTGTGTTTGTTTCTGTTCTCCTCTCTCTGAAGTTTAGCCAATGCTCTCCTACCCTCCTCCTGACTGCAAGGCCCCAAACAGAAATAACTGTGTTGTTGCTATTTGTGTTTTGTTTTTGTTCTTGACCATGGTGCGGATGAGGTTTGAGCGGAGCAGAACCTTGATTCTTTTTTTCACTAATTGCTTCCCCAGGTGCAGCTCTGAATTTTATTCCTAAAAACAATGCTTCATCAGAAAGCCACTCCCACCCCCAGCTTGTGTTGACTGCGTGTCCACAGGGATGACTTTCTCCCACCACAAGTGCTCACAGGGAAGGACCAGGGAACAAAGACGTCACTCCCCATTAGGCAGAAAGAAACTTGCCTTGTCACAGATGAAAGCCTTCATGTGTTATGGATGCGATAGCCAACTGGCTCCTACTGATTACTTTACCAATGGTCAGTGGAAAAAGAAATCATTTCTTCCTGCTTATCGGGCTACTTTGGTGTTTTTCAGACTGTCAGGCTTCCTGCTGAAAGGTGCCTTTCCTGGGGGTGATAACAACATTCTAGGGGAAAGTAGGAGAGTAGAAAGTCACGGTGGGGTAGAACCTCATTACCACGTGTGACCGAGAGCAATGAGCTGTTTGTACCATGATCATCTTATATATATTCGTATTGTCTCATTATTTTACTCAGTTTCATTTTTCCAGTGCTGACATTGAATTTCAACAGGGCCTTAGCCATGCTAACAGGTGTTCTCCCAGTGAGCTACATTCCCCGTCCTCAGTTTCCATAAAACACAGAGCAGGAACCAACGTCAAACGTGCTGAGCTTTCGCTCATTCTCACCCACTCAAAGCTGACTGTTACTTACTTGAACTTTTACTATGCAGTAAAACAAACAAACAAAACAGCCCACAGGAGTTCCTGCAGTGAGCACAGGTGTCCCCAGACCTCTTCTGTCCTCCTTTTCTGGTGGTGAAAAGGGAAGCTAGCCGCTTTTTACTGGAAGAATAAAAATTCAGGTCACTAAACTATGACTCTCCTATATGAAGAATAGGGCTTCCGAAAAGCCATAAATCACCAACATTTCGTGCAGTTATACTTTCACACACAAAAGGACCCCAAAATATATTTACTTAATTGTGTGTTTATCAATCACTTCCACTGTCTCCTTAGTGCTGTACAAAATGCCCAGAAATGTCTCTCTCAGCATCCTCTCTCAAAGCAAAGCACATGCTTTTAATAAATATTTATCAACAAATCAGACAGACAGGTATTTTTAGTTCAAGGCAACAATCAGACCTGTTAAACATTTCTCAACTCCTCTGAAGATGCCAATAAAGCCAGGACAGAGTATATACACCATGCACAATCTGCCCGACTTAAAATAGTGTGTGGCAAGAATCATCCACGTGGAGAGTTAAGCAATGAAGTTTTCTAAGCAGATGCCCGCTGCGAGAATCAATAACCTCTTCGAAAACCAGCAAATTGGTTTCAAGTGTTTGGTTCACTGATTCCATCCCATGGCTGCAAATAAGAAGCCACCCCCTGAGTGGAAGGGAAGGTGGAGATAAATTCTTGAAAATCCATTCTCGTCAGGATTCTTGTTCTTGCTGCACGGACAGCATTTGCAGTCGTTTCGAGTTTAATTTCAGAAAATGCTCTTTGTGGAGGCTTTGGTTTGTTATTTTTGTTGTTGTTCGGTAGGCTCTGTTTGCTTTTGGCTTGGTTGGTTTTTCATTCTCGTTGTTTTGTTTTGTCATTTGTTTTGTTCATTTGAGAGAGAGTCTCATGTCGCTCAGGCTGGCCTAGAACTCGTAATGTAGTTGAAGATGATCTTGAACTTCTGATCTTTCTGCTTCTCTCTCCTGAGTGTGAATGCTAGAATTACAGGGCGGTGCCCAGTTTAGGCAACGCTACAGATTGAACCAGAGCTTCTTGCAAGCCAGGCAAGTATTCCACCAACCGAACTACATCTCCAGCCTTTATTCTATTGGAATTTTAACAAGGAAGCGTTTTCCAGAGTATATGGTCTTAGCTCATTTCATGAAAATGAAGCTTGACAATGTAATTGCATAACTGAGTATTTTCTCAGTGCTAGCCTTTCCTAAACTTCTCAGCCAGATTATTCTTTCCAAAAGAAAACGAACTCTCTGCAAAGATTTACTGGAAGCAAGCAGCCAATCTTCCGAGCTTTACTCTGGGAATATTTGTCAGACAGCCTGGTGACCAGAAGCAACTTGCTTGTGTCCCTGTCTCCCAGGCAGGCAGCCCATGTCTTCTCCTGTCTTTCTCTTCACTGCCTGGAGATTCTCAACCTTTCTCTTTGGTGATCAATGTCTGTCATCACCTTTGCAAGTTACCTTTACTCTCCTTATCAGGAAGTGTTAGAGCAATCCTGAACCTCTGGAATCTTTCATCTTCTTCCTCTTATCATCAAGTGTTTACAGAAAGTCTCACAAAGCATGTGGTGACTGCTGTAGTCTGAAGGGGAGAGAAATCTTCCCTCAGCAGGGTAGGCTGCCTTCTATGGAGATTTCCATACTCTCAGTTACATATGTAGAGAAGAGGAAGGGTCCCCATGACTCCCTCTGTTCGGTCAGCCTGCCTACCTCATGCTGACTGCCAGAACTGCAGACCTCAGCAATGGATCCGAGGGCCTCTTTCTTCTGTGAGCCTCTGGGAGTTACTTACTGTTGGAGTCCTCTTTCCCTCTACATCCCTGGCCTACCTCTCAAGCTTTAGGAACTTAGACTCCAAGGATTAAACCACTGTCTCAACGATGTAAGACTTCAATAATGACTAGGGAGATGGCTCAGTTAGTAACGTGCCTGAAACACAAGCCTGAAGACCTGAGTTCATAGCCCCAGCAGCCACGTAAACAGTCTAGGCACTAAAGCAATGCATATCTGTGAACTCCAGTGTGGGGAATGAGAAAACAGACAGATTTCTGAATCTTCATTGTCCAGGCTAGCCTGAGCAAATCAGTGGGCTCCAGGTCCAAGGGGAGACCTTATCTCAATAAATAAATAAATAAATAAATATAAATAAACAAATAAATAAATAAATAAATAAACCCGGCACTGACCCCTAGCCCACAAGAGGCAAATACACGTATATATGCTATGTGTGTGCACGCGTGCACACACAGATACACAAGAACACCACTACTGTGACCACCACCACCAATAACAAGAACAAGTTGTTAAATTACCATATGTAAGTTGGCTAGGAGCAAAGCTAACAGTAATAATGCATTATATGCCAATATTCTTCCATCCTTACTTGTAAAAGAGGTATTGTCATTATTAATGATATAGCCCATACTCATATATTCTCTACAAGAGTGGTTCTCAACCTTCCTAATGCTGTGATCTTTTAATACAGTTCCTCATGTTATAGTGACCCCCCCCCTCCAGCCATAAACTTGTCATTGCTACTCCATAACTATAATTTTGCTATGGTTACAAATCATAATGTAAATATCTATGTTTTCCATGGTCCTAGGCAACCTCTCTGAAAGGGTTGTTTAGCCCCCAAAGGGGTCATGACCCACAGGCTGAGAACCACTGGTCTAAAAAAAAAACCTGAATTATGCACCCAGTGTTCGAAAACAAAAGCTGAGTTGAAGACAGCTCTGTTCTGCTCATTTTTTTTCTTGGTCCACCTTTCCATGTGTATATTATCTCAGTGAAACTTGCTGACACTGTTACATAATTACATATACTGTTTGCTGCTGTGACATAGGGACTGAGTGCACAGTCCTATCTTAGCAGGAATCCTCGTGAAAGAGGCCAAACAAAGCTGGATGACAGGAAAAAAAAAAAAGCATTCCAGGAGAAGAAGTAACCTGAATCAAAGTCCCCGAGGAAAGGTAGCTGACAAGACATGGACCTAAGATGAACCCGTATCAGGGTATGGAGAAGGAGGGTTTGAAGGACAAGATGAGGCCAGACAGGTGTGGCACTTGACACAAGAAAAGTAAACACAGTCATTAAAAGTTTCACTTGGAAGTAGTGACGGGACAGCTAGGAAGTTGAGAAGGTCACTGGCCTCGTCAGGAGCTGAATCATGGATAGCAAGGGCGCCTGTCAACAGGCTCCCTAAATATGGCCGTCCTTGGAGTTCTCATAAGAAATGATGGCCAAGTGTTCAAGTGGGAGGAGGCAAGCTCAGGACATGATGAGATAGAAGAACATATCGGACTTGGCAATGGGTGGAGCAGGAAGACAGAACCGCAGAAGCATGACAAACAACATGTGTATCTCACAAACCCTATTTGCACTGCTTGGCTTTTGGCTTTACTGTTTAACATTATCTGTGGTGAGTTCAGATATTTATTATTTTTCTTTCTTTATCTTAAGGAGAGAAAAAAAAAAAACAATCTTCCTATTGCTTCAAAACTAAGAATGGACAAAGCCCCTGGGTACTGATTAACCAGTGCTCTGAAATCCAAATCCATTCGAATACTACAAGAATCCCTGATAATTTGTTTACAAGGTTTTGGGTTTCTTGTTTATTTATTTTGGTGCTGAGGGACAACCCAGAGCCGTGGGTATGATAGGCAAGTTCCCCATCACTTAGCAAGAACAATCTCCAGTCAAATTCATCATTTTAAAAACATTTCTGATCATTATTTTTCTGCCAAGTATAATCTCCTTCATTGAAATGGGAAATCTGGATGTTTGACATAATGGAGGATTTTTTTGGCACAAAGATGGGAAAGCAACTTGAATCCATTTTAATACGAAAGGGAATTTATTATAAGAATATAAAGGTGTCTTGCAGACACTGTAGAAACACAGACAAAGCAGAAATGGGTTGGAATGCCTCTGGATTCTCACCCCATTTTTGCCTGTTCTTCCCTGTGTGGTGATGTCTGCTTCTCAGCTTTGGAAGGTTGGCTTCCCCTACTATTCACGACCAGGCTGGTTAGAAAGAACTCCTGCCTTTTATGTGGTCTGGGCTTAGCCACATAGACCAGCTCTCAGTTTCTCAATCTTAAGAGGTGAATATGACCCTGATACAATACAGTTTACCTCTAGTCAGTTAAGTGTGAGCGGGGGTTGGGGATGCAGGAGTTCAGGGAAGAACTAGCAAACACCAAGTTCGAGTTTCCAGAGAAAGGAGAATTGTTATAAACTTGGCAAAGGGCCCACATGGAGAAGGAGGGAAACAATCGCTTCTTTGCTTCAGTGAGCTTGTTAAGCAACAACCACGTTCCTGAGCTGGGCCAGGCTTATAAATATGAAACTTACTGAAGAAAAAAAAAAAAAGCCCTCTACCTTCAGAGTCTGGAGAGACGCTTAGCAGCTAAGATCAGTTGCTCTTCTTCCAGTGAACCTGACGTTAGTTCCCAGCACTTACATCAGGTGGCTCACAATGAGTGTTGTGAAAAGCCCTGTAACTCCAGGTTGAGGGGATTGAACATCTCTTCTGACCTCAGGCACCTTCAAGTTTGCGCTTGCGTGAGTACACACACACACACACACACACATACACCACACTTACACATGTACATAAATAACAAACATTTCAAAACTGACAAATTGTACTTTCAGAAACATGTAACAGGCAGCATAGGAGCTAAGCCTCTGTATGTGGTCCCTGGCCTACAGTGCACACCTAAAAAGCTGTAGTGTACTACAGAGAAATGAGCATCCGTGATATACACACTCTGACTCTGGCAACAACATCAACCATCACCTTGAACAGAAAAAAAAAAAAATCCAAAACAAAACAAAAAGGTAAAGACTTAAAGATTTATCCCTAGTGGCTGTTAGATGCTAACAAAGAAGGAAGGCATAAAATCCAACATGTAGACTGCAGAGAACTTTAGTATCTCTGTTCACTGACATCCACCCATCTGCAAAGAAAAAGGCTTCTTTCTATACAATTGTTAGTGGGAAACAGAGAAGCAAAAGGCTCTGACATCATGCCAGCAAAGGTGCTAGATTAAGCCCAGATTGCATGCTTAGACTACATCAGAATTTGAATGTAAAGACCAATCTAGTCCACAGAAGCTCTGTGATTTAAGGCGATCGGGATGAGCAGTTATGTACCTATCTATCTTCCTCTATAAAGTCTGTTCAGTAGAGAGAGATAAGAATGGACAGGAACTCAAAGTCTATAGTTAGAGAATGAAGCCCAGAGGAGGCAGTCCACACCAGTGTGTGGATTTGTACTGAGGTAAGGATGTGGAAACCTATGGGAAGCAGACCTGACAATAAGTCAGGGAGATGTTGTGGTGAGAGATAAGGCTGTCCTCAGACAGAAGCCTTCTACTGAGGGCTCGTAGGCACCATAAAACAAGTGACAGCCGGTGGAACAAAGGGGACATATGTAAACAGGCTAGTCCAGGAAAAGACGGGAGATCCCAGCCCTGTGCTTTGATAACCAGGTGATAGCCTACAGGCTGTCTGTTGCCAATCCACCCCAATACAGGATGTGGCGGGTTTCTCACTCTACAGATTAAACTGTGTTTAATCTTTACTTTCCAAACAACACTCAGGCTGGGGGGTGGGGGTGGGGTGGGAGGGGCACCTAGTTACTGTACAAGCTTTGACCCACAAACAAGAAAAGTTCTTATTATTCCGTCAGCTTCCTTGTCCATCAAATCACCCTGCCCTCATATTGCCTCTCAAATGCTTTTATGCTTCCTTTTATGATGTTATAGTCAGATCACTTGTCTCTCAGGAAATCTTTAATCTCCTTTTCAGTTTATCCTGTACTGGGGCTACAATCAGATTTGATTTTTTTTGTTGTTGTTGTTCTCAGATTTCAGTGAAGAAGTTCCATTCGTGTGTGTGTGTGTGTGTGTGTGTGTGTGTGTGTGTGTGTGTGCGCGCGCATCTGAAATCTATAGTGTGCTCTTTTGAACATTAACCTGTAGTTTCAATTTGATCCCAAATGCAGAACCGGGTTATCATGCTACTTTTGATTGAGCAGATAATTAAAGCAGCATGCAAATCAGCACTTGACTGAGTCCGCTCCCATTTCACTCAAAGATGCTGCCTCCGTGGTGGGAAGTTTTACCCAAGAACGCAAAAATTATCTTTAAGAGGTCAAACATACAGATCAATGTAACAGCTGAGGACATGGCTGCTCCAAGGTATGGTTGAGGGCAAGGATTTTTACTGTAGCTATGAAGGAGAGAATGGCCCAGAGGTCTACGGAGGAGTCCAGAGTAGAGAAACTAGTAGACTAGGCCAACATACTGGATGGAGCCATGAGAGGCAAGAGAGGAGAAGAGCGAGAGAGCAAGTCAAAGGGAGTGCAGGCAAATGAGACAGGGCAAGAGAGAGGGGACTAAGAGAAAGACAAAGAGAGCACACAGCTTGAAACAATGTAGCTATAAGGGAAGAGGAGCTGGGGGTGGGGAGGAAGGCTTAGGGTAGGAATGGGTGAGAAGAGCTGAGAAGAGCCACACATTTGTGATACTGAGGAAGTCTGGAAACCAGCATACACTTCAGTATACTAATTGCCATCTCACAAAAGAGTCGCTTCCTTGGAGGGGTTGCTTTTTAACCTGTTGATTTATTTTATTCCCATTATGTTCAAAGTAAAATTATAGCAAAAAAAAAAAAAAAAGTAATAGTATACAGAAGACATAATAACAGATTGTGGTGGTTTGAATGTGCTTGGCCCAGGGAACGGCACTATTTGGACAAATGGCCTTGTTGGAGGAATTATGTCACTATGGGTTCCGGCGTTAAGACCCTCATCCTTGCTGCCTGGAAGCCAGTCTCCTCCTATTTGCCTTTGGAACAAGATATTAAATTCTCAGCTCCTCCTGTGCATGCTGCCTGGATGTTGCCTTGTTCCCACCTTGATAATAATGGACTGAACCTCTGAAACTGTAAGCCAGCCCCAATCAAATGTCGTCCTTATAAGAGTTGCCTTGGTCATGGTATTTGCTCCCAGCAGTAAAGACCTAACTAAGACACAGATGGACTTTTAAAACTTTTATCTGTATGTTTAATACAACTGAACAGAGAAAGAGACCAAGAGTACATACACCTTGACAAGATGTGTTTGTAGAAAGGAAGACAATGAGCATTTTAAGTTTTGTCTTTTTTGCATTTATAAAATAGGTATATATAAAGTTATATAAATCAGAGCTCTTATTTAAAAGATGTGATGAGTTAAATGAATAAGGAGAGTATTTGGGGGGTAAAGATAACTGTTACACTACATCTCCAATGTTGAATTGCCTATGTGCTAATAAGAGTCCTATAAGCACAGATAGCTGGGTCTAGATAAGTAGTTTTCAATTCTTGTAATCTGTTAATTAGCATGAATAATGTCCTTTTCCAGTTGTTCAAAGACAATTAAATTTAGGAGAAGATTAAATTTTTTCTTTTTATATATTGCCTTAAGCCTCATATCTATCTACCTGTGCTTATTTCTAGAAGGTCTATGAATAGACATTGCATTAACATATGAGTAGCAAATGAATATTTGGAGCAAAACTTACAAATCTAAGTAGCTAAAAGTACTTGTCTGAGAGTATTGATAATTGTGCTTGGTTAAAAAAAAATTAAAAATGAGATATTGGGAGCGATGTCTTTGCAGGTAAAGCTTAGTTGCTGCCAAGCCAGATGTGTTGAATAGGAATGACCCCCATAGGCTCATAGGTTTGAATGCTCATGCACTAGGAGTGGCACTATTTGAAAGGATTAGGAGTTACAGTCCTGTTGGAGGAAGTAGGTCACTGGGGGTGGGATTTCAAAAGCTCATGCCAAGTCCAGAGTTTCTTTATGGGCCAATGGCTCAGGATATAGAACTGTCTGTCACCTACTTCTCTAGCACCATGTCTGCCTGCATGCCACTATGCTTCCTGCCATGATGATAATAGACTAAACCTCTGAAACCGTAAGCAAGACCAAATTAAATCATATCTTTTGTAAGACTTACCATGGTCATAGTATCTCTTCATAGCAATAGAACATTAAGACAGCAGATGAATGAGTTTGATGCCAAGAACCCTCATAGAAGACAAAGAAAACTAACTTTTGCCAGCTGTCCTCTGACTTCCATACATAATACATAGGCTGTGGTTTGTGTGTGTCCATGGATATTCTCTCTCTTTCTCTCTCTCTCTCTCAATATCTCTCTCTCTCTCTCTCTCTCTCTCTCTCTCTCTCTCTCTCTCACACACACACACACACAGAGAGAGAGAGAGAGAGAGAGAGAGAGAGAGAGAGAGAGACATACACAGAGCCTGAATATATGTAAAAAAATAAACAATTATTTTCTGACTTCCAAATATTGTAAAGTTAACAAGGAGACCTGGACTGAGTTCCAAGGTAGATCTTCATTCGATTTTTCTGTTAATTGCTGTGGTGGTTTGAATTAGAATGTCCTTATAAGCTCCTGTGTTTGAACCTTGGCCTCCAGGTGGTGGCACTGTCTGGGGAGGTTTACACGGTGTAGTCTTGTTGGAGGAAGTACAGCCATGAGGATGGGTTTGAAGGCTCTTAGCTTCTTCCAGCTTCCAGTTCACTATGTTTGTTTCATGTTCCCTTCTCCTGCCACCCTGCCACCATACTTCCCCTGCCAGTATGGCCTCTCCCTCTGGAACCATATGCCAAATAAACTCTTCCTTCTATGAGTTGCCTTGGTCATGGTGTTTTATCACAGCAGTAGAAAGGTAACTAACACAATAGTGAACCCTACACTATCTTTTGATATAGGGTTTTTCCCTGATCCCAGAGCTAACTGATTGGATAGATCACTAGCCAGCAAGTTCCTGGATCCACCTTCCAGCACTAGGGTAAAAGACAGCTGTGCTGACACCTGGCTTTTATGTGGGTGTCAGCGATTTGAACCCAGGTTTACATGCTGTGTGGCAATTACTTCACTGACTGAGCCTGCAACCCCATTACTAAGTCTTAGTGGATGAAGACAATGGGGAAAAGCATTAAGTGTCTTAAGAAGAGTAAGAACAACACACATAAAGCAGAAGCTGTTACCCACGTGAGTCTGTGGAAGCGTCAATGAGAAGTTCTTTGTTGAGTTACTCTACAAAAGTCACGACAAGTGAAGATCAGCAATGTGATGCAAGGCCAACCAGTGCCAGAGCATCTTCAGTGGAGACTTGTGAAGCAGCGCAGAGAGCCAAAGCACCCTTGTCCCAGGTCTGTGGTCATATTTATACTCTTTCTAAATGTCATGTGTCCTTTCATGTGCCTCCTTCAGCAAAACATTCTCTCACCTGTGTCTGCTTCAGCAAAACATTCTTTCACATGTCTGCTTTAGCAAAACACTGATTCACCTGTCTGCCCCAGCAAAAGATCGTATGACGTAACTGAGTTTCCAAAGAAACCAGAGATTTCCAATTGAATGCTTTCCATCTGGATGTGGGAAATGATCAATTTACATCAAAGAAATGTGGGCAGAGGCAGGGAACTATGCTGAACCTGACCCATAAAAACCACCAGGTATGCAGGTGTGGTGCTACATACCTTTAATTCAGTACCCTGGAGGAAGAGACAAGTCGATCTCTGTGAGTTTGAAGCTACCCTAGTCAACAAAGCAAGCTCCAGTTCCATCAACGCTATGTAATGAGAAAAACAATCAAAGATAAAAATAACAACAACAACAACACCTACCAGCTGAAGGGCCGAAGAGTAAGAACTGAAGTTCTGTAGGAAGATAAAGCCATAAAATGAAAGCAGTCTGCATCCGCAGATCTCTGTTCAGGTGAAAAATGTCAGACCAGAACCACCAGCAACACATTCTCACAAGGAAGGAGATACAGCCAAGCCTCTGACATTTACATATTGGTTATGCCAGTCAGCTAACCTAGTTAATGCATTTGCTTCAACTTGAAGCCACAAGTGCTTAGGACATAGCCCAGCACTGCCAGCTTTTTCAGATAAACTGCTTTAGAAAAATCTCTGGAGTGATCACTGACCTTTCCGAGGTCACAGAAGCACCATTTCTAACAGAAAATTGGGAATATGAATAACACCCTTAAGATCACATCTGAACTGGTACATAAGAAGTCAGTACATTCCTTTGAACTGTTTACCACATGCATGCCTGTTGCCGATAGAGGCTAGAAAAGAACATAGGATCTACTGGTGCTAGAGTTATATAGACATTTATGAGCTGTCATATGGGTGCCAGGATCGAATCCAAGTCCTCTGGAAGAATACCCAGTGCTCTTATGGCAGAAGTATTTCTCCTCCCCCACAAATGTACTTGAAAAGGTCAGTCAGTTTTCACTTCTATGTGTGATCTGTGTATACATTATCAATTAGAGAAATACTACTAGTTCAACCATTAGCCTATGAGAAAACATGCATAAGGCTTGCAAACACAAACACATACACATACACACACACACACACACACACACACACACACACACACACACACAC
>JANHMN010000003.1:153856394-153899270 GCA_030674055.1 Rhabdomys pumilio
CTCTCTCTCTCTCTCTCTCTCTCTCTCTCTCTCTCTCTCTCTCTCTCCCCTAGTCCATTGCCTAGGAATCCTAAAAGCCCCACCTCAGTCTCCCTGCCCTGGCATTAGCCACTGGCAACTTTATTTACCTATCAAAACCAACTGGGGGTAGGGTGCTTCAATGTTTTACTGCAGACATGCAGATTCCTGGGTAATTTGGGGGACCAAATTAACCTAAGTAGCATTAGACCAAATCCACAACAGACTACAACAGCTGAGGAAAGAATCTGTTAAGCTTGAGATTCTCAACAAAACTCTCCAAAGTTGAAGAAAACAAAACCTGTAAGGTTTAAGAAATAAAACCAGAATTTAATAGAATATGACAGAGATAATCATAGAAGACAGACAGACAGACATGAACATAAAGAAACACTTAGGAGGCAGAGGCAGGCAGATCTCTGAGTTTGATGACAGCCTGGTCTACAGAATAAGTTCCAGGAGAGCCAAGGCTACATAGAAAAATTCTTTCTGGGAGAAATGAAAACAAAAGCAAGGAATCAATAACGCCTAAGAAATTCTTGTCAGC
The DNA here is from genome assembly GCA_030674055.1 of Rhabdomys pumilio. Classification (NCBI taxonomy): domain Eukaryota; kingdom Metazoa; phylum Chordata; class Mammalia; order Rodentia; family Muridae; genus Rhabdomys; species Rhabdomys pumilio. Next base: position 153,856,960 of record JANHMN010000003.1, read on the forward strand.
ACAAAGTCACAGTTCTGTGAAGCTCAGAAAATGCTGACACCAAGCAGGATTAAAACAAACAAAACACCATCAACAACAACAAAAACAAAAACTTTTTTTTAGGTAGACTTTAGGTAGACATATTTCTTTCAGTGTAGAAAATTCTTATGTATAGATTCTAATATAGAAAATTATACTGAAAGAAGCTACTAATATAGAAAATTATACTGAAAGAAGCTAAAGGAGGCATTTTTTTTCTTCCCACAGAGGACAGCAAAGATAAGAAGTGTGTCTGATGTCTCTGAAAACCCATACAAACTAGAAAAGTAGAATAACTATTTCTGGTGTTGAGAGAAAAGAGTGACCAAATTAGAACTCTGAGCCACTCCAATTCCAGTTCTTCTGGGATAAAGAAAATATAAGCATTTTTTCTTAAACAAAATTGTAAATAAACTAGCTTTCTTGGGCTGATGAGACCACTCGAGAGGTAAGAATGCTTGTCATACAGACCTGGTGACTTGAACTCTATCTTGGGGTTACACAGAGGATGGATGAGCGAATTGAGTTCCACAAAGTTTTTCTCTGACCGCCACATAAGTCATCGTCTAAGTTGTTTTCTTCGTAGTCATCACAGTGTGTGTGTGTGTGTGTGTGTGTGTGTGTGTGTGTGTGTGTGTGTCCCTGCACATCATTCACAACATATATATACAATAATAACATTCAAAAGAGAAATGTTCAGCTTCCAAGGTCCTTTATAGTTTCTGATGTATAGCTCGCAAACATATTCTCCCTTCTACAAGCTACCTTTTCACAGTGCTGAATGTTTTCTTTGCTATGCATAAATGTTTTAATTTAAGGATGTCCCAATCAAAATCCTAACAAGTATGTTGTGGATCCAAACAAACTGATTCTGCAGTTTATATGAATAGATAAAGGATCAATAATACTCAACACAATATCAACACAACAGAAGAGAGCCAGAGGACAGACACAGGAGACTTCAAGGCATAGTATAAAATTATGACAATCAAGGCAATGGTATTTGGTGAAAGAAGAAAGAAATGAATCAATGAAGCAGAATAGAACGCCAGTAATGGACTCGCAGACATATAGACAACTAATCTTTGAGAAAGAAGTAGGTGCAATACACTGTGGAAAAGAAATGATTTCAATGGATTACTCTTGAGCAACTGGGAATTCATGTGCAAAACATTTTTCTTTTAAAGAATCTAGTCATACGTTTACTCTCTTCACAAAATGAGCTCACATAGATACAGAACTACACACACAAAAGCATAAAACTCTTTGAAGGTAAGAGAAGAAAGTCTGGATGCCTTTGAATTTGAAAATTATGTTTTAGGTAAAACATAAAGTAAAAAATTTGCAAAAAGAAAATGGTTAATAAGACAGTTTGTTAAAAACTAAACTCATCTGCTCTATAAGAGATATTAAAAGATCATTAGATGAAAAAACACAGAGAAAATGCTTAGGCAAGACATGTGATAAAGATCTAATATGTCATCAGAAACACATACTATGATGGTTTGGATATGTATGGCCCCTATAGACACATGTGTTTGAATACTTGTCCCATAGGGAGTGGCATTAGGAGTTATGGCCCTGTTGGGGTAGGTGTGGCCTAGTTGGTGAAGTGTGTTACTGTGTGGGCAGGGTTTGAAGTCTCCTATGCTCAAGCTATGACGAGTGTGGCACACAGTTCCTATCTGCTGCCTGAAGATCAAGAGGCAGAAAGAACCCCCTGTTCCTCCAGCACTATGTCTGTTTGCACGCCGCCATGATTCCTGACACGATGATAATGGACTATACCTCTCAACCTGTAAGCCAGCCTCAATTAAATGTTTTCTTTTTTAAGAGTTGCCGTGGTTATGATGTGTCTTCACAGCAACGAAAACCCTAAGATACATAGCACTCATACATTCAACAATGTGACAACTTCACTCAAAATGTAACCCAAACACATAAACACACATCAGAGAAGGCATATAGATGACAAATAAGCTTATGAGAACATGCTCAAGATCCCAATCATGCAAATTCACTACCATCGCACTTCCCTTAGAATAGCCCAAATCCAGCACCTCGAATACACCTAAGGCTTCACCAAGGCGTGGAACAGCAAAGTTCTCATTCCTCACTGGTGAGCAATATAAATTGGTACAGCTCCTTTGGAAGGCAGTTGGACAGTTTTCTACAGAATTAAGTCTACTTTTATTTCAAACTTCAGCAATCATGGTTCTCACTATTTACCCAAAAGAATAAAAAAAAAAAGTTTATGTTCACATGTGAATATACACATGAATGCTTATAGCAGCTTCACCCTGAATGAGAAAGGAACCGAGCTCTCCTTTAGTAGGAGGATGTGTGAATACATCCTGGAGAGATGGCCTAGTAGCTACGAGTTCATACTGCTCTTCCAGAACACCCAGGTTCAGTTCTCAACACCCACACCGGATGGCTCACAACCACCTAGAATACCATCTCAAGAGGGATATAACACCTCTGGCTTCAATGAACCACAACACATAGCCATAACCACACCTCACACACACACACTCACAGACACACACACACACACACACACACACACACACACTCAGACACCCACACATACACACAAACACAATCACAGACACATACACACACTCACACTCACAGACACACACATACACACTCACAGACACACACATACACACACACAATCACAGACACATACACACACACATTAAAAACACACACACACACATACACATACACACACACACACACAATCACAGACACATATACACACACACACACACACACACACACACACACACACATTAAAAATAATAAAATATCTGGACAATGGAGTATCATTTAACACCAAGAAAGAGATGAAGCAGAAAGCTATAACATGACAAGGAGCAGACTTAGGAAGCTTGTACTTAGGAAGTGTGAGAAGTTACTTGAACATATCACATGATTTCAGCTTTATGACCTTGTGGCAAAATGATAGAAACAATTAAAGATCATTGATTTCCAGAATTATGGGGAAAGAGACATCTGTTATTAGGTATTAGGATGCTGAATACCTATCACTGTATGTCTAAATCCATGGTACACACAGTAATAATGAAACCTAGTAAAGTGTAGATAATGGGAATGTTATCTACATTCCTGTCGGCTAGTAGAGTCTCGCCAGTTGCCATTTGGTGGGGAGAAAGATTATGAGGGAGGCTATAAAAGCATAAGGTTGTGGGGTATGTGGGAAATCTCTATCATCCACTCAATTTTGCTATGAATATAGGACTCCAAAAACCAACGTCTTTCAATACTTTACTAGGAGCTGGACATAGTGGCTTACAGCAGTCATCCCATCACTTGAGAGACTGAGACAGCAGGATTGTCACAAGTTCAAAGCCAACCTAGGTACATAATGATTTCCACACCAGCCTGGCTAAAGAGTGATACTGTCTTAAATAAATAAATAAATAAATAAATAATAAACAAACAAACAAGCCTTTTTTTTTTTTTTTACTGAAGAAGATTCAAGGAGCCAGAGTTTCTTGGGGTAAATGAGTCTATGTGGCTGAGTCTCCTTGCTTGAGGGCTCCTTTCCAGTCATGCTCATGGGTTAATGATTAATATAGATTTATTTGAAAATCTGTGCAGAGACTTCTGACCATGATAAGGAAACAAGCAGCCACCGGACTCTATTAGGAATTTCCTATTCACACTTCTTACTCCTCGCTAAACAACTTGTCACCTGTGACTACTATTTTCAGTGTTACCCATATAGCTGTAAAGCTGACACCTACTGAAGGGATTGACAATGACCTTGTGTAACCCCAGGTAGACTGGGAGCTACTTCTGCTGCCCTTCTCTCCTGGACCAAGGACTGTACGTAAATCAGGATGCTGCTGAGTGACGTAGCAGTCATCACTCAGGCAAAATTTTCAGTGGGGTAAACTCTTGATAATTACCCAACCACTTGTAGTGTTTACTACTTAATCCTCCCCAGGGGCCTGTTTGCTACAGCTGACCACAGGGAAAAAAGTTCAGCCAGTGACCACAAGAGAGAATCAAGTTCATAGGAAAGCTAGAAATTGGATCCATGGAACCAATGAATCAGATGGCTGGCCCTCTCTGGTCAGAAGACGGTTAGGATTACACAATTGCAAACTAAGATCTGGTGCCATAAACACAACTGAAAACGGAATTTAAGTTGTCTGACTTCTATTTTTAGGGACAACTAGAAGATGCTTTTTGATTAAGTGATTAAATGTTTGCTTTATTTTATTTTATTTTATTTTATTTTATTTTATTTTATTTTATTTTATTTTTGCAGGTATCTGTGTAAGTGCATGCCACAAGCATGCAGTTGCCTCCAGAGGCCAGACAATGACATTGGCTCCTGGAAGTATGAGTCACAGGTATGCTGCCTGACATAGCCTTCTTAGCCACTGTGCCATTTCTCCGGCCCCCCAAATGAGTGATTAAGAGCTATTAAATATGTTGTTAATAAACTAAAGTGACTGTACAGCCAAAGCTTAACCAAGAATTTATTCTGCTTTCCTAAGTGACTCACTACCAAACAATTCTTGCCAGTGTTTGCTCACTCCCATTGGGCATGCCCCATATGCAAACAGAATCCTTGCAATCCTTGCAGGCCTTTGGAAAGGTGCTGAGAAAGAACCCTTAACATTGTGGATTTGAGTCAGGTTTGTAATTACCATTATTTTTTTTCTTAATTATAAGTTCCTCTTACTTTAACATCTTTGGTGTGGAGTTAGTTTGATACAGGTTGTTAATGAGTTCTGCTCTTTAGTCTACTCCCTGCCCTGTGCTGAGGTCTTCACATGCTCCTTCTTTATCCTTAAGATTTTCTAGAAACAGGTATTACCTCATTATCCTTAGGACCCTTTAGAGACAGATATTACCATACTTATTCATAGCTGGAAAAACTAAGGAACAGAGAAGTAGATAGCTCATCTAAAAATCACACAGCAGGCTATCACAGAGCTAGCGTTGAACTTACAGTCTTTTCTGTAGTTTGGGGATTAGTTTGCTAAATATTATTGTAAAAGATCAAATATGAAAGTGGAGCTGTCTTGGTTGATCATATGAGCGCTACTGAAATCCACTGTTGGGGACCCAAAGAAGGCATAGGCATTAGACAAACAAATAAACACGACTGTGTTACAATATAACTTTATTGACAAGTACAGGAAGTCAATAAGACTTAGAGTCATACCCACTACACCATTCACAGTTTCTTTCTTAGCTTCACCAGAATACATATGGATCAGGAGGATGAAATGAATTAACAGCCACAGTAAGGCACAAAGACATTGCAATTCAAACATTATTCAACTATACCTTTACTAGTAAAAAAGATATAAAACACACACGTGCGTGGCAACACTTTCATTGGTGATTTGAGGAAGATTTGCTTGCTTTTTTTTTTCCCCTTAGAGTTGTAACATTATCAGAGAGCGTGTCAGGTTTATTTGACTGTTTAAACTTATATTGCAATATTCTAGGACATTACATCATTCATCATTAAGCCCATTATTTTAATCCTTTGCTTTTGTTGTTTTCTTGCAAGACAGGGTTTCTCTGTGTAGCGCTGACTGTCCTGAAAGTCACTGTCAACCAGGCTGGCCTCGAACTCAGAGGCCCACCTGCCTCATTATCCCCCTAGTGTAGGGGACAATGGACCCTGCCAGGACACTTGATAAGGCTGAGTGGGTTCAGAGTCCCCAGCACCGAGGCACCCATCTGAGACAGTAGGCAGCTCCCTGTTCCCTACCAGGTTCCTGACCTGGAACACGTGTCACACTTCCCACAGAGGAAACGTGACCTGTGGTCTCGTAGCTCAGAACAGAGCTCTCCATTGTCTCTTTCCTCAAGAACTGCAGTGGAGGGGATGAAGAAGGCCTTCGCTTACAAAGCTGCACTGCCAAAATCTCCCGAAGAAGACTCCCCTGCCCTCCCAGACAATTGCTGCTAAGCTAAAAACTTTCACCAATGAGCTAAGCCAGAGTTCTCCTACCCCCCCCAGCCCCAGCCTCCTTGCAGGTCCTTGGGCCCCCTTCTTTCCCCACTCCATGGATGCCCTGGAGCCTGGGAATCCCAGCTTTCACCACTCACGTCATAAGCTGCATTTTACCAACCCCTGAGCGGTGTATCAGTGCTCTGCTGGAGCCCAGCACCCAACAGCAGCCGCACAGGGTGAACACAGTCTAAGATCTCCAAGTTCTGCCTGCCCAAGTGGCCATTCCCACACTGCAAAGGCGGGGGCAGAATATGAAACCACACTAGTGCTGAGATTAAAGGTGTACACCATCGTGCCCAGTATAAACTCATTATTTTAAAGGAAGTACACAATTCACATAGGTTTTGGTCCTAATGCTTTATCTAATCTAACTGGAACATGTGAAGTAGGGAAGCCAAAGGATATTTCGAGTTGCTTAGGGTAGCTGTAGTCATGAACTGTTGGTACCCCTCTATGCTGAAGGAAGGAGATTGGCTAAGCTTCCACAGCCCAACTGTGTCTGGAGATTTTAAGAGGTGGGAACAGGCACTGTAGCATCTTATTGTGGTTGGCAATCGTCCAATGCAGTGGTTCCTGCTAGGGTCTGAATCGGGCTTTTCCCAAATTCATAAATCGAAGACTGAATCCTTTTCAGAATATGTTCAGAGATAAGTCTTTTAAGGAGATGGTTAAGGTTAAATGAGGCCAGTACAGTAGGACCTAAATTCAGTAAAAGCCTTGTCCTTAGAAAAAGGCAAGATACCGTAGCATGAGTGTTCCCAATGTGTCCTTCCTTCTTCCTCCCTCCTTGCCTACCTCCCTGACCACAAGCAAACACAATATCATGTACAGGCATGGAGTTATGACAGACATCTGTAAGCTAGGAAGACGAAGCCTCACTAGAAATTGTAGGTCTGGGGTCGTTCAGAGATTCAACAGTCTGACTCAAATTTTGGTTGATTTTATTAAATACCCACAAATACCCATGGCACCAGAACTGGAATTCAGAGTGCTCCCAAGATGCAGCACCTGGCCATACCATTCTAGGGCTTATAAAGTCAAAAACCACAAGATGACATGTATTCTGTCCATGTGTAGGCAGGGCTAATTTTAACATATATATCTTGCAGCTGTCCCAGTCAGTACAAAAGCAGAAATAACAGTTAATCTCATGACCTATTATCTCATTAGAACAGCAAAATTTACAAGATCAGTCAATATAAGAATAGTTTTTTACATCTGGGGAAAAGGGGAAGTGGATTGCTAGAGGAAAGCCTGTACAAGACTTGTGAGTTAGAGGAATTTTTTTTTCTTTTTGGTCTCTCAAGTATGGTAAGTCTAAATGCAATGTTAACCATCTCATTCCCAACTCTCTTTCTACATTAATTTTGGCTTTCTAGATTCCAGAACTCCTAGAAAGAATATTTGTCATTGAAGCCACCCAAACTAGTCTTTTCTTATGATAGCTCCACCTGAAAATTTTTCAAAATTTGAATGCATATGCATTCACATAACTAACTAACTAACTAACTAACTAACTAACACACACACACACACACACACACACACACACACACACACACACAGAAATTTAGTAACATTTTATGATTTTACCAATCATAACAACACGTAACTGGGTGAAAACCTATACATATATTTGAGGGAGGGATGTAATGTCACATTTAGCCTGCAGATAATACTAATCAGTTCTCACAGCCAATTCCCTTACAATTATACTTCCATAGAGCTCCTGGCATGCTCAGTCACTGAGATAGGAATCCTACCCCCAGCTTCTTCTGAGTCAAATTATATTAGCATTGCTTTCCTAAGTCCCTCTTCCATAGCTCTCTCCTTGACTGAGGACAAGAATGACTCATGTCAATCATTGTTAGAGGAAGTTCCAGGCATAGGCAAGAATGAGGTGGAGCTAGGGAAGAGTCATAACATTAAAAGCGGGCTGCCTTGCTGCCACTTAACTGGCCACTTATCAGTCTCATTTGCTGCAGACTGGAGCATCACAGGGAAGGAGGATCAACTTCTTTATCCTAAAGCAGTGGTTCTCAGCCTTCCCAATGCTGCGATCCCTTAATACAGTTCCTCATATAGTGGTGACCCCCAACCACAAAAGTATTTCATTGCTACTTCATAACTGTAATTTTCCTACTGTTATGGGTCATAATATAAATTTCTGATTTGCGGGATATCTGATAGGTGACCCTAACAGAAAGGGTCATTTGACCCCCAAAGGGGTTATAGCCTACAGGTTGAAAACCTCTGTCTTAGACCTCGTTCTATTCCTTGTGGCCTTTATGATTGAAGAGAATAATTATCACTGTTGAACACAAGAAAGGTAGTGGAAGATGACACTGAGGGTGGGCTGTTTCTGTGAAGAACCTAACTGTATTGCTGTCTGGAAGAAAGTGGAAGACTTTGTACTAAAGAAGCAGTTGAATACTGTAAGTGTCTCCTAAAAGATGGTTCTAAGAGGATTCTGAAAGACACGGTCTGATTTGGAGGGTTTGCTCCGCATAGGAACAAAGAGAAGGGTACCCTCAGGGCAAGACCCCACACAGCTCAATTTCCAACTTGTAAAAGGGAGCATAAGGTGTTTCCGACCTCAGAAAGCAAGCAAAGAAAAGAGAAGAAAAGTACTAATGTGATTAAGGGGGCCAGGGCCCACCCTAAGCTGGCAGCCTACACCAGGCAGCATCAGCCTGTAGTACATGAGGATGCAAGAGGAAAGGGTTATGGATTCTTCTTCTACAATTTGAGAGAGCCACTGAAGTCAGCCATTGTGTGGCGGAGGAGTCTCTCCAGGAAGGCCCTTGGGAGGCCATAGTGTGAAGCTGTGAATGGGAAGCCTAGGAACCTCAAGATGTTGAAGATGCCAGAACAGTGATAAATCTCTCCAGGGGATCTGCAGACAAGAAGTGGAATTGCCTCCAAGAAAGAGAAATGCCATAGTCATCAAAGCTGGGGAAATAGAACCACCTAAGTCCTTAACAGCAGACTCTGAGCGGCAGGATTTGGTGTCAGCCCTAGTGGGTTTGGGTTTGACTTTGGTCTGGTATTTTCTCACTATATCCCAATTCCTCCTTCTTGGAATAACAGTGTATTCCATGCTGTTATGTATCAGAGGTATGAAACTTGATTTTTTTTTTCCTTTTTACAACAGGTTACAACTAAGAAATTGCCTTGAGTCTCAGACATGACTTTGGACATTTAAAGAGTGTTGAAACTCACAAATACTATAGGGACTAAATGGAGTTTGACTAAATACATTTTGTATTATGACATGGTTTGAGCCTATAGGGGTCCGGTAGCGGCATGTGTTGTCTTAAATGAAAAATTCCTTCATAGGCTCAGGTATTTGAACAGTTGGTCTCCAGCTGGTACACTGGGATGTTTAGGAGTTAAGGCCTTGCTGGTGGAAATATATCCTTGGGGATGAGGGGGAACAGGGGTTGAAAATGAAGTCTAATCTTACTTCCAATTCACTCTGCTTCATGCTTGAGGTAGAAGATGGCTCAGCCTGTCCCTTGCTGCCATGCCTCCCTCCATGATGGACTCTGACACCTCTGAAACTGTAAACCCAAATAAACACTTCCATCTATAATTTTTCTTGATCATAGTATTTTATTTTTATCACAGTAACAGAAAGGTAACATATATAATAAATAACAACCTCTTTGTGGTCCTCTGTTGGAGATGGGAATCTTGGGAATTGCATTGTTACCACTCCTGCTTTAATTGTGATGAAGCCATTCGAGAACCATTTCCCAGATTATTGTTAATAACTGTGCTAGATGCTAATCACTGATGGTCTCCATTATATTAATGTCACTTATAACCTCTCACTCTGCCCCATGACTTTCAATGTTTCCCACTCTTACTCTCAGCTCACCTAAGTCATTTGCTCTGGCCACTAGATTATAGCAAACACGTCAGACACTTAAATCTGATACACAAGTCTGTTCTGGCAGCCTTCTAGAAGAAGAGTGTGAGTGACCCATGAGTTACAGAAGAGTCATCTCAGCTGTAGAAAGGCCAGACTCATCACCCTCAGTCTACTTACCAGCCAAGTAAGTCTAGCTGAGATTAATCATGACCAACACATCTGCAGAATCACCCAAGGAACTGTCAACTTGGAAAACTTATAATAAATGGCTTTGATTTTAAGCCACTGAGCACTGGGGTGAGCTGTTCTACAACACAGCTAACAACAGATCACCCAAGCTGTAGACACCATAGTTTTCAATTATGCAGGATACTGAAAAGAAAAAGAAGTGTTTCCATAGCCAGGGGGCTGGGAAATGTAAAGTCAAACCCATCCTAGCTAGCTTATTTGTTACAAGATATCAACACCTTTAATATGATTAAGGGTACGTCTTCCAAAGAAAGGGATGCTAAGCAGTGTCTCCCAAACTTGTATGCTCACAGAACGTTCTCTGTCTCCTACCCCATGCTGAGAGTCATGCAAAACGGAATATTTTATAGAATATATTTTGGGGGTATAACTGAAGACATCCTGAACACATCCTTCAGGTGTTCCAGAGGTTGAAATATGCACACACTTGGACAATATGGAACAAGGGATTAGAATTAAATAAAGGGGTCATGTAAGGTTCTGTCAGCTAAGAGAGTCATCTGAAGATAGATATGGCAGTTTTGAGAAGTGGCCCCAGCCCCATGACTGAGAGCATGCAAGAGATAAACGTCAAACCTGGAAGACTTGGTGGTGATTAGTTGAATTCACAGGATGTCTTCTCCTATAATATGACAAAGAATTCAGATTGCTTTTTTCAAATACAGTAGCGACATAGTTTTGTGTCAGCTTTGTCTAGCCTATGGTGGCCTAAGGTTTATTTAGATACTAGCCTGAATATTGCTGAGATGATATCTTTCAGATAGATATGATTAATATTCACACCTGGTGTATTTTATAACCAGGAGAATAGATTATGCTCCTCCATCATGTGGGTGGGTGTGTAGGTGGATCTGTGTGGGTCTGTGGGTCAGTCTGTGTGGGTTTGTGTGTCTCTGTGTGTGGATCTGTGGGTGACTCTGTAGGTGGGCAAACAGGTGAGTCTGTGAGTGGGTCTGTAGGTGGATTTTTGGGTGGGTCTGTGGGTGAGTCTTGTAGAATCCATGAAAAGTGTTAAGATTAGAGTCAGAGATCTCCCACAAAGAAATTCTGCTTCAACATTGCACATGAAATCATTGCCTTAACTAATTTGTGTTCTGCCCTGCAGAAATTAGGCTTTGCACAGTGATGTGAGCAAATTTATTAAAATAACTCACTTCTGTTGGTCTCTCTCTCTCTCTCTCTCTCTCTCTCTCTCTCTCTTTCTCCATATATATTAAAAATTAAGTAACAGCATGATGGTACATGTCTTTAATCTTAGCACTTGAGAGGACAGGAACATGTCTATGAGTTCCAGGATAGCTACACTCACATAGTAAGGGCTTGTCTCCCTTCCCCATAAATAAGTAAATAGATAAAACTAAATACAATAAAACATTCAGAAATTCACTCTAACTGCCTCCTTGCCTTGGATAGGTAAGCTAGGTTAGATTTCTCCGATTTCTTGTTTGGTTCCTGAGGACTTGTCTGAGCAATCAGCAATGAAAAGAGCTCAGAATTGCATTCTCATAATAGATAGCCAAGAGGTGACTCTGCTCACAGTCCCTTTTAAAGAGGAGCAGATGTCATGAGTCACCTTGGGTGGTATTGTAGATTTGAAGCTATGCAATGTTTGTGAGGAACTGACAGTCCTTGTGAGCCACAGTGACCCAACTTGGCAGGGCCCTGACACCTATTTATAGCTTGAGATACAAGGGAAGAGGTCATAGGAGGTGGTGCTCTTGTCAGAAGGCAACATTGCAGGCCAGAGGTAACTCGATGTTGGGTTTACTGCAACATGTTCTCTGAATGACTTCCTGAGACAGAGCTGAACTACTATAAACTCCGTGTTGATAATCCAATATCCAATAAGTTAGAAAAAAATTAAAGAACCAGAAAATTAAAAATAGATTTGAAAATGAGAGGAAAAAAATAATAAACATAACCCAGTGACTGGAATACAGAACTAGAGCAATGCCCCAGCAGGCTAGGTGCTCTCTTCAGATGTCTACCCTACACTGTTGCAATAGGCACCAGAGCTAGTTCTTTAAAAACAAAAACAAAAACGAATTACATGCCAACCAATCATGGATTTCCTGTATCTTATTCAATAACTAGTTCACATCACGATCTTCAAAATATCCATCTAGGGCTGATCATGATGGCACAGGCCTTTAATCTCACCACTTAGGAGGCTAAGATAGGTGGATCTCTGTGAGTTGGAGGTCATACATAGGTAGTTTTAGGCTAACCAGAGCTACTTAGAGAGGACTTTTCTCAAACAAACAAACAAACAAAAAGTGTCCACTTTGGAATATAATGTACCTCACATTTATGTAGGTAAAGAGTATCTAGTCAGAACATTCTTGTGGGCAGCAGCTATTTAGGATAAAACAGGAGAATCATTTACATATAAACAATAGCCAAAGCACGCCAACAATGAGACAAATTGGCATTGCCTGTTTAGTGATGAACTTCACTGGGGTATCCACTTCCGGATACACTGAAGGGTCTGTTGAAACCTTAGTTGCCGGAAGTACATTCAAGAGTTAGCAGCTGTCTCAGTCAGCCAGGCTGTGGCTTTTGTTTTTTTGCCAAAACCAACAAGACAGCAACAAAAGGCAGCATGTGAGCACTTGACCAGGCTTTAGTGCCTCTCATGTCCAACACCGACCAGGCATTCCTGATGCAGGCAATGACATTCATAAACATGTAATGTCGAACATTCCGTATCTCCCCGTGGTTCATTATTTGACTGACCTTCTTAATGATTGCAACTCTGGACCGGAACCACACACACCATTGGCCCACAGGTCCCAACTCCACTGTATCAACCAACCATTGGGTCAAAAGTATTTGGAAATATGTCTATATTAAGCATGAACAACAGCCTTTGCTTAACATTTCCTAAACAGTGTAGTACATCAAGTAATTATTGAGAATTTACATTCTAATAGGTATTAGAAAGAATTCTATTTAAAGTATAAGAGAATATTATTGGGCTATCTGCAACTACAACACCTATAAAGGAGTTCACTATTCTCTGATTTTATTATCCCTGGAGGGATGGGAATTTCTGAAAACACTCTCTAAATAAAAGACTATTCTGGCTCTAGTAAATGTCTTGTTATATGCCGAGGGGGTGGATGGGAAATAGTAATTACTACCACAGTGTTGGGATGGACAAAATTGGAGGTTTGGGCTAGAGACAGGCTAGAGAAGTAGCTGAAACTGAAACCTGTATTTTAGATGTAGTACTAGATTTCCTCAACTGAGTTGGTGTATAAAGTACATGAAGTTGCCAGCACATGGTGACTTGGGATTACTGGAGAGAAGCACTTTAAGAACACAGAAGGGACTAGGACCACACCAAAGCATCTTCTGAAAGCAGGATACAGTGGCTCATAACCACAACTCCCATAGTACTTTAACGTAACCCTCGGCACGACTGCCAGTCAATTGAGGTAAGACCTCTTAACATGCCTAAAGGAGGCTCACATCAGTCAAGTGAGGGTTTCTCAGATGTAGATGCATATAAGAAAAGAGAATTAGAAAGACAGAAGTTGGCACATCTTGCATGAATTGGTGCTAGAAACCTAACAAGGGCAAAGAAGAAAAGACAAGCATACAGGAAAATTGGGATTGGGTGGGCTGTGTGTTTTCTAATAGAAATGCAGCAACTCAGAACCTCAATTTATTTTAAATATCTGAATCAAGGAGGTGGGTTTGTTTTACACAGCGACATAAGGAGGTGGAGATTTTGTGTACAATTGAACTAGAGACAGGTTTAGCCAATCTCTGTAAGAGGTCTCTGGAGGGGGTTGGGGGCAGTCCCTGGGTGTAGTCAGCACAAACAAAAGGAAGCTGTGGTTGATAGTTTCTGCATACACTATCAACATTGGCACTTGGACCAGGGAAAAAATTGTCACTTGAAATTCCCCGAGCCTGTCCTGGGGAAGACTTGTCATTCCAATAGGTCTGAGGCAGTGGGGTCCTTGATGTGTCTGTGCCCACGTGAACAATACACATTCACTCCGGACTTTATCAGCTCCTCCACTGCTCCTTTCCAAATAGTACCCAGAGGAAGCAGGCTCTGCCAAGTAATTTTAATTATTATGGTCCCATCGGCAGGGCTCTGACTACTGTAGGGATTGATAAAGGGAATTAGAGCCAACTGACTTCAAGCAGCCTGGATCTTTTGCAATATAGACCTTATTGTGGAGATGAATGCCGACTGCTTGGCAAGTACATAGGCAGGGATAAGGAAAATCTGGCTGCTGCAATCTCAGGCAACTGGCTATTAATAGGGAGGGCAGGCGCTGAGAATAAAAGGGTACACATTGGGAAATCACTGGGTCTTGCCAAGGTGCAGGAACTGTGGTCAAACTGAAGTGCTGCCTTTTATGGAAATGGAAACCCTTTTACTACCTTTTTAATTAAAAGGCAATAAGCCTTGTCACACACCAAATTTTGGATAAGAAAGGAGGGTGATGGATTTTCTTCAGCCTTGGCTATAGTAGCAAGGAGCCCAGTAGATTATTCCTTATGGCTGAAATATCAACGTTAAATTTTGTTAACTCTTGCGTAATTCGGTTGAAAAGAAAATTATTCTTTGAAAATGACACCCTGTTGACTGACCTGAGAAAATATTTATTAAATGACTGTTCATACATGAGATTTATCAAGGTTCTAAAAACAAATAATCCTGCCTAAGTATATATTTCAAATGATTGACTGCAACCAGCAGGCATACTAATACTTCAAGAACCATGACAAAAAAAATAATCTAAAAACTGATTCTACTGTTTCTGCACTCTTAGACAAAGGGCATGGAAGATTTAGATCTATAACCATGAACATTACTGATCAAGATGCCCTCAAAACCCAGTGATTTCCTTTGAGGAACATATGTCTGCACTAAATAGCTAGTATTAAAAATAAATACTATTCTCTTTGGACTGAAGCTAGTGTCTTTGTTTTATTAAGGTACTATGGGCAGAACTGTGTTGCCCCCCGAGTCCATGAAGTGGGGGTTGTGATGCAGAGTGATGGAGTTTGCACATAGAACCTTAGGAAGGTAATTAGGATTGAGTGATTGCACAGTGTTGGTCCCACAGTTAGCTTAGGAGGCTCATAAGATCAAACTGAGAAGAGCTTGCTTTCTGTTCATGTTTGTACATGAAAGAGAAGTCCATGCAAGAAGGCTGTGTGCTGCACGTCAGGACCTGATCCCTTACAAGAACTTAAGTCAACTAGCAACTGGATCTTGACCTCCAGCCTCTGGACTGTGGAGAGTGGATGTCTGTGGCTAAAACTACATGTTGCATAGCATTTGTTACGCCAGCCCAAACTGATTTCTCACTTTTCTACTTGTAATTCACTGCTTCCAATCAGCTATGACCCTATCTGACCAAACTTGGAATAGACTAAACAATTTGTTATGATTTCAGGTACTATTTGAATGCTGAGGGTCTTCATTACCTACAATGAAACTCCAAAATACATTTTTGGTATTTGGAGTGTCATTATTTACATCTCTATTGGACAGTGCTAGTTGTGACCACTTAATAAAAAACGAACACTGTAGGTTGTAACTGTATTGTTTTGCCTGAACTTAAGTAGCAGATCAGCCTTCAATGTCCCTCACATCTGAATTAACCTAAAGATCTCAAAGCACTCTTAAAACTCATGAAGTTAGAGTTCCCTCTGAGAATACAGGAGGGTGTGGTTTAGATGAACAGAATGCTTGGAGCAGGGAAAAACCAACGGATATGGGTTGCTAACATTTATGTTGTCTTCAGGGATAGTTTAAAAGGATGGTTTTAGTTGTTCGCTCTTTGTGGGAATTTGTGAGTATGTGGGAGCACAGCATCTCTGTGGCAAATGCAACCTCTAGAATAACAAAATAAATAGAATGCAGACCATCCAGCCCACTATTACTGGGACTGGGTGACAAAGTATGGATAAACTGCAAGGGACTATTCTTCTCAGAGTAAGTAATGTGACTCCTGGCTAGGCTTTGGCATTGTTGGAATTTGTTCTGAGTAAGGGGAGCTTGAGGAGTACAGGGGACCTTTCCCCCCTTGAAAAAGTTTTTCTATGAACTTTAGCAAAATGTTCAAGAGCAGGAATCATACAGAATGGAGTCAAGAAATACCTGATGAGTGACGATTAGCACTCCTGCTTAGGACTGACGATTTTGACATTACCAATTGCTAATAAGGCCCCCAAGGAGGGGGAAATGCATTTTGCAAGTAATGACTTGTTATTTCATGTGCTCTTATTGCAATATATACATTATGAGTGTTCCCGGATGTAAAGCAAGGGAAGGAAATGAAAGTTAGTTATAACGCAAATAAAGGAAGCATTTACTGATTTCGACTTCCACCTCTGGCACAGAGCCGAGAGAGTCATGTGGGGAATGTGTGTAATGAATACAAATACTCTAGGGGCCGGGTGCCAGAACGGTAGGAGTGGCCATCAGACAGTGAGAAAGAGGTAAAGGACAAGCCAGGAAGGAAATGCTCAGGGAAATTGTCACAAGGTTCCCATCCAGAGGCATAGTTACAGGCCCACTATCTTCCTCCCAGAAATACTTTATAACCTGCCTAAGCACAGGGCTCACATACAATAGGAGAGCTACCAGATGTTTGTATAAGACTCAAGACGCAAGCTACAATTGTCACACATTTGTAAGTACTCATACCTAAACCATCCCTATAATCTAGCCAAAGAGATTGTATTATTCTCCCTACCATATGGATGAGGATGTAGAGTACAAGAAGTCTTGCTCTTTGTCTGATAACAAACAGCTACAAGAGGACTTGAACTCTGATTTGCATTCAGACTCAATGATTTCTCCATTTACCATGTCAAGACATCATACACTGAATAGAGAAACAGGTGTTGACTCTATAGCAGTGGGCTTGAGCACAACCTCCCAACCCATATAATTAGCTACGAATAATCCATACCTGAGTAATGAGTTCTATACTCTACCTTCCATCTCCTAACTTGTTTCAATGGTCCGCCTCACCCCCAAAGTACAAGTGGCATCTTGGCTCAGAAAGAGCAACTTACCGTACTAACCATCTTGTCTCATTAGTCACTGAAAAATTATGGTCTAGCTCAGTCGCCATTTGACTATTATTCTTTGTACAGCTGTCAATCAACTGTCTGTGAGCAACACTGGCAAAGACAGAGCTTGTTCGCAATGACTGACAGGGCAATGTCCCTTGAGGCTCAAGCTTATGGACCAGCAAGCATAAACATGTTAAGTGAATTTGAAAATGCCACCACATCAAATAGTTTGAAAGTGTTTTCAAACTTTGAAGATTCTTCAAGATGTGCACAAGAGTGACCTAGCTATTCCTATGTACTGTTAGTTGGACTGGAAATAATTTCAAAGGCTAACTTTACATGGAGACACTGAACAAATATTTTCTTTTTAAAAATTTCCTAGTTCAGGTCTTTGATCTTCTGTGAACTGGATCAGACCTGGACTCTTCTGTTCTCTTCTCATAGCCTGACTTGTGTCTGCTCCACCCAAAGGTATGGAAATTTAGGGGTCTTTTCCTTATTTAGTTTCTTTGACATTCTCCTTTAAATCATTGAGTTTGACAAGTAACATGTGTCTGTGATTTCTCACAGGCAGTTGCCTTCATTCCTTCTCAAAATAATATTTCTCCTGAGGATAATAGAGACTCTCTCCTGCAAACGTACTGTGACCTACAGCAAAATCCAAGCAGTGGGTGAGAAACCACAGTAGAACTTTAAGGTAGGAGCAAGTTAAGAAGAACTGATGAAGAGAGACAGAAGAGTCATTAAGTCAAAAAGAATATGCTGTTGTGCCCAGAGCATCCCCCATAAGACTGCAAAGCCCATGGGTCACTAAAGGGTACAGAGGTAAATCACTTCAGAGACGGTTTCAGGGAATAGTGTCTGCTTTACTTCTCTTATACAGTGGAAGCTTCTCAGCTGTGGTTGGTAGCATATTACCTCCTTCCACCAATTTCACTGACTGGATGGCAGGTGCTCAGGTAAGAGCTGGACCCATGGCGGAGTCAAAGCCGATACATCTTATGGTAGGCAAAACAGTGATGAAAATGTCTTGACTTTTCTCCCGGACTCTCATCCTCAAACATGCCACCATGTCTTCTTTGAGTCACATCGACTTGAAGATGAGGTAGAGGAGGAAAGAATGGGGAGGCAAAGGGAGGGGAGGGGAGGGGAGGGGAGATGTAGAAAGGAGATAAGAGTGGAGGGAAGAGAAGAGGGGAGGAGCAGAAAGAAGGGGAGGGGAGGGAAGGGAGAGGAGGAGTTTGTAATTCGTGGAAGAATTATGAAAGAGATGTCAGCAAGATGGCTGATGAGAAGATCTGGTTCCTTCCACAAAATAGCAGCAAAACAAGAAAACAACAAAGAGAAAGCAAAGCATTTCATCTGTGTTTGGTGCCAAGCACTGTAGTCCAATGGGAATTTTGCGTATCCTTCACAGAGCACAGAGATGCAGTTACCTTGTAATGAAGAGAAATAAGCAGCGTAGCTCTGAAATCAACCTTGAACCTGGACAGACAGCCTTGAGGCAGTAGAAATAAGGCCCAGAGGGGAGACTGGAGAAGTTGCTCTTAACTCCAGGGAAACCTGGAGTTTCTGCCATGGTAACACTGAAGTCAGTGAGAGGAGCTGATGGGATATGACACCACCGTGTTGCTCTGTAGACTGTGTCCAGCGATGCTATACATCACTCGTGATAGTAGGATCAAATGCCCGGTTATCCTCTGGGGACATTTGCCAATTTAGGAAGAGGCAGCCAAGAGGGTAAGTAGCACTTTTGACAGCATCAAGTCACAAGGACTGTAATCTTGATCCTGGTAGGAGAGCCTGAGTCACCTTGGCAGGTGTGAACCAGAAGCTGACTGGCTCCTGCAGGAATTTCAGCTTGGCATCATCTTGCCTGAAATTGGATTATGGTGATTCTTGACGCACAAGCTGCCAGGCAACTGGGAGAAAATGTAAATCCTCCCTGCAGGAACAAAGTCTCCTAAGTATCAAATTATTTCTACCAGAGATTATTCAATATAATTTCTGCAATGCAATAAATACTATCAAGAAGACAAGAACAAGAGACTACAGGAAGATCAGAAAATGGAGAGCGATCGGTAATGGATCCAGATGGCAGACTTACCAGCAACAAACATCAAAGTAACTAAGTGGTATGTTGTTAAAACTGGAGGAGAGAACCACATATTTCATGTATTGTCCCTTTCAGTATGCTATACGGTTTGTTTGTTTGTTTGTTTGTTTTTAAGTAAAAAAGTCAGACTTGGAAGACAGCTCACTTGGTAAAGTGCTCGCCAAATAAGCATAAGGATCTGTGTTTGAATCCCATATCCCATGTGGCTAGAGACCCATCCCATGGGCGAGCACCAATCTTAACACTATTAATGATACTCTGCTATGCTTGCAGACAGAATGTTGTCCTCTGAAAGGCTCCACCCAGCATCTGACCCAGACAGACATAGACACCCACAGGCAAACAGTGGATGGAGCTTGGAGACTCTTAATAGAATAATAGGAGGAAAGATTGCAGACCCCAAAGGGGATAGGATCTCCACAGAAAGACCAACAGAGTCAATTCACCTGGACCTTTGGGCTTTCTCAGAGTCTGAACCACCAACCAAAGAACATACACAGACTGGACCTAGGCCTCCCCACTCATATGTAGCAGATGCTTGACCTTCATGTGGGTCCTGAACAACTGGAGTGGGGCTATCCCCAAAGCTGTTGCCTGTACTTAGGATATGTTCTCCTAGCTTGGCTGCCTTGTCTGGCCTCAGTGGGAGAGAAAGCGCCTAGCCTCACAGAGACTTGAAGTGCCGGGGGTGGGGGGGGGGGTTTGAGAAAAAGATGTGTCCTGGGTCCCAATTTATAAATAAAGCCAGCTAACCTCATCTTCATTACTCATGATCCTAAGAAATCTCAGATGTAATAAATGAATAAATATGATACTCGCCAGCTCATACCATGTTAAAGATACTTAGTTGAGATGTTTGAAAGGCAGCTTTTCCTTAACTGTTCATCATTCTCTGGTATTTGTGTTGTTTGTTAAAGTGTAATAGTCTGTTCAGATCACGCAAATGCAGAGTCAAGGTTGCTCATTGTGCTTTTGGATAATTTACTTTGTAATAAACTTTATACATAAACGTCTGTGCTTCCAAAATCATAGGAATGGAAACACAATGATACTCTCTGTCTAACAGTGTCAGACCTTAACCCGTGCTACTTGTCGTACTCCCCAGGGCTGCCATAAAATTGTGAGGAGAAGCTAATTGCACACAGTAAGCGTTTTAATTGACAAGTACCTGACCATCGCTGTAATTTGCAGAAGCATCCCAGATGACACTGTTACAGAGTAGCAGAGCTGAGAAGAGTGGGACTAATTGGAGCAATTAATTAAGAGAGCACAATTAGCTTCCATGGCAGAGGATTTTTAAGCTTCTTTTTTTTTCATTGCTTGAGGCCTGTGAGGGTTTTATTGAGTCTTACTACACTTGGGCTGTGTGTTCTGAAAATTAACAAGGGGCAGCGGGAAAAGGAAGGACTGAACTCACCACCTGACCAGGTGATGGGGTGTGGCCACTTTCCTTCTTGGTAAGCTGAGAACAGAACAGAAGACCCAGGGCCTAAGTGGGAACCCTGTATGAGGGTCTACATAACAATTAGTAAAACAGAATTTGAACTCACCTCTACATCTATCAAGAAGGTAAGTGTCCTTTGACCGTCACAATTATGAGAAGGATAACATAATCATTAGCATGTTGGCACAAAACGAGGCTGCCCTTTACCATTGAGCTTCTCTACTGCCCAGCCAACACTTGGGGACTTACAAATTTGATGGATGACTTCTAGGATTAAGTCTGACTTTGTTCTTTTTTCTCGGCTTCGTCTCTGAATGACACAAAGGAAACTAAAACCTCTAGAAAGAGTCAAGAGAGGGACATTTCTTCACCCTTCCAAGGTCAGAAACATGAGCCACTTCTCACTTACAAACACTCCCAGAGACTACTTAGAAGCCTATGGTACAGCAGGGACCACACAGATCTCTTCTGTAAGAAAACTCAAGGTGTCAGGCTAAAGCTGGCTAAAGTCAGCTATCACAAAGGAAGCTAACAGCAAAACATCGGATTGAAAATGACGATCCTTCTCTGGAAAGGGCTACTGGTTTATCTCCCGTGTTGATGGTAAAGGATCTGCCTGGATTTCATTTTGTAAGCCTGCCCTGGGCACTCTGCTAAGAAACATTCTATAAGCTTTTGTTCCCCCCCAAAACATGACCAATCTCTATCCCAATCAGATGGGGCTAGAATTATAGTCACAGGGCTTTGTAAAGAAGATGCCAATGAACCTGTAATAGGAATTAGCTTCAAAGAAAGCTCCTTTTCCTGGGTGCTTTTAAGGCCTAGAACATGTGACACCTGAAAAAAGATGAACTTGGGGATTCTAGGGAACAAATAAACTAGGTCTTGCTTTAACGCTTAATTCAAGGTCAAATTTGTAATTCCACAGTATTTTCAACATAATGCTACAGATTTAAGATACTTTGAAGTAGCTGGGTGATGGTGGTGCATGCCTTTAATCCCAGCACTTGAGAGACAGAAGTAGGTGGATCTTTGTGAGATTGAGGCCAGCCTGACCTAGAGAGTTCAGGGACAGAAAGACCTATACTGAAAAACCCTGCCTCGAACAAACAAGCAAATAAGACTCTTTGACGTTAAGAGAGTCAGTGAAAGGTCAGAAAATGATACAAATCTTATTTTAAAACCCCTCAGCTAAAAATGTGGACGAGATAAGCGTGTGGTGGTTACAGAGGGAGGCAGAGAAATCCACCTTTGTTTCGCAGCCTGATTCAACACTGGGCTGTCATAGCAATGACTGAACACATGATGTGCTCCTCCTTAATCTCAAGGGATCTGCACTTTCTTGGCTATCCTCCAGCTGCACGCACATAAATCACAACTGCTTGTGTTCGGTAAATATGTACATCACATAGCCAATCAAAAATTTATGATGCTTCAGTGATTGCTGCAAAAATGCCAAAAGGTTTTAATTGCTTTGTATATCCAAGGCTTCGAGTTCACTCTATCAAAACCAATTACAGCTCTGGCCAGAACATTGTAAGCACAGAATAAATATATGTAAGTTCAAATTATGTCCATTAGCAAAGCCATATCAATGATTAAGGGTGAGAAAAATTGTGTCAAGATTGGAATAATATGAAATACTTAGGTGGTAAGAGGTTTGACTAACCTGCCTTACACATCACATACTCACTTTCCCAGGTTTGGAAATGACAGAAGTCTACAAGAAACTGTGCTATGTACAAATAATATTTATACGTGTTTGAGAATTCCCTAATTCCAACCTGAGAGCTTGTATAAGTTGGTGCAGACAATATCTCCATTTGTTCCCATTGAATTTAAAAAAGTAATAGCTTTAGTCCAAAGCATGCTCACATTCCAGTGTAAGTCAGAAATATGATCAAGGACAGATACAAAGAAGTAATGGCTTTCCCCAGTTCTTAGTCCAAGTCCTGCCCAAGTCTGACCACTGCCATAAGGGAGAAAATTGAAAGATGGTGACCAGGCCTTATCCCTCTTAATGGTCATGGTCTTAATAAGTCAGGCCTTACATAGCAGCAATAGAAACAGCAAGTCGTGATCAACAGCTGACTCCAATATTGACCAATATGTAGGTAAGCCAGGAATGTTTTCCCTCATAACTAAGACCAACAATATCTAATGCTGACTGAGGGTGAGTTTTCCTTGTGAAAGAATGTGGACGATAGTGGATGGTCAAGTCTCCACACTTCCGCTCATTCATCTTCTTCTCTAGTTTATTAGATCATGTTTCCAAGATGAGCACCAAAGTCCAAGCATCCTTCCTGAGCCTAAGGCTAGAAGGGACGAGGATCCCCTATGGCATAAAACCATCCTTTTCCTCAAAGGCCTTCATAGGATTTGACTTACACGTAGGTTAGACGAATTGACTCAAATGGCCACTGTCGGCTGTGAAGGAATCGGGACGAGCGAGTCTATGAAAAGCTGCACAGTTCTTCCTGAGGAAGACCAGCACAAGATGAAAAGGGAGAAAGAACTGCCTAGGAGACCACATGGATAAATATTTGGCCTGAGAATTTGAGATAAAAATTATTTAAAAAGAAAATATTTTCTTCTCTTATTTTAGAAACATATGAAAATATTTCAAGAAAGAGCAAAGCATTAGCCTGCAGTGGAAGCATATCTGGGATCCAGTATTGGGGAGGCAGAGGCAAGACAGAGCACTAGACTTGCGTAGCCTACATATCAGACCTTATCATACAAATTAAAGGCTGGGTTTTGGAGGTCAAGACAGGAGGATCAAGAGATCAGGTGATCTTCCATTACATAATTTGTTTAAGGGTAGACATTCAAAAAAAAAAAAAAAAAAAACAAAAAAACAAAAAACAAAGAACAAAAAACTAGAATACCAAACAAAAACAAAAAACATGGTTTGGGGGACTGGATAGATGGCTCAGACGTTAAGAGCACTGACTACTCTTGCAGAGGGCCTGAGTTTCATTCTCATTCTCAGCACCCACATCAGGAGGCTCACAACTGTAACTCCAGTTCCAGGGATCTGAAGCCCTCAGGCTTGTATGGGCATCTGCATACATGTGGTGCCCATAAACTTACACAGGTATACATACACACACATGAATAGTAAATAAATATAAAATATGGCGTTTGTTCTGATTCTAACAGATGTATTTCTCTGTTATCTTTATTAGAGTCAGTAACTTGTATTTCTTTTCTTTTCCTTTCCTTCATTTTTGTTTTTGTTTGTTTGGTTGGTTTTTAGTTCTTGTTTTTTGCTTTTATAAGATAGTCCTCTATGTAGCCCTGGTTGTCCTGGTTTTTGCTCTGTAGACCAGACTGGCCTCCAACTCAGAGGTCCACCTGCCTCTGCTCTCAAGTGTTGGGACTAAAGGCATGTACCACCACCACAGGCTTTTTCTTCATTTATTTAAACAGGGTCACACAATGTAGCTCTGGCTGGCCTGAAATTTTCTATGTAAACCAGGTTATCTCTAACTTTATTAGAAATCTTCCTGCCTTCTGCCTTCCAAATATCAAGATTATAGGCATGCACCAACATTCCCTGCTGCACGCATTCTTAAAAGGATAGTTATTAACACATTAATGAAAGTACAAAGATCACACTGTTTGGTGAAATATAAAAAAATAACAAAGGTACCTAATATTTCATCTAGATTTTCAGGTGACAACCGCTCCTTTGAATTATATTTAAGTTGAAATATAATAGAACTCCACTCTTCTGGGCTCAGAAGAAACATATGTGCATGCATGTACCTATACATAGATACACACATACACATTAAAAAAAAAGTTGTTAAGTCTTTTAAAAAAAGTTTGTCATGTTTAATTTAACTGAATGTATATTTTTCTCCACTTTCTGTTTTAAATAAAACATCATTCTAAGGAATGTATTTCTATCTTTATTAAAGGCATGCTATGTATCAACATTTCACATTGTTTTACATGCTTTCAGCTTCTCATCAGTGTTATCATGTGGCATCCCTTCCTTCACAGTTCACTCGGTTTGACTTGAGCTCACATTGCTTACAAGGTTCCCTTCCTGCACAGCCCTTCTGTGGGGCTGAGAATCAAATCCAGGGAGTGCACATACCTGCGAATTCTCACCACTGAGCTATACCTGCTGCTCTGTGTTTAGGGATTCTCTTAAATAAATTTTTTATTTGAGGATAACTTTGTTTTCTATTTGACAATTTCATATACGAGTACACTGTATTTTAAGCCTTTCTATCTCACATCTGCCCCCTCCAACTGGAAATATTTTTAGATTTACAGAAAAGTTGCAAAGGTGTGAAAGAGACATTGGTGGAATGCTTGTCTACCATTCCCAAGGCTTAGGGTTCAATCTCCAGGGCTTCAAAACAAACAAGCAAACAAACCCTCAAAAACTAAACACCTAATGTGGGATACCGTGTTACATATACATGGTTGCAGTTTTAAGATTTGTTATACAGGATGTTCCAATTCACTCACTCAAATGAGGTATAATTCCATTCTTTAAAGAGACAACCATGAATTTATTACTCTATTGGTAGTTGTTTCGGTCATTTTCAAATTCTCAATGAGTCTTTGTATCTTTGCTGTGTGTCCTAATACTGTCAGGAAATAGAGGGTATCTATTTGTATTTTTTGGTAAAGTTAAGCCTGATTTTTTAAAATTGGTTTGTGACTTTCTTCTCTAACTCCTAGCCCCTAGCTTAGTCCCGGATTCATGGCTTTCCCAGATTTCTTCAGTGTTTCTTGTTTCCAAGCCTTGCCTTCTCTACTCATCTTTCTCAACCCATCCCCAACCGTAGCAATGACTTGGAAAGTTGCATAATTTAAGAAAAGAATGTGATTACTACAGAAAGTGTGGGCTCGGGGTGAAATGAACTTGGAACCTTATCTATGTTCTTGTTGATATCGTAAGCGTTACTAACCATCTCTCCTATGCTAACACTAGGTAGGCACTCAAATGTTTGTGCTTGGTTTCTTGTTTTAATCCCTAGTGATCTTATTCATTCTAATAGCTTATAGACTCAAGTCTACAACTATAGCCCAGACTGCTTTCTAAGCTTTGACCCATCTTCCTGCTTCTTGGAATCCTCACTTGGATGCTCCACGGATTACCTTTAAGATGAATTCATCATCTGTCCACAGTGCCTCTTCTCTGGCTTTCCCTTACTAGGAAAAGGCATCAATCACTTCCCAGGGATGCAGGGAGATGCTTCTTTCCCCAGTGCCAATCCAAGGAAGTACCAACCTCTGTCCATGCTGCTGCCTTGGAGCTTTTCACATGGCCAAGTGCATTCGGTCATTCAGCTTGCATCTATGCGGTATGTTTTTCTATTCTAACCATCCTAGCTACAGTAACAATAGTTGCTTTGCTGTTTGCTGGGGTGTGGCGGAGGGTAAAGTCTTGCTGTGTAGTGGTGCCAGTATCTTCCTGCCTCTGTCTCCCAAGCACTCTGATTTCAGGTATGCACCACTGTGCCCAACCAACTCCACAAGTGTGGCTAACTTCATTGTTCATTTCTTGCCTGTCCATTTAAGATGCAAATCACGTGAGTGGAAGAACTTTAATCTGTTTTATTTAAGATTGCATTTCTAGTACCAAAACAAGAAAACAACCAAAGCACAAGGACTGGAGATGAGCTCAGTGGTAAAACACTTATACCATGATGTGAAGGAGAACAGAGTATTGTGAATGTAACTTTAATTCACTTGGAATAATTCTTGTCTCTGTCTCCAAGGCTTACAGACTCAGTTTACTAACCTAGGCCTAGTCCTGTGTTTAGCTCATTCCTTCTGTAATTTGTCTTTGTAAACTTCTTCCTCTCTTTTCTGTCTCGGCACTGCTCCTTAAATAGCTTCTCTTTCCTCTCTCATGAGAGTTGGGTATATTCTGTCATATCTTTCCCTGGTTTGTCACTTTGTCTGACACTCAATTAGACATCACTTTCAAACATGGGTGCTTCCTTCTACAAATTAACTTTACCTTCAGTGTTTGGGATTGAAGGTGTGTGCTAAGGGTGCGTCTATATTCCAGCCAGAGGGATTAAAGGTGCGTGCTAAAGGGCTGAGCCACACTACAACTCAAACAGGAGTTTTTTCAGTAACTAACACAATCTCAGGGCTTATATTGTGCTCAAATATCCTCTAACAGAGTATTATATATCAGCTTACACTAACAGGCTAAGTGAACTGGGCTTCTCTGGACTGACTCCATCAGATTCATGACCCAGAAATTTTAGGCACCTCCATGAATCTAACTAGAACTGACAGATTCAACTTGCATGCTATATTTAGCCTTCTTGATGATTGCTTATCTATTAAACAACATCTAAGATACACTGGAAATGATACCACGTGATGATATAGAAGAAACCCTTGCATTTGACAATGCACACCCCACTGTTAAAGATGAATAGATGAAATGTTTGACAGCCAGTCAAACTGAACAGTGATTAAAAAGACAAGGCAAGACAAAATTTGCCATTCTGAGGAATTTCAAACAGAAAGCTTAGAAGCAAAGCAAGGAGAATTATTCTAAGACTTGTCTAGCCACCAGTCTGTGAGATGCTAAGGGATGCTGTTTAGATGCAGGATGCCCTAATTCTCTCTGTATCTAAGGGCTCTAAAGGCAAGTGGGGAATTCAATTAACTTTAGATGGAACTATTGGGGAAAAAATTTCTTTACAAGTACATACAGACTGGAGGAGTTGTTATTCTATAAGTAGTATGGTGTAACAAGTCTTTACACAGGACTCGAATAGTACTAGGTATTATATATAATATAGAGATGATATATATTACATGCCAACACAATACTTAAGGGGCTTGAGCAAAAGACACTAGTTTCCAAGATGTGTCCCAGAATCAATCCTCCATGACAGCCAAGGTACAACTGTATGTGAAAGAAAAATGCCAAATTGTTTTGGCCAGGATTCTAGCTTCATGGTATGCTTTTCAAGCTAATAAAATAACGAACATGCACTACTTAAATTCTAATTCGCCTTGCGACCATAAGGGCTTCAGAAGAGAGCGTTTTTATTTATTCAATTAACAAAGTGGTTCTACTTAGCCAACAGGGAAATGCAAATTAAAATTTCATTGATATTCCATCTCACCCCAGTCAGAATGGTAGTCATTGAGAAAACAAATAAACATTCAGAAATGATGGCCAGGATGAGGTAGGAAGCGACCACAGAAATAAGTGGGGAGAGTTAACAAAAATAAAAAGAGAGAGAAAGAGAGAGAGAGAAAGAGAGAGAGAGGAAGAAAAGAGAAAAACTAAAATAGAACTATTGGAAATTTATTTATTTATTTATTTATTTATTTATTTATGAGATGGTGTTTCACTTTGAAGCTCTGGCAGGTCTGGAACATTCAACATAGACTAGAGTGACCTCTGACTCACTGTCTTCATGGGTCTGTATCCAGAGGGTTGGGATGTCAGGCCTGTGCTACCAGGCCTGGATAATATTGCCATTTTACCCAGCTAACCTCATTCGAGTTCTTTCAACGGTGCTAACATCTTAGTTCCTGTACTTTTTTCAGAAATTCTAGCTTAACTGGTTTAGGACAAAGGTCAGCTATAGATATGTTTGGTGCTCTGTGTTGGTTCTAGTATGAACTCAAATCTGAGAAGTACCCCAGGAAGAAAGCCAACCCACTGCCTTACTGAAGATGTATAGGGGTTCCCAGAAATAACAATACATAAGGTTTAGGACCATCTGTTTAAACACATTTGGCAATATAGAGGTCAAGCTAAACAAATGGACAGCCTTTCTAAGAATTTGAAAAGAAATAAGCATAAAAACAAAGCTTAACATACTGAAATATTAGCTGCAACATCATTAGCAAAAAACAAAGAGTATTATAAGTCTGATGTGCTTGCATTGAGGAATTTTCAATGAAAAGTTCAAAACTGAGATGCCACTACTGACATTTAAACCAAAGTAGGCTATAAGAATATCTATTACAGTTAGAGTCAAATGATTTAAGAAATGCATACATACACAGGTAACAGTACCAGGGAAGAGTTACACTGTGGTGGTCACCTTTATACTTACCAGTATTTTAAAAAATATTCTATGAACTCAGAAATGTATGTGATCAGATACACAAACATTTCTTTCTAAAACCTTGAGGGGTAGCAGCCTTTGAGGTCCCCATTTGGCCGGAAAATTCTTGCCTTAGTGCTGTATATTGATTGAGTAGAGGGTGTTGTAGTCTGAAGGGATGAAACATAGGTTCTAATCATTAAATGAATGCATGGAAAAACTGGAAGGATGGAAAACATCTTTTTACATTTATATAGATATGCAGTAAATTAACTTTTTATGTGTTTATGTCAAATATAATTTGATTCCATTAAAGGGAGAACAACAGTGTAGAAAAGTTTGTAGAACTTTGGATAACATGGTTAGCATCGTTTCCTATACTATCATTTCCAAATGTCTTAGCCTTTACTTAACAAGAAATGTTTCTTCTTCTTTTCTTGATTTATATATTTTTATTTTATGTGCACTGGTGTTTTGTCTGCATGTATATCTGTTTAGGGGTGTCAGATCCCCTGTAACTGGAGTTACAGACAGTTGTGAGCTGCTATGTAGTTGTTAGGAATTGAGCCTGGGTGCTTTGGAAAAGCAACCAGTGCTCTTACCCACTGAGCCATCTCTCCAGCCCCCAGAAATGTTTTTTAATACATTAAATATATCACATAATCCATGGTATAATAAACAACATAAGGAGTGACTCACAGACATTCATTTGAAGAGACAGTCTTCCATCCAAGAGATATTCTCCTTTTCTTATCCTCATGGTCCTCCTCTCTGAAAGAGAGCTGCTTTGATATCTCACTGTCCTATAATTATATTTATATAATTATATATATTTATATTTATATTTATATGTACAATATTGACTTTTATTTCATGGCAGTTCATGGCTGACCCAAGCATATTGCAACACTGGTTTCCAATTTTACATTCCCCAGGGAAACAGCTGGCTTAATGTCATGTTATTGAGTTAATTGCTGTTTTGATGACTAGGGGTAATGGCTGGTATCACCCCCTAATTTAATGTTTTTCAGGAAATGTGCAGTGGTTCTGGTGGGTATGGACATGAGTACAAGCTGAGTCACCCTTCTAAAGAGAACTCTATTGCCACACTGGGTGGAAGTTAGGGAGAGGACCTGACCAGGATGCTGGCTCTGCAAAACCCTCCCACTGTGGACACTCATCAGCTGTGAGAAAGGAAAAGGACTCTTGCTCAATAGCCTGGGAGAGGCAGCCTTGAGCCTTTACTCTTCAAGTCAGGAGGCTTTTCCCATCAGAGAGAACAGTAGACTCGGTATGAGACACTTGGAGGAATACTGCAGCTTATATGGATTATATTCATCCCAATTAGTGAGAAAAGCCAGACCAAGAGCCAGTGTGACTAGACAGTCTACATTTGTTAAGGACAAAGGCACTGCACTATATATAGACTGTATTTTAAGCAGGCCTAGTGATGGAGCTGCATGGGAATTAGCTCAGGAAAACCTATAAAACAGGCCGTTTGTCTCTGACACTTCTTCCCTGCTCTATACACTGGCTTTTCTTCAGCACCAAACTCAGATTCTATTTTTGCTTTCAAGTATCAGCTAATGTCATTCACTCTAATACCATCAAAGGCTGGTTGTGGTAACTCTAAATGGCGATGCTTTTTTGGGTGTGCTATATATTTTGGAAGGAGAAGAAAGACATATTAGAATTTCAGAACAAAGAACCTTCTTATATCTGGTACAACCAGCAGCATTCCTCTTTACAGGACACTAGCATTCCTTCTTACAAGCATCAATATCCCTCCTCTCCACTAACATCTCTCCTTTCAACCCACTCAGCTTCCAAGAGAAAACTAAGAGAGATCCATCTCTCTGTTAGCATCCTAGGAGCCTGCAGAGGAAGATTAGGCTAGGAGAAAAGGCCCTAGTATAGAAAATTTCACTTACATAAAAATAAGCAACCCATACATCTTCCATGAAAAGACACTGAATACATGACTAACGTTTACAAACATTTCTCTCCCTCTGATCTCATCATAGCTCTGCCAGCAACCCAGAAATACAGCAACATTTTAAGATGGTTCTTTTTGTTGTTATATTTTGATTGTTTCTTTGAGACACAATCTTTCTATGTAGCCCTAGCCTTTCTGGAGTTCACTATGTAGACCAGAATGGCTTTGCATTGACAGAGATCTGCCTGCCTCTGCCTCCCAAGTGCTAGGACTAAAGAAAAATTCTAATATTTTGATGTTGGAGAAATTGCTAGTATTCATTTTATAATAACTAACAACCAATTGACACGGCCTGGTTTTTATTTATTCTTTAATTTAGCTAAAACTTTAAATAAACGTGGATGAAGCATCACTACCATCATCATCATCATTCTGAGATACAAAAAAAAACCTCAGAATGGGGAAAGATTTTGCTCCAGGGACATGCAAGAATGGGTTGAGCCAAGAGCAGACCCATATAGCCCCATGACTACATGGTTGTGTTCTGAATCACTGTAGAAGGAAGAGGGAGGCAGAACAGCAATTACAGTCAGTTATGTCTGCATGCTAATTCTCCACTACCTTCTGTGCTAAGCACTTGTCAGGCTTTTCCTCTATGCATCTCAACAACATCAGATAGCTTTGTTTCATTACACTCTACACCCCATAGTGCATGTGACAACCCTAAGAATCAGAGGGGTTCAGTGAGTGATCTAAGGTCCCTAAGTTGTACTTTCTGGAATCAACACAGAACCTACATGGCCATATGCCCCAGTGACATTTGACCCAATATTCCTGCCAACAAGAGGCACTTACTGAGAAATCTGACTGGAAACAGATACTTTGAGTATCTGGGGGAGGGGGTACTTTGTTTTGTTTTTGTTTGTTTGTTTTGTTTTGTTTGGAGGGTTAGAAATAATGTCACTTGGTCTTTCTCTGTCTGACATGTGATGTCATTTTATTTCATTTCCTTCAAAAGCCTGGAAAGGGAACCAGATAAGAGAATTTTTGAAAGCTGTAACTTAACCTTGAGAAAAGACGACTCCATGGCTCAGAGAGAAAATAGACCAATTACAAATCATAAGTTAATCGCTGGGGGACATAAGACCAAGAAAGCTAAAAACGGAATATGCAAAAATAGCATTTTTCTTTGGGAACAATGCCTTTATATAGAAGTTGAGACCCTCCCCACTGACAGCAGACACTAAGTGGGGCATGAGTCCTGGATTTCAGATGCCTGTTGGAGCCCATGACTCATCAGTTTATCTCCCTGGAATTTGAGGAAAGTGAGAAGGGCTGAAGACAATTTGGCAAGCTTTATACGAAGTTGATCAATATTTCCCATTTCTCCATTTATGTATCCCTACAATTCACTAGCTACGAGGACACGTTGACTAGATGCTATATGAAAAAGTCCAGCAGATCCATAAGTCAAGATGAAGAGAAAGAAAAGAGTGATGCAGGAAGCTGGGGAGTTGGAAGGAGCAAAGCAAGATGATGCTCATAAAGGAGTCTACAGACCAACCACTGTGCACAGGTCACAGAGTAGATGACGGACTCATGAAACGATTCCACACATACTTAATGCTAGCCCAGCAATATCCATCATAGACTGTGTCAAGAACACCCAAAGCCATGGAAAGTAGGAGCTTCAAAAGAACATAGAACTCAGGACCTGCAGTCATTTGCATCACTTATTCTAAAACCTGTCTCAGTAGACAACAGGTCAGCCATTGAAGTTGATGATGGCAATTCAGGCCTTAGGTTCCCTGTCATGTTTTGGTGCCCTGCCTCTAGGGTCTGCATTTATTCACACAGGTGAAAGGTGGCAATAAAGGAACAGAGATGAGCTAAGGTGGCCAAATATTAGTCAGAAGAGTAGCAGCCTCTACCTAGGTCCAAGTTTGCGTTAATAGATTAGGATGAGAAGTCTATCACAAGCCATTGTTTAGACTCTTCAATTAGACAAAAAGAAACATGATGATACAAACTTAGGAACACAACAACCAAACCATGATGTGGCCAGGGAATTAGGAAACAGCCAGAAGACCCATGATCCTGCTGTAGATATTAAAGTCTGTGGAAAGCAACAACAGTAATAAGGACAAAAACCAACCAACCAAACACACAAACAAAGGAAGAAAGAAAAAAAAACTACAGTATCTGGTTCACTGAAGATCTAAGTCAGCTTGTTCATGAAATCCAAAAAAATTCAGAGCAGTCACTAGAAATCTAGTTGTTCAAACTGAGGAGTTCGCAGAGGTAGAATCCCAGCAGGAAACAGATTCAGGCTTAGAAGACCCTGACTGCATTGTGTAAATCTCCTAAAATGGAATCTTCCCCACAATCTACTTATTCTCCAGACTATTTCTACAAGAGGCATTTGTTACATTCATTTCTCAACATGGGTTGAGTACCCCTTGCTTAAAATGCTTGGAAAAAAAAACTACTGCAGGTTTCAGAGCATTGTAGGTCAAGGACACTCAAACTGTCTCTTGGTTTAATGACCCAGAGCAAGAAGGCATTCTTTTATAAAGCAGATTCTAGTGTATCTATGCTGACAGACAAGACACATAGAGAATCATGGAGTGTTCTGAGAGTTTTGATAGGTAGTCATCTCTAGAAAGAGGAAGAGGGAGGAAGAGAGTAGAATCTAAGCATCAACAACGTTTTCAGGAATGGATGGCTCTGAAGAGAAAAGCACCTGCCTCCAAGCCTCACAATGAACACATGGTGTGTGGTGTGTGTGTCTGTGTGTGTCTGTGTGTGTGTGTGTGTGTGTGTGTGTGTGTGTGTAACAAAACTGTTTTTTAACTTTTGATTTTATTTATAGCATTTTATTATCGCAAAATAAAATTAAGGTTTAAAATACTAATTATAAATTACGTAGTACGTTTTTGCTCTATTTATTTTTTGTGCGTGAAAAGAAAATGACTAGAGTTTTCAGAATGATGGGTACAGAAGGTAAAGGAGAGCAGAAAAGATGGAGTAAGGTCCAACAGGAAATGAGGGGAGAGAGTGAGAAGAGTATGGCATTTACACAGTTACTAGTGAGCCCTGGGGTAGAGTGACAAGGAATCCCTCCATCAAGGATGTAAATGCCCAAGGTAAAGGAAGAATAAAGAGAAAGGCTCCAAAAGAGATTTATTTACTTATGTATTTGTATGTGTCTGTTTGTGTGTGAGAGCTTATACACATCTGTGTGCAGATGTTTTCCACTATGTATGTATGTAGAGGTCAGAAAAGGGCACGGGGGTGTCCTTCTCAATCACCCTCTGCCTGTTCCTTTGAGGCTCTCTCTGGATATGTTTTCCCCACTAAGTAGGAAGCCAGAAAGTCCCAGCATCCCTCCCATCTCTTCTGGCCTTGGAGCTGAGACTGCAAGTAAGCACTGGGCACCCAGATTACTGATTTTGCAGCAAACATTCCTAACTATAGAGACAGCACCTTGACCTCAAGATAAAGGTTTGAAAAACCAGGAATGGAGAAAGAGAAATTATTTTAATCTAGTAAAAAAAGACCTGGAGACTCCCTCAAAGGAATGGTGCCATCAGAATTCCAAGGAAAACGATCAGAGTCACCCAGGTAAACTCAGATGTCTCCAGAATTCTTTGGTCACCATTAGACATTCCCATTGAAACTTTAAATGGATTTGTATCACTCAGCACACAAATGTTTCTCTGAACTTGAAATTAAAGCTATTGTGCACAGAAAATTCATTTCACAATCAAATTCTGAATCAATTTGTCAGGCAGTTGGCAGTCTGGTCTGTATGGTGGGGTACTTTCATAAACACCAGTGGGGGCTGTGAAGAAGTTGGGGACCTGGTACTCACCCACCTGCTGTGCTCGACACAAAATGCACATTCATTTAGCTAGAAGAATTACATTGAATATTTACCATTAAAAATTTCAATATTTAGTAGTAAAGCTAACAACTTCTATGGCTTGCAGTGTTGGCTACAGGAAGAAAACCATTACAAACATGCATTGATAGTTTCCATTCATTAACTGAATACTAGAAAATGGAGGTTCCATCACTGCAGGCAGAATCCAGCCTCTCAGTCCCAGCTGCTTAATTACATCAACCAAAATTTCCTAATTTCATTGTGTCTTTTCAGATATCTACATTCATTCATTGAGAAAGAAAGGTTTTTAGACTGTTAAAACTCACATTGGTTGAATTTCTGTGGCTATGGCCTCCTTAGCAAAGGGATTATCAGGGGCAAGTTAGTGACAGGTCCCCTCCCTTCCCCCTGCTTTTTAAGGTTATCAGAGAAGAAAAAGATCATGTATTAAGATCCTGATTTCTGCAAGCCTGATTCATTGTCTTGCCAGCAAAGAACTGCCAGAAGTTAAGAAAATGCATTTCCCATCTCTTTCCAGAACAGAAGTAACACAGAGAAGAAAAGAGGGGGAAAACTATTTGCTTCAAAGCAATGTAATAAAGCCATCTGTGCAAGATCATAGCAGGGGTATAAGATCTTAAATAGAGGTCATCTAAGACACACTTTCATGGCCGAGGACAAAGCTCAGAAGAGTGCTTGCTTGCCTTGTATGCAAAAGATTCTGGATTCAATGTCTCTCTCTCTCTCTCTCTCTCTCTCTCTCTCTCTCTCTCTCTCTCTCACACACACACACACACACACACACACACACACACACGCATGAGCGTTGCACGTGTGCACATACACAC
Organism: Rhabdomys pumilio; assembly: GCA_030674055.1. Taxonomy (NCBI): domain Eukaryota; kingdom Metazoa; phylum Chordata; class Mammalia; order Rodentia; family Muridae; genus Rhabdomys; species Rhabdomys pumilio. Next base: position 153,892,469 of record JANHMN010000003.1, read on the forward strand.
ATACACACACTCACTCACACGCACACACCACTTAATAATTTCTGATATCTGAAGCTGGAGAGATGACTCAACATCCATGTCAAGTGGGTCACAGCTGACTATAGCTTCAGTTCCAGGAGATCCAATGTCCTCTTCTGGCCTCCACAGGTATCAGGCACATGCATGGTATACATACATAGACACAGGCACTCAAACACAAAAATGAAATGAACTTTTTAAAAGGCATGCTTTCAATGAATTTGTTGTTGTCTTGAATAATCAGATATTCTTGATTTCTGGGAAGGCTGGATAAAAAAAATGAAACAAAGTGCGAGCAGATAATTAGGCATTTTCATGAGAGAACTAGTTCAAAAGCGAACGCTGGATCTCCTATAATTCAGATTCTGTTTTGAACCCTCCTTTCCAAAGAAAGAGATAAGAGACCAAGTTCTTGACCATGATAAAAGTAGCTTCTAAAAACTCTGCTTTGAAAAAGGGGGGGGGGGAATGACAAAATCATGCACCCCTTGTTACCATCCGTGCTGCTCTGTTTTTACCTTGGATGAAAGGACAGATCTTACACACACACACACACACACACACACACACACACACACACACGTACACTTTTAAAACTTGTCTCATGAGGCCCTCTTGCTCTGTCTTGAGACCCACATAACTGAGTCCTTGGACCCCAAGGCTCCTATACTCTCCAATGGTATAAATTTCTACAGACACTTTCCCTTCTGATTCTGATTTTCGGGAATCTCCCCCACACCCAGGTCTCATCCTCCTTCATTCCCCCATCCCTGCACTGACTGTGATCTCTTTAAGCAGCCTCTTTGCCTAATTTCCTAAGGCATCACTTACTTGTGGCATGTGGCATATGACATACTTTATGGAAGGTCTGTTGCACAGCGAAGATTATATCACAGAACCCCGCACACTCTGGTAATATAAAATGTAATAACCTATTTTATGCTGCTTAGTTAAGTGAAAAATGGAAAGAATTTGTATGCACACCCTCATGGTGCTAACGTTACCCATGAGAAGATTTTTTTTTTAAAAAAAAGATCGGAATATGCAGAAGTGTGGCAAGCAGTTAAAGTAGTAAAATCACCATTAATTCTTTTCTTCCCCTCCCTCAGATTTTCTGCCTCTCCTTTGAGATCCTTGTCTCTTTCCATGCAGAGAAATGGGCGGGCCTTCTTCTATTTCATGCTTTTGGCTTCCTTTTTCTGTAGATAAAGGAATGTTGCCTTTGCCCAGCTAAAGGGACTAGGCTGGAGTCTATGGCTTTGCTCTTGGGTACCTGCTAAGCAGAGTTGCCCTCATGGCCCCCCAGAGGTAACCTCCAGCTCTATGGGCTCCATGCTTCACATGACAATAAACAACGAGAACGCATGACTGCCTGGAACTTATTACTTTTCCTTTATGGAATAGCACTTTGTCAACATACCAACAAAGACCATTATAGAGCAGCCATGTACAATTTGGTGGCAGTCAGTATAGGGAAACTGAATCATCAGAGTTGCTAACAGCCATTTTTATGAGAATCTACGAAAATTCACTTCTGCTCTGTGTATGAGGAAGAAAGGAGCTGTTCCTGAGACACTTCATTTTTCTTCTTAAGCAGGTAACCAATTGCGATTCATTTCTTTTCAGTCATGGTCACTAGGACACTCACAGACAAACTTTTATTCCATGGAAATGCATTTCCTATAGCTAATTTCACCTTATTGCTTTTACATTTTTTGTTTTTCTCCACATTTACGCTTTTGTGTGTGTGTGTTTGTGTTTGTGTGTGGGGGGGAGAGAGAGAGAAAGGGGGTGGAGAAGGGAAGAAGGGAGGGAGGGAGAGAGAGAAAAAGAGAAGGAGGAGGGGGAGAGGGAGAGGGAGAGGGAGAGAGAGAGAGAGTGAGAGAGAGAGAGAGAGAGAGAGAGAGAGAGAGAGAGAGAGACTTACTTATATAACCTTAACTAGCCTTGAACTCAATTATTTTAGCCCAGACTGGCATTGAACTCTCGATTTTCCCTCTTCAGTCTCCTGAGTCCTGGGATTATACATGTCTACCAACACACCCAACTATATTGAATCCTTTTTAAAATCACCTTAAAGTCTTTAAGGAACAAGGTTCTTTGAGGGTGAACATCCTTGCTGGTTTTTATTGTCGACTTTATACAACCTAGAGTCATCAGAGAAGAAAGAACCTCAAGTGAAAATTTTTATCAACCAGACTGGCCTGTGGTCATGTTGGTGAGGAATTGTCTGGATTGAGGATTAATATAACAGTTTCCAGTCCACTGTGGAAAGTGCCATTCCTAGGAGGGTGAACCTAGGCTGTGTAAGAAAGCCAGAGGAGAGCAATTCAGTAACGTGCTTTCATGATTCTCATCTCCAGGTTCTTGTCTTGAGTTCCTGGCCTGGAAACCTTAAGGATGGATCACAACCTGAAACATGAACCAAAGCCCTTCCTCTCTGAGTTGCTTTTGGTCAGTGGTTTATCACAGCAAGAGACTGAAACTAGAGCAGTAGTTAGGAAAGATTACTGCTAAAAGGGAAAGAAAAATAGAAAATGACATATGGAATGGTAGCCCCGTGTGACCAGAACTTTTCTTCATTCTTCAGGAAAGGCGCAGCCTGCATCTTCTTTGGTAGAACAAAACCGATAAGAGGAAAGAATGCCTGTCCCACCTGCAGTGTTTTCTCCGTGAACCCAGGCCGCTGCCCATTGCAGTCTCAGCCTCTTTTGCTAAATTCTGAGCTGGCAAATGCTTTCATAGAAACACATTCAAAGAGATTTTCTCTGTGCTTTGTCCCAGGAACATAGATGCACAGGAGGGTGTCAGGTCCCCTGCTTTTCATCACAAGCTTGTATTAATATTCATACATTCGTTTTCGAAAAAGAATATTGTAGGGCGAGTCACAAGAATGCCTCTTCCAAATGTCTTTCTTAGTATAGCAGTGGATTCCACGGGACCTCATCCCTGAATAGCAAACCTGGAGCTTCATGGAGGCCTTATGCACAGCCTTCATGGTGTAAAGCAATATTTCTCAACCTGTGGGTTGTGACTCCTTGGAGAGGTGGAAAATCCCTTTCACAGGAGTTGCTTAAGACCATCAGAAAACACAGATTTTTACATTATTGTTGATAACAATAGCAAAACTATAGTAATAAAGTAGCAACAAAAATAATTTTAGCATTGGGGATCACCACAACACGAGGAACTGTATTAAAAGATTATGATATTAGGAAGGTTGGGAACCACGGGTATAAAGATTACTGTGTGCTGGAGTGGCTCACGGGTTTTATTGAAACTCAGAATGAAGCATTAAGGGTGAACCTAATTAATGCCAGAAATGGTGGCTTGTCTGTAATCCAGCTGAGGTTGTTTGGAGGAGCTGGAACGAGGCTAGCCTGAGATGTGCAGGGAGATATAGATGGACGGATGGATAGATAGATAGATAGATAGATAGATAGATAGATAGATAGCAATAATAATGAGACTCGGGGAGTCCAAGTAAGGAGGGAAGAATAGCAATAACGTAAATACAGATTTCATATATAAAATTCACAAAATAATTAAAACCATAGAAAAGATGAACAGAGACAGAGGGGATAGACAACCAATGACTGGCCCAACTTGACACCCATGCCATAGGAGAGAGCCATCTCCTGACACTATTAGTGATACTCTGCTATGCTTGCAGACAGAAACCTAACATAATTGTCTCCTGAGAGGTTTTATCTAGCAGTGGATTGAAATAGATGCAGAGACCCATAGCCAAACATCAGGCAGAGCTCAGAGAGTCTTGTGCAAGAGTGGGAGATAGAATTGATTAGTCAGAGGGGTCAAGGGCACCACAAGATCTATAGTGTCAACTAACCTGGGCCCACTGGGGCTCAAAGAGACTGAACCATAACCAAAGAGCACACAAGGGATAGACCTAGGCACCCATACACATTTGTACAGATGTGCAGCTTGCTCTTCATGTGGGTTCCCTAACAACTGGAACAGAGGCTCTCCCTGTCATTGGATTCCATTCCCCTACCTGGACTGCATGGTTGGGCGTCAGTGGAACAAGAGGTGCTTAGTCCTACTAGAACTAGATATAACAGGGTAGGGTGGTACCCAATCTGGACTTCCCAGAATGGGAGGGGGTAATAGGAGGAGGGATTTGTAAAGGCAGAACTGGGAGAAGAGGAGGGAGGCTGCAATTGGGGTGGGTAACATAAATTAAAAATAACCTATTATGGAAAGAAAAAAGGAATACCTATTTGTAAAAAGAAAAAATAAACAGAGAAAAATCTAAAATTTAAATAAGTAAATAACATGGATGTCTGTGCAAGCTGAATGGCTTCCTGCCCTGCTGTTATGCCTACTGCACAATGATGGACTATGTCCTCTGGAACCAGAAAGCAAGATAAATACTTCTTCCCCTAAAAAAGTAAAAAGGTGGGGAGTTATAGAGGAGGTCACCCAATATCAACTTCCTGCCTCCACATACATGTGCACACATGTCAATCTACATATACATGTGAATACACACATGCATATACACATATATACACAAAAGAAGTTTATATTGCTCGGGCAAGGCTATGCTTCTTTCTCCCTCAGATGACACTGGGCCTGAGAATACTCTGGTCTAGGACCATCTCAGAGCCCACGGAGAACACACCAGTCTGGTAGGATGGCTCTCCAAGGATGTCTCAGGGTTAATCTAGACAGAACTTCTCTGAGAGCCACATGCAGATCTCAAGGAGAATGACAATGGCTTGTGGTCCATAGAAAACCAGCGCTTGCCACCTCTAGTGGGGTGTTTCCGGGCAGAAGGCATAGGAGGGAAAAAGAAACCTCCAATCTCAGCCATCAGAGTATAAAGTTAAGACTGGTGCCTGATGCATAACTCTGACAATGAACACACACAGAATCCCTTTCAGTGGTTATAACATACAATGAAATGTTAGCATTAATTTCGTTCCAAGAAATAACATTTGTTGAAAATAGACATGGCTTGAATGGAGTCCAGAACTGTGCTGCTATCATTCAGAGAAATCAGTACCACAGATGCTTTCAATGCTCTGGGTATGAGTCTTGGTCCTTGGAGGGATTTAGGCAGCTAAAGAAGACAGCAAATGTAACTTGGGTACAAGTTACCTTTATTTGTCATTAAAGGACCTTTAAAGCACCTCCTAAGATGGGCCCTGAATATTATGGAAATATTAACACAGAGCATAGGTCAAATGTGAGTAGAGCTCCTTTGTGATCCCAACCTTACCTAATTGGAGGACATATCTGAAATGACAAGTGTCACAAACCCTTCCCACATGAAACTAGGAATCAGGAGCAAAGGGTAAGTATGAGAAAACATGGGATTGCATCATGAGATTCTGTGTGGGAAGAGGGGATAGGAACTCATCATGGTGGATGGGAGGAGGCTCCAAGGGCAAACTGAAAGCGTTTACTAAGCCTTTGGAAGTAGAGACATGACCCTTTCTCAGCAAGACTAATGTGTACTACAGGAGCCGGTGAAAAGATAAATTTAACAGTGCAATTCTAAATACACGTGCTGTCCCACGACTTTTCCTATTCGATCCTAATAAATCCAAAACCCCTACCATAGTCTCACAGGACTTGTTTTGTTTTTTCGTTTTTCCTTTTTAATTATTAGTCTTAAGGGAGAAAAAGACAGAGTCCTGAAAACTAACAAGAGGAAAATCACTGTCAAACAGCTGCTCTGTGAAAAACCCAGTATACATGGGGCCAAGTCTAAATATGGGAGAATTGTTTGTAGCTGAGAGAGATTTACTTGGTGGTACTGCTTCCTACACAAGATTCCTTCGTGACTAGGAAACAATGAACCTAGTGGTTACCAAGGGCCCCGGAGAAGTGAGAAGCAGGGAGTAGAAGCTCACGATCGAAAGGTGCACATGGAAGGTAAATACTTTGCCATCTATTTCACAGTCAATTGACCATAAACCAAAATAATATATTTTATATTTCTCAACTAGGACAGGACCTTTCAAATGTCCTACCACAAAAACTGGTAAGTAAATGAAGTGTTAGGTCAGTCAGCTTGATTTGATCATGCAACGTTTATATCAATACAAAACATTATTTCCCATAGACGGGCAATCATGACCTGTTTATCAAACACAGCATTAAAATAATTTAAGATTAAATTTTATTTAAAAAAATAACAAAAGAAAAAAGTGGAAGAAATATAAGACACTAATAGAATAATAACTTTGTCTGAGAGACTAGGAGACCCATTTGTAAAAATAAACTTCAGGCAGTTTAGGTCATGAACAAAGAAAACCAGAATAGAATTTGACCTGATAAATAGTTCCTGTTTTCACCTTCAATTTCCAAAGAACCCTTGCTGCAACCGTTCCGATAGTTTCTCCAGTGAATGTCTCCTGGAATCAACTAGATTTGAAGAAATGTTATTAGATCCATAAGAGGCAGCTCAATTTTTTTCATATCCTATGAACTTTCTTCCATGGCCAGAGCACCTAAGATATTTTCAGACCGGCAAGCAGAAGAGAGAATAGGGTTGAGGGGAAGAGAGGAATCAAAGAATGGAAAATATAAGCAACGCGACTAAACTGACTGACATTTTCTTGTAACAGAAAAAAAGAAGATATACATGTTGTATATGCATGTGTATATGATGTATATGTATGTGTATGTGATGTATATGTATGTGTATGTGATGTATATGTATGTGTACATGATGTATATGTATCTGTATATGATGTATATGTATGTGTATATGATGTATATGTATCTGTATATGATGTATATGTATCTGTAT
>JANHMN010000003.1:153899280-153979286 GCA_030674055.1 Rhabdomys pumilio
TGTATATGATGTATATGTATCTGTATATGATGTATATGTATCTGTATATATATGTACATGTATATAAAACTATAACTCCTGCTTACATTCTGCACTTCAACTTTAGGTTTTAGTAACTGTGATTTGCTATAAGATGGCACCAGACACCAGAATGGGGGTATCTTTATTCTCCTCTTCTGGGGATGACACTGAGACCCCAAACTCTATCCAAGGGGATTCAATGAGATGCAATTCTACTTGTTATCTCATTTTGTTCTCTTTTTTTTTTTTTTTGCCTTGCTTAAAACAAAGATGTTTGATAAATATCTCTACATACTAAGACTGATCATTTTGGTGAAACAAACAAAAAGTGATAAAATCTCACAGTTCGCCTCTTGAAAGTATGAGTTTACTAAGAGGTCTCACTCAGGCTTCATCCAGACACCCGTGAGTAACAGTGACCATTCTCCTATAAGTGGGGGCTAGGAGTCAAATCCTTGGGCGACACTTTGGATAAACTCAACATGGGTTCTAATTTGTGCTTGAGCTCTGTAATCTCCCAAAGGGGGATTATTTTCCCAAGACTTGATCCATGGTCTCCTTCAAGGGGGTAATGATGTCATGTTTGAAGAGGTTTTTGAACCCACACAGAAGAAAGACACACACAAGTTGAAGACATTCTTCTCACACTATGCAAGACATAGCTATCATATTTCTATTCTGTGTGTAGAAAGTTGACCCTCTTGCTCAGTCACCTTTATAGAGTCATTACATAAATCCTTTGTGACCCTCCTATATTGAGTTCTTTACATATTCTCTCCTCCTCTTCATCCTTCTCCCTTCTCTCCTCTCTATTCTTCATCCCTCTCTTTATTTCTATTTTGTTTTTGTTTTTTGTTTGTTTGTTTGGTGTGTGTGTGTGTGTGTGTGTGTGTGTGTGTGTGTGTGCGCGTGCGCGCGCGCGCACGCACACACACATGCACATGTGTTTTGTCTTGGTAAAGGGGAAAAAGAGAAAGAATAAATAGAAAGAAAACCAAGCTGTAGTCCACCCTCCTCATAAACACTCATTAAAAGGGGCTGCTCTGGGATTCATGCAAAGAATCTGATTGAACAATATCTCCTGTATCTGGTAGTCTATCAATAAGTATTTAAACCATACGTTCTGACATTAGCATGCATGCCTCTTACACAGATAGTAATGGAGTACATTTTGATTGCAAGCAAATCTTTTGATGACGTTAGGACAATATGGTGGAAACCATGAAAAGCAAGTATCAGAAGCAAGAGGCAAACCTTGAGATTGATATGTAGGTCAGTCTTGCCTAGAACTCATAATCCTGCTTCTGCCTCCCATGAGCTGGCACTATAAGGTTGAGCCACTGCACCTAGGTTCTCTCCATGATTTAGCAAAATGAACAACACATTGTTATAATGTCAACTAAATTCATTGTTCCTTTATTCTTCAGGTCATAATGTATTTTCTCTAAAACTAACTTGGAAGATCTTTAAAACTACAATGGAAGCCCCAGATCCTGCTAACTGGGCTTCCCCAGTTGTAATGAAATCCAACTCCTAACTCTTTGATCTGTCTGTCTATTTATTCCAGACTTCTGACTCTAGGAATCCTTAAGTGGTCTTTCCTTTCTCAGATGGCAAACTCCGTCATGCCTCATAATTGAGTGGGCACTGGATAAATGAATGCTATAGTGCTCTGCAAAATAATACACTTCCTATTGGCAGCCAATCCAAGAGAAACTTCCTTAGAAGAAAGGACTGTCAGTTACCACTTAACAAGCCCGAGTTGGCTCCCATAGAAAGAGCAAGCAGAATAATAGCAACTTGCTCCCCAACAGCAGCCACATGGCTATCTGGTTGCTCCCTCCAGTCACCTGGCACGCTGCTGGTCACACAGAAGAAGTGCAACAAGTCCTTGTTGTCAGATCGATTCAGAAATGCATGGGACTGGTGATATGTAATCCGTCACCTGATAGGTGGGTGCCAGCTGGGTTTCTCACAGGCTGGCTGTGCCAGTTTTTGACCTCCTGTGGTCTTTGGCTCTCTTACAGCTGACAAATTTAGCTGAGTGTGAGATGCCAGGCCAGGAGCAGGATGCCCAAAGCAAGGACTGGAAGGCTGTTCTGGAACTCTGGTGGGAGATTTGCTTTTGCAAGACCCTTATCCTCTCTTTGGATGATATTGCCTTCAAATTTTATTCCAAGATGTCTTCTATAATAAAAATACTTCAGGCCAGAGTTTCAGACTAGACAGGAGGGATTCAGAATTGGACCATACATCAAACTTAGCTGGGAAGCCTGAAGCTACTGAGGGACAGACCCCGTTTATAATTACTGCTATTCTTAAGAAGGGCATCGGTGTTGACATTCCCATAAACCAATCAAAAGGGATAGTGTTCACTGAGGGTCAAAAAGTATTGCTACATATTTTTGCAAGGTCTGTTATCACTTTCACATCATCGGAACAACAAACATTACTATTATCGCCAATCAGAACTTTTGTATTGATCACCTGTTATATGCTACACACTATTACGAGTAATTGTTTAAATCTGATTAATCCTTGTAAGAAGAGGGTAGGTTTGCTAACCCACTTTCAGATTTGGGGAAAAAACTGATGTAAAAGAGAGTTTAAATAATTGACTAAGCTTCACAACTAGTTAGCATTAGAGTCAGGCTTTGAATCCCCCAAAGTCTGCTTCCATCCTCCTCTTCTTATAACTACTGACTTACACTACCTCTCTGTATCCATTCAGAGCCGATGTCTTTCAGGTACCTAGTGGGTGGCCTCTAGATCCTGTGCAAAGAAAAATTACCTTCTTGATCATATTTACAAATATGCATATCAGCACTCATCAACTCTTGATCATAAATCTTTAATGATATGCTAGACACTCTGAATAAAGAAAGAAAGTACCAGTACCTTCCTCAATTGTATTCATCCATCTCCTCACAATTTAAATTAACCTATTTTTCTACAATTCCAAACTACCTTGTATTCCTAAATCAAAACAGTTTCCAGATCTGGCCTCTCATTTACTCCCTAGGTAAGCCACTTGTGTTCAGTATTTGAACTCTAGTAAATATATTTTTAAAACAATAAAGATGTTTGGATAACATCTTTCCAAAGAGCTTGGGAGGAGGCAGGTCTGTTCTTCAGCATACACTAGCTGTGATGTCACACAAACCATGCACATAACCAAGTAAGGAAGCAGCAGGTATATCATTGCTGCCCATGTGCAAGTCTTCTAGAAGCTCACAAAATGGAATTATCGTGATGAAACCACGTACATGTTGGCGCAATGACAAAAATGGTTCTGGCCTTAACCTACTTACCACATTAGTTAAAAGTAAACATCTGTCTGACTAAGAGAAAGCCTGAAACTAAGTTCTTGAGCCTCTGCACAACTCAAGCAGCTTGGAGCATGTGCTGAGGGCTTAAGCCTTGAAGAATGTACCCTGAGAATACCTTGGGCTAACTGGTTAAGGACCTGAACCAGTCATGTAGTTGCGGGAGGAAATTCTGCAGGTAGGTTCAGGAGTGATTCTCAAAGCACAATCCCTGACCATCAGCATCCGTATTCCCATGGTATATGTTAAAATCTCAGAATCTTTTGCAGCACCCTGGACCTGTTCAAGCACAAACTCTCGGGGCAGAGCCTGGTACACTATTGAAACTTGCTTTTCAAGTGACTCTGGTACAATTTGAAATGTGTAACACATTAGTATAAATTATCAGGCCCTGACTACACAGCCTAGAGAGAAGGTAAAACCTTTGGGTTTCACTGGCTTCTCACACAATTAAAAAAAAAAGGATAGCAGGGGAGGCCTGAGTGTAAGCACCAGAATACATCAGGAAGGGTCAGCTCTGTTCACTTCTGACTGGCTGAGGCTTCCATGATCAGCAGGACGATTAGCCAATTGGTTTGAAGATGACTTCTGAGCCTTATATGTGTGTACTCATCTAAAGGCTTTGAAGAGAGGGAGATGACAGGAGAGCATGAACTTTCAAATTTTCTGTAGGCCCGGCCCTGATTTCAGAGAAATTGGGTATATAAATTTACATTGTTTTCACAAGGAAAAAAAAATCCCACTTCTCAAACAAAACACACTGGAATCATTCTCAAAATAAATAAATAAATAAATAAATAAGTTTCTTTTATATATTTTTTAGATGTTAAGTAATTTGGGTTTTATTTTTTTTAGACTTTTATAGGTATATACATTGAAATAGGATGATCTCTGCCTCCCAGATCACTGGAATAGGGGTATACATACAGATTTCTTTTAAGGCCCTATTATAACAGAATTTTTTTGAGGAAGAGGTCCAAGTCTCTGCGCTGAGAGCAACAATTTTTCTTTCTGTCCTTTAATATACTCCATCACCACCAATGTCTCTAGGGTTTCCTTCTCTGAGGTTAGTCTAACCTACCTCACACCACTAGAGAGTCATCTCTTAAAAAGAAACTGGATAGCAAACCTCTGATCAAATTCTGTCTCCAAGCCTCCCTGTGTCTCATAGTAAACTCCAAAGCTTTAGGGTGAGTCCCCAAGCCACACTAATCCAGCCCCTGCTCTTTCTCCAGCCCTGCTTCCCACTGCTTCATCCTTGGGCCCAGTCTGAATTCCTCACACTGCCTTGAACACATGGGGCTTGTAATGATTTGTATATGCTTGATCCAGGGAGTAGCACTATTAGGAGGTGTGGCCCTATTGGAGTACATGTGTCCTAGCTGCCTGGAAGCTAGTCTTCTCCTAGCAGCCTTCAGATGAAGATGTAAAACTCTCAGCTCTGCCTGTACCATGCCTGCCTGGATGTTGCCATGTTCCCAACTTGATAATAATGAACTGAACCTCTGAACCTGTAAGCCATCTCTAATTAAATGTTGTCCTTATAAGAGTTGCCTTGGCCATAGTGTCTGCTCACAGCAGTAAAATCCTAAGTAAAACAGAACTCTTATGTCTTGGTTTCCTCAACAATCTAAGCCCTTCCTTCCCTCTTCCCAGTGTAGCAGTTTAGTTAATAGCAGGTTTCATTGTGTACAAACCCTCGGTAGATTAAGCCAACATGGATTGTTTCTTCACTCTGTGTCACTGGTTGACAAGTCTTTCTCTAACAGGTCAAATGGTAAATACTTTAAGCTTTGCGAGTAACATGGCCTCTGATATGTGAGTATATGTATCCAAACCTTTAAAATGTATTTAAAAGCCTTCTTATTCACAGACATCATCAGAGATGTGTGTACGGCTACTCATGCAGTCAAACAGAAACCTGGGCTAATGGCACAGTCACCTCTTGAATGCCTCCTGTTGCCAGGGAGACAAAAAGAGCTTCACATAAGCAATTAAATGTCCAGGTCTGGAAGTGATGCCCTTGTAACTTCTGTCCCTTAATTAGTGAAAGCTAATCTCTTAACCCAGCCAATGATAAAGAGGCTGAGGCAGGCTGTGACTTACTGAGTGAAAAATGCCGACTGTATCAGCTCAAATCAATGCACCCTAGAAAGACTTTTTTTTTTTTTACATTCTCATCCTGCAGCCAAGTCAGCTAGGTTTCCCCTGTAATCCTTTTCATTCATTCATTCATTCATTCATTCATTCATTCATTCATTCGTTTGTTTGTTCATTCATTCATCCTTGAGATGCTTCAGATGGAAGGCACAACTTTGTGCATGCTAAGCAGTAACCCACCACTGAGTATCAGCCCCAGCTCCAGCCCCATCTCTGTGTTCTACAGCATCTCAAACAACTTTGGATTACAGTGCCGTATATAAAACACTGCTACTATAGTTTTCAACATGTCTCTCTTCCCCTGACCAGCTCCCATGACCTCCTCAGCTAAGTATTTATCCATGGCAGTTGCCTTGCGTAGCATAGAGCCCAGCACTGTTCAGTGTGTGTTGTTTGGACACACTAACTCACTCGGTGGATTGTGGGAGTAAATAGTACTACGCACACAGTTACCCGAAAGCCTCCGTTCGTTTGCCCACGTTATCTACTCGTGATTAATTTATTCTTTTAGTTATCAGTTACTCTCTATGTTAATCACATGCATGCCTTCTTTGTAACTTCTTTCAGCCAACAATGGCTTGGTCTGAAAGAGAGCTGGTTCTTGAGGCCCCAGTAGATTTAGAGAATCATGTGGGTCATTTCTGTTTTCAGTTGATGGGTCAGAAGTCAGGCACAGAAAAGGGAGTGGTTTGTTTTGTCGTTTGTAGTTGCATGAAGGCAGAATCGAAGGATAGGCCCAAAAAAACCACCAGATTGAGTATAGAGCCATAATTCGACTTACCAACAGTTTATTTCTGCTAGAAAGCATAATACTTGTTTGTCAAAGATAAGTCTTATTGTATCATATCAATGTTTCCCTTGTAGTGTACATTTCTCTCTCAAGTAAAACATTAAAAACAAGCATGTGGCGTCTCAGTTAACTACTGAGCCCGTTTATATTGACTTTGCCTATGTCCCTCACCCATTTCACTAGCTGTAAAGTGACTATGAGATTTTCAAGCCTCGGAGATAGGAAAGTTAGACCCCCCTCCCCCGCCCCAAACTTGGTCTGTGGGCTGAATTCTAGTTGTGAGCACCCCGTACTGTAAAATGGCATGGACCGAGTTTGCCCATGCAGTTTCCACCCATCCTCTACCCTCCCATTATACACAACAGCATCCACAGTGAGCCGCTTTGAAAGATTCCATCTGCATGTGGGCTTATCAATCACAATGAGGCTAAATTACACGGACCAAAATGTGTCTTGGCTGAGAATCACCTCAGGGTCTCTTGGGTACAAGAAGTTTCCCAAATAAACAGGGGAAACATGCCAGAAGAAAACTCGGACGTGGAATCTGAAATCTGTCAACTTTGATTCATTCAAGGTACAGAAACTTATAAAACAGAAGTGTGCACACATTAACAGGTGAAATAATTCGGTACATCCTTCTACTCTGCTTAGACCAGAGCACAGAAGGCATCTCAACTGGGTCGATGTGTTCAAGAAAACTGAAGTACACTAAGAACAAATCATAGACTTAGGTTCTGTCTGGCACCCACTTCCCCCCAACCTATCCTTTCTGGGAGGGTTGACTTTACTTCCTTCTTTCCCTCCACAACGCTTATAATTGAACGTTACAAACTATACCGAGAATAAATCTACCGGAGTCCCCTTCCTCCAACCAGAAAAAGGTTAAGCTTTTAATTACAGGCCCTCAAACTATCATTTTGTGCAATTAGCAATTAACTATAATCGTTGATGAGAGAATGCAGAGCTGCGCTGGCAATTTCCCTCCTCCCCATCCCAGACTTGGTTATTTTAGTCTTGTTCTATTACAGAGGACAAGCCACAACCGCGGGAGCGCTCTTGTTCTTTCTCTCTCTCTTTTCACACACTCTTACTTAAAGCCACATTTAATTTTTTTAACAAAATGGCATCTCAGCTTGCCATTGAGATGGGACTCCGAACCCCACAGCAGGACAGCGGAGCGTTCGCATCCCTCCTCTTCATCACTTTCAGGTTGGAAAGAAGAGTCCCCCGGAAGATGCTACCTACCGACCTCACAACATCAACCCTTCCGAGGGGCTCAGAGAGGAAGGAAAGGGGTTTCTTGCTGCCCCCAGACCCCTCAATTGTCAGCCCCATCAAGCCCGGAGGCGGTGGCAACAGCAGCAATAGTTGCATCAGCGCTCTTAGCCACGGCGCCAGGAGGGTACAGTAGCGACTGTAGGGAGCTAGGGAGCGCACGGCTGCTGCGGCCGGCCGCAGGTTCCCTGGATCAGGAAATTAGGACAGGCACCCGGGATTGGAGGTGAGGACGGTGCGCGAGCCAACCAGCGGCCGCCCCGGGTCCCCCGTGAGCCCCAGGCCGACGCGCGGAGCAGCCGAGCCCCTGGAGCCGTCCGGATGGCGGCGGCGACAACCCCAGCCCCAGCCACTCACGCACGCACGCTGCCACTTGCCCCCGCACCCTCCTCACTGCGCGCGGGAGAGCGGTGCGTGCCGGAGCTGCTGGGCTGAGCTCCCCCGCTGGGGTCTCCGCGCTGCTCGGCCGCGCTCCTGCCGCCGCCCGGGTGGGTGCCCCCAGACCGCTCACTTGAGCTGTCCCCGGTGGCGAACGAGCTCCCCGCCCCCTCCTCCCGCGCCGTTCCCTCCCCTCTCCCTCCCCTTCTCTGCAACGCCTGCATTATTTTCCGCCCGCAGGGTCCGCGCGCACACCGCGGCCGCGGCGGGGGAGGTGACCCGGTGGCTGGGTGGGTGGCTGGGTGGGTGGCTGGTGGGGAGTAGAGCGTGCAAGTTGCAGGGAAGGGGTGCCAGCTCCTTGCGTGCTCTCCGTGCTCCCGGCTCCTCACTCCTTCCCCCTCCTCCTCGCCTCCTCCCTCCCCGCCCCCACCTCCTTCCTCCTCTCCGAAGGGCTGGTAACTTGTTGTGCGGAGCGAACGGCGACAACGACGGCGCGACGGAGGCACCATCCGGGCGGGCAGCATGGGCACGTCCGCGCGCTGGGCGCTGTGGCTGCTGCTCGCGCTGTGCTGGGCGCCCCGGGACAGCGGCGCCACTGCAAGCGGTGAGTGGGGACGCGCCCCTCCGCACTCGGCCCGAAACAAGCCGGGGCGTCTGCGATCGCTGCGTTTTGGGGGACCCCGGGGCTCCTCTTGCCCATCCCCTCCTAGCAGGCGTCTCTCCGCGCTCCTCTCCTGCCTCCCCTCCCCACCCGGGTGGCGCCTCTGAGCTGTCAGAGCCGAGGTTACTGGGAGCCAGGCCCGGGGGACGGTGGGGTTTAGGGTGTCCTAGAGCGTCCCTTGAACTTGTTGTCATTCTTCTGTGTCCCCCTTCTTTCCAGAACCTCTGTTTTACATGGCTTTCAGCCCCCATTGACAAGGGCTAGGGGATGTGGGCTTTGGAGCCGCTAAACAATGGTTCTGCCTCCTCTGCCAGGCGGGCTGTTAGGACCATGGCAGAGCATGGGGCCTGGAAGCCCGGGTGCGCCCCTCAGACTTAAGCAGGGTTGAGAGCGCACAGTGGGTGAAGGTGGGCGTCTCCGAGGACACCGGGCGCCAGGTGCCAGCCGAGCCTGGAGTCCTCGCGCGCCGTGAGCAGGCGCACGTTCGGTGGGCGGCAGCCTAGAGGCAGAGCCATGACAAGTACGCAGCCTGCGCCCGGGACTGCGACTCCCCAGGCGCCGGCCGGTCTCTCAGGCTCCAAGTGTGGCTTTCAACTGGACTGTCCTCCGAGTGCTTTTCTTTCTCCCTTCCCCGGGGATTCCGCAGTTACTGCAGCGTTTAAAACCCTCTGGGGTCTCTGAGATAACTGAACGGGGGAGGGGAGTGGGATCAAGACTTAATCAGGTTACTTTGCCGGAGCCTCATCCTGGGCAACACTTTCCCCCAGAGAAACTGAGTCCCAGTGTAGTGACTGTAATTAGCCTTTATTCTACACAATAAGACCCGAAAGTGTGGTGCTATAGCTGGAGTTGACTGGAGCTTGGTGAGGGTGGGGGTGACTACTGTCGAGTCCCCGGGGGTCCGCACACTGGCTTCAGAGCCCTGTGTGCTTTCAGCACCCCACTTTGGGTCACACAACTTTCCAGAGCAGGTGATAAGACGCCTTCCTAACAAGGTTTGGTCTGATCCTTGGCGGGCCACTGAAGAGGTCTTAGAGGCCTTAAGAGGTGACACCAGAGTGCTTGCTTGCAAACCAGCTCTAGGTAATTGGGGCAGAACGCTGTCCCAGCTCTAGATAGTCCACAATCCCCATCTCCTGTCGCGTCGCCGGGTAGCTTAGAAGGCCCGCCTGCGTGCGGTCACGTGTGTCCTGGAGTGAGAGCGAACTTTCAAGTGTGTGGTCAAACAGTCTGTCGAGCTATGCTGGGGTGTTTAAGTCTCCCAGCGCCCCTGGGCCCTTGGTTCCGCTGTCCGGAGCGTGAGAAGCTGGGCAGGGCTTTTCTGCCTCATGCGATTGGCTGGTAGCTGGATTGCGTTTAGCTTGGTCACGTGTCTACGCGGAGTTAATTGAGCTGCCCCAGCTGGGTTACCTTTAAGATCAGCCAGGCTCAGAGGGGCCTTTCCCTCTGGCGTTTTCTCCAGCTGCTCTCTGAAAGGGGTCCATGTATAGTGACGCTAGGATCCTACGTGTGACAAACCTATGTGCCCAGAGAAGCCCTGCTTAACAGAACATTTCAGGCACGGACATTAATCATTAATGGATGAGTAATGTTAACTTATTAAACCATCTCTCAGAAGAGTGACTTGACTCGCGTTATATATTTTGTAATATTTCAAAACATGAATGTATAAAATCCATTACTGACTGTGATCCAGGGAGGTGGGAGAAAGGAGTCGCTTTAGCTGCAGAACCTTTTCTATTCTTGGGATGTTTAAAGTGCTAACTTTCCATCAGGTGCTGTTTTCTATGGAGTGGTAGGAAAGTACTCAGACTGCTGCAAAGAGCTAGTCAAACATCAGAAGTTGTTCAGCCGGGGTCAGGAAAGTGGGGACAACCTTGGTTCCTCCTTTACTGCAGGTAGGATATGGTGGTGCTGCAATAGTGGAAGAGAGAACCAGGCACAAACCTAACTAGTCAGAGTGGGAGAGGCGGTTCTTTCTGAGCTGCAGCAAACTTGTCGTAAGTTCAAAGTCCCAAAACATGCGGACTGATTTTTCTGCCCGGACCTTCCATGCTTACTCTTTCTCTCTAACCCTTCCCTCTGCTCCCCCACCCCCACCCCCACACACACTACACACACACACACACACAGAGAGAGAGAGAGACAGAGAGAGACAGAGAGAGACAGAGAGAGAGACAGAGAGAGACTGAGAGACAGAGAGACAGAGAGAGAGATAGAGAGAGACTGCTCCAAACTACCTGACACAGGGCAGGCATGTATGCACTTCACAGAATTTCTGTAAGGAGCTGAAGTGAGGCTAACAAGGGACATTAACAAAGGAGACATCACAAGGGCCGATGACAGAATACATGTGGGCTTTAGGACTCTTCCCTCCAGCCTAGTATAGCTTAAGATGTGGTGTGCTGTACAGTCCTCAAAGTCAGAGTTCTGCAAGAGCTCTTCCAATCTGACCAGTGACTGTTACTTCTCTTACCCTGGGATTGAGCAATACCAGAGTACCTGCAGGTAGGAATCTGAAAGACCAGGAGAAATAATTCCTGGCTTACCAGAGCACCAAGAGAAGCTAGAGACCATAGCAATTCATGTAGGTGAAGGCTCTCTTTTTTAAAAGAGAGTCACTATCCAAGCTTCACGGGAAGCACATTTCCTAAAGCCTGAAACAGCCTTTTCCCCAGTAACTTACCAGTAACTCTAGTGCTGTGTTATTTCAACACAATTCTTTACTTTTAATGCTTGAGTCTCCAGAGGCCTACACTGCATATATAAAGTCCAAGTTCAGTAGAGCTGGCATATGGTAAGACTTCGGGCCAACTCACTGCACTTGCAAACACTATGCAATCCTTGTAGAGGTGGCTTTCTTCACCTTCTAAACAGTGGCAATACTGATAATCACGTTTCTGCTTTCTAAAAGATGAATAACTACAGACAGAACTTCACTGCAGTACTTTTTGTGAAGGTTCTAGAAGAGCTAAAGAGCTGTTGTGGCCCCTTTCTGTTCCCTGGACAATGCCAGAGCAGTAAAACCTGTGCCTTAAAGATTAAGAACACAGGTAGAGCCCCAGGCATATGGCTTCTGGCTGAGATTCCCAAACCCTGCCACTTACCAAGTAGCATCGAAAGAGAAAATGTATAGTAAATAATTTCTAGTCTCTCACAGAGTGTTAAGTGGTTCTCAGTGGAGGTAAGATGGAGACGTGGTAGTTTCCATTTCACCCTCTGCCTCTGGTCCTGGTCCTGGTCCTGGTCCTGGTCCTGGTCCTGGTCCTGGTCCTGATTGGCTTAACTTAACCCTGCTTTGGAAAGTCATTCATAGGTGCTAGCCTGTGAGACATTAAGCACATCACAGAGCCAAAACAGGCCTGAAATGATGCCTGTCATATATAGACCTGGCTTACAAGGATGAGAGTCTCGCAGCTGACTAAGGCACCTGCCCTTCATGTGGCACTAAGGTGATA
The DNA here is from genome assembly GCA_030674055.1 of Rhabdomys pumilio. NCBI lineage: Eukaryota > Metazoa > Chordata > Mammalia > Rodentia > Muridae > Rhabdomys > Rhabdomys pumilio. Next base: position 153,911,350 of record JANHMN010000003.1, read on the forward strand.
GGGTCATCTAACTCGAGATAACCTCAAGAGATAATCACTCACATGGCTCCCCCCAGACCACAGCCAGCAGACGGCTTTCAAGAAAAATAGAAGCCCTTCTTTTGAGGTTATGAGTGAAATGTACTTATTAAAAAGGAAGAATCTAAGACTGTTTTCCCTCCTAGCTGAGGAGGGGATAATCTGAGGACTAGTAGCTTTTTCTGAGGTCTCCAAGGCATTCTATAACCCAGTTCTTGGAGAATCTGATTTTGTAAGCGAAAACTGGTACAATTTTACTCTATTTGTTTTTAATACGAATCCATATTTCTCTGCTTAGCTCCAAGGTTGGTTTGCAATCATGGCCCTAAACATGGTTAGTTCTAACTAGTTACACATGCTAACTGTGGTATAGCTACGTGAGAAAGCACCTTAAACTGGACCTACTTTGCCTTCAGGTGGAGAGAGAACCCTGGATGATTTGGACCTCTTAGTCATTTTTTATGCTCTAAATTAGAAATGTAAGCGAGGAACCACTATATGGAGTAAGAGTGAGCATAGAGATCTTCCAGAAATGTTTCCATGTTTGTGTAAGGAGCCTTTCACCAGCTTTGTCTGGTAGAGATGCGCTGTGGGGAGAGGGTATGCCTGAGCTAACACTTAAGAAGTACATTTAGGGCAAGAAACTACAACTTGGAAAGGTCAGGCACTCACTAGAATGGCCAATTCTGCCACCAACTTAGAGCATATGGGTTGGCAATTGGCCAGTAGTCTTTGGGTGCCCAAAAACAGTCTTGCCATGGAGGTGACGGGGTGGGGAGATGTGCAGTTTTCCAGGAAGTGATGATTGACATTTGAGAGTTCATATGTTATAACCACATTTCCTGCCAAGAATTTAGTGTATGCTGCCCTAGTCTCTATACCTGCCTCTGAGCTTGAATTTTCCTAAGAATGCTTTCTTAAGATCTAAGTTATTAACTGGCAGGGAGGTTACCAGACAGGTTATAAAATCCCTTTTGACTTTAGCATGTTAAAGTCTAAGTTGCTGATGAATTTGAAGCCAGTCTCCTTTATACATCTGCTCAAGACCACTCAATATCAGGTCAGCACAGAAGCCAGAAAGTCGGCCTCCTGGTGCCATGTCTTTGTAGGAAGTCAAACCAGAAAATTCAAGATTCAAAAAGAGGTGAGCATAGAAGCTGTGAGTGGAGTGAGCAGAGCTGGTGCTTCTTAATCACGAAAGCCACTGACATCAGCTGAAGATGTCCTGTGAGCTCCCACATGCTGCTTTCATCAGAGCTCATAATGTTTCCTTGAAATCACCGGTAACTTAGACTTTAATATGCCAAAACCAGAAGGGATTTTATCTCTGCCAAATGGTCCCATGAAGATGAGGATGCAAACAGCAATAGTGGCTTTGGCCAGCATCCCCAAAGAGCAGTAGTGTATCCAATGTAAGACTTGTGTCTGACACACCAGCCTTCTGACCTTCCCAGGTCTTCCATGTGTTTTAGAATCCTTCTCGTGTGGAAATGTGGCTGACACACTCATTATGGCAGATGGGTGTGCAACGTGTCTTGTTTTTTTAAATAAGTTGCCACACAAATGAGATAAAAGTATTTTCATGGGTATAGAAAGCAGGTACCTTTATAACTTTATCTTTCAAAGGATTCTACCAGGCAAGACTTCATTTAGCAGGTCACACTTCACTTCAAGTTTAGAAAAGCTGAGAAAATATTTTGACAAAAGTCTATAATGCAGAACAGCTTTACAGGTTAATTCAATAACCAACTAATACGTTCATGGTTATTGACTAGGACTTAGCAAATCTTTGAATGCTGGGTGATAAATCCTCAGTGCACTGGCTCTGGGAAGGTATGAAAGCTTTTGGGAAATAAGCCAGATCTCCCCTGGTTCTGGGGAAAGAATTTAAAGACCCAGAGGGGGACAGGGGGCCTCCATGAAGAAGTGCTATCTGAACCTGCCCCTGGTGGGGAAGAGGATGGAATCAGATGGACAAACATAACCAAAACATCAATGAGAGTGGTTGAAGGCAGAGGAAGTAAGGGAAGCCCCTTAGAGCTGTTAGCTCAGCTGTTGTAGCCAGAGCAGATGGTGGGTGATGACTGAGAGGAAGAAGTCAGCGCAAGCTAGTAGGGAACTGAGACTCAATTCTGGAGTCAGTGGGAAGCCAGGAAATGATCTTATCCTGGGCCCTTCTGGGTATTCTAAGTGGCTTAAATCACTCCCTTAATTTGGATAGAGAGTACGACAGCCTGGAGGCAAAGGGAAGGGCAACTTAAATTTAGACCGAGTGAGAAATGAGGGGTTTAGCCATGGCCAAGATTTGATGGCTCAATGTCAAGGGAGAAGGATCCTGGCTCCCTCTGGGCTACTGAGTTGAATAAGTGGCAAGCCAACTGAGGATACGACTCAAGGAGAAGGGGGTGGGTTTTTGGATCAAACTGCTTTATGTTACATGTCTGATAAGCCATCCAGATAAACGTTCCGTGTATAACGTGCTCAGAAGCTGTATTTGGAGTATCATCAGCATGTCTGTTACAAAACACTTTCATTTATCTCCTATCTGAACCTAGTGACACACATGAGGGCTTATAGGGGATTAACAGTATATTCAGTATTCAGTTTCAAGTACAACCTTGAGAACAAAGTCTCTCCCGTGATGCCGCCCCTGTATGTTCCTGGTCTTCATGCTGATGGCCCTTGGGCTATTCTCCATCCCCAAGCAGAGAAGGTGCAGAGTCTTTGCAATGACTTGGTCAATGTACACTAATCAAGAAAATCAAGAGACTTCGTCCTTCTAGGAAAAGCTGCTCGGGGGATTCTAGCAATATATTTAAAAGCCTACAATGGGAATAGGAAACTGGATCCTATCTCAACTATAAAGCTAGAGTGTCCTTCTTGAGAAGGAAAACTACTTTGTTCTTGATGGATTTAAGCAGACTGTACTAGGCAAATTCTAAGCCAATGAAAGCTTCTAGAATTATGCAGTCCTAAGTTGTTTACTGTCATTCGCATGCTTGGTAGGTAGCATGGGATTTAGAGCCAAAGTACCTGAGTTCAGATCTTAGGTCATTCCAGGGTAATTTTGGGCAAATCACCATATTTTTCTTTTCCAAACTGTGAAGAGGGAAAAGGTTGGGGGAAGGGTCACATCGAACTAACAAGTGAAGACCTGAGAAGTCTTAAAGCGGCAACTGGCCAGCAATCAATAGCATTTGGTTGTATCTAGGATTCTAAGATACTCCCTATCAGGTGTAAAGGGAACAACTTGTGACAACTGAACTGTGAAATTCATTAGTCTGCATCTCAGGGCATCCTTCCTGGGCACCTTGCTGTAGAACTTGCTGTTGATAATCTCTCATTCCTGTAGGAAAACTTTTTTTTTTTTTTTTTTTTTTTGCTGACTCAGAAGTCTGCTTGTCCTAAAAGGAGTTTTAGCCTATGAATAGGATTGGCATTAAATTAGCAAGCAGTAGAGTCGAAGTAGACTAAAAATAAATGCCCTTGGTGGCCCTAGAAGTGCCAAAGGAAAGGGACTGGAGATAGCACCCTTCCCACATCAGCCAGTGCAGTGAATGTTGGGCCTGGCAGAATGTGGCCATAGGAGACTCCTACAGATTCACACTTGCTGAGCCTGATACTCTGATGCCTGGAATACTCAATATTCCAGGCATTCAAGCAAGAGGACTCCTGCCAATGTTACTCAAAGCCTATGGGGAAATCTGTGGCCCATCTTGAAAGCCAGCTAGGCTATTCACTGTAAGGCCTATGCAGTGCTTTACAGAAGCTCACATGCTGATTTTCCATGTTAACCCTTGAAGAACCAAACAGAGAATGGCAAGCTGACTTCTCTGTACACTCAAACTCCTACATCTCCCAAGGCCGGTGAACGGTTGATTGTGGGTCGCAGTGAGTGAGTGTTAAGTGTTTAGGTGAGCAAACTTCCTGGGACATGGATACCTTCTGAAGCCTGGTGCCACCTATACAAACGACAACAGAAGCATTTTGGAGGATGTATCTATTACGGACTCTAATAGTCATGTGAGTGGGTAGACACAGACGAACTCAAATCCCCAGGCTCATAATGACAAAGGAAGTCCTGCTCAATATCAAAGCTAGATATCAAAGCTCAGTATCAAAACTAACACCAAGAGAGTCTTTCTCACTTACAATGGAGGTAGAGCTCCAGGCCCCATGCCTCTCCACTCTAGCCCACTCCTGCCCCCATTCCGTTAGCCTCAAGCTATTTTCTGAGAACACCGCAGCTTTAAGGAACCCACTGGAAACTGCATTTTACTTCCAGCTACCCGCCTTTCAGAACAGACAGATGCAGGGGTATAGAGTCCCTAGGATTTCCACTCTCAAGGTTATTTATGTTGTACCATATCTTTAGCTCAGCTTAACAATTAAAAGAAACCTGGTGGTGGACAATTTCATGCCAACCTGTTCCCTCTATGTACTGTAATAGTGAACTTGAGATTTAACGTTCGTGGATGAAAATAGACTACAGGTCTACAACCCTATAATCCCCAAAGCTTTGAGAACCAAAAGCTTCTTAATTCATGTGGTGCTTTTGGTTCTGGACCTCCGAGCAGCAGTAGTCTCAGCGGAACATCCAAATGGAAAGGTAGAATCTTTTGGGGAACTGCGGAGAAAATCTGTAGTGTCCCAGGAGGGCGTCTGGGGTCTCTGTGTTCAATTTAGTGGCTGAGCTCTCCCTGCTGTGCATGGAACAGAGAAGTAAACAGAAACAGGGAACACTTTTTACCTAGCAGCAGCCTCTTAAAGTGCTCAGGGAGCTGGAAATCTGAGAGGCACAGCCATGATGATTCTCTTTAGAGGACCTTTCATCAAGCCAGCTGGCTTCCCATCCATCCTTTTCTCCATCATCTTTTAGACAAGCAGGGATGCTTTGGTAACTACAGTCTTCCTTGTATATTCTTCCCCTTCAATAATAGAGCATCATGTGTGTCATGGTAGCATACACCTTTCTGATAAGCAAGCAGAAGCCTTGGCGACATGGACACATGTTAGAAAAGGAAAGCTAGACATTAGGTCCCTTTCTGCTTTAGGATATTGGAACAGATGAAAATGCTATGTCTGTTATAACTCTGTTTTGAGCCAAAACCTCCAGGGATTTTAACATAAGCATTACTGTTGATAGCGTGTGTATTACAACTGGATCCAGAATCCAGAACGACTAGGAACTGTATATTAGCTTTATCATGTTATATGTTGGACTTTTAGCTCCAAGACAGCTTGAGGGTCTACAGAATCCATCATACAAGCCTCAGTTTTTGAGGCTGTCCTCTCCCACAAGCCTAATCCTGGCCTAAGAAATATTTTTTTTCCAAGTCTCTCTCGAAGTCTGATGGCATGGTTATTATGCTCACTGTGTAGATTTCAATGTTAATATTTTTGGCTCATTTTTTACTTGCTCTTCAGAATGAAAGCCTTGGATGTCATTCTTCACCTTCACTGTATTCTAACTGCAGGGAGCTATCCTTTCTATTTCATTCTATAGTCTCTGAGTGTAAATCCTTTTTTTTTCTCTCTAACAAAGTCCTCTGAGTGGATTCCTGCCATTTCTGTAGTCCTCAAAGGTGAAAGGTTATAGAGCTGTAGCAAATGGGCCCAGCACCATAGACCTCCAGCTCTGAGAATATGGAGAGCATCCTAAGAACACAGTGGCAGGAGGAGGGAGGGCAGTGGGAGAGAGCTAGGAGGCAGCTACCTCCCACCAGGTATCTCACACTTGGCTTCTCAGTTTTAAAACAAACAACTGGCGCTCACCTCTCCTTCCCTTTGTAACTCCCTAGTATTTTTTATTTGACGAAATATTTGTAGAACAAATAAACATTATGAAGTGGTGGTAAAAATATATCATCAAGTTATATTGCTCAGTAGCCAAGTTCTAGCTGGCTAAACGTCTAAGAGCAGAAAGGCCCATATAGTTTTAAAAAGCAATATACATAGTACCGGAAGGTAGCCACACCCTGGTGTAAATCTTGTCTTGGGACGAATTTTAATCTCTTGGGGAATTAGCCACAACATGCAGAATTCTCCCCGACAGCAGGGCAGAGTTGACACCAGGGAGACCAACCAGAGCATTGTGTGGTTCACACAAGTGTTCCAGTCTGTGCTTGCCTCTGCCCTCTCTGTTTCTATGCCAGCATGCCCCAGCTGCAAGTGCTGAGAGGTGGCAGGAAATCTGAAGGCTTTCTGCTTGAAACCACCCTCCCCCAGCAAATCTGCATGCACTCTGGGATGCATGCTGGGTTTTGCAAGTCTAGGCAGTGTATTTAAGAGAGGCCTTTAAGGGACAAGAGTTGCACCTTTTATTGCAATGCAATCTGGTCTTGCAGAAGGATAGAAGTGTTAATGATTAAAGCGTATGAACATTCACTGTTCTGGCCATGGAGTACCACCATGAAGAGGCATGCCCATAATGAGCCAAAGTCATTGAACTCGGGCAATCAGAATCAGATCAGTGGCTCTAGTAGCTTACTCTCCTTTTCTCTCTTCCCCTGAGTTAGACATGGCACCACACTGTCCCCTAACCGTGCTTTCTTGATGCTTTTGACTTGGTTTTGGAGCTGGTTTGTATAAACATATTGTTTGTCCAAAGGAGGCCTCAGTTTTAAAGACACACAACCATTATCAATGATTGTTTCTGCTTGCCATCTCACAAGTCGTTTGCTTTTTGCTGGTGATAAGCAGAGTCACTCTTGAGTTAAGTTATGGTTGTGGCCAGGAAATGCTATTAAAGGATTAGGGTGGTCTGCGTGTTGTTGGCCACAAACATACAGGTTATGCAAAGAAAAGTCTAGAGGCCATGTGATAGCCCCTTGTGTCTCTGACCTACCTAGGTTCATTAATCTTGGTCTGATTCCATTGGCCCAAGATCATTATTCCAGCCACCATGTCCAATATTTCCAGATACAGAAGACTTAAGTTGCATTTATTTACTCATGTTTATATGTACACGTGTGCCATAGCATAGATGAGAGGTCAGAGGGCAACTTACAGGAAGCAGTTCTCTCCAACCCTATAGGAATAAAACTGATGTCTCAATCTTGATAGCAAGTGCAGTTTCCTGTTGAGCCAACTCACCTCTGGATCCTGGAAGCAAAAACTAAAGAGAAGGAAAATCAACTCCCTGTTCTTTTAGAGAGATAGCCATGCATCCCATAATGATAGAGATAAGTCCTACACTCTACAATTTATTGGGCAATTCATTGTTTGTTTACTTAAACACACAGCAGTGGTTGTCTTGGTTACTGTCCTATTGTTGTGATGAGACACCACGTGCATGATAACGTACAAAAGAAAGTAGCTCAGTGCATGCTTGCTTACAGTCAGGGGGTTAGTCTATGACCATCATGGTGGGCAGCATTAAGACAGGTAGGCAGGAATGACACTGGAACTAAAGCTGAGAGCTGAGAGAGAGAGAGAGAGAGACAGAGACAGAGACAGAGACAGAGACAGAGAGAAAGACAGAGAGAGAGAGACACAGAGAGAGACACAGAGAGAGACACAGAGAGAGACAGAGACAGAGAGACAGAGACAAACTGGGCTTAGTGGGGGCTTTTGAAACTTCCTAATCATTTCCACAGTTCCATCAGCTGGGGACCAAACATTAAAATGTATGAGCCTATGGAGGCCATTCTCATTCAAAATACAATGGTTTGACTTCACACCTGGGCTATAGGGTTTAGCCTATTGATTCTAGGCTGCCTGTATACAGCATGGTACTTGCACTAAATTTTGTAGACATCCACAACACAATGGCAGGTATGTGTGTATCCAAACATATCGAAACATGGAAAAGGCACACACAAATATATCTGTACAAGGTTAAAATGGTAGCTCTGTAGAGGATGCTTCACATGGATGGACTTGGCAGGGTTGACGGTTGCTCTCCCTGAGCCTGTGAGTGAACGAAAAGTGAAATTCAAGCTCAAAGACATTACTGTCACTTCAGAAACACTGTGTTCTTGGTGGGCCTTTGATTTAGAAAAAGTTTATAAAAATATTTGTTTTCGATAATGAGTATTTTCTTTTTTCTTTTTTTAAACCTTAAAAAAAAAATGTTTGTTCAGGGTGCACAGCACTGGTGTGAAGGGTGGGAGACAAAGTTCAGGGGTCATTTCATTCCACCATAGGTTCTAGAGCTTGACCCCAGGTGATCAGACTTGGAAAGCAAGTGCCTTTACCCACTGAGCCATCTACCTCACAGACCCACCTAAAAATTAATTAATTAATTAATTAATTAATTAATTAAAAAACTCTGATAAGGGCTTAAAACACAGGGTGCACAGCTATGCAAAAATATTTTCTTTATATGCTCATTTTATAAGCTTTTCTATATTTATCTTTTTGTGTTTCAAACTTTTCCTGAGAACTAACACGTGGTCATACACCTTCTCCTCAGCCTATTGAGGGTCAGGCCTGTTAGTGTCTCCCATGGTGTGTTTGAAGCTATTCTCTACAACAGTAAGTCCCTCTGGACTCTCTCCTGGAGGAGGCAATGGGAGTTCTCTCTAGGGCAGGTTCTTCCTTCCCTCACATTTTTTTTTTAGAAATATGCCCCTGGTGTTCTCTATTTTCTTTTCAATCAGACTGTGAGCATAACTTCCTGTCAGAGAGCACAGTTAGATGTTGGATGTCCGTGTTTGCTGATACATTCCCAAGCTATTTGAAGTCTGTAATCTTCTCCTAACCCTCAAATTTTCTCAGAGGTGGTTTCTTTTCTTCTGAAGTTTTCTTTTGCTAGCTCTTCGGCTGGGTGTTCTCTAGACACTGAGACTCATGGTGCTCCACTGCAATGTTATGGTTACCATTGGAGACGAGGTACATGTTGACATTTTAGCCAAAATTATCACTGGCCAGCCTGTGTCTGGATTTCTTAGAAGCTACATAATTCCTCTCTGTATTCCACAAGTTGGAACCTGGTATCACAGCTGTGGATCTCTGGGAGAAAGGCTGGAACTCTAATGTTCAGCTTTAGTTTGTTTCCCAGTGAAGGAGTCTGCAACTCTTATCCACTGCCCCCAAAGCCATCCAAGGCTGGCCCCTAGAATGTTCCAGCTTGCTGAGTCTGCAGCTGTCCCTATCCATCGGCTTTGGGGAATTTGTATCTCTAAGTTACCATCTATGCATGCATTGATCAATGTCCCTTCCTCCTCCTAGGGAAGAAAGCCAAATGTGATAGCTCCCAATTCCAGTGCACAAATGGCCGCTGCATCACCCTGCTGTGGAAATGTGATGGAGATGAAGACTGTGCGGATGGCAGTGATGAGAAGAACTGTGGTAAGAAAAGACTTGGGCGGTCGTGTTTGTCGCCAAGCTTCATGCATTTGATTGAAAATGAGCACGTGTTCTTTTGATTTCTGCAAATATATTGAGATCCTATAAGTGAAACTCACTAAAGTATTGCTAGAGTCCAGTGAGTCTAGGCTGATCTAGAGGGATATAATTGAATATTTGACATGAGGCAATCAACTTGAATATGGAATGTTGACTACCGAGGGGGATTTTTTTCAAATGACAAGATATGATTTATCGTACCTCAGACAAATGTGCTGTGGGAAGCTGGGAAAGGAAAGAGAGGACCAGACATAGAAGCAGGCAGAAGACTGCATAAAGTAACTTTATATAGAATGTATGTCTCAGAAGATGGTTTCCGTTAAATTTATGAAGTTACAATAACTGAACTTTAATATGGAATAAAAGCTCCACATTTTTAAAAAAAGTAACTTTATAAATATACAAAGGGGGGGGGATTCGTGGAGGGATGTCTTAGTGGTTAAGATTGTGTACAGCTTTTTCAGAGGGCCTGAGTTCAATTCCTACCACCCAGATTGGACATCTTCTAACCTCCTGTAATTCCAGTTTTAGGGGATATGACACCCTTATTTGACACCCTTGTGCATCTCCTGTATATGCACGTGAGCACACGCAGACAGCATACAGTTATACAGAAATGCGTACTCATGTACGCATAAATAAAATGGATACATCTTTAAATAGATATACCACCAATGGCTCTAATTCAAGAATAGTAGAAAGCTATGCACACTACAAAATCCCCTAACTGCTCAGAGGTTAACTAACTGCTGTAAAAATGACAAGACAACAACACACACCAAAGATCAGAAAAGGACTCTATTTTTCTGTTTACAATGCTTGCTTCTGCAAAAACCGTTAGGTGGGTTAGAAAATATTCCCTTTCCAAATGAATGTGACTATAACCGCATACCATTGATCAGAACCTATCAAAAGGTCATTGTGAGAAATGTCTGTGTGTGTTAGCCCCATGACCTCATGTCATAAAGCTAAGAACTGTGTGTCACCATCACATGGACCTGGAGTTTTTGCTGAAGTTTACTTTTTCACTTTGTTCTGTGTTGTACAAACCCCAGTCCAATGTTGAGAGGGAAGATTAGTGTGACCATTGTCGTACATACAATGCTGGGTGTGAAGGCACATGTGTACCCCAGCACTTGGGGAACAGAAAAAATAAATAAATAAAGGCCATGTCGGGTTTTATTGACTGTCATGTTGATTATGCCTTTGACACTTCTTTGTTTATGTCAGCATTAAAATGTCGCAGGCATTATCCATACTCAAATTGATCATACTAGTTGTCAAGTGTAAAAATGAGCCCTCCCGAAAATTGCAACCATGCATGGGTCCAAGGTTAGAAGGAGGCTTCAGAAGCTTTAAATGGATGTGTAGTTTTTCCATTTCAGGCACACAAAAGACTGCTTTTGATGATGTTTACACCTTTCCTGTTTACCTCCTGGGAGCCAGCAACAAATCTGCAGGTTGTTGTATTTAATTTATCCCACCTCAAGAGATCTTAAAATGTCGCAGCAGCAATACCCCAGGTTTCTGTGCCAGTGCCAGTTCGGAAAGTCCATTCTGCAACTGGGGAAACTTATCCCAAGTCTCAAGACCAAGAATAGTTCTCGTGTGCTGTCCTTCTCCATTGTGTGCTTTTAATATAAAGGTTTCACTCTGCTCACGGAACAGTTCCCTGCTATTTCTAGGCGGTCTACAGACGATAGTTCTCTCATCTCACATCTCACTAAGAGGACTTTCAGCTGTTTTATGGTTGTAAGGTGCAAGGCTACCAAAAACATCATGTATCGGACAAAAGACATCTTATACCTATTTTTATACTTCCCATCACAGGAGGTTTTCCCTGGGTCCTCATAGGAGCAGTGACTGGTCTTTCTTAAGTCCTTTCTGCATAAGTACTCTCTACCAGTCACATGGTAGAAGGATTCGGGTGGTGGAAATCGGTAGATGAACAGCATAATGAATCAGGATCTCTTAGGGTGGAATAAATCAAACATATCAATTGGCAGATTTGTTGCTGGCTCCCAGGAGGTAAACAGGGAAGGTGTAAGCGTCACCAAAAGCAGCCTTAAATGCGCGTCTGAAATGGAAAAACAATACATTTACTTAAAACATCTGAAGCCACTTTCTAACGTCCCCATCTAACCTTTGACCTGTACCTAGTTGCAATTTTCAGGAAGGCTCAGTTTTGCACTTGACAACCACTATATCAGTTTGAGCGTGGATTTCCTATGCCATTTGCTTCTGTGGGTTCCTAGAGGATGTATCTAAGACTTTCCTCCCCTGTGGAACGCTCTCTATCTGCATGTCAGTGTTGATTCGAATAGCTTTTCTTTGCCCTTACGGCATATGCTCAGAATTGAGAAAGAAGAACTCTATGGAGACGTGCCCTTATTTATCTTCGCACAGTTGATCTTTCATATCATGGCATTTTCTAGTTGTAAAACTATCTGCTTTCTTTATGGCCACTCTCTGTTCTCTCTTTTGCAACTTACAGAGCCGATCACAAGTTGAATTATAGCATCAAGCCCTATAGTCTGGCCTCTGTCTCCATATGGGCCCAGGAGAACACAGGCCTTGTATAGTATTTGCCATGCTAATGTTGTATTATGGTGATTTAAAAAATGGGTGAATTTATGAGTTGGCATGGCTTCACATGGTTCCTTAGCTATGTTCAAGGATATGAATAAGCCTTTAGGGATCATGATAATTTATCAGCCCACGCTAAATGTTACAAAGTGACTGTCTTCCAAGTTTATAGGCTTAACAAGAAAGGCATAAGAGTAAGCCCTAGCCTTCAAGGTTTCTACCCATCTTAAACCCCTCATGCCTAGTGGTCTCTTTTAAATTTGCAAAGTAGTTCATGTTTTGGCTTATTTACAAACACAGAAAATTGATTAGAGGAGTTTTTTAATGGATGCTTGGGTAGAAAGTATACACACATAGGGATGGAGAAATCTATTCTAAAAAGACGATCACAGTGTGTTGATATCTCATCTAGCTAGTTTGGCGGAATTCTTCCAGATTCTGGGACCTTTTCGTGGGTCTGGTGATCAAGCTGCCTGCTTTGTTTGTATTTATTTTCCTGGTCTAATTGATGAGTGGCAAATTATAGCATAACTCCCCATAGGAAGAATTAGTAGTAGAATTGATATTTTGCCTTAGGCTATTTGATGGGAGCTGTGAATTATGGGACTTAGTCCTGGCAGCTCCAGTGACTTTCAGTTGGTTGATGTTAAACCGAAGTTTGGCTGAAAGCCTAAAATCTCTTTGAATTCCAAGTCCTACCACTTGTTATAAGTGTTATAATTGGCTTTAAGCTTGTCTAGTGGGTGAGTTCCTCTGCCCCAGTAGACCAGCAAGAGTGGCAATATGCAGTTCTAGAGCATACCTCTACATACCGCTACACTAAATGTATGCATTGTGACAAATGTCCCTGAAACAGCCTTGGTTTACACTGCTGTGACATAAATACTGTAGGCAGGGAGGCTTAAATGATAGAAATTTGATTTTAGCATTCTGGGTGTTAGGAAGTCCCAAAACAAAGAAATGACAGAGTATCTGATACAAGATCTCTTTTCTGAAATGCAAAGGCTGTTTTCTTCCCATGTCTCCTCAAGTTAGGGGAGAAAGGAGAAGGAGAAATGGGAAGGCAACAAACCAGCACTCATGTTTCTAATAAGGGTACCAATCTCATCTGAGAAGGTTCCAGCCTTACCTCCCTCAGGTCCTCCCTCCTAGAGCAAAACTGTAGGAATTTCAAGATATGAAGTATATGAAGACACACATACTCCATATCAGTTATGCTAGGGTCCAGTAGGAAATCTTTTCTATGGTTTGACTCCTCTAGAGCTCATGTTGAAATCTGATTTTTAATAGTATTGTGTTGAGAGATGGTAGGGTACTTAGGAAGTGATTAGATCAGTGAGAGGGAATAAATCCTTTCTCCCAGACCTGATTAATTACTAAGAGAGTGGGCTAGGAAACGAGCCACACTCAATAGTAAGCAGGTGTTAGTGGCATGCTCTTAGGATTCCCAGCTCAGAACCTTGAGCTGAAATAAGTTTCTTTCCTTTATAAACTGCCCACCCTCAAATGGTCTATTATAGATACAGAAAATAGTCTTGGAGGAAAAACACCTCAGAGTGTGTGAGAGAATGATTTGGAAGAAATCCACGTTGCCAACATTGTTCACAGACAAGTTCATTTTAAGATGACCCTGGGTCATAAGACAATGGACAACCTTTGTCTTTCCTTGACTTTGTCATCCTCCAAGTCTCTCTAATGAATAACTCCCTCCTCTAAAACCTATGAGAAAAAAGATGAGCTTTCTAAATTCTCCCTAGAGATGCCAACAATCTGAATACCAGTCAGTTGATTCAGCATTATTTTTAAAGGGAAATACATCAAAATAAGGTTTTTACCTTAATCAGAAAATTGAGCTCTGGAGTAATTGACTTTAATTCTAACTCTGAGAATCAATGTTTATAGTAAAGAAGACATGTGCTGAGTCTGACTTCGTGTGCAAAAACGGCCAGTGTGTTCCTAACAGATGGCAGTGTGATGGGGACCCTGATTGCGAAGATGGTTCTGATGAAAGCCCAGAACAGTGCCGTGAGTGCCTTGACTTGCTTTGGACTTGACCTCTTCTGTGCTGTTCTGTCTCTGTTCTTAGTGACGCTTTATCGGTTGCTTGGCATTCATTTTTCTTTGCCTGCCTTAGACTTGAGGCCAACTGACTTGAAGGTCATTCAAGCTATTAACAGTTATCCCCTCTCCTTTAAAGACTGCTCTCCCTAGTCTAACAAGACTGACATTCTCTTGGGTAGCTTTCTCATTGAATACTTAAGACTGAAGCCAGCAGATTCAATTAAGAACTCCTTGACTAGGTGCACAGATCTCAAATGTTTGACAGGAACTGGATAGATGGTTCCCTGATCCTGGAAGTAAAATCAAGATGTGAAGATTTCCTAAGATTCACACATAAGCTTTAAAACACAGAGATTTTTCATATTATGAAAACGTGCTCTTATTAAAACAGGAAGATGATTAGTAGTAGGGTAATTTGGGGATGTTTGACAAACACGTAAGCAAAAGCAGGAGCCATAGAGTTTGTTACTGAGTAAGAAAAAATTCATAAAGGTACAAATTAATCTCTCTTCTCATAGGCTGATATGCAGGGGCAAGTCCCAAAGCCACAGAGAAAGATGTGTTGGCATCAAACTGGGATCATTTGGATGCTAAGATGAGGACAAGCCTGAGGACCCATCACAGTAGAGGCCTGCTCACACAGAAGAAATAAGAGTGACAGGAACCAAGTTTAGGTTTAGGATATGATTGTGAAAATAACTAAGGTTGGACTTTCATTTCATTTTTTTAGCAAAGAAGTGTACAGTTTTGTCAGTGAGTTAGAAACTCAAGGATCCTAAGCAGGATTTACCCAGATTCATCCCCATGTTTTCGTGGTGAATGGTAAAGTCAATAACCAGGGCGTAGTCTTGCTTTGTGATTATAAAGAAAGATGTGAAGGGGGGCCTAGGAAGGAAACTGATCCATCAAAGGAACATAGCTAGTAGCGCATCTGACCTTTAATGGAGTCAGGATTAGGTGACAATATCTGGTCTGCCCACTGATATCTAAACATACGTAATGGACTAGGAGCAGGCTAACAAGTCAACTTAACCATGCCAAGTAAAACAAAAGCCAGAACTAAGCGTGCGGCAGAGCCTTGAAGGAGTAACCTAGTCAAGGTTCTTGGGTACGATGCCAGGTGGCCTTGCTTGGCGTAGCTTCTAAGGACGGAGCTGGCGAAGGATCTGCCTGGCTTCCACTACTCAGTGAGCCCTGTGTACCTGACCACTGAGTCCCAGGTGTTGCACTTCCAGGCAGCACGGGAGCAGCAGCTTTGCACTGACCAGTTTGGAGGCTCTTTTGAGACTGTATGTCATCAACAGATATGAGAACATGCCGCATAAATGAAATCAGCTGTGGCGCCCGTTCTACTCAGTGTATCCCAGTGTCCTGGAGATGCGATGGGGAAAATGATTGTGACAATGGAGAAGATGAAGAAAACTGTGGTAAGAAGACCAGTGTGTAGTGGCATAACCCAGAGACCCTTTTCCTAAAGAAAGGTGGGCAAGGGATGCTAACTTAAGCCTGAAGACCCAGTGCCGCTGGCCCGCTTTGCAGTGATTTCGCTGTCTGCTCAATCTTTGTTCTTCCTAACCACCATAAAACTGTGAAGGGCCTTTTCCTGGTAATCGGTTATTGCCTGGTATGTCTTCCAGGCAGATAGAAGCAAGCAGAGAAGTCATCTTGGTGCTTATGTTTAGCATAGTACATTTTAGCATAGCTTAGTAAAGTAGCAGCGATGTGGGCTTTTGTCTTTTATGACAGTAACTCCTGGGCCTTTCTTACAGTGGCTCAATAAAACTAGAAGGTGATGGGACCAGCAGACACATTCCCAGGTTCAGTTAGATTAGCTTCTTGGAATAAGGAATGTGAGTATGAGACAAACATTTCCACCAACTAGAATCTATGGTTAAGTTAGCAGAGAAACATGATCTAGCGTGTTGCCAGCAAAGTCTTACAAAGTCTACCCGAACTTCGTGTCCTATTATGATTCCTATCTCTGAAAGCTAGCGCTGTTTCCTATTCTGTCATGCTTATATTCTTGGAAAGTCTATAATGAAGTGTTCCATGTTAAAGGTGAGGCCCTGGAGAAAATCTGTGGGTTAAATAAACATCGCCCTCACTTCTTACAAACTACTGCCCTTTTAAGGTGCCTCTATAACCTGAATTTGATGAGTTCAAGTTCAGGCTCCAGCAGTATCCAAGGGAGCTCAGGGTCCTTGCAGGTCAAATACTAGTCTGGCATGTACAAGTCACTTTGTGAGGGTCATACCACTGCACCTAGTCTAATGAGTTTCACGTTCAGTCATAGAATTGAACTTCATACCTTGCCATGGCGAGCCCTGGAGCTGCCAAACATTTCCCTCACAAATCTACACTTTGCTTCCCAAGAGAGTCGTGGTCTCCTGTCCAATTCCCACCAAATTATAAGTTCAATATATTTGTTAGGAGTTTAAATCAAAATCTAAACTGGCTACTATGAATACCTTGTCATCAATCACATGCGAGGTTGCTAGGCTGTGATTCTGGTCCTAGCAGGAATGATTTAAACAAACAAACAAACTAAAAACTATTAAGATGGTGTTTTTAATGCTTATTTTAAAAACCCAAAAGGAGGGAACCATGTAGAGTGTTCTTTGGTTTGTTTCTTTTTGGATAGTGTCTTAATATCCATTATACCTATAGCTGATGTATATATTCTCAGCTAGTGATATGATTTGGGCTGACATACAATAGGTAGGTCTAGACATAACTCTGTCTTCCAAAATGAAATAGCCAATATCAGCTTAAGCTTTTGAACACTGTCCCTTTAAGTGTCAGTTGTGGGTCTCAAATTAGTTTCTAGCCTTCTACTGTTTTCTTGGTCCTTTATTTCTGCTCTTATACATAGTATGGCTGCATCTTATTTTATACTGTGAAACTGTTTTGTCATATTTTAGAAACTTGTTCTCAATATAACAGCACTGTAGCTTTTCAATTAGAAAGCTAAAGTTAATCATCAAAGATGAATGTATTTGATTTGGTGATAAGAGTCTTGTATTTAGAGAAAAAAAATGCTGATGTACTTTCAATGGGGCATCCTCCCTCTAACAGGCAACATAACATGTAGTGCGGACGAGTTCACTTGCTCCAGTGGCCGCTGTGTCTCCAGGAACTTTGTGTGCAATGGCCAGGATGACTGTGATGATGGCAGTGATGAGCTGGACTGTGCTCCACCAACCTGCAGTGCCCACGAATTCCAGTGCAGCACCTCTTCCTGCATCCCCCTCAGCTGGGTGTGTGATGATGACGCAGACTGTTCCGACCAATCAGACGAGTCTCTTGAGCAGTGTGGCCGTCAGCCTGTGATACATACCAAATGTCCCACCAGTGAGATCCAGTGTGGCTCTGGCGAGTGCATTCACAAAAAATGGCGGTGTGACGGAGACCCTGACTGCAAGGATGGCAGCGATGAGGTCAATTGTCGTAAGTAACTTTCCAGTTCTCTTTCATGTGCTGACCGGAAGCCATTTGACTGGCTTAATTCCATTGTTGTTATCTCTTTTCATAGCTTCTCGAACCTGCAGACCTGACCAGTTTGAATGTGAAGATGGTAGCTGTATCCATGGCAGCAGGCAATGCAATGGCATCCGAGACTGTGTTGATGGCTCTGATGAAGTCAACTGCAAAAACGGTGAGGTTCTTTCTCCATCGTGTTCGGTTAGGTCATTGGCTACTCCGATCAGACCAACAGTGGAACTTTTCTCCTGTGTTTGGTTTTATAGTCAATCAGTGCCTGGGCCCTGGAAAGTTCAAGTGCAGAAGTGGGGAATGCATAGACATCAGCAAAGTATGTGACCAGGAACAAGACTGCAGAGACTGGAGTGACGAACCCCTGAAGGAATGCCGTAAGTGACACTCAAGGCCAGAGCTTGGAGGTTCCAGTCAGTCCATCAAAAATAATGCTGTTTGGACCCTGCTTAGTGTCCTGCTGAACTCAAAATGAGTTAAATTTTAATAGTTAAGCTTGAAGATAAAATGTTACAAAGTGGGATTCTAGCCAGTGACTAACTCAGGGTTGGGGAACCCCTTAAGATAGCTAAAAATCATAGCCAAACTTGACTAAATCCTTCATAACTACCATCCAGTGTGAAATGTCTATCTACAAAACAATCACATCTTAGAAAAGCCATCACCTGAGATTGAATCGCCTGAGATTGAATGTGAATAAGACAACTGTCGATTAAGAGTAAGATGTCATACCAATTTGGACTCTGGGTTTACAAAACAGAAAACAGAATGAGCACCATGAGGTTGGGAGGAAGACGTTTGTGCAGCATCTTCAGAGAGTTGGGTGGGGTGCAGAGCGGAGGATATGGCCAAAATATATTGTATCTGTATGTGGAAGTCTCAAAGAATAAATCTAAAACAGTATATTAAAAACAAACAAAAAATAAGCTATCAGATGACTTTGCTACTCTTTCATTCCAGATATCAACGAATGCTTGGTTAATAACGGTGGCTGCTCTCATATCTGCAAAGACCTAGTTATAGGCTATGAATGTGACTGTGCAGCTGGGTTTGAACTGATAGATAGGAAAACCTGTGGAGGTGAGTTGAAGCAAAGAGCCTGACCCCTGGAGGACGTGGGAAAGGGCAGCCTACATCTAGCAAGGCAGAGGAAGAGCAAGACTAATTCTAATTTCCCTCCTAGATATTGATGAATGCCAAAATCCGGGGATCTGCAGTCAAATTTGTATCAACTTAAAAGGCGGTTACAAGTGTGAATGTAGTCGTGGCTATCAAATGGATCTTGCCACTGGCGTGTGCAAGGCAGTAGGTAAATGGACTTGGGCTGCTGTTGCTCTGGTACCTTTTTGAGTTAGTGATTCTAAAAGGTACAGTCGGTGACTGCAGCAGTCAACCTACACAGAAAGTCACACCCCAGAGCAATGCCATTAAACTCCCAGTGCAGCGGGATAGCTTAAAATAAACCATCTTCCCACGCATCTGCCTTGGTCCTTCCTTTTGCATAGGATACTATGAATATTCACCAGAGTTTCTTCCTTTCTGCTTCTAAAACTGAGCACAATTCAAACAAGTAACTCGCTTATCAGCCACCCTACTTTTGAATGCCGTAACCCCAAGACTGCCTTTCTGAACAGGGTGGAGAGTACTTGCAGGTCCTGGGGGGCTGGAAATCCAGGCTGGATACTACTGAGATGTTCAGCAATATCTTTATAAGTGGTCCTCTGTGGAGGGTCTCTCAGAGGAGGTGACTCGGAAGATCTTGGCTTCTAGCAAAATTAAATCAACCTGGCTTATGTCTTACAGGCAAAGAGCCAAGTCTGATCTTCACTAATCGAAGAGACATCAGGAAGATTGGACTAGAGAGGAAGGAATACATCCAACTTGTAGAGCAACTGAGAAACACGGTGGCTCTCGATGCTGACATTGCAGCTCAGAAGCTATTTTGGGCTGATCTAAGCCAAAAGGCCATCTTCAGGTAATTTCCATTTGCATCCCTGACATCTGGGCATCTAAGTCCTGACAGTTAGGTCTGTGGAAAGGATTATGGGTGGATCTTCTCTTGTCTGTGGCTTTAGTCTACCATCTATTTAACTGGTAGTTTTAAGTTCAACCCTGACTTTGTGGCTCTTAAATTATCATCTGCTGTTACTTTGCTAATCATTGATCATGATATAAAAGGTGACTATGCCTGCATACGACATCAGAATTTCTCCCCTTTTGAGGTTGTGAACTGACTTTTCTTGCTACAAATAGAAATGATGGCAGCAGCTTTTTCTCAGTGGACACTGTAGACCTAGGACGATGACTACTGAGTTGAATATCTCTTTACTAATTTTGCTGGGCTCTGAGCTCATATCTAGAGTTCATATCCACAACTAGATAAGCCACAGTATTACTAATTTTCCATCCCCAAGCAACATGGCTGAATAATTTCAGTGCTGAATGATGGGGTTCCTAGAATCCTTTCGGAGTAAAGTCCTTGAACATTTTGTAAGCAGCAAGTCCATTGTCCAGGGTCCAATGGTGACAACTCTTAAATTTCTTGTGACCTATTCTGTTTCAGTGCCTCAATTGATGACAAGGTTGGTAGACATTTTAAAATGATCGACAATGTCTATAATCCTGCAGCCATTGCTGTTGATTGGGTGTACAAGACCATCTACTGGACTGACGCGGCTTCTAAGACTATTTCAGTAGCTACCCTAGATGGCGCCAAGAGGAAGTTCCTGTTTAACTCTGATTTGCGTGAGCCTGCCTCCATAGCTGTGGATCCGTTGTCTGGGTTTGTATTCTGTTTTCCTTCACTTAGCCTTTGGGTGCAGCCACAGAGGCCGAGGGCTTTCCTTATAAAGAGCTCACTCGCTAAGGGGGAAGGAGCACTGAGAGGAAAAGATGGAGTAAGGAGAGGAGAAGATGAAGTAGAGGAGAAGCTAGGTAATGAGAGAGAAAAAGAGAGAGAAAGAGAGAGGAGGCATGGAGGCAGAAGTTCACATGTCTCCACCAGTCAAGATAGTTTATATATCTATGTTGGGTATTGAGTTACACTTCTGATTGAGCATTACCATGCTTATAAAGCCTTTTATTAACATTTAAAAAAAATTGTACAAAAGCAAAATGGAAAAGGGGGCACGGGATAGAAGTTTTCTAGGGAGGGGAAATGGGGAAAGGGGATGGCATCTGAAATGTAAATAAAATATCCAACAAAAAAATAAAGAGCTCACTCATTATAAGAGTTCCCAGGAACAGAATTAGCTGGTTCAAGTCATCAATGACAGTGTTCATTGCCCAGCCCCTCCCATTTTTCTTCCTTACACTCCCCTCCCATTAGTTCTCTTTCTTCCCTGATCTCATATCTCTATTCACTTCTCTCTCTCTTTCTCTCTCTCTCTCTCTCTTTCTCACTCTCACTCACTCTCTGTCTCTGTCTCTGTCTCTGTCTCTCTCTCTCTCTCTCACTCTCTCTCTCTCACACACACACAATTTATCTTTATCTTTATAAAATCTAGGGTCTATAAATAGGGGGGAAATGTGATATTTATTGTTGGCATCTTTCTGTGCTTAATATGATCACCTACAGTTGTTCCCATTTTCCTGAAAATGACATAATCTTCCTCCTCCTCCTCCTCCTCCCCTTCCTCTCCCCCCCCTTCCTCCTCTATGGCTAAATAAAATTCCGTTGTGTACATGATAAATTTGAATGAAAATATCCTTTTGAAACCAATCATGATACATAATGAATGTATACAAATAAAAAAACAATGCTGTGAGTGACAAGACATGGAGTAGCCCTGGGCAGCTCTTGTGTGTGGTAGCTCTCCCAATCTCACTCCTTAGCCAGCTGTTTGGTGGCATTAGCAATGCTTTAGATTTCATGTAGTACATAAACCAAGAACTATGTCTGAGCCCTTTGCCCACTGAACTTGTGTGTGTGTGTAAGAGAGAGGGGGAAAGGAGAGGGGGGGAGAGGGGAGGGAAGGGAAGGGGAGGGGAGGGGAGGGGAGGAGAGGAGAGGAGAGGAGAGGAGAGGAGAGGAGAGGAGAGGAGAGGAGAGAGAACTCTAGGTTGGTTAGCTCTGGGTGCTCAAATCTAGGACTTGCAGGGAATACTGGGATTTGCATGACCCTGTCCCCTCAAGGCTTCTATCTAAAAATGCAAATTATGTGAAAGTTCAATTGAGAGGAACCTGAGGCAGGCTGCTTAGTTGACGGCAGTGATCACAGTTGGTCCCTATGAAATATCATTAGAATACAATCCCCAAGTTCTTCCTATAGAGCTTATGGAAAAATGCCTCCTTCATGGCTCTGAAAGAATGTGCCTTTAAAAAGGAAATGGGACTTTGGGCTGGCTGATAGTTACAGATCAGATCAACACAGGCTAACGTGGCTATGACTTGGAAATTATATTATTGCTTCCTATAATCCTGTAGAGTGGACCCAGAGCCTTACACATGGTAGGTCAATTGTTCTACCACTGAGCTGTGCCTCCAACCCTTGTGAATTCCAACTGTTAAGTTCAATTTACTCAAAACATAATTAAAGCCTTAAGCATCAGTACTTATCTCAAGAGCCTGGAGCTAAAGAGTTTTCTGCTCATTTTTAAGCTTTTGTTCTAAGGTACAACTTTATTCTTTCTAATCCATTAAGGCAGTTTTCTGATTTCACTTTCCCTTTCCCCCAGCTTTGTTTACTGGTCAGACTGGGGCGAGCCAGCTAAAATAGAAAAAGCAGGAATGAATGGATTTGATAGGCGTCCACTGGTGACAGAGGACATTCAATGGCCTAATGGAATCACACTCGGTATGTATGTCCTTCCCCATTACTGACTAGTTAACTGTCTTCATAGTTTTTAAATGTATGCCCATTATAAATGTGAAATGATTCTTCTAGTTCCACCTATAGCAGAAACTATGGGAGAGCGTAGCTAAACAAATATGGTGGACTTAGCAAACTACAGGTGCCAGGATGGCTGGCTTCTCATCGAGATGGTCTAATATGCAACAGAAACTAAGGGAATCTTGAATCTTTGGGCTTCTCATCCAGAACACTATAGGCATGGGTGCCTTTGCCTTTCCTGGGTGGTAACTTGTAACTGTATCCTTCTGAATTATCTGGGAAGAAATACAAAATACAAGCCTTCTCTCTCTTATGTAGCATATCGTTAGTCAATGACTTTTGAGAATCTTAGAATTTCCATCCTCCCCCATAGAGAAAAACGCACCAACATATTCTGTTGGCGGCTTCACAAGTATTACAGTCTCCTCGTTAAGGACTCCTGATAGAGAGGAAACCGTAAAGTAGAATAGATTCTTTGGGTATTTTAAATAGAAACCAGAGCAGCAATAGCTCATGTCATGTCAATTATTTTCCTGCCTAGACCTTGTGAAAAGCCGCCTCTACTGGCTGGATTCCAAGTTGCACATGCTCTCTAGTGTGGACCTGAATGGTCAAGATCGTAGGATAGTGCTCAAGTCTCTGGAGTTCCTAGCTCATCCTCTTGCACTCACCATATTTGAGGTAAGACTTATGCCTCACGTCTATGTGAACACTTTTGGAGCAGTTCGATGGGAAGAGAAAGGAGCAGTAGACAACTGAAAAACCTTTACCTAAAGCCTAGTATACATTAGACACTAAGTCCTTAAAGCCTGGTGTATATTAGGCACAAAAATCCACAAAGAACTTGCTTGTTTTACACTTTGTACTCAGTGTTCCAGAGAATCATTCAGTAACCTTGCCCCATTAAACGGCAAGTAAATCATGATAATGTTAGCTCTTGATTTGTGCCAGTCTTGGGTCTACATGCTAATTGTAGGGTTCTGTTTTAGGATCGTGTCTACTGGATAGATGGAGAAAATGAAGCGGTGTACGGTGCCAATAAATTCACTGGGTCAGAGCTGGCCACTCTAGTGAACAATCTCAATGATGCCCAAGACATCATTGTCTACCATGAACTCGTCCAGCCATTAGGTAACATGAAGACGCCCACTTCATAATGACCATCCGAAAGGAGTAGTATGATCCTGAACTTACTACTTCCTGGCTCCCTAGCAACTCAACTTCCTTTAAAACAGAACCTTTGTTCTCTTGAACCATAGGCCCAACTCCATACTCGATGCCTGATATCTCCTTCCAGCCATCTTAAAGAAATGGCTTCAGAATCACCTCTTAGCTTTTTCCAAACCCTAATGACATAGCTTTCACCTCCATCTTCTGGGTCTTCCTTGCTAAGCCTGTTGTACCAGTTTCCATGGTGACCTTCAAGCCACAGATACTCCTCATGATTAGTTTTCTAGGTTTGCTGTAGCAAAATAACACAAATTGGATGCCTTAAAGAACAGAAATTTACTGTCTCACAATCTGGAAACTAAGAGTATAAAGTCAATGTGTTGGGAAGTTGGTTTCTTTTGGAGACTTGAGGGAAGGCTCTATCCCTCTCTTCTTGACTAGAAGATGGCCATTTCCCCACAGCAGCTATTCACATCTTCTTTTGATACATGCTTGGCCCCATAGTTCATCTTCTGTGAAGGACACTGGACATTTGGGGTTAAGACCTACCCTAACTACTTCTGTTAATATCATATCTGCAACTAAGGTCACATTCTAAGATATTGTCAGTTAGGACTTCAATGTGCAAATTTTATGGAGGGACACAACTTAATCTGTAACACCTTCTCTTCACCATGACACATCTTATATAGGATTTAACAAGTTATCAGTTGTATCAAGTCATGTTTTCTTCTGCCTGGAACCTGAACCAGCTTGTCTATCTAATGAGGCCCTCACACCTCTCCATGACTGAGTTCCCTTACACTTTGTAGGAGTAAGTCAATATAAAACCAGGAAATTATGATTTGTCTCCTTCTGATTCTTTGCTCTGAGCTTTGAAAAAACAGTGTGAGCCAGGCCTGGTCTCTCACCTCCCTTCACACCTACCCATGGAAGACACAACTCTTACTCTGCTTCTAAGAAGCCTCTGAATCAGGTATCTTTAGAATGTACTTCCAGTACATTGATTGGTACCCATTCACCACCAGTGATACCCATTCTTCATTGATGTTAGTCTTACTTGAAAAACTGATACAGTAGACAATCGTAAGCCCCACAGAGTCTATAGGCAGTTAACACCATAGTACTTATTTTAAAGGATTTTTTTCCCAACTAGGTAAAAATTGGTGTGAAGAAGATATGGAGAATGGAGGATGTGAATATCTCTGCCTGCCAGCACCACAGATCAATGACCACTCTCCAAAATATACCTGTTCCTGTCCCAATGGGTACAATCTCGAAGAAAATGGACGAGGGTGTCAAAGTAAGACTCAGCATTTCAACCACAAGCAAGACATAGAGCGAGCACTATAAGACACCAGCTACAACTTACCTGGATTTTAAAGACTCTGTTGTGGCTAAACTTTGAAATTGATTTCAGAATGTTATGGTTTTATGGCAGGCATTCATTCTATCTGTGCTTTGGAGTTCACCTGTGACCCATTTCAATATCGGTTGAGTTTAGAGGGGACAGAAGTGTCAATGTACCACATGTTAACTTGTACCCATTGCTCTATAACACCTCCTGAGCTAGCCAATTTTTAGCTAATTAAAGTCTTCCATAGAGGGCTGAACAAATATATTGAAGGCACTTAAGGAAAGAGGCCATGGTCCCTGAGCACTTAACTAGCCTCAGTAGATGACACAAGTTTAAACTCACAGATAGTTTAAACTTGAATTTTAATAGTTTGTTCTCATCTTTTGATTAAGAAGCAAACTGAACTTGCTGATTGTGAGCAAGGAGCTCACATAGTGATGTCTTAATTAACCTCATTAGGTAGTACCATAATAAGCACTTAGTTTTCTTAGAAAATGTGTATAAGACTCCCTGGTGTGTATTGTACACTAGAGTAGTTTTGAGAACATTTGTGGAAATTTCAGGAGCTTGGGGCTTTGTTGAGAGGAATCCATTTGTCTGAATCTTTCTGAGTTGTCAAATTCTACCTGCTGACCGCCCTGCCCAACTTTCCTACGTTTCTGGATTTTTTGCACAAAGCTGGCTATTCCTCTCCATTCAGATATGTCCACTTCACAAGTTAATTCTGCAGTGGGTTGTCTTTTTTTTTTTTACCTGGAGTTAAAATAACCTTTCAGCATGACTTCTCTGGACTACACAGTCAGCCACTCAGGAAGGAACCTTGGCCTTAACCAGGTTCTTGGTTTTTATAATCCAGGTACTTCAACTCCTGTGACTTACAGTGAGACAAAAGATATCAACACAACAGACATTCTACGAACTAGTGGACTGGTTCCTGGAGGTATTGGGTCCAGCACTGCAAACTGTTAATCTCAACTAACTGCCGCTTAAATAATTAATGGAGCTTTTCACTACTGGTTGTGCCCCAACTGGCTACTTGTGCCTAAAGTCCAAGGATTTAGATCCTGCATATCCTGGATTTCTCTTGACCTATTTACACCTATAGGTTTAATGTAACTCAAATAATTTTAAGCCTAAGTTCTTCTGATATCTAATTATAATGGACACTAGAAATCAATATTAAGTACAAAGGTGTGAGGATCTCTACTTAATCAGTAGATGTCTCTGTCTAAATTAAAATCATTATAGACTGATTCCGTATATGTCCTTGTAGGGATCAATGTGACCACAGCAGTATCAGAAGTCAGTGTTCCCCCAAAAGGGACTTCGGCTGCCTGGGCCATTCTTCCTCTCTGTAAGTAAATTTGCCTCTCATATATATTTTATGGACAAATTTAGTTATCTGCAGTCACCTTCCAGTGGTCTCTTAGGCTGTCATAACACATGAGACACCGACTTCCATGTACTTCCTCACCTACCTGGTACCTACACTTCAGTCACCTTTCCCTTGACAGTGAATATCCATCAGTTTGTCTACAAGGTCTTATGGTCTGTTGAACTTGTTAACTTTGCTTCTCCTTATTTAGGGGAAGTCTCTTTAATACGAGTTTTGTTCTAGTCCCATTTGTTGTGTACAATCATTCACAAAGAGGAGGTGAGCAAAGGGTCAAATGCTTTTTGAATGTGTTGTAGAATTCATGAAGGGTAAATTAAGAGAAGTTAAGTATTTTCAAACTCAGGGAAAAGACTCTCTAGAGCCATTTTCAGGCATGTGAATTTGGAGAAACTTTGATTTAATGGTCCCTTTGACCTAGCTTACTGGTTGAGCTAACACACTAGAACCACTTGACTAGCACGCCAAAGGCTTCTGTAATTTTTATGTAACTGTCCTAGGGTTAGGGCTCAGGACTGTATACTTCCCTGGATGCACTTAACCTCCTCCCTGCCAACCACACCCCCCGCCCAGTGCAGAGATTCATACAACTACTGAGCTGAATTTGTTTCAAAACTTTATCTCACTTATATTCCAATTTCTAGTTATCCAAGCTACTTAAAACATGGAAGTGTTGTTAGTGTTAATTACCATAGATCCATAAACATTAGACTTCACTTAGTCACCTCTGATTTTTTTTTTTTAATCAGTGCTCTTAGTGATGGCAGCAATAGGTGGCTACTTGATGTGGAGGAATTGGCAACATAAAAACATGAAAAGCATGAACTTCGACAATCCGGTGTACTTGAAGACCACTGAAGAGGACCTCTCAATAGACATCGGTAGACACAGCGCTTCTGTAGGACACACGTACCCAGCAGTAAGTGTGCTTTGTCTGTATTTACTGACTTGACATCAGTTGCTTCAAAGGAGTCTAGAATTACTAGCTATGGCTACCCCGGGTGGAAAGGATCATTAAGTCCCAGACATTTTATCCACTGACTGCATGTTAAATACTAAATGTCTGATCCACTAGAACAGTCAGTTAATAAGCATCTCACTCACAGGAAGGGGAAGGGAGGTAAGTCCTACCTGACCTTATTTTAGATCCTAGAAATGACATGTGAATAGTGTATGAACCTACTAGCTTCTTTTTAAACTTCAATTTCTTGCATACTGGATACCTAAAGGTAAATCAATGTGGACATGTGAGATAGGAGAGTTGACTGAAAGTCAATAGCTTGAGTAAGATTCAATTAGCCAAACGTAATAAGTGCTTTCCTCAGAGAAGTGTTCCATCTCACCTAGAGAGACAGCTTTCTACAAGAACAACAACAATAATCACCTGTTCTTCCACTAAAAACCCAAGTCCATATTTGGTCTCCACTTCAGGGCCATGCTGAGTGAAGCATGCTAAACAGGAATGGTGTCCTTGCATGCTCTCCCGTGTAACAGGGAATGGTGGCCAGTCCATATTGTATATCTTTTCACATTTGTCTTTAAGATTTATCGTCCTTAAACAGAATTAGTCAAACTTTTTTTTTTCCTACCAAGCAGGTACCGGTTAAATATCCCTTATTTAAAACACTTGGTGCCAGAAATGTTCAGACTTGTAGTTTTTTTTTAAAGGGGGACATGGGTTTTAAAGTTTTTGCATACATAAAAAGTTTGAACACAAAATCCATTTTTTCATATATTCTTATGTACATACACATAGCCTACGATACTTTATACAATATTTTGATGTATGTCCATTTTGACCATAACTAATAACATAAGGTTAGATGTGGAATTTTCCTTTTAAAATGTCATGGTGATACTCAGAAATTTTCAGACTTGGGAACCCCTTTTGAGTTTCAGATTTTCAACTTGGGGACACAAACAACAACATATGTGTCTGACCTCCAATTCTTTGGGTCTTTAAATGGCCAACTCGGAAGCAAAGTCCACTTTGTAGAGTTGCTAACAGTAACCACCAAGCTCACCGGAACCTTTTTCTTCTCTGCAGATATCAGTTGTAAGCACAGATGATGATCTGGCTTGAGTTCTGAACAAGTCTTGATCTATGAGGTCTACACCAATAACACCCCACTCCGGAATGGTAACAGAGCCAGCGCTGAAGTCTCTCTTTTCTTCCTCCCATCTGGAAGAACATCAAGATATCTTTTCATGGATCAAGTTTGTGTACTTGATCATTTTTTTTTTTTACTTTTGTAAATATTCTTGGCCACATTCTACTTCAGCTTTGGATGTGGTTACCAAGTATCTGTAACCCTTGAATCCCTAGACAGTATTGCCATCTCTGGCCAAATATGCACTTTCCCTAGAAAGCCATATTCCAGCAGTGAACCTTGTGCTATAGTGTCTCCCACCTGTACATACAGTGTATAGGCCACCTGTATATATCCCAGAGAACAATCACTATTCTTAAGCACTTTGAAGATATTTCTATGTAAATTATTGTAAACTTTTTCAATGGTTGGGACAATGGCAATAGGATAAAACGGGTTACTAAGATGAAATTGCCAAAAAAAAAAAATATTTGTAACTAATTTTGTACGTATGAATGAAATCTTTGACCTCTGTAGAGGTTTGCAAAGACTGACTTCAAACTACTGTACTTTTTTTTTCAAGTGCTAAAAAAAAAAAATTAAACCAAGCAGCTTAACCATGGTTTTGATTATTCCTCTAAGATGAGCTTCTGGGAACAGTAGCACCAAATGTCCTAGACATCTAAGCTATAGTTAGCTCTTGATGTTGTAAACCTAAGCCCATAATTGAACTAGTATCTTTTACAACCAAGAACTAGCTAAACAATTAGGTATCACTTAATATTTGTTCCCCCAAATCTATCACTTCCTTCCTTTTTCTCTTCCTTCCTTCCTTCCTTCCTTCCTTCCTTCCTTCCTTCCTTTCTTCCTTCCTTTCTTCCTTCCTTTGCTGGCCTCAAGCTTGCAATGCTTTTGCCTCAGCCTCTCAACTTCTAGAATTACATGTCTATACAACTATACCCAGCCCGTGTACTTTTTATTTTATAAATGACACTGTCTTCCTAAAATTCCTTTATTTAACAGATTTCTTTTTCTTACTTTTCATCCCACAATCTAGAAACACATGCCAAGATTTTCATAAGTTTTCTTGCTTTGTTGTCCATGTTCTTTTATTATTTGTAGGTCAAAGAAAAGTGCCTTCTATGGCATGGGAAAGGGCTTTATTCTTATAAGAATCTGGCCTGTCTTAACCATGGAGATGGGTAGGAAGGATACTAGGCAGCATCCAGCATCGCTGAACAATCTTAAGTTGTGGTTCTTAGCCTGTCCCAGGAACAGCAGCATGGGCTTCTAGGAACTTAACAGAAATGAGGACTCTTGGTTCTCACCCCCAAACCTACTTAATCAGAAATACAGACCAGGAAAGAGTTTTCACAAATTCTTCATGTACTTCGGTTATAATGAAGTTTGACAAAAGCTATTCCAATGTGACTTTTATAGAGGGTGTAACTATAATGTGTTCAAGATTGTCAGTGTGGTGGCATCAAATATGTAAACATGGTATTTCTGTGGAGAATTTGCGGGACATTGCGTGGAGAACAGATAAGGAGTTGGAGTGTCAAGGGAAGATTTTTGTGAGTTTTCCATCACATTGGCCATCACATCCTGACTCAAGTCTCAAGATTCCTGGAAGTGACGGAAGATACAAAGCTTAAAACACAGACAAGATGCTCTGACTCTACTGTGACATGGTCACTGTAAAAAGTCACTGGTTCTGTGGGATGAAATGGCTGAGCCAGCATCTGAAACAGTCAAGGTCATTTCATTTCTTTTTTTTTTTTAACCTTGTCTCTTCTATAAAAATCCAACATTAGGTAGAACTTACTGTAATTTAAAAGTCACAAACATTTATAAAAATGAAATGCTTAAATATTGACAGAGTATTGTTAAATATTGCTAAAGTAGTTAGTTATCTGGTAAGACTGCTAATTGATTCAGTGTATAATAGTTTACAAGGGATGAGAACCTTGGCCTTTATCACCCAAACAAGACCTTAAGAACTCTATATGAGATGGGTTGACATAAGTTGGTTGAGTCTCTAGAGCATCAGTTTTCAACTTGTGGGTTGCAGCCTCTTTGGGGGTGGGGGAATCACATAACAAATATGCTGAATATCAGAGATTTCCATTATGATTTGTAACAATATCAAATTTATCATTATGAAATAGTAATGAAATAATCTTATTATGTTTGAGGGTCACCACATGAGGAACTGTGTTAAAGGCTAATGGCATTAGGAAAGTTGAGAACCATTGCTCTAGGGCTCAATATAGTAGATAATTCATTAAGGGATAAAATATGAAATATCAAATCCTAAAAAATAATATTTACAATTAAAACAGTCTGTCATGAGGCAACTGTGAGTGGAACATCCAGGGACTTGAGGAATATTTGCAAAGTATAGAAAAATCAACAGACTTGTGGACTGTGGTAAAGAAATTCAACCAAGTCTCAGTCCACAATTTTAAGAGGTTGATGCAAGCTGCATGTTCCTTGTTAAGAAACAGGGTTCACATATCACCAGGTCCCTTACAATACTCTAACAGCTGCTTTGAAGATGTGGCATCATCCAGAGCCTTTGGATCTGGGTAAATAGGGGACAAAACTAATTCTTTGAGGCTTTAACTTGGGCATTTGCCTTGATTCCTTTTATTATTGGAAGTCAGACAACCCCTCTCAAACGTGAGCAAGCAGGTTTTAAACAGCTCAATTACTGACCAGTTAAAAGACTCACTTTTCAGTCAAGAACCCTGCAGAAATCTGAGACTCACCCAAATCCTAGCATTTAACTGTCTTCACTTGAACCTCAAAGATGCTAGTGGGCTTCCTATGCCTCACATCACTAAAGAGAACCGATTTCCTAGACTTCTTCCATAGTAAAATTTTTCCTAATAGAATAGTATGTTCCCTTAAACCAGAATGAATGCCACGCTGCTTTTACCTATGACAAAACAATTTTTTTAAAAAACATACACCCCTTTGCTTACTTAATTTCAAGAACAAAAATCAAAAAATGCAACTACCAATCGAGACGTTGTGACCTTCGTACAAAAGCCAGTATTTTGCTGTCTTTGGAAAAACTCAGAACTGTGTCCCGATTTCATCCATATTCTAGACTCTTAAACTTGGCAAATTCTAGAAATGGAAAAAAGTCTGCAAGAGTGTCTTGCTCTCAAGGAGAAGGGAAAATGGTGTTGAAGATGTGACAGTCTTTGTGGGTTTTGTCGTTGGTTTTCGTTTGTTTACTTGGTTTTCTCACATCTAGCATGGAGGTCTCCCGCTCACAAGAGCTTCATAGAAAGGATAATAACCATTTTCATTCCCATCGACCTTTATGGATGAAAAGCTGATTGTAAGGTTTTTGCCCTAAGGACTAGGGACTCCTAAGTTGAGGGATGTGATTGGAGGTCCCATTCTATCTCTTTACGGTGTCACTTAAATATGTTTAGTGTTTCTAAACCTGGTTCATCCAAGACACAAGAATGAAGTGGGGCCATAGACCCAGAGTCCACTTAAGTTTCCCTGTTGTGTATATGTGTTAACCCTGGGACAAGTGTGAGACAGGAAGAGAGCATAGGGAGTATGGGCTCGGTAGTGACTCTGGGATATCTCAAGGATGGCTTTCTTTTTGAATGTGCTTGGGGGCAAAGTCAGATGGGCAGCTGGGTATGTGCTTAAGAGCTATTGTTGATAGCACATGCTTCTCTGTCCCTGGTGTGCTAGCTCAGGCAAATTACTAAGCAGCTGTGTAGGATAGAGATGATAGGAATTCACTGGAACTATGGTATGATGCAGCAGTGGAATCCAAGAGCTCAGCACAGTGTCTGGCATCTGGTGTGTATGGGCAAATATACTGACGATGACTGTTGATGTGTGTTGTTATACAGCCCAGGAACTGGTAAGTGCCCTCACCAGTGAACATGGCAGGCAGATTCACTCAGTGAGTAGCAAGGGCACTTAGCTCTGATACACATGTTTCCCATCACACCATTCAGGAAGGATCTCAATTCATACAGGGGAAAATCCTTAAGGACTATATGATTTAAACACTGGACACACAGTTGGTGTGTGTCTGTCTTTGCTCCTCCTAAGACATGGAAACAAGTATTGGAACCTGCAGAGTGTTTAAATGGCTATTGAAGTGTTTTAATAGCCCTTCAGTTCTTACTATATGCTTAATATTGTGCTAAATAAGTGCTCTTCGGTCTTTTATTAAAGCTTCTCAGAAACCCTAATAGGCAAATATTATCTTGGTTTTGCAGATGTGAAAGCTAAGACTATGAACCATGTGAGATTCCAAACCAAATAAGCTTGCTGCCATGGTCTAGGGAGAGGGTGCTGTCCTATGCAAATGTTAAGTTGGCTATCACATTGTGTATTTGCTGAGTCTCTTTTCCTATAGGTTTGCAGAGCACGTCTGAAGTTTCTCAGTTGTTATAGATTTCCTACCTAACCAGGATGATGGTGCACAGAACTCTAAAGCCAGTAGTGTGGCATCAGAATAGCACAGGAATAACTCAGTTAAGCCACAACTTCAAGACATGAGACTTGGTAGAATCCTTTTATTGA
The DNA here is from genome assembly GCA_030674055.1 of Rhabdomys pumilio. Taxonomy (NCBI): domain Eukaryota; kingdom Metazoa; phylum Chordata; class Mammalia; order Rodentia; family Muridae; genus Rhabdomys; species Rhabdomys pumilio. The sequence continues at coordinate 153,944,269 of JANHMN010000003.1, forward strand.
TCATCTGAGTAGAAATAGGAATAGCTTTAAGAAAAAGACAGGTTCCTTAAAGGAATTTCGAGATATGGCATCACTCCCTAGCAGAGCATATTAGGAGAAAGAAAGCTACCATACAAGACTTTTCAGTTTCCAAGGCAGCCAAGTGGAGAACACATCACAGGAGACAGGAAATATGGCTTGTTCACAGAATGATGGTACTGTAACTTCAAAACTGATCTCAAGTGTTCTCCAATCTGCCTGGACACTGGACTGTTTCTCAATTTATATGTACACTTGGTGAGAAAAGAATGTCTTTGAACAAAATGGCTAGCTTTCACAAAACCATCTTGCCTCTTTGAAACATTACACTTGATACCGAAATATGGCTTAAGAGCATGTGATGCCTCAGGAGGCCCATGCACACACCAGACCGCCGTCTTAGTACCGTCACTGTTGTAAAGGCACATGTTGGAACACATCCAGTCCTGCTGACCTGTAGATAATTATTTTTCTCTAAATGAGCTGTACATTTATCTTAAATAAAAATTTATTTTTGAGATAACTGTTGCAAGTCTACTTTTTCTAGAGACCTTCTTGGGGAAACATTGGCTCCTATCTTCCTTCTTTTTTCAGCAGAATAACTAAGGATGACACAGTTGCCCTTTAAAGAAAACAACAAGAATCATCCAGACCTGAAATGGTCAGGCTAAGATGACCCCCTTCTTGCCACCCTGAAAAGCACAGTAGGGCCTCACCACAAGTCACAGTGTCTTAGTCACCTCCTCACACACCCCCCATCCCTATTCCTCTTTCCTTGAATGAAACAAAGTCAACGCTGTGTTCCAGAAAGATTGTTGGACCAGCTCTTCCTCACAGATCAGGCCACACTGATTGAAAGGATGATGCTCCAAGTTGAGAGACGACACAAGCGCTGAGAAGCAGAGAACCACTCCTGAATTTCCAACCTTTATCAGTTCTCCCAAGGTCTATTGGAATTGGTTCGTGTTAAGGCTAAATCTTCCTGAGCCGTAGAATTATTCCACATGAAACTGTTCTAAGAAATAGGCCCTGAGTGTTTAAATTATACTAGGTGCAGACTGAGTTCAGAAGGAGCTAATTGGAAGATAGAGAAACTCAAAACAGGAAGACAGGAAGGGAGGAAGAAAGGACAGAGACAAGGAAAGGGTGGGAAGGGAAGAAAAGAAAAAAAGAGAGGGGTGAGTTGGTAATGAATACAGAGGCACAACACATGGGACTGCCTTTCCACCACTTGACTAGTTTCAGTCACGGTCAACTACATTCTTCTAAAAACTATCACACCTACCACCATGAGTGTCTCAGATAGAGGCAAGTAGATCTAGATTGAGTTGATAACAACTACTGCTTTTCTTGCACCATCCCTATCTCCTCATCTTTGGGTTTTTGTTTTGTTTTGGATTGGGGGGATTGTTGTTAGTTTTTTGTTTGTTTGTTTGTTTCAGTTAAGTTAAAATCTTTTATTCATATTCACTTAGGGACCTGATTTCTGATCTGCCTCTTTGAATTAATCTCGCATTTATGGGTGTGTTCCTTCTTAATTCTCTCCTTGAAACAGTAGCATTGGTGACCTTTTCTACATTCAAAAAACGAAGAATAAGAAGAAGATTAATTGTCCTGTACTTACTGGCTTTGCAGAAAGTCTCACGTGTGACTTTGTGCTGATTAAAGAGTGAAAGTGGCAGGCTAGAGTTTACCAGTTATACAGCAAGGTCTTTTTAATCAGTGGGAGAAGGTAGCTTATACCTTAACACCACTCAGGAAGGAAAGCTTAACACACCCTCTAGAATGAATGCTCAGTAGACAAGGCTGGTCCTTACTGTAAGAAAAAGACAGTTAAGGTCTGAATAACTAAGGCTGAAATATTGAATTCTGGGACAGAATGTGTTTTAAGTCTTCAGTCATTATATTTGTTTCCTTTATTTTAAAAATTAAAATAATTAAATTTCCAATTAATATGTAGGTGTGTGTGTCTATGTGTGAGTATGTCCATGTAAGTACAGGTGCCCATCAAAGCCAGTAGAGTTGGATTCCACTGGAGCTGGAGTGATAGGCAGTTGTGTGACACCTGACATGGGTAATGGGAACCAAGATTGGGTCCTCTACAATAGCAGTTTGTGCTTTTAATTGCTGAGTCATCACTCTAGTCCCTGTGTGACATTTTCTGAGGCTTAGGTCTTTAAATAAATAGGACCATGGTTTGCTGAGGAAAAAATTCTCAGTGGAGGATAGTATAAGGAAGTTAGACAGTGCAGTGTTTCTCCCTCAGGCCTCAGGGGAATAGTAGTGACAGTCTCTCAGAGGTTCTAGGATAGTGTCAAGATGGGCAGATTCTGCATAGAACATCAATTAGGACAAAATGTAAAAGTCTTTTAATGAAATTAAGCTAGACTGTATGGACCTACACCTCCTAAGTCACTTCTCATGTGAACACACACACACACACACACACACACACACACACACACACACACCATCACATGTATTATCCTTATTTCATTTGCTCAGCTTGCCCTATGGGTCAGGCACTGTTCTTGATGCTAAGGAGCCAATAAGACCATGACAGACAAAGCCAAAACCACACCCTTCACGGTGCTCATTTTAGCTGGGAGCCAGGAACTGAACCAACATCGAGCCAATTGGAGACAAGAGCTATGAAGAAAAATAAAATAAACCATGGAACACAGAGTGATCTAATTTCAATAACTAATTTAGAAATAGGACACTCCCCAGGGAGGCCACTGGAGGAAAATTAAAAAAAAAAAAAAAAAAAAAAACCAGATGAAGTGTGGGGCAAGCCCATCAGGGTGTGGGCAAGGTTCTGAGTGAAACACGTGCATGACTTATCACAGACAAAGCAAGGTGGCTTTGTAGCCACAGAGGCAAAGGAAGAGAATGAGAGGAGAGAGAGCAGCAAGGACCAAGTGTTGTCAACTTCAAGGCTCATGGTTAGAACTCAGGGATGTCTAAGTGATGGCATAAGAGGAGATGGGATGAGACAGCAGAAACACACACCCAATTTTAAACCGTTTCCACTGAATGCTTCATTTGAGAGGCAAACACACAGACAGCATGTGAGGTAGAGGACGATGACAGTAGTTCTGGACCAAGTCCATAGTGTGGGTGGGGCTGGTAGAAAGCTACTCTTCATAGTCATTACATGAGGAAGATATGTGTACCGGATGCCTCCCTGCATGGATAATGGGGCATAACGCATGTCTCTTCATCCAGGCTCCTATCTCAACTCTGTTCTCTGCCTGGAGATACCCTCTAGACTTCCCCTAACTGGCAAGGGATGATAGGCACAAACCATGTAAATGGAAAAGCTAACAATTCTGCAGGCATTGTGGGAAGAACACTGATGGTGCTGCTCCTGAGCGAAGGATGTTAGAATCTAGAAGAATCTAGTTGCACCTGAAGCAGAAATCTTTGCCTGCAGCTCAGAGGCCTCAACATGTATTTTATCTTTTCTATCTTCCAGGTGAAGTCCTTTTAGGGACACATCTGGACGAGGCTATTGGAGAACTGAGCCATGGGCAAGCTCCTGGGCACCCACCTTTATGTGAGCAATATTTTCTCTTTTATAACACAGTGGCTTTGGACACTATTTTTTGTACACCCAGCTGCTTCGCGTGTCTCTGCAAGCCACTTCGGTTCTTAAAAACTCCAGAAAACCACCTGCACTACTTTCCAGAGGAAATGTTGGAATCCTGCCTTTTCTGAGTTGAGGAGGGCCCTAAGTCACTGAGCCTGATACCAGATAGAGGAGGACGTGACAGAGCCCTGGTAGAGCAAAGAACCCATTCAGCAGATTGGCTTCCAGCCACTCACAGTGTAACAACAACTCTTATCATAAGCCACAAAGTCACTGAGAGCTCATGCCCTTGTGATACAAAAAAAAAAAAAAGGAGGAGAAGGAGGAGGAGGGTGGGGGAGAGGGGGTGGGGAATTGAAGAAAGGAAGGCAGACAGAAAGAAAGAGAAAGAGGGGGAGGGAGGGAGGAAGAAAGAAAGAAAGGAAGAAAGAAAGAAAGAAAGAAAGAAAGAAAGAAAGAAAGAAAGAAAGAAAGAAAGAAAGGAAGAAAGAAAGAAAGGTAAGTTATAATTGTCTCAGAAAACAAGGTCACCCTAGGATCTAAAATTTGAAGGATTTTATTTAAATGTGCTAATATAGGAACTGAGTTTCCAAAACTGCCGCTCTGCTAGAATCCAAATGCTTATGAAAGAGAAAGCCACTTCCCACACATCAGCCCCAGTACCTGTCTCCACTCAGAAAAGCAAGCCTGCCCCACAGTATCTCTGGATCTGCTGACCTCCGGGAAGAGAGTGCAGGGCTGAGAATAGACGCTCCGTGCAGTTCTCCTCGCAGCCTCTCCCTAACAGCAGACACAACGTTCCCAACACTCTATGAACTGTCTCCATTAGGAAACAGATAAAGATTTCAGTGGGCCTAATTAATAGCATCAATTCATCAGAAGTGACACACTAGTTTGCGTGCAATCTCAGACTCTTGGAAACTCAGTGAAATTGAGGTGGAACAGTATCTGCTCTTGCCTTGGCAAAAGGCCTGGGAACATAATGTCCCTGGGAAAGGCGATTTCTATATTGCTGTAGGGATGAGAAATCTTAATATTTACTGCAGAATGTCCCTGAGTTGAGTCAGGGGATTGGGCTAATCCACTGATCCAAAATCTATAAAGAGTCAAGAAGGGAGTAAGGTGGAACCAAAGTGTAGGGAGTGGAAATTTGTGCCTTGAGTAAACAATGGGAATGTGAAATACACAGGTTTGTGTGTGTGTGTGTGTGTGTGTGTGTGTGTGTGTGTGTGTGTGTGTGGTCCTTCAGTAAAATTTACTTAAGTGGCTTTTGATGGAAAATATAACAAGACAGCAGTCCTAGACCTGAGCATATGTGTCAGCACACCAAGGGACTTACCAGGCAACCTACAAGTGAACAGCTTCAGTCTCTAGAGAAGCATAAAGCCCAAGAGAGTGTTCAGTCCAAGAAGTTTTGCTCGTTTGTGGTTCAAGTGCCCTTATGCACGTAGCTTGAAGGTGATGTCATACAAAGAGTTCAATCATTTTGTATATGAAGCAATGTTCATGATGTGAAGTCTTCTTCTTCTGGTAGAGATCAAAAAAGTTTCTATTTGGTGTTTGTGAGTTATGGATGCCCAACCTGTAATCTTGACATGAAAAAGTACATGAGAGGAGAGGAATAGGTTGCATGCAAGTATTACCATTCAAGGAAACAGTAGGAGAAACTCTGGCGTCCATGAAGTTTGGTTGACAGGTGACCAAGCCAGCTCTGTCAGTCAACAGGGTCTCAACGGAGGGAGTGAGGATTGGAAAAGAAGAAAAAAAAAACCAATTAGACAAAATTATAACATGACTCCAGCCAGGCTGAGGCTGAAGCAACTTTTATTTTTCTCCAGCCTGCTTTTATATCATTCTAGGTACATCCAAACACCATGGTCAGTTCTTCAATCAAAGACAAAGTAATCAAGGGAAGTAGTAAACGAGGAGACCACATAAGACGGTAATCAAGCAAAGTAGTCAGTCAAAGATCACACAAGGGAATAATTAAGTAAAGCAGTAAACAAAGCCCCATGGTCATATTCTTATCTGAGCCCTTCTTTGTCTGAGCCCAGTGACAAATGCCAAATTTCTAGAAGCAGTGCCAAAAGCTCTCAACAGACAGGGGTCCTGGGAAATATGCCTAGTGGATACTGCAGGATGACTGAAACACAAATTCTCACATTTAATGTCAGTGACTCAGGATCTCCTGCCATCTATCTATGAAGTCTAACGATGTGCACACCTCAGGCTAGAACGAGTGTATGAGTTGGGACTCAGACATCACAATACCTCCCCATTTTCTGTTATTGTTTCCTTACGCCTAAGATACAATATGTACGTCTTGAGACACCACCAAAATGGACAGAGTCGGCCACATAATCAGTATCTTCTATGATACACACTATAGGAGTCCTGTGTATAGTTGTAACAATTGAAAATTTCGCGAAACATTCTCGATTCTTCATCGACAAAAGAACATACTTTGGTTAGAGGACACAGAAATCAAGCTGGAGCTGAGCTGTAAGCGTCCTCCCTGCTGATCATTGTCCATAAAAGCAGAAGGTACTATACAGGATGCTGGAGGAGAATCAGCACAGTCTTATTCAGTTTTGAAGCTTGCGTGCTATAGCATTAACCTACCAGCAAGATATGCCTACTTGTGCAATTGGTGGCATGACAGTTTTGCAGGCAGGAGGTGGGGGAAAAGTTAACTGTCTTCTGGTTGGATTTAAGGCCCACTCCACAGGAGGGGACACATCCCTGCTACAAAAAAAAAAAAAAACCCACCCAGAACCCTATGGCTGGTGAGAGAAATTAACAAATTTAACTCCAGCAGTGTAACGTTGATTTTAACTGTGGGTTGGGCACGGGGGTGTATTTTGATCTTTCAAACGAAATCCTTAACTATAATATCTATGTTTTCACTCTGAAGAAATTACCACACTGGTACTACCATGAGAGTGGGTTGAAAGCTGTGAGTTCTGGTCTTAGCTGCTTCCTACTTGCCTTATAATCTTGGTAAATTCCCCTCAATTACTGACTCTCCATTTCTCCACCTTCAAACAAGCCAATGATAAACTCTGACTCAGTCACTGCACACAGTTGTTATGAGAACCAGATGGGAAAACAGATGTGCACTATTCAAATGTGAGCTCTCTTTCCCCCCAGAGCTGTTTGAATAAAACACATTTGCCATGTGCACATTTGGCAGGTTCATATCCCAGATAGAGACTGTACTGAAGTTTGAAATCACAGACTTTAAGTTTACAATAAGAATCATAGTGCAGGGTGTTCTGTCCTTAAAATAACACCACCCACATTGGCAAAGCCAAGTCATTCACACTGATGCCAATAAGTCTTCTAAAGATGTTGACTGTGGCTTTCATCCTGGCAATTGTTCTGAACAGTAGAAGATATGCATGCTTTACTAACACACAGGTTTTGTTGGACTCAAAGGGGAGAAGGAAATCCCAAAAGATACTCTTTAAAAACTTGTATCTTAGGAGATATTTTCAAGAGCTGTAACAGATTTACAGGATACTGTAGTTTTGATCTTCACGTAAGCCCACATCACTATACATCACTATTCTTACAGCTGGCCTTACTAAGCTTTTTATTTGGCCCTGTCCTATGCTGTGAGCTGATGCAACGCAGGGCAACCTGGTGAGAGTAGCCATGGCAATAGATCACATATTGCAGTATTATTCTCTTCAACACGATGGACAGTGTGGAAGGAAATACCCTGGACACTATGTCTAGAATAGAAGACCAAGTCCAGATTGTACTTGTTCATATGACAAATCTTCAGAGTTGTAGGCAGCCAGCAACTTTGCAGAGTGGTGTTATGAATAGGTCCTTTGAATCTCTGTTTCCTTTATGGTTGTTTAAACATACAAAGAAAAGGAAATTTAAGATAGTCTTTGAAAACCCCAGTTCCTTAAAAATGTTCTGGCCTGATTTCATTCCTGGCACTTCATAGAGCATGTGTGAAGCCAGGCTAGATGCTTCATAGAGCATTTGTTCAGCTACATGAGAAGCTCCAGGCAGTAGGTGTCATTCCTCAGTGTCCATGGTGACAGCCTTCTTGTAGCCTTCCCATGAAGAAAATATTTCTTTCAGTTTTCATCAGAGAGTTGCTAGCTCTACTATGTTAACAAATTTTCCCAAGTCTTTTAAAATTAACCAGAAGCGTTATCTTCAGGAAGAACATTGGCAACTAGAATATGTTTTCTTCTGTGTCTAGGCTCTATCCCTACCTACCAGTGCTAGATTCAGTTTCTCAAGCAAACCGTATAGACATCATCTTTTTATACCATGGGTCTGCTCATGAGACAGGTGTTCAAGGCCATCTCCACCAAATACTGAAGAAAATAGTAGCACTGGGCTTACCTAATACCTTTAGAAAATTGAAGGCTATAGAATATTTCTCAAATTATGTCAAGATGTAAGTAGTATTTTGATACAAAACTAGATGAAATATTATAAGAAAATAGACCAATGCACCCCATGATAAAGACATAAAAATTCTTCAGGTATACATCTCTATTTATTTAATAAGTTATTAAGAAAGAAACACTGAAATGTCTTATTATAAATATGGATTATTTACTGTATTTTGCTTATAGTGGAAATAATCTTGTCCTGCTTCTAACACTGAAAAATTGCTTGCATTCACATCCACGTTTACATGGATTTACAGATTATCATCGTTTATGGAGGCAAATGAAAAGAATTCCCAAAGAACATGCTGGCAACTCAAATTCAAAGTTATTCTAGAGTGTACAATCTGCCGTGATCAAATCATAATTCTCAAGCTAAACCTGGAATATTAAATATTAAGCAATCTAATACAGCATCTCAGTGAATCAATAAGGAAAAGCTTATAGAAGGCATTCTGTAAAAGTCAACTGGCAACTTTAAGTAAAAGCCCTTTGAAATTCAAGATTGTAAGGAAACTTCCTTAAAGTGGTAATGAGCAGGAAGGAGAGAGAATGACAGGGAGAACAACATGCCATTTTTAAACTTACTGCCATGTGATTAACATTTTTTTCTAAGACCCTCAATAAAATAAAAGTACAGTGTTTGCCAAATAAAAGTACGGTGTTTGCCAAGGATGCTGGTGGTTTGTTTACGCTCACTCTTCATGCTAACCACATCCTGGTCTCAGGCCCCTTGAGTTTCTCTAGTTTTTCCAGAGAGAGTGGCTGTGGTCTGCTGGGTCTCTTGGTGCCGCAGAGCTCACACTGTATTTCACCTCCCATTCCTGCCGAAGAATCAAGGCAAACATATCTATGAGTCACACCACTGACAAGAGGTAGGAAGAAAGCCAACACAGCTGAGAATATGATCTTATAGTTCATCAGATGAGAAAGCTTTTGGAAAAGATACCTCTTTAGTTTTACATTTAAAGAGCCATTTATCTTGCTAATACAGCTTTTGTCTTATAATTCAGGGTATTTAATAATGACAACAATTTTACAATTTTCTTTAAAAAATATTATTATACACATTTTATCACGTGAACTCTTGATTGTCTCTCTCACATTATGGACATTTTCCTCTGTAATGAATTTGTCTGAATAATCCTTTTATCACCCAAGCATCAGGGCTGAACCAAGACTATCTTCTATTGTTGGCATTCTGTTTTGTTCCCAGTCTTTCTAAATACTGAATTGTAAAGAAATATATAGACCTACTCTCATCCATACAGCAAATTTCAGAAAACCTTTTAGATATCTTTCATAACACAGAGCATTCTCTAATCTTGACAGGAATCTTCAGCTATACAATCTTAAAGAGACAAACCAGAGACTTTTCATAGGAGGTAGGGTGATCGAGCTGGGAATCAACATTGTACATCAATCTGTTTTTCAAAGATCTATCTATCTATCTATCTATCTATCTATCTATCTATCTATCTATCTATCTATCTAATCCTATCTATTTGTATGTATGTGTTTGCATGTGAGTTTCCATACATGTATAAATGCACATGAGTGTGTGTGTGTGTATGTGTGTGTGTGTGTGTGTGTGTGTGTGTGTGTGTATCATTAGTGTTCCGATCCCTATGGAGGCCAGAAAAGCATGTCAGATCTCCTGGAACTAAATTTGAGAAAATTCCCATATTTAATTGTATCAAGTCAATTGATGATATCTAACCAAGTAAAAAATAAGGCAGAACAGTAAAATTATATAATTTGGAAAAATGGAGTGTAATATAATATTAGCAATAAAATCAGTTAAGAGTTAATGATATTTGTCTCTGTGTAGCTAGATTCAGGAAGAGGAATGAATAAGAAAGAAAATGCTGGGTTTTATTATATCATTGTAGAACCTTTTGACTTTTAAAATTGCCTGCTCTAAAAATAGTAAGTTTCCAGGTGCAGACAGAAGAGAGAAGGCTCCTTTATGCCTTGGCATAAGGAAGGTAAGACTGACATTCTAAGAAACCAAATGGCTTTAACTCTACAATGATGGAGGAATGTGTGGGTTGTATGGGCATACCACAGGCCCAAAGAACGGATTCTGAGCTTCAGTTTGAATATCTGCACAGCTTTCCAGACACACACCTGGTTCACAGACGGTTATCTCCACAGTATCTACTCCCTTAGCAAGCAGGGGAGGACACCACCTGTCCCTGAGGCAGTTCTGGATCAGAGGACCAAATGTTTGCAAAGAGAAAAGGAAGATGGGAAAGATGAGATGGAATAGGGATGGGGAGAGAGTATAGGCATTGGGGAGAGGGTGGGAGGGCCTATGAATTAACAATTTCATGCCTGCCTGAGTTGGGCACAGGGCTAAGCATTCCACATACACAACGATGTTACAGTCATCATTTCTCATTGGTTCATTTTACTAACAAGAAAGCTGGAGCTCTGCAAGAGATCTATCAACTGAAGGTACTCGCCAATCAAATGGTGTGTGGCAGGGCATGGATTTGTGCCAAGTGTGTATACTGCCAAAGTCTTATGCTATGATAGAATTTTAAAAAAAATTCAGAGACCTTTGTCTCTGAGGGACATTTCCTTTCATTTCCTGAGCTCATCTAAATAGCAGGGTTTGATATTATCCCTTACTTTTTAAACTATGGCAGGACACACATAACATAAAAGGTGTCATTTTAACCATTTCAAAGCAGGCAATTTAGAGGAACTGTTTTAGTTATGTTTCTATTGCTATGATAAAACACCATGTTCAAACACAAGTTGGGGAAAGAGGGCTTTATTTCATCTTACAGCTTACAGTCCATCATGAAAGGAACTCAGGGCAGGAACTCAAGCAGGGCAGACACTTAGAGGCAGAAGCTCAAGGCAGGAACCTGGAGACAACAACTGAAGCACAGACCATAGAGGAATGCTGCTTACTGGCTTGTTCCCCATGAATTGCTCAACCTTCTTTCTTCTATAACTGAAGTCTCCAAAGCTGGAAAAGATAATTCATATAAAGATATAGCCTACCATAATTTTAGATTTAAAAAGAACCCAAACTTTTATGTGACACTCTGATAGCCAATGGTTCTCAGCCTTCCTAATGCTGCAACCCTTTAATGCAGTTTTCCTCTTGGTGTGGTGACCCCCAACCTTAACATTGTTGAGACAGACTAGGCTGACTTCATGACAGCTTTCAAATTGACAGTTCAGGAGACTAGGCCTAAATCTCTGTTTCCAAGAACTGGGCAAGTCCAGGCAAGTCCAGGCAAGTCCAGGCAAGTCCAGGCAAGTCCAGGCCCTGCCACCTGCCCTGAAGCAAGCAGCAGGTTCCAGATTTCCTCAGCAACGGTTGCCAACCTCCTGCCACACCCCCTGACATTCCAGCAATGATTCTGAAATCGCCCTAGAGATAGAGCCAACAGATTATGATAGAGGCCACCTACCCCTCCCCAGAATTCCCCCAATGTTCTTTAAATCAGGCCTGCAAGCTCACTGGGGTGCCACCATCTTGGAAGATGGTAGACCCCAGTATGCTGAACTTCTACAGAATTAAACGCTCTTTGCGTTTGCATACTATTTGAGTCTAGGATATCATTCTTCAGCAAATCATGGACCCTTACATTTGGGAGCTCATCTAGGATTCACTGGAGACCCCGTTGACCCAAATAGTGGAGTGTTTTTCTGATCGGTAAGTTGTCTTTTGTCCATCTGTGTTTCTATTTCAGGTTTAATCTGGGGGCCGAGAGGGAAAAAGCAGACAAATATTTTGTCACCTGGCCAGGGGCAATGGAGGACACTCCAGACCCCCTACCAGATGCAGGAGAACTTACTAGTTCTCATCTGGATTCTGAACTGGTTGGGTCTATGGTCCTCCCATGCGCAGGGAGGAAGATGGGCTGAGACAGCCTTTTCATTTTAGTTTTGTTTTCCTGGGGAAAGGCCTTCTGTGTCTGTCTGTGTGTGTTCTGTTACAGAAGACCTTGGTCTGGTTGTTCCTCTCTGCAGACTCACCGTCTTTTGCAGGAATGAATGGCCCACCTATAGAGTAGGATGGCCTGAGGAGGGAACTTTGCATCTCCTCATCATTTACAGGGTAAAAGTTAAGTATATGAGACCTGGGGCCACCTGGGCCAAGTGCCATATATCACCACGTGGCAATACTTCGTTGAGAAACTCCCTGTTTGGATGAGACCTTTGTCATTACGGGCCTCGCTACTCTCCACTCTGCTTCCTCTAAAGGAGGGTCAGCCTCAGCCCCCTGCCTTGCTCCCCATTCCTGCTCTCAAGGAAGATCTTTGTCCCCCACCTTATGCTCCTGGCACCACTGCATGTGCCCAGACAGCACAGGAAGAGGGAGGACTCTCCTTGACTCTCCTGACTCTGCTTGGAATCCACCTCACACTTGGGCCCATACTGCCCAGAGGGCAGACTCTACTATGGCCTTATCCCTTCAGGCTACAGGACCCCTAGATGCTCAGGGAAGACTGTTCATGACATATGTGCCTTTTGCCAGTAATGATCTTTATAACTGAAAGTTGAAGAAAACCTCATTTTTAGAAAGACCATCAGCTCTCAAGGGTCTAGATTCAATCATGCGCACTTACCTGCTTACCTGGGACTGTCAGCAGTTGCTCCAGGTCCTCTTCATGACAGAGGAAAGAGAGAGGATTGTGGGAGTCACCCAGAAATTGGTTCCAGAGACAAAATGGGCTGCCCACTTAAGTCCAGGCTGATGTTAAATCAGCCTTTCCTTTGATTCAACCTGACTAGGATTTTAACACTGCTGAAAGTAAGGAAAGGCTCTGGGTCTACTGCCAGATTGTGATGGGGGCCTCTAAGAGGGTGCTAGGTGGCCCACAAATTTATTTGAGGTGAGCCAGGTGATTCAAGGAAAGAATGCAAGTCCCAGGGAATATCTAGAAAGACTTTTCAAAACCTATAGGACCTATACTCCTTTTGACCCAGAATCCACAGAGTACCAGTCAGCCGTGAACCTGGCTTTTGCTAACCAAGATGCCCCTGATATCTATTGGAAGCTTCAGCCACTGAATGGCTTTGTGGCCTGCCTCTGGCACCTAAAAGCCAGTTTCTATTTGCCTTTTAATGGCAAGGTTGAAGAGAAGCTTCAAGGGACAACTGACTTGGACATGCATGCCTCAAAGATTCAAGCACTCACCCACCATCTTTGATGAGGCACTGCATGAGGACTTGGATGAGTACTGGCTGGCCCACCTCTAAGTAACTATGCTCTAGTATGGGGATGGCATCCTGATTGTGGGGGCCCTTGATCTAGAGGTATGTCAGGAAGCCACACAGACCTACTATAGAAACTGAGTCAACTTGGCTACTGAGTGTCTACTTAGAAGGCCCAGCTTTGTCAACTTCAGGTCACCTATCTGGGGTACACATTCAAGGGGGTTGGCCAATGCATGCTGATGGACACCTGGAAGCAAACCATCCTTAGCATCCTGATTCCATCAACCCTAAGGCAAGTATGGTAATTTCTGGGATCTGCCAAGTTTTGTACACTTTGGTTGCCAGGGTTCACTGAGGTAGCCAAACTGTTGTACGAGGCCATTGGGGCCAAGAAGACAAAATAGAATGAACCCCTGAGATGGACATGGCTTTTAAGACTCTAAGAAGAGTTTTGTTGGAGTCACCTGCCTTGGCCCTCCTGGACATTCACAAACCTTTCCACTTGTATGTGGATGAAAGAAAGGGGATAGCAAAGGGGGTGTTCACCCAAACTTTGGGACCTTGGAAAACACCTGCAGCTTATGTAAGAAGCTGGACCTGGTGGCCCAAGGATGGCCAGCCTGCTTCTGGATCATAGCTATTCCTACCCTGTTAGTCACACTCGCTGACAAAATAACTATGGAACAGGAACCATATTAGCCCCTCCATATTATTGAGGGGACTGTCAAGACTCTACCCAGCCACTGGCTGTCCAACACCAGACTGGTGCACTTTCAGGCTCTACTTTTGAATCCCCCTCACACAAGATATAACCCATCATCGGCCCTAAACTCAGCCACCCTGCTACCTGACCCATTCTCATTCTGCAGCATGATGGCTCTATAGTTCTGGGGCATCATGTCGGACTTGACTGACATACCCTGTCCAGACCCAGAATGTATCTACTTCATAGAAGCAGCTTCATCCAGAATGGAATCAGATATGCATGTGTAGCGGTAGTGGACTTGGACTCTGTTATTTGGGGAATTGCTTTGCCACTGGGAATTTTCTTTGCCCAGAAAGCTGAACTAAAGGCTCTAGCCAAGGTTTTAAAACTGGCAAAAGGCACCATAACTTATGTCTACATAGACAGCAGATATGCCTTTACAAAGGCTCATGTACCTGGGCTACCTACCAACAGAAGGGATTATTGACTGCTAAAGTAAAAACCATCAAAACCAAGAAAGGGATACTTGCTTTATTGGAGACATTCTGGTTTCCTCTCAAAGTGCCCATAATTCATTGCCTCGAGCATCAAAAAGGGACATCAGAAATAGCCCAAGGAACAGGCTAGCTGATAAAGCCAAAAGGGAGGCCACCCAAGCTTCCACAGCCAATATCCTGGTAGCTTTGCATCCCGCTGAACTCCCAGCCATCCCTGAATATACTTCTGAGGACAAATGACATCAGGCTAAGTGCCAAGTAGATTACAGAAAAGATAGACCTCTGAAGACTGTACCACTCTACTGAAGGAGTTTGCTAAGCTACTCCTCCATCAGATTTAGCAAGCTTCACACCTGCTCACCAAAAACTGAAGGAACTGCTGTGAGGGACAAGATACAAAATATTTAACTTGGGACACTTGGTTGATCAGGTAATCTCAGGCTGTGCCACCTGCCAGGCTGTGAACTCCTCAGGCTCTAATCAAGGAGCCTCTCCAGGAATCAGAATTAGGGCTCAATGGCCAGGGGCTAATTGGGAAATAAATTATGCAGAAATAAAACTATGGATATAAGTATTTGCTAGTTTTTATAGATACCTTTTCAGGATGGATAGAAGCCTACCTTCAAAACAGAAGACGGCCAAAACATAGTGGCAAAGAAGCTTCTGGAAGACATCATAGCCAGGTATGGTTTGCCTACCCTGCTTGGGTCTGACAATGGACCAGCATTGACCATATTAACCCTTGGAACTGGTGGTGAGTGGGCATTCTTTCTACTTTATGCCCTATATAGGGCTAGGAACACTCCCTATACTTTAGGTCCCACCTCCTTTGAGATCCTATATGAGAGGCCCTCTCCCATGCTGCCTAACATCCAGTCTGACATCCTAGCTGAATATGACCAAAATAAGATTTTGAAATCCTCTGATGCCCTCCATAGGGTCCAGAAGCAACTGTGGCCCAAGATCTGTCAGGTTTATGAGTCTGCTCCTCCCTCTAACTCCCACCGCTTTGAACCAGATGACAGAAGTTTGGATTAGGAGACATAACCACAAGATTCTGGAACCTCACTGGAAAGGACCTTACACCATGATGCTGACCACACCTACAGCTGTAGAGACACAGGATCAGAACGTGGATAAACCACTCCCACATTAATGCTGCAACGGTGGATAAACTGGGGCCCCCTTACTATCTGGGTACCCCCAGGGGGTGATGCAACAACCTTGTCATCAAGTTCATAGTGGGTGTCAAGAAGGCACCTTGGATTGCCAGTTCTTTACTCCTCTCACCCAGGACTTAACACAGAACTGTTGGTTATCCGACAGGGACTCTGCATTGGAAATGAGATACCCATAGTCTATTTCCACCTCTGCAATCACACTGTAACTCCTATTCTTGTCCCCAGAGAATGTTTGATGGGCTTGTGCCTCAGGGCTTACTTCGGGCATTTATGGCCTGGTTGCAAATATGACTGAGTATTTTTATGTTCTAGTATAGTTTGTACACAGAGTGACTTATTACTCTGGGGAGGATGTCTTCAACCAGCTAGCACCTCCAAACAATTGGGTTAAAAGGGTGGCCATTTCTGCTGTGTTACTCCTTGGCATAGAGGTAGGGGCCTCAGCCCTAATACTCCAAGATAAAACTTACAAGGCCCTATAGACGGTGATACGTGCAGATATATGGGAGATGGAAAAGTCCATCACAGCCCTGCAGGATTCCCTATCCTCCCTGGCAGAAATAGTCTTACAGAACAGAAGAGGCCTAGATTTGCTGTTCCTCCAGCAAGGAAGACTCTGCAGCCTTAGATAAGGAATGTTGTTTCTATGTTGACCACTCAGGGTTGGTCAAAGAATCCATGGCCTTAGTCAGAAAGAGACTACAAGACAGAAGAATAGAAAGAGAATAGTGTCAGGGTTGGTATGAGTCCCTCTTCAACTGGTCTCCTTGCCTGACTACCCTTGTCTCTGCCCTGACCTCTAATCCTACTGATGTTGGCTTTGACTTATGGTCCTTACATAATCAATTCTTTAGATAAGTTTGTTAAGGAACAGATTTCCACAGTTCAATGGATGATTATCAAACAACACCAGCCCATAGAAACACCTCAAGGAGTCTCAATGATCCATAACTGAAAGGGAGAATGAGACAGGCTAAGCTGACTCCATGACAGGCAGTTCAGGAGACTAGGCCTAAATATCTGTTCTTAAGAAGTGGACAAGTCCAGGCACGTCCAAGCCCTGCCACCTGGCCTGAGGCAAAGACAATGTGTCAGCAGCAGTTACCAGACTTCCTCAGCAAAACTTTCCAAACTTCTTCACCAACAGTTGGGTGGGGAAGCACACTCCAGCAATGGTTCTGGAATGTCTCTAGAGATCGAGCCAACAGATTAAGATAGAGGTTACCAAGCAGGCCTTGAATTCTCCTAATGTGATTTAAATCAGGTCTGCAAGTTCACGAGGGCACCTCCATCTTGGAGGTAGATGGTAGATCAGCATGCTGGACTTCTGCAGAGTAAAACGCTGTTTGCTTTTGCATACTATTTGAGTCTGGGGGTATCATTCTTCAGCGATTCATGGACCCATATAATTATTTTGCTATAATTTTGCTATTGTTGTGCATCATAATGTAAATATTTGTGTTTTCCTATGCTCTTAGGCAACCCCTGTGAAGGGGACCTTCGACTCCCTGGTTGGGCATCACTTGCTCTAAGCTACTCTGCTGCATCTACAATTGTTGTAGAAACAACCCTGACTTTGCCAGCTTTGAAAGCACTTTAGAAATGATTAGCACCCTTGAAACATAGAGCTTCGAGTTTTTCTAAAAGATGTGGATTTGGGTTCTGTCACTTGTATCCACCAAATGGACCATGAGCAGCCCAGTGCAGGGGTCGCTTGATCCTTTTTAGAGCACCAGCTAGAACTTAGAACCAAGCAGGTATGCCTTTGTTTTGCCAGGTCAAAATGAAGATTACAGATTGGTATTGCCAAGGAATCTTAAAGAAGTGTGCTTTTCTAGTTTGGGCAACAGGGGCCAGGGGAACAAAGAACTGGTTACATTCAGTGACATATACCAGTGTTAATCCCTTTACCAAAGCCAACCAGGCTTCCAGAATGAGCAAGAGCACTGTGTTATTTTAATGTTCCACCAACTTGACCAGAAACCAAAACACAGCAAAGCAAACAGAAACAGACTTGTCAATACAATATTACCCACAAATAAATCCAGGAACAGCTGGGGCAAGGGGGTTGTTTTTGTTTTTGTTTCCTATTTTTTTGTGTGTTCTTTGATCCACCTAACTCCCCTACATACAAATTTTATCTAGCCTGATTTTTTTTTTCTAGGGCAGTAATGCTCTTTAGGATGGTAAATGTGATGTCCTCGGGCAGGTGAGTTTCCATAAACGACTCTTCAAATTAATTTTAAAGCTTGGACTATTCTCAAGAGAATACTTTTAATGTAAAAGTTGAAATGGCACTTTTTAAAGAAGTGACGGTGCTCTGGGAGGAAAATCAGCAAAGAAGACAATAGAAAGACTACACAATTATTGAGAAGGTATTGGACAGAAAAGCAATCTCAGTTGCTCAGAACAGGGCCAAGTATAGTTAGTTCACTCTTAGTGTCAGCATTGTGCTTCTAATGAAGGTAGCTGAGGTGGTTTAAATGAGAATGGCTCCATAGACTCTCATATTTGACTGTTGGTTCCAGTTGTTATGGAAAGGATTAGGAGATGCTGGGGAGCAGGGTGCTGTTGGACGTACATCATTGCAGACACGCTTGAGCTTTCAAAAGCCTCTTGCCATTCCCAGTGGGTGCTTAGCTCCTGCTCCCAGTTTCAGATGTGAGCTCTCTGCTTTTCCTTCTACCGTGCCTTAGTTTCACCACCACAGATTCTAATGCTCCAGAACCAAATGCACAGTGTAATGTTTTCTTTTATAAGTTGCCTTGGTCTTGATGTTTTATCGTAGGAACAGGACACTAAGTAGTAACTAGTAGCAGAACACGCCAGTGCTAGTGAAGAAGAGAGAGTCCTGGAGGCCCCTTCTGACGTGTTTTATAAAACCATGGATACGCTTTATAGAGCACAGGATGATGTGGTGGAAAGATGTACATCAGCAGGCCCATGCTGAGGCATCTTCACCCACACCCCCGAGGTACCAGTCACACAACGGGTGTAGTATAGAATCAAGTTTATTTGGGGGCATGGGAAGGGGAGCTAATAAGGGAGTAGAGGCAGAGAAAGAGGAGAGAGAGAGAGAGAGAGAGAGAGAGAGAGAGAGAGAGAGAGAGAGAGAAGGCCAGCCATGAACACATAGAAAGAGATGAAAGGAGGCGAAGGGGAGAGAGAGGAAAAGGGGTTCAGAGAGAGAGAGAAGGGTCAGAAAGTCAGTTAGAAAGAGGGAGAGGCCAAACAGTCCGTTTAATAGCAAGCCAGGCCTACCTAGCTATTGCTATGTAACTGCTGGGAGGAGTTAAGAAGGAATGGAGTATATCTCCATTTTGGTTTAATTTTTAAAAGGACTGAAATAGAAAGAGGTGGTGGTGAAGCAGGAAGAGGGTCACTGTGATCTTTAAGTGCTTCCTGCTGACTTTGCGGTCACATGTCTCTGGGAAACCTAGGAAATTGGGGATGGAGATGTTGGTCAAGTCTTAGGAGAGGTAGCTGTTTCCTTGCTGTCCCGGGTCTATGCTGTCTGTAGACAGGAAGGAGCAGGTTCAGTAGAAGTGTCTGTGTCGGTGAGAGTAGGCTGGAACATCCATGGGTTGCTTCTCTGGAGCTGTCCTGGGTGTCGATTTTGAGTAAATGCCTGGACTTGGCAAGATGCTGAAACACACACACACAATATATATATATATGTATTAAAGGCAGAGAATAAAGTTAAGTAGACTAGGAAGAAAAACTTTTCTTAGGTGTACATTTAAAACCCTTAGATCTTGGCAGTAACTATAACTGAAAGTGTAGATTTAGCATGAGAAGCACTTTAAGTCTATAGTTAGAAGACAATCAAAGGAAACTTAAAATTTGAACTTGTGATTATAAAAGTTGAACCGTAGGTTGGAATGTTTATATAGTGGCAGAGCAAGGAGAGGAAACATAAGGCATTTAGTCATGGAAACTGAGTTTAGATAAGGAAGCAATGGAAACTCACATCTAAACGTGTGTATCCCTTATCGTGAAGCCTGTGAGCAAGGCAAACCAGTCTGTCTTTTTGATAAGAGATCTGGTAGTCTTAACTAATTAATGAATTGACTAATGAGCTAATTATAGTGGTAGGTTACCATGGAGTAAGGAACTAGGTCTGTTTTCTAGCTGTCAAGCTATAGTTAGCTTAGCTGTCAATGTAATCAAATATCTGGGAAGAATAAATTATGACCTAAATGTTATATGTTAATTAAAATAACATAGATTGGTTTATAGTCCACTACCTAGACAATTCCCCCAAGTCCCTGTGATCTCCATCGAAACTCAGGCAGAGGTAGTCTGGCCATCAGGCCTAGGTGATGAGAGACATTTTTCTGTGGGAGAAATGACTCACTTTGTCTTAGGCAATATGAGACATTTAATTCTCCGAGTGTCCTCTGTTTGTCCACAGTTTAGGCCAAACCCTGGCAGCAGGCAAGGCAATGAAGCTGTGTTTCTCAGTGGTTGTTATACCACAATCTAGGGAGAGCTTCTTGTCAGTGAGCCCATATCTTCTCGCAGACCTTGGGGTAGAGGTTATGGTTAGGATTTGGGAGTCTCTGTCTGTCATAATAAGCTTAAACATTTAACGTTACATTTAACAGATGTTTGACAAGATTGACATCCAGTATCTATTAAGCAGATCTGAGTTAGAAATCTGTGTTTGTTTTTAATTATTTGCTCTAGAATATATCTAGCAAACAGAAAGGTTATATTATAACTTAATGACAGTAGCAAAAACAAGGCTAAACATCTCTTTAAGGCAGTGGTCTTTAACAATTTTACTGTTGTAAATCTTTAAATTAAAATTATTATTTACCAAGGCAGGATAGAAATCATATGAAAACCTTATCCTTATTGAAAAGCATCTTTGGAGACTTTTAAGTCAGGCTGTTCTCCTAAAGATGGTGGTGAAGTAGGGACTGCATGTAACAAAGATGACAGATAACCAGGAGTCTGCCTTTGACCAAGATGGTGCTGAAACTACAACCAGCCATGTGACCGCCCTTAGCTAAGATGGCACTGAAGCCATAGCTCCACTTGTGTTTGTTCTAACTTAGAATGGAATGGCATTTATCTATAGAAGTGTGGCTATGTCTCAGCAGAGACAAATAAACAAAGAGACAAATAGACATGTTTTGTCTGGTGGACAGGGCATTATGTATATGTGAGATCATCTCTCCCTGTCACCACAGGCAGCCTCTGCCACTATGCTGATTGGAGCTATGGCATGGCGCCGCTTGGCACACAGTGATTCCTTCTCCTGCTACAGCTGGCTTAGAACTGGTGCAGACCAGAATAGAAAGAAATCAGAGAACAGAGATAAAAATTTTTCAGGAAGTAGAAATTTAAGACGACTCATTGGAGCAAACATCTGGCAACAGCAGTGGCAGAGTAGAGTACCCGGTAGCAGAGAGTGAGCAGTCTAGCAGCCAGCTGGCGGGGCTGCTGTGGAGTCAGGTCAGGCAGGGAATGAGAGAGTGAGTTAGGGCCAAAACAAAATCTGGAGAGTGCCATTAAAGTCAAAGGAACGGGGAGCAGAGAATGGAGAAATAAAGCAATTGGGGCAAAGGTGGGGGAAAAAAGCCTACATAGAAAACCTTCCATTTTCCAGATCTCTGGCAAGGGTTATAAAAGCTTTTTCTCCCCCCAAAGTGTCATTAAATGGCCATTTGGAGTTATCTAGTGGGTATTGGGGCCAAATTTAGTCTGTAAATTCGGAACCCTTTAAGACCAGGAGGTGCTCCAGTAGAGAGTCTGGAAGTAGCAGTGAAGACATTCCCTTTGAGTAAGGATAGAAGTTATCAATTCTCCCTACCAGTGTCCTAAGGATAAATATGATAACTAGGAAAAGTGGCAACCAGGCCAGATCACCGGGTTATCATGAGGTGACCTAGGGTCTGAGCTCTGAGCCAGCACCTGAAAGGCAAGAGAACGGTTTACCTAGCCCTAGGATTTTCCAGCAGTGAGAGAAAAAAACCCAACTGGAGAGAAAGAGAGCTCACCAAAGAGAAGAGGTCCTAAGACAAGGGGGCAGCAAGGGGGCAGCCATGACTGAGAATATCTCCATCCCCAAGGACACTAGAGGATGGCTACAAGCTCAACAATCCTTCCTTGAGAGGGGAAATTTCGTCCACGCTGCAGCAGGAAATGTGAACCTGTGCGTGTGTGAATTGGAGTCACAATACCAAATGATGTGTTTTATAAAACCAAGCTGAGGCATCCCTCCCCATCCCCCAACCCCCACCCTGGTGGTACAAGCCATATGGACAGGCCACATGAAAAGGAGAGTTGAGAAGGGAGTAGGGGCAGAGAGAGCCAGGGAGGGCGAGGCTGGCCAGGAACACATGAAGAGAGATGAGGTGGGGGGTGGGGGAGGAGAGAGAGGGAGAAGGAGGTCAAAAAGAGAAAGGGGGCAGAGAGTCACAGAGATTGGGAGAGTCCAAATAGTCCCTTTTATAGCAAGCTAGGCTTACCTGGCTGTTGCTAGGTAACTGGTGGGCAGAGTATAGAAGGAATACCAACACCTTCTGTTCTTGCAGTCCTTATTTCCAGCTTCCTGTCCTGCTCCTGTGTTGAATTGTTACTTGACCTTCAGGCACCTTCCTGCTTTCCTGATCTTCACTCACTTTTAGATGGGATCACTTTTTTTCATTTGTTTGTCTGTTTGTTTCTTTGTTTTGGAGGTGTGGGACCTAATCTTGGACTCTGCTTTTGAACCTGAAGACTAGCTATAGGTTAGGCCTCCCTAAGCTGAAAATGGGATACCTAAAATGCTCTCAAACCAAAACCTTTTGGAGCACTGTAAAACTGCACACAACAGGCCACAGACAGAACACAAATGCACTAAAAATGTTAGATAAAACTACTTTCAGATGAGTTGTATGTATATATTAAACATCGATGAATTTAGAGTCAGATCCCAGTTTTATTATATATACATATAAATATGTGTTTGTGTGTGTGTGCGCGCGAGTGCGTGAGTGCGTGCGTGCATGTGTGCATGTGCATGTGCGTGTGCGTGTGCGTGTGTGTGTGTGTGTGTGTGTGTGTGTGTGTGTGTGTGTGTGTGTGAAAATCTGAAAATAAGAAATCAGAAAAAGTTTCTGTCTCAAGCATCCTGGAAAGGGAATATGCAACCTACACCTTGCCCAAACAAGTGTCCCTTCCAGAGATGTACGGATCAGATATGACAGAGGAGACCCCCTGAAGAACTAGAAAAATTCAAGAGAATCCAACAGAACAGGTAAAGATTCCTTGTGCCATCCTTCACACAGCATAAATGAAGACTTATGGTTGGTTATTATTAAAATTGGCTCATCAAAAGGACAGTTGTCTTTCACATGCTCAAACAAGGAGCAGAATTTTATCTTTAACTACTCTGTGCACCTGGCACAGACGAGTACAATCCATGCAGATATCTTGATGGTACTTAAATCTGTCTTGAGATTTATATATTGAAGCGTGTACAGCTTTGGCGAGATTCATCTGTAAAGATGCTGAACTGACCTGATTGGACTCCCTGTGTCATGGATTCCAGATTGTCTTGCCTTATTTCACCTTTCAGACTGTTCCAGTCAGAACTTTAGTCAAGCCCTGAGCCTTCTAGGCATCAGAGACTGAATAACAATTGCTGGCTTGGCTTTCTTAAGGCCTAACCAAATCTCCTAAGTTTCCTACCCTCCCCCTGCCCTTTAAAGATTTTTATTGCTCTTGTTCAGCCAGAAGTGATGGAAAGTCACCAGCCCAATTCCTGGGGCTTATAGTGGAAGGTTTTCCTTATTTTATGAATTATAGATATGTTGTCGTTTTAAAAGATAATTTACAAAGGTTGTAGCTTTGGACAGAGAGGAAACTCAAAAGCTTAAACTCAGGGATTTCTACCTTGCCTTTCCTCTTCTCTATCCTCTTTTCTTAAGTAGGAAAAGGGGGCGGGGTGGAAGAGAAAAAGAAGAATATAGTGATATAGGAAATTAGAGAAGTAGACAAATAGGGGTAGCTTATTAAATTTACTCTTAAACAAAACATTGCATAGCCATATCTTACATCGGTAGAAATCTTTATAGTTAATGCAAATTGAAGTTATAACCTTACATTGGTGTGCAATTTATAGATTGGTGCAGATTTAAGATATAGCTGCCTTCTCTAGGGTAAGTTCCTTGGGATTAGGTCCTGTGCTGTTTACAACTTAATTTTCTGTCCTGATGTTACCCCATTTTCTATGTCTTCTCTCAATTCTCACAAGGTCTTACTCCCCTTAAGCACATAAAGAAATTGAGGCTTATCTTTTCTTAGCTAGTTATCTAGCTTGTAAAATGTGATTACTAAATAACAGAAATTCTTGGTGACCTCAGATCGCCCTGAGTAAACTCCATTCTCTTTGCATCACAGTAGCCTTCTACCACATGGGTCCAACCTCAGTGCCGGCTAATCTCCTGACACCTAACCTCCCCTAAAAGGATTCTGGACCCTGAAAATGGAGTCTGCCACACATGGTACCTCCAATCAGTACCTTAACAATCGACACAGTTCTTGTAGTTGTAGAAAGCCAAAAGTTCATTTTTTTCTTTTTGTATTCCAATAGTAGGGAGTGTCACCCACGTACTTACAAGAAATAGCTGGAGCACCAGTGGGTGGTGTAGAGGTAATAGGGAGAAAAGAGAACAAAATAAAATAGATAATATTAGTTATGAATACAAAATACCTAAGACAGCTTGAGAATATCAAGAGCCCATAATTCAGTGCGAAGGATCATTTGCTACAAATGATGACATCTATCAGTCAGGTGTCAGCGAACTTACCTTCCAGCAGTCACCCACTTGCTCTATGCTTTTTGTTTCGACATCTTTCGTAAGGTTTTGGGACACTAAGAGTCCTATGGGAGCTTATAAAAACAAAGGTTGCTTGGGAATTAGGGCATCTAAGCAGCGTTGCACCACCTATGCACCAGAATTGTACAAAAATTCAGTGTGCCTGAAAATTAACTTTGTCTTTTAAACAAGTATGTACCTAAGTACAAAGTGTATGTGCAAACGTATGCACACATGCACAAGTGTGTATGCACACACGCACAAGTGTGTTATCTACTGTACTTCTGGTCTTGAGAGGGATCCTATATCAAAATAGATGTAGGCTCTAAGAAACACCATTATCCAGCAATTAACTAATATTGACAAGTCTAATAATAGTTCATCCCCAGTTAATCCTATAATTTGCTCCCATAATGTGATGGTTAATTATGTAAAGGCCTGAATCTCTAGCAAGCATCCCCCAGCATCCATCTTCCTATTATGAGTGGATACCTAATAAATACTCAGCCAATATATTATACTATAAAGATTCCAACACAACAGTATGTACTTTATCTGCATTCTGTCGATTCATTAATTAGTGACAGAATTTTATTCATACAATAGATTTTTACATACATTTAAAATGCTGTTTTGTTGTTGTTGATTTGCTTATGGCAAAAACATCTAATTTAAGTCTGCATAGGAAATTTCAAGGTTATTGTGTTTTAAAGTAGAAATATTCACCACATCCTTTTTCATAAATTGCCCATATGTCTGATATCTCAGCAGAGTTTGTAAAATTTGCAACAGGCATGCCTTTAAAAAAGAACAATTAAAAAAAAAGAATGCTACATTCTTCCCTATCTTGGTAGCTTTTGTTTCTTGAAATTTTTCATAGGAGAAACAACACATACACACACACACACACACACACACATCACATTTTCATTTTCTGACTATTGAGTCAACAGGACCTCTTTAGTTTGTAGCATTTATCTGCATAATGACTATAAAATAAATATATTTCAGATTCTTTTGGCTGCAAGTAACAAAAAAAAATTAAAACCAAATGTCAAAACCATGAAGAGTTTGTTATTTCACTTCACAGAAGTCCAGAAGCAGAGCTTCCCTAGACTCACAAATCCTATCGTCTCCATGGCCTCAGATTCATCTCACAGTATCTGCTTTGACTTCAGCCTTCTCAGCTGTTCTTAATCGTCTCCCCCTTGACTGTGGGGACATGGCTTTAGAGATCAAGTAGATGTCATGAAGGCGACTGCTCTCTTCCAGTGATCCTAGATTAATAGGATCCTTTAGATCCCACGGCTCAGCACCAATATTCCTCTGGTTAGTCAAAATTATATCAGATAACTGTGTTAAGTCCAATTGTAAGCAAGAGTTGTGAATTACTACGATTGGCCATCTCCATCTTATACCACGCTAGCACCAAAGATCATAACTCTCAAACATGGGAATGTAGAGGAAGACATTTGACTAACAGAACTATGTCTACAAAGAAGGAGAAAGATCTGCTGAGAAGCAAAGGTTCCTACAATGTGGCTACTGTACACAATGATTTCTCACACACTAAGAAAGGTTTCCTGTCTGTTTTATGGCTGATCATGATTCTGTGTCTCAAGAGAACATATAGTTAAAAAAAAGTAGACACAATCTGTTTTAGTTGGTTACTTACTTATTGCTACGATAAAACGCCATGACCATGAAAGAGTTTATTTTGGCTTATAATTTCAGGGGCATAAGAGTCCATCACAAAGGGAGGGGCAGGCAGAGTATCAAGCAAGAGACATAGTGGCAGGGTCAGGAAGCTAGGGGGTCATATTATCATATGTATGATATAGAGAGGCTGAACTACCAGTAAAATGAAATGTTGAACTCTCAAGACCTACCCCAGTGACAGACTTCCTCCAGAAAGGCTACCTTCTCATAACCTCTCCAAACAGCCCCACAAATGGGAAAGCACATGTTCAAATGCCTGCGAGTGACCGTTCTTATTCAAACCAAAATGCTACTCCCTGGCCATCACAGGCAGATGACCTTTTCATAAAGGAAACTGCATTTAGTCCAGTTTCAAAATCCTTATAGACTTTTACAGTCTCAACACTCTTACAAGATCCAAAGTCTATTCTAGGATAATCCAGATCTATCCTGCAGCCCACCCATCTGTTGGGGATAACCTATGTCCATCTCTACAGACGACTCAGCAGTCAGTGTTAACCCTCATCTGTCACTGAAGCCCACACCTGTCAGGGTTAATCCTCATCTGTCACTGCAGCCCACACATGTAACTGGGTTAACCCTCATCTGTCACTGCAGACCACACATGTAACAGGGTTAAGCCTCATCTGTCACTGCAGCTCACACATGTAACAGGGTTAATGTGTGTCCCTGTTCCTGGGGGCATCTCATGAAGATCTCTGGCCCAGCCAGGTTCGGGGGTGGGGAGTAGGGGATGGGGGATGAGGGGTGGGGGGAATCTGAGCCAAGGGGATAGAGTGTGAGCAGGGAGGGGGAGTCACCTCCACTGCTTCTGCCTCAGCTGGCATCTCCATTGTTGCCTCCCAGTCACTCAAAGGTGCTGCACCTGTCCCTCTGCACTGAGCCAGTCCAGGCTGTGCTGGTGAGACACCAGCTAGCTAGCAAGGAGGGGAGGGTCCTGAAGGTGCCTCAGGAGAGCAGATCTCTTCCCAAGTGTTACAGCTCTTGTGACAGGAACTCTCAGAAAATGGGGTGACTCTCCTACACACTTTTACTTCTCCCGAATGGAACTCTTTTATACACTTTTGGGATGGTTCAGGGTCTGGCAGTAGATAACACTTACTGGCTTGGTCTGAGAGCTTGGAGATACCTCATCTACATGTGGGAGAGCCTGAGGCACTGTTCCTCATGACTGATCACCATAAACTGCTCTGTGGCAGGGGCTGTGAAGCTAAATGAAAGGAACCATGGCCCAGGAACAGAGCTGAAACCTGCCATCCGATTATGGTCCGGGGTTAGAGGCCTGTGCTCAACCTGGCGCCCAATTGCCTCTCATAGCCACTGCCCCACAACTCCCCCCTTTTCTTTTATAAAGGAGGGGTGTCATCAGAATAAGTATCTCCTATGTTGGGAACAGTTTGATACTGAACCAAGACCTGATTGGTAGTTACCTTTGCAATGTTATTTATCTGCTGCTTTAGAAACTGAATGAGGCAAGGTGCCAAGAGAAGCAAGGCTCCAATGGCTAGTATGGGGCCAAGGAGGGAAAGAATCCAAGCCATCAAGGGGTTAGAGTACCAAGGGGCAGGGGTGTTGGGAGTATAGCAAGTCCAGAGGTTCCCTGGGAGCTCTTTGAGCATTTGTACAACTTGTTCTACCAGCCCAGTTTCATTGACATAGAAACAACACTCCTCCCCCAGCAAAACACAAGTCCCCCCATGTTCAGCAGTCAACAAGTCCAGGGCCCTCCAGTTTTGAAGAGCAACTCCTGCTAAAGAGGTTATCTGGCATTGAAGAGATTCAAGGCTGTCTGTAGTAGAGTTCATTGCCTGGTCAAGCTTGTCCTGGAAGTCGCTGGCCAGATGTTGTGTTTGGACAAGGGCTGCTCCAGCAGTTCCAGTAGCACCAAGTGAAACAGCAAGGCCTAGTCCAATGAGCAGAGGGATGAAGATCTCTCTCTTTTTTGGCTTCCTCCCATCTGCAAGGTGAGCTCTTCAGGTTCATAGAGATAAACCTGGGGACAACTATCACGGGGGCACAGGAGCCCTGAAAATGAGGGTTGATACAGGCACCTGTAGTGCCTTTGTATCAGAAGAGAGTAGGAGGGTTAACACATACTGATTTGGTAGTGGTGATATCATGGCACATGTGAGATGGGGTTTTGAGGAGGGCCCTGCAAGGCAAAGAGGTGGGGTTAGGTCAAAAAGAGAAATTGTAAAGGGAAAAGTTAATGGGAATGGCTGTTAATAATGGTCGGGAGAGAGAGGCACAGAAAAAGCATTGGGAGGAAATGCAGTGGGTCGTTAAGGGAAGACAGTCCACTGCATATTGGATGTACTATAGCCAGGAGAGGGTAGCTTGTAGCTCTTCCTGAGACTGGTTTTCCTGTTGGATAATATTAGCATGGGTAAAAGGCTGATTTGGAGACAGGGACAAGTCATGGGAGACATGTAGGTCAACTATGGGGTATCTGGCATAGCTGTTGGGGTAGAGTTTACCCATGACTCCAACATTCATTCCATGGATGGCTGATGGAAAGCTAAAAATTAGTTTTAAGGGTTGTGAGCATGGTGCCACCATGACTGGTGGATTCTATCCTACAGCTCCAATATCTATATCTCCATATGTGGAGACCTCCTGGAGACATTCACCTGTGTTTCAGTAAGGAAAGCAGGGAAAAGGGCTAGAGATAGGGGAGATGGATTCTGGGTGTAGGAGAATCTCAATCCTGGTTCGACATCCTTCAAGTGGGCAGTCCTGGGTTCCTATAACTTTGTTGTGTCCATTGTAGGTCTCCCTAGCATAAAATCTCCAATGGTGTTGGGATGGCTGGGGAGAAGCTGGGCAGTAGCAGAGTTAGCATGAAAGATGACAAAAACAGCCGAGAGAAAGAGGAGAGGGGTGCTTGTGGAGGAGGGCACATGGCCTGGGCATGTCACCAGGTCATGGGTGTCCTTCCAGGAGATCCCGCTGTTCCTCTGAAAGTGGTGTCTCCTCTGCCTTCTTTTCCCCCTCCTTGGTTCTTGATCTGTCAGTGATAGTTGGGCCATCTTCTTGGTTGGTGAGGTGGTGTCGGACATTTCTGGCAGGAACCTAAATAGGCTTAGCCTGGTCCTGTGGCAAAACACAAGCTAAACCCCTCCTGGTTGTAAGGAGGGGGTTTGGTCCCTTCCAAATTCCATCCAAAGGATCTCATCATCGTACTAGGATAGGGGGAGCTAATTTTGGAGTGTGCCAATGGAGGGAAATAGGAAGGTGTTTGGAGGTTTTGTAGATGTTAAATATATTTAGGGTAGTCAGGGCCATTATTAATTGTACATTAGGGGGAGAAGTAGTAGTTTTTTTGTTTCAGGAGTTGGGCCTTTAGGGTCTGATGTGTTCTTTCTATTATTCCTTGGCTCTGAGGGTTATGGGGAATTCCCATATGATGTGCAATTTTCCAACGCAGAGGCTTTAAATTGAGAACTAGTAAAGGCAGGGCCATTATCAGTTTTTATCGTTAAGGAATGCCCATGATGGCAAAGGCAGAGAGCATATGGTAAATTAACCTTTTTAAGTTTTCACCTGTCTGGGCTGTAGCCCATATAAAATGTAAGTATCTATAGTGACAAAAACATATTTTTGTCTACTGAATTGGGGAATGTGAGTGACATCAATTTGCCATAAGGCATTGGATTTGAGGCCTCGGGGATTGGTGCCCATGGTTTGTAAAGCTGGGGTAGTAACGAGGGATACACAAGAGGCACATGTTTTTATTATCTTCTGAAGCTGAGCAAGGGGGGATGTGGGGGAAGCGAGCATGAAGCCCCTTTAGATTTGTGTGCGTGCATGAATGGAATTGGTCTGCTTGCTCAGTGGAGGCTATGAATGTCCCTGTTGAGGCGGTTTGGTCAGCAAGTGCATTTCCCTCAGACATAGGACCTGGCAGGGGACTGTGAGATCAGATGTGCTGGATAGATGAGGGAGGCTCTCTCCTGTAGGAGGGCAGAGACCTGTATAAGTAGAGGGGAAAGTGGGTTGTTATCTAGTTTGACAAATGATCTTGACAACCAGGGGAGCAAATTAACAGCATATACAAAAAGGTTAAGGGGGCCATTGACTTCTCTTAAAGCTACGTAAATGGCATATAGTTCTTTATATTGGGAGGAGTGGTGGGGAAGCTCTTTGAATTGGAAGATAGGGGAAGTAGTATATTACTGCTGCAGCTCCCCTAATCCCTCCATCAGTAAATACTGAGGGGGCTCCTGCTATGGGCTCTCTTGAGAATAGTTTGGGGGTAGCCATCACAACAGAGAGAAGGCAGAGGCCTATTTTTTGTCAGGGTAATGGTTGTCAATTTGTCCTGGGAATTCTATTAAGCTGATAGTGAAGTAGGAATGACTTTTGATTAGCCACTGAATGTGGGAGAGGGAGAAGGGGGTGACAAGAATGTCAGGTTCTTTTCCTAGGGTTTGTAGGGCTCTATCCCTGCCATTTTTAATCATGCTAGTGAGTGCATCCACTTCATTTAAAATTCCGAGTGCACCACTCATTGGGGTAGCATCCCGAGGTTGGTAAAGGGCTCCTACAAGCATAGGGGAGAAGTTAAAGATGAGGAAATGTACAGGTATGGTTGGGTCATATCTAGCAAAAGTCATATCTTTTAGGGCTGAATTGACAGAATTTCGGGTTTGGACTGCTTCTGGGGACAGTGTTCTTGGGGAGAACTTTTATCTCCTATCAGAAGGTTAAAGAGAGATTGAGGGCTTGTGGGAAGGTGGAGCCAGGGTCAAAGTCAATTGAGGTCGCCCAAAAAGCTCTGGAGGGAGGAGAGAGTTAATATTTGAGGGAAGGAAACGGTGGGTGTGAGGGGGCATATTGAAGTAAGGGAGATCTCTGCTCCTAAAAATGCAATGGAAGGATAAGTTGCATTTTGTGAGGGGCTATTTTGAATCTTAGGGCAGATAGGGAAGGTATTAGCTGGTCCTTAAGTTGGAAGGGGGAGGTAGAAGCATCTCCCCATACTAAGATGTCATCCATGTAATGACAGATGTTGAGTCCGTTGTCTAAACAGGGTTTTAATGCAGTGGCTACAGCCTCCTGACAAACGGTAAGACTGTTAGCCATTCCCTGGGGAAGAACAGTCCATTCATATTGTGAGGCTGGGCCAGAGTTGTTAATGAGGGACACTGAGAATGCAAAGCATTCACAGTCCTGCGGGTGGAGAGGGATGGAAAAAAGCAGTCTTTTAGGTCTATTGCTAATAGGGAAACACTGGCAGGAATGGCTGAGTTGTAGGGAAGCCCTCTTTGCCAGGAGCCCCAGATTCACATGGTTTTGTTAATTGCCCTCGAATCTTGCAATAGTCTCCACTCCTCTGAGCTCTTTTTTATAGCAAACACAGGAGTGTTCCAGGGACTGCAGGAGGGGCGGATGTATTGTAGAGACAGCTGTTCCTCTACCAGTTCTCTGAGGGCTCTAAGCTTCTCCCTTGATAGTGGCCACTGTGAGACCCAGATGGCTTTGTTGAAGAGCCAATCAAGGCAGGGAGTACTAAATCTAACAGGATTAAGTACTGGCCCCTAGAATTGGGGGTGATTTGGAGGAGGGTTTTTTGGGTCTCCTTGGGTACTATTTTCTTCATAAGTAACATCCTCTATCTTAATGTGGTCTCTTTCTGGTTGGGTAATAAGAACCACGTCTAAGGCTTGCAAGATATTTCTCCCTAAAAGATTGGTGGCTACTTGAGCCACCAGGGGGCAGGGGTGTATGAGGCCAGTAGCTCCATCTGGGTCTTCCCACCTGTAGGTCTGTTTAGTGATGAATGAGTGATAGGTACCCCCTATACCTAGGAGCTGGGGCCCAGGGATCAGTTGCCAGTCTTGTGGGACCTCCTGTTGTCTTAAATTTGTCCTATCTGCCCCAATATCAACAAGACATTTGAATTGTTTATCATCTACTTTAATGGTTAATTTTGGGTGGGAGCCTTCTGAGATGCTAGACACCCATAAGGCTTCTACAGGACTAGTTGTCCCTCTTACTGTTGGGGCTGAGGGTTGCCCCGTTTGAAGTTTAAAGACTCTAGTGGCTTACCAGTCTTATCATATAGAGTGGTACAGTGCTTCCTCCAGTGGAAACCTTTTCTGCAGCATGAACAAATTGCCTTAGGGGGATTAGAATCTGTTATGGGAGGAGAATTTTGTGGGCATTTATTCCTCCAATGCCCTGCATTTGAAGCAGATTCCTTCTGTTTTTACTGCTGCTACAAATGCCTGAGCCACGGATGCAACCTGGTGTGATGTGGTTCCTATTTCTCGGGTTGCCACAATCCACCTATCGTGACGCTCTTCCCAGAGACCCTGGCAAGCTAGTCTAGACTCAGAAGTCATGACTTCCCAAACAATGGTTTTAAGAAGGTTCCTGGCTGTGGGGTTGGAGATTTTTCTTTCTAAGCTCATTTTAGTTCTGAGAATAAAATCAGATAAGGATTCTCTGGGCTTCTGATAGAGAGAGAGCAGGGCGTAGGCAGGGTCTTGTGACCCTGAGGGTGGATTGAGCCTGTCCCAAGCTTGTGTTGCACAGAGGCGGACCTGCTCATAGTACCCTGCTGGCTGAGTTGCCTGCTGTGCCCCAGTAGAGAAATCTTCCTGGCCAAAGAGTTCATCAAAACCCCATGGGGTGTCGTTGCCTCTCTCCCAGTTTTGCCTGACTTGTTGACAACATTTGTCATAAAAGAAGGCTTCCCACTCTAGAAACATTGGGCCAGGAAGAGAAGAATGGCAAATACCTCTCCAATCTTGGGGGGTATTTAAGTTGGCAATATGGCTCTGTAGGACAGATTTTGTCCACAGTGTGTGAATGCCAGCTTCCTTCACTGCTTGCCTGAGTTCTTTTAGGTTTGAGGCTTAGAGTGGGTACCAGTTAAATGGTTTAGCTCGAGTGCGGTTAAATATTAACTGGGAATGCTCAAGCAGTTTGGGTTTCAAGTTCTGTATCAGACTCCTGAGTAGCATGGGAGGCGGGTTAGTTTTTGCAAGACAGTCCTGGAAATTGCAGAGTTGTTGAGTGGTTGATGGTTGAGTGTAAGGGACTATGGAATTTGGCAGGGTTTTATCTACCAGTTTTGAAGGTCTCCCACTTTTGTGGCTTGGAGAAGGTGGTGGGGGTGGTGGTGGTGGATTTATTTCTCTTTGGTTGGATGGGAATTGGTGGAGTAAGGGGAGAGGCAGGTGAGAGCTCCTTTCATATTTTAATAGAGCCTTGCCTTTGGGTGGGGGGGAGGGGCAAGAGGAGCAGGCGGTTTGTTTGGCATTTCCTCCAAAGCATAAGTGGGGAGGGGTGGGTAGATGGGTCTTATTTCTCTTATTAGTTGGGTAAGGGCTTGTGAGGTCTGAAATAGGGTCATTTTGGGGACCTTGATCTTTGAGTTCATTTGACTGGAGGTGGGGGGTCAGAAGCTGTGTTGTTCTCAGTCTGTCCTATTTTAGATGGCCCTATACATTGCTGAATTGCAGGTAAGATTGGCAAAAACTCACGAGGGGGTTTCTTTTCCTTCTTGGGTATCTCTGTTTTTGATGAGGAAAGCTACTCTGCTCCATGAGTCTGGACTGTAGATATTGTTATTAGTCACGCATGGCGCTATCTGAAGGACTTCTTCCCAAAACAAGGAGGCTTGTTTTTGGCTATTTTTATCCCATGAGATTTTAGTAGGGCACATAATTCCCTGGCCTGGGGTGATTTTTTATGTGATGTTGAGTTGCCCATGACAGAAAAGAGGAGAAACACTTTGTCCAATGGGAACGTTCCCTTGACCTATTGGCTTTGGGGGATTCCACAAAGGTCCAAAGCCTAAGCCTTCCAGCAGATTTAAGAACTGGCAGCCACCCTGCGGCTTTTAGGTGGCTGCTGTGTTACCAGGTTTTTCTTTTTGTTTTAAAGAGAGTTTAGATAGTCTTTAACAATGCCCATTGCAGGCTGTCAGGATTTAAACAGAGGCCAGAAGAACATTCAGCCACCACCAGAGAGTAGCTCTAGCCAGGAGGCTTCAGTTGCCCTGTCAGTTTACCTAAATCCACAAGATGGCTCTGACTGAAAGCACAGCAGAAAAAAACCAGGTTGTTTGTCTCCAGAGTTGGCTCACATTTCCATGCTATCAGTTCCTGCAGCTGTGTTGATGTTCATGCCTTATTTTGGTCACCAGCTGTGGGTCCCTATTCCAGAGGGTGTCCCTGAAGATCTCCGGTCCTGCCCAGTGCAGGGGGTCCAGGAAAAGGGGATAGAGTTCGAGCAGGGTGGGGGAGTTGCCTCCACTGCTGCTGCCTCTGCTTGAGTCCACTGTTGCCTCCCAGTCACTCAAAGGTGCTGCACCTGTCCCTCTGCACTGAGCCAGTCCAGGCTGTGCTAGTATGAAACCAGCTAGCTAGCAAAGAGGGGAGAGTCCTGAAGGTGCCTCGGGAGAGCAGATCTCTTCCTAAGTGTTACAGCCCTTGTGACAGGAACTCTCAGAAAATGGGGTGACTCTCCCACACACTTTTACTTCTCCCGAATAGAGCTCTTTTATACATTTTTGGGATGGTTCAGAGTCTGGCAGCAGATAACACCTATTGCCTTGGTCTGAGAGCTTGGAGATATCTCATGTACATGTGGGAGAGCCTGAGGCACTGTTCCTCATGACTGATCACCATAAACTTCTCTGTGGTAGGGGCTGTGGAGGGCTAAAGTTAACTGAAAGGAACCATGGCCCAGGAGCAGATCCGAACCCCTGCCATCTGATTAGAGTCCTGGGTTCGAGGCCTGTGCTCAACCAGGTGCCTAGCTGCCTCTAACAGCCCACTGCCCGACAGGTTAACCTTCATCTGTCACTGCAGACCATATATATAACAGGGTTAACCCTCATCTGTCACTGCAGCCCACACATGTCACAGGG
>JANHMN010000003.1:153979296-154062670 GCA_030674055.1 Rhabdomys pumilio
CCCACACATGTCACAGGGTTAACCCTCATCTGTCACTGCAGCCCACAAATGTCACAGGGTTAACCCTCATCTGTCACTGCAGCCCACACATGTCACAGGGTTAACCCTCATTTGTCACTGCAGTCCACGCATGTCACAGGGTTAACCCTCATCTGTCACTGCAGCCCACACATGTCACAGGGTTAACCCTCATCTGTCACTGCAGCCCACACATGTAACAGGGTTAACCCCTCTGTCACTGCAGCCCACACATGTCACAGGGTTAACCCTCATCTGTCACTGCAGACCATATATGTCACAGGGTTAACCCTCATCTGTCACTGCAGACCACCCACCTTTTAGGACTAATCCATGTCTCTGTCACTGCAACCCACTTAGATGTAAGGGTTAACCCTCATCTTGTCACTGGAATCCATTCAGGTCAGCATTTACCCACATCTGTCCCTCCAGCCCACTCATCTGTCTAATTTAGTCCTCTATACCCCACAGTACTCTCCTTGTTAGCCCACATGTCTCACTGCAGCTCACCCAGTTGTCAGGGTCAACACCCTACTGTACTAGATAGCTGAACGCCAGTGTGCTCAAACAAAAACACCCAGAAGCCAGAGTGGCTTAGTAGAAAGAAAGAGTAAAAATTAACATGGGTTAGATGAGACTCCTTGTGAGAGAGAGCTGACTACAGCATGGAGAGCACAACCTATTAAAAAATAATAATAATAAATTAAAAAATAATAAATAAGCAGACCCTACTTATCCACAGATGACAGGTGCCAAACCAATCCTCAAGTGCCTGAAAAAATTGGGTAGCACGAATTATACATACACATGAATTTTGGCTTTTCCTATACATATACAGGAAAAATATATGTTTAATAAATATTGGTTGTAAAAGAGATTAATGGTAAATAATAATCAACAGAACACTTATATAGTGTGTGCACTCATGCTCAAGTGTGTCATGTGTGTGTGTGTGTGTGTGTGTGTGTGTGTGTGAATGTTGCTGGTGTCTTGTGCTATACATCTAAGCAAATTCTCTATCCCTCACCCATACCCCAGGATACTTCCTTTAACAATGCCCTATAATAAGTTTTACTTTTAAAAAGGAGTTTTTCATATGAGAGATGTCCATTTAAGCTTTTGGTACCCAAAATGACCTTGAGTAACCCAAACTAATAGTGTGAAGATGTAGACCAGACAGACTAACAGTAATGATCAAAAAGTCAAAGACTCAAGCTCAGCACAGGAAAAGAGATGACCCCAAAACCTTTACATTAAAAAAAAAAAAAGTGGATGAATTCATTTGATTCATCATGGGATGATCTTTTTTTCTTGCTCAAATTTTCTGGCCTGGGAGACTAAGGATCAAATGAGGAAAAACCCGAGGTAGTTAGCCTCATGAACTAACATGGCATCCTACAAGAAAAAGAAAACAAATGGCCAGTACTCAAAACAAAACTTGCCTTGAAAAAGGATCTGAAATTTCGGTTCAAACCCATCTCATGGATTTTAGCTGATACTATTGAAAGATAAAGTACATTCATCTATGTTCTAGAATAAACTTCCAATCTCACAACCTTCTCTTTGTCAGAAAAGAAAATCTTAAAAGCTAAAGAGAAAAAGAAAAAAAGAAACCTTATAAAGGAAAATGACAACATGTGTTTCTATCAGAAACACAACTGAGCCGGGCAGTGGTGGCGCACGCCTTTAATCCCAGCACTTGTGAGGCAGAGGCAGGCGGATTTCTGAGTTCGAGGCCAGCCTGGTCTACAGAGTGAGTTCCAGGATAGCCAGGCCTACACAGAGAAACCCTGTCTCAAAAAAAAAAACAACAACAACAACAAAAAAGCACAACTGAAACAGAAAAATTTTATCTATCTATCTATCATCTATCTAATTTTCATATATAATTTATTGTGTATATATATATGTATATATAGATAGATAGATAGATAGATAGATAGATAGATAGATAGACAGACAGATGGATGTGTGTGTGTGTGTTTCTTCTGCTTTTTTTTGGCTCATTTTTCCCTCTGTTTGTTTGTTTTGTCCTGTTCTGACTTGTTTGATTGTTTTTATCTTAGTTTTAATTTATTTTTAATTTTTATTTTATATGTAGAGGTATTTTGCCTGCATGTATGTCTCTACACTGTCCCTATGCATGCCAGAAGGCACTGGATCCCTCTGGGGCTAGAGTTACAGCTGGTAATGAGCCACCATTCGAGTGCCAGGGATTGGACTCAGGTCTTCTCGAAAAGCAACCCGTGCTCTCAACCACGAAGCCATCTCTCCAGTCCTTTTATTTATTTTTAGATGGCTGTTTTTTAATGAGAGAGAGCAAGTATAGATCTGGACAGTCGGGGAAGATCTGGGAGGAGTAGTGGAGGGGAAACTTTAATCAGAGTATACTGTACGAAAAAATCTATTTTCAATAAAGAAAGAGAGAGAAGACATTAAAATGATTCTATAGTTACAATAAAAGCATGGATATAAGGTAAAACAGCACATCGTAAAGTAAAATTACACAGTGCAGTGTGATTAAAATAGCTTTAAAATGTATATATAAAAGCTGGAATAAATAGCTAGGATAACAGTTGTATCGAGTAGCAATAAGGATTGTTTCTACAGTGTTGCAGCAATGATTATTTTTTAAGTAGGAGTTCCTGCGAAATTAAGGAGTTTTTTTTTTCCTTTTTGTGGAGTGCACATGTGTGTGTGTGTGTGTGTGTGTGTGTGTGTGTGTGCGCATGTGCATGGGTGCATGCCCGTGTGTACTTACACATGTGCTATGGCACACATGTAGAAGCCAGAAAACAACGTTGGGAGATTGGTTCTCTCCTTCTACCATTTGCTTTCTGGGGACAGAATTCAGTTGCCAGGCTTTTCAGCAACTGTCTGTATCCATTGGGCCATCACTAGCCATCCTCAGGTGTGCATTATAAGAGATCTTTCTTTTTAACTGAGTAACATGAAACAACCATATTTATAACTTGTTAAAAAATAAATAAATAAATAAATAAATAAATAAATAAATAAATAAGGAATGCTCACACACAGCAGATTCTTTGCAAGAGGACCAGATAACTCAGCTCCAGGATTAACATGTCAATATGAGTTTTGAAGATTTGCCCTAAAACTTTTGAGGCATTCAATTATTTTCTCATTGCATGGAATCAGAAAGGTCTTGTTGCCCTTTGCTGCCTAGTGCTTGGAAAGATTCAGGCCCACGTTTTACTAAAAGCATGTCCTCTTTCTCATTATGCAGTGCGTGCACTCCTAATCACTCTTGTAAACACACAATGTCAGAAAGAGAATGGCCAACAGCAGTCAAGAGCAGGCTTCGTACTCAGAGGTGGGCCTTGCTCTTCCTAAGGTCACTTCTCTCTGAAAATGAAGTGAGACGAAATAGGCCCATCACACGATCATGTCCAAGTACACACAAAAATAATAATTATAATCACTACCAGTTTCTCTCCCTACACTTGAGAGTTTCATAACACAATGTTAACCATGATCCATTCTTTCTGCCTTCTGGATCAAAAGTGTGGATACATAACCAGAATTGCCCAAATTCCAGTGGTAACCAATTCAGAGCAAGCTCTTGCTTCCAGGAATTCTCTTCTCTAAATTGCACACACAGTAAAGCCCTGTCCTACAAACCCTTTGTTCCTATTCTTTCCAAATGTTTATCCCCTTCGAGGTACCAAGCCAGGAGCCCAACTCACTTTGACTCCAAGTATGTTCCTGATCTTTGGCTTCAGAGCACTAACAAATGGTACAGCATCTTTGTTATTGGCTATGTATACCTTGAGAGCTATCAAACAAAACTCAGCTGGGGACCCAGAATGGCATGTTGCTTACTGCCATTACTGAATCCATTGCTTGTTACACAGCTGTTTTCAAGCCTGGTTCATCTCTCACCCTCCAGTAATATCAAAGCTTAACTGAAACAATATGATGAGCTATTACATATACAACTCTTTCTCCCTCAAAGTCCAATCAAGCTTATCCTCTAACTGAGGAGACCAGCAGAGACTTCTCTACTTTAATCCTACCATGTAGCAACCACTAGTTTAATGAGGTATACACACACACACGCACACACACACTTTGTGAGGCCAAAACTCATGTATTTAAGAATGACTTTGTGATGGTTTGAATAGGTTTGGCCTTCATAGATTCATATGTTTAAATACTTGGCCCATAGGGAGTAACACTATTAGGAGGTGTGTCCTTATTGTAGGAGGTGTGGCCTTGTAAGAGTGTACCACTGTGGAGGTGGGGCTTTGAGGTCTTAAATGCTTAAGCTATTCCCAGTGCAAAAACAATCTAGTCTCATCCTGGCTGCCTTCGGATCAAGATGTAGAACTCCTCCGGCACCTTGCCTGCCTGGATGCTGCCGTGCTTCCCACTATGATAATAATGGACTAAACCTCTGAAACTGTAAGCCAGCCCCAATGAAATGTGTGCATTTATAAGAGTTGCCTTGGTCTTGGTGTCTCTTCCCAGCAATGGAAACCCTAACTAAGACAGGCTCCCAGTTTGCACTTTTCAGAAATGGAGCTGAGAAGTGATGGGCTCCGGAAGACTCTGGACTAACTAATGACTATACACTACGATGCTGGGCCTTTGTCACCTCTCTCCTCCCTAGCCACTAGTAGATGAAGAACTCTGTCCACCATTCCCCTCTTACCATGCTCCACTAGCCCACTGTATGCCCAGAAACAATGCTGCCACCCAAAAAATGGCCTGAAACCTCTGATACCATGAAGCAAAATATATATTCTTTCCCTCCTTCACACTGGCTCCTTTGAGTGTTTGTCCCAGCAGTGACAAGGTAAAGAACAACATCTGTGCAGTGACCCTTGCTGGATTGGAGTTTTATTTAACTGTGAGAACATGCACTGAATCTCATTAGAAGTGGAGTACTAACAGCGTGGTTCCTTATGTTTAGTAGTTCTGGGACTCTCCCGAGAGATGCATTTCTTTGGCAATACCAAGGACAATTATCCTTCTGAGCAATCGGTCTGTTTCCATCTTATATGCAGTGTGAATCTCAGAACTGCAAAGTCTCCCTTCTCAGATGGCTTCTTCAAGTGAGCCAAATGTACAGCAAGCAGCAGCTTTCAGCTGTTTGTTTCCATGCCACCTCCCTTTTATAACTTTGCCATTGCTTTCCTTTCTCTCCTGTGTTGAAATTATGGGGTTTTGCTCCATTTTATGACTTGTGTAAACTATTTCATTTTTTTTACAACTGGGTAGACTGTGTGTGTGGGGGGGTGCAGAGTTTGAACCTCAAGTAGTGCTGTACAAATTAAAAAGTAGGGTGGGCATAGGAAAAGATGATCGGTTAGGAACTAGGCCCCAGAGGCTCAGCAGGTAGAAGAGCAAGGCGGATACCCCAATCTGGAGAAGCAGGACTTCCAACTAAGAGCAGGACACTACAGAGCATATGAGGAGGGTAGAGAACATGGCCATTAGGAGACAAGCCTGACTACCGTGCATCCTGTGAGATATAAAAATTGGTGAGATGGAGGAGAACCTTAGAAACAAAAACCAGGAGTTTAGGCTGGATGTCGGTTGTCCCTGGCCTTTGTGTGCTTACCAAACACCGTTGCCCTTGTCTCAACTGAGGAAATCAAGTAGCAGAAAGAGTGCTGCATTGATCTGCTGTACCTGTTATAAAGTATCATATAAAACAGACTTGTGACTGTCCAGGAGATTATCAGTCCAGTCTCTAGGTGTGAGTCAGGCTGATGTGGATAGCCTGCCTTCTCCCTGTATCCTCACATGGCCCTTCTTAGAATGTCTGTGTCCTGTCCTGATCTGCTCTTCTTATGAGGCTACCAGTCATGTGGAACCACTCTTGTGATGCCATTTACCTCAATTACCTCTTTAAAGTCTTGCCTGTCAAACACCCAAAGACACAATTCAAAGCAAGAATACAGCTCCAGCTGGTAAAAGCCCAAAGCTCTAGTGTCAATAACATCTAACATCCTATACCTTGAGGATGGGTTCCAGAAAGTCACCATCGTGAGCAACAAAAAAATCCTCCACATTGAAATATTAAAAACCAAAATCCTATGGGGGCACATATAAGAGGGGTGGAGGTAGATTCTAGAGAAGAGATAACCACACAGAATGACATCAAAATTTTCAGGTAAAAAATGTATCTAGCCGGGCAGTGGTGGCACATGCCTTTAACCCCAGCACTTGGAAGGCAGAGGCAGGCGGATTTCTGAGTTCAAGGCCAGCCTGGTCTACAGAGTGAGTTCCAGGACAGCCAGGGCTATACAGAGAAATCTTGTCTCAAAAAATAAAGACAAACAAACAAACAAAGAGAAATGTATCTATATCACATTCTTTCTGGACCCTGGACTACCATACAATCACGATTCTTTAATATCTGCGTAATACTTTTTCATAGGACAATGGACTTTAGTTCTTTGCAGACCTCACCCCAAGTTTTACCCTCCACTATTTAAAATGTTCAGTATTGGTTTTGTATAATTTGCCCTGTTATGCATTTCATCTTCACATCATTTCCAAGATTATAGGTACATACGTACAGTAAGATTCTTGGAGAATTTCAATTTAATTTGTAAGTCTTTCGATAATTTTACTCAGTGAACGTACATTACTGTGATGGTGACTTTGTTGTGTAAGTAGAAGATCTCACTGTATCTCAGGATGGCTTGGAAATGCTATATAATACAGAGGGGTCAGAGCCCCAGAGACTGCAGTCGTAGAAGCTTGGGAGTCGGCATATGGATAGTGTGAATCAAACCTGGGTCCTCTGGAAGAGCAATCATTACTCAAAGCCTGTTTGACTTACACGATCATTGTCTGTCTTCCGGACTGTCTTGCATAGACTGCTGACTATCCGGCTGATGTACCTAAGTCCCTTTAGCAGGTGTTGTAATGGGGATCAAAGTCAGGACTTCATAAATGCTAAGTACAAGCACGTACTTCCATGAACTCTGTTCCAGCCCTGAATTCCCTTTGAATCTCCTGTTTCAGAAGGTGATTACAGACTCTGCTAACCAGCATCTCAATCTCCTTGACTGAAAACACACCACCCATTGAGTTCCATATGGGTTGCTTAGTCTCAATCTCTATAGGAAAATGCTGACTGTTTTTTTATGTGATCTCAGTTAACATTTGACA
The DNA here is from genome assembly GCA_030674055.1 of Rhabdomys pumilio. NCBI lineage: Eukaryota > Metazoa > Chordata > Mammalia > Rodentia > Muridae > Rhabdomys > Rhabdomys pumilio. The sequence goes on from JANHMN010000003.1 coordinate 153,986,464, forward strand.
GCCAGTGTGAGGCTGAGCCCCTCTTCTTCTCTAACCTGAGCTTTAGCTTAGCTTTGGCAGGTATGTGTCTCTTCACGAGACAACATTTCTGACAACATCCCCAAGCTGCAGCCTGTTACGCACATGGGAAGGAAATGGCACTTTCGTTGTTAACAGGATGTATTTCTTCCTGATATAGATCCAAACGGGAAGCAAGCCCTTCTTCAGGAGGAGGAGCATCCGTGACACTTTATACTACCTATTGAAGAATTCCTTTCCAGTAGAAACTGTGATGTTACTACAATCGAATCACCTCAAAACCTGGTCCGTTTAGATTAGCGAGTAAACTCTTTTCCTGCCATTATACTAATCTCTCTGGGCAGACTCTTGCCTTTCTCTAATACCCTGTTTATGCATCAGCTCATGAGTTAATTACTATTCCTAACCATAGTGCCATTAAAGATTCAGTTGATTGACATTGCTCTCTATTATTCTAAAGGAATGTTTTCCCTTCAGATAAGTGTAGCTGGACTCTGATACCTTGTGCGTTCTTCCTTTTCCCACCCTTTATTCCATTTCACCCCCTATTACTATATGGGAGAGAGGGGGGAGGGAGGGAGGGAGAGAAAGAGAGAAAGAGAGAGAGAGAGAGAGAGAGAGAGAGAGAGAGAGATCCTTGAAAGTAATTTCTTTCTTCTTGTTTCTTCTGTGTTTGTAGCTGGTCTTTGTTACTTTGCGGATTCTTTTTCCCACCCTTCATCCCCTCCTCCGGTTTCACTCCCTGTCACTAGATAGGAAAGAATAGAGAGACAGAGAAAGACAGAAAAAAAAATCTAATTTTTTTCCTTTTGTTTCTTCTCCGAGCACAACTACTAACAAAGCACAACAAACCCCCTGAATGACCAACAAACACCAACTTCACCTATCAGGGATCTAGCAATTATATATCCTCTGGAAAGTTCCCAGAATTCCAAACACCACACAATCACAGAAACTATTTGCAGCTGGCAAAACCACACCACTGCTAGGACACAAGCATGTCATAGTCAGTTGCTGCAGAAACAAGCCCACGTCCCCACTCCTGGGATTGAAACAACAACATATTCCTATAATATTTCTGTGTTTTTTAAAGATACCAAAATTCCAGAATTCTCACTACAGATAAGTATCTTATATGCACAGAAGTTGGAACCAGATTCAATTCTAGAAGGTCTGTGCTTAAGAACAAGTAACTAGACCATATTGTTCAATCCCTTCACTGATCTGACTGTGTTGCCTGTATTTCTTTAAGGGATTTATTTGTTTCGTCTTTAAGAGTTTCTACCTGTTTGCCTGTGTTTTCCTGTATTTCTTTAAGAGTTATTTTTATTCTCCTTAAAGGCCTCTATCTTGGTATAAGTGAAAGAGCTGTATGAAAAGAACTGCAAGTCCCTGAAGAAAGAAATCAAAGAAGACCTCAAAAGGTGGAAAGATCTCCCATGCTCATGGAGTGGTAGGATTAACAAAGCAAAAATGGCCATCTTACCAAAGGCAATCTATAGATTCAATGCAATCCCCATCAAAATTCCAAATCAATCCTTCACAGGGATAAAAAGAGCAATTCTCAATCTATGTGGAACAACAAAAACCCAGGATAGCAAAAACAATTCTCAACAATAAAAGAACTTCTGGGGGAATCACCATCCCTCACCTCAAGCTATACTACAGACCAATAGTGACAAAAACCACATGGTATTGGTATAGAGACAGGTTTATCAATGACATAGAATTGAAGACCCAGAAATAAACCCACACCTATGTATGCTTGATTTTTGACAATGAAACTAAAACTGTACAGTGGAAAATGAAAGCATTACCAACAAATGGTGCTGGTCTAACTGGTGGTCCGCATGTAGAATCCATATTTATAACCTTGTACAAAGCTCAAGCCCAAGTGGATCAAAGATCTCCACATAAAACCAAATACGCTGAAACTAATAGAAGAGAAAGTGATGAAGAGCCTCGAACTCATTGGCACAGGGGAAATTTTCCTAAACAGAACTCCAGTGGCCCAGGTTCTAAGATCAACAGTTAAGAAGTGGGACCTCATGAAACTGAAAAGCTTCTGTAAGGCAAAGGACACTGTCAATAGGACAAAACAGCAACCTATAGATTGGAAAAAGATCTTCATTTACCTTAGATAAATTACCTTAGATAATTAGCCTTCCGGTAGAAGGCTAATATCCAAAATGTACAAAGAATTCAAGAAGTTAGACTCCAGAAAACCAAATAGCCCAATTAAATTACTCAATTAAAAACTGGGGTACAGAACTAAACAGAGAATTCTCAACTGAGAAATCTCAAGTGGCTAAGAAGCACTTAAAGAAATGTTCAACATCCTTAGTCATCAGGAAAATGCAAATAAGACCCTGGGGTGTCCACCTTACACCAATCAGAATGGCTAAGATCAAAAGCTCAGGTGACAGCAGATGCTGGCAAAGATGTGGAGAAAGAGGAACACTCCTCCATTGCTGGTGGGATTGTAAACTGGCACCACCATTCTGGAAATCGATCTGGTGATTACTCAGAAAATTACTCAAAAAATTCCTATAACCTATCAAAACAGCACAAGCTACTAAGAACCAAGTGCTCAAATGTTTGGCCCAATATGGAGAACATTTCTTGGTTTTTTTGTTTTGTTTTGTTTTGTTTGTTTTGTTTTGTTTTTCGAGACAGGGTTTCTCTGTGTAGCCCTGGCTGTCCTGGAACTCACTCTGTAGACCAGGCTGGCCTCGAACTCAGAAATCCACCCGCCTCTGCCTCCCAAGTGCTGGTGGAGAACATTTCTTAATCAAACCACCACATGTCTCTACCTTAACTATATGGACATTTCTTCATTGTTCACATTTTACATAGTTCCAAAGCTAGAAAGAGCCTTATGTACCAAACACCATAACATTCTCATTTTACAGTGTGGAGGCACAAGCCTGGAATATAAAGTCATTTGGTAAATTGAGGATATACCTGATGTTTTCTTATTGCCCATCATTTGCATTTTCTGACACTAATTTTTCTAGGTGCAAAAATTTTTATGCATATAACCAGGGCTTATTATATGCCAACCTAAGATATGTCTGATATTTTTAGAGAGAACTACTATAGTATGCTTTTCTATAGGATTCATTTAGATGGCATTAAAATAAAAATTTCACTAAAGCTAGTCCATAATCTCTTTTAGAGTGGATCACTTGTAAATCATAAAAATTCAAGAGTCTTGCTCTTATACCCATTCTAGACTCTGTCAGTTCCAGTCAGCTCTTTGGGTGTTTGGGGAGCCTCAGTCTGTACCTCAGTGGCTATACCTCTGAGCTAGAATCTTTGGAGACTCCAATAGGTGAGAGTGTTATAAACCCTCTGCCACGGATTGTAGTCACTAAGTGTACAAGCTGGGTTTTTTGCCAAGAAGACACAAGCCACATTTTGGGAAGAGAGAACCTCAATTGGGAAAATGTCCCACCAGGTTGTCCTGTAGTTTTCTTAATAAGAGATTGATGTGAGAGGACCTGCATTTCAGATGGTCCTAGACCTGGGGTGGAGTTCCATAAGAAAGCAGGCTAAGCTAGCCTCAGGGAAAGACCCTGTATAATCAGCCTCTCTCCATGGTTTCTGCTTCAGTTGCTGCCTCCAAGTTCATTCCCCAACTTCCTTTGAAGAGGGTTGTCAGCTGGCAGTTGTTTTCGGTCATGATGTTTTGCCACAGCAATAGAAAACCTAACTACAACATTAAGACTCGCTTATAGGGGCTGGAGAGATGACTCAGCAGTTAAGAGCACTGACTGTTCTTCCAAAGGTCCTGAGTTCAATTCCCAGGAACCACATGGTGGCTCACAACCATCTGTAGTGGGATCCGAGGCCCTGTTCTGGTGTGTCTGAAGACAGCTACAGTGTAGTCATATACATTAAATTAAAAAAAAAAAAAGACTTGCTTATACATACTAGTTTTTGTCTGCAGACTCTGGGATCTCTATTAACAGATGATTTCTGGAAAGATTCAGAACCGCATAGCACTTTTGTGTAGTCTGGACATGAAAGCTGCTGTGGATATAGGCAAATCTGTTGTCAGAAATTTCATTCTATTTGTATTCAATTCATCACACTTTTATGAATTATTCTACAGACATTCACAGAGACACATAAAGGAAAATGTGCAAAAAAAGTAACTCTGTAGCTGAGTTACTTATGAAAAGGAGATATTAGTTCTTAGTGCTTACTCTAGCACGCATATTCCTAAATAGCACAGGAGTTACGGAAAGAGAGGATTCTATGAATAGAAACCTTAATATAAATATTCTAGTACACAACAACATGACATAGGGTTGTGTATAAAGAAATAGATGGGAGGGATGGAGAGATGACTCAGAAGTTCAGAGAGTCTGCTGCTCTGCCACACAGCACTAGAGTTCAGTTCTCAGCACCCACAGCTGGGAACTCATACTTGCCTGCAACTCCAGCTGCATGAGACTTGATGCCCTCTTCTGACCTCTACAGGCACACACACTCAAGTGGCACACATTCACATAGAACATACAAACACATAATAAAATATATATATATATAGACTGCCAGGCATGGTACTGCATGCCTTTAATCTCAGCACTCTGGAGGCAAAGGCAAGTAGATCTCTAGGAGTTCAAGGCTAGCATGGTCTACATAGTGAGCTTCAGAAAAGTTGGGACTACATCAAGAGAACCTGTCCCTAAATAAATAAATAAAATGAACCCCTAAAACTAAATAGAAGAAAAAGTTACTGACATGTGATTGAATATGCAAAGGCCAGCAAACTGTAGCCAAAGGGTCAAATTTAGCCTACTACCTGGTTTTGTATGCTATAAATATTGTGTATGTGTGTGTAGTCACCTATCCATATACAAATACATATATGTATAGATAACCAGATTATTTAGGTATGACATGTATCAGTGTATGTATAATATATAGATATTACTTATAGTACTGTATACATATTTATGAATATTGAAACACAAATATCTACGTTAACTGCTTTTATTTTGAAGTTAACAATTGTACTGCCAACCACACCACATGTCTAGCTCATTTCTCTGTGCTTTTTAAAGTCTTACATTTACATTGATAAGCCATTATACAAATGGATGAGGCATAAGATGTTGTTCTGATAGATGTATACATTGTAGAGTGGCCAGTTCACGGCAATTATCATGTCTATCATGTCCAATATTTACCATTCCCTTGGGGGGCCTGTCATCTAAAGTATTTCACATTTCCCTTTCTTTTTTTTTTTTTTTGTTGTTGTTCATTAGATTTAATTATTTCACAAGGAAAAAGAGCTGTCAATCATCACGGTGATATTTCTGTAAGTTATCATACTTGTAAATATTCTTTTTATTAATCATTTTATTTGTTTACATTTCAAATGATATACCACTTCTCAGTTTCCCCTCCACAACCCCCCAACCTTGAGGTGCTTTGTGCCCTTTTTATATATCTACCATTATATTATCTAGTGGTTGGGAAAGAAATCAATAGAACAAGCTCAAAAGATTAACACAACCTCATGGAAAGTTCATGGGATTTCGATTTCATTGTCTGTAAGTCTTCTCAGAACACAGACACTACATTTGTGCATTTACCTGCTTCCATACATCTCTGGTAGAGGTGAGGGCTTGTGATACAGACTTAGTGGTCCACGGACAGTAAAATGCCTATTATCTGACTCTCTACAGAACAAGGTCACACCTAGAGGGGTGTGTAGAACAGTGAATAACTGCAGTTTCCTCAAGGGAGGGCACAGGAAGGGCACACAAGTGAGGAAGACTTAGGTTCTTTTACATGTGGTGCCTTTTCAAATTTTGTAAAATGGATAAACATTACCCAATGTAAGGACACAGATAATTAATTTATTAATGTTTTATTAAATTATTTAGTTAATAATGCAATAAATGTCTGTGCTGTGTCTGCTCAGGATAAGAATGAATGTGTGCTGATGTGTTATTCCTGTTACTGACACACCTTTCCCAACACCATCTTGGAGGATTTCAGCAGTCAGGGCACTAAACAAGTACATGTCTGGTATATGTATTATTTTATGACCAAGCTAAAAAAAAAATCACATGTCCTGATTATATAAAAATGAGGGTGCTGAATGTCATTCTTCCTTTTAACAGAGAAATACAAATATGTAAGAACTTGTTTTACTCAGCAACTCAGTATTTCATGGTCCGGAAAGGAAGACTTTCTTGTGGTTGTTTGGCCCAGGCTGTACCTGCACTGACTTCCTCAGATCGAGGATTAACAAACCATTCCTATAAGAGAACAGCTTGAAATTTTGCCTCAGAATAACTAGGAAGAAGTCATGGGACAAAGCAGAGACAAAGCAGTTCATGGTTAGAACTGTCAATCAGTTATCAAACAGCCTCAGAGAGAAAACTGTGGCCCTCAAGAAAACAATGCAACTTGAGGTCTTGAGTAAACATGGAGCACTGTGTCTGCAACTGAGTGTCTGAAGGCTGCCAGCATACCCTCCCACCTCACCCCATCACCCCAGAAGTCTCACAGAATTCCTTTTAACTTTCTTTGCACATTGTATATAGGGATGAACGTGGAAGTGCACTAATGTGTCCTGCCTTTCTCACACACACTACTTCAGTCTGATCTCACTAACCCTGGGTATAGCACCAATGCAGACACAGGACAAATTGCTTACTGGTGTGCAACCCGCATCAGTTATGTTTCTATTACTGTGGTGAAATACCAGGAGCAAGACAACAGATAAAACAGAAGGATTTAATTTGCTTAAGATCTAATGGGTAAGAGTTCCATCATACAGGGAAGCATGGCAGCAATCAGCAGACATGGCTGCTGGAGCAGAAACTGATGGGCCACATCTCCAATGGCAAGCAGAAAGCAGAGAGTATATACTTGCAATGGAAGGTGCCTGGTAACAGACACTCTCTAGCAAGACCACACCTCCTAATGCTTCCCAAACAACATCACTAACTGGGAATGGGAGTCTTCAAATGCTGGGGTGTTGGGAGCAGACTTTAAGCAAAAAGCGGCTAGAAAGCAGCTATCAGCTTTGCAGCCATCTTGAGCCATATACCCTGACATGAGACTTGGTTTTCAACAGCCTACAACAGCTGAAGCACACTCTGATATCCTACATAGCTTGTTTTGCTGTTTAGTGCCCCCAGCTGCAAGGAGCACGTGGTATCCACGCCTACAAAGCATGCGGTGCATGTGTTGTCCACGTGCTATCCACGCCATATATGCCTGTAAGGCACACGTGCTGTCCACGCCTGTAAGGCTTACGTCATATCCACACCTGCAAGGCACGTGGTATCCATGCACCTACAAGGCACGTGGCAAAAGCCTATAAATACCCAGGATTTCCTTGTAGTGGGTGTGGTGTAGTAGTAGTAGGTGTAGTGGTGTGTGTATGGTGGAGACAGTAAACAAGTCTTGACTACAGATCCTCTGGCTTGTCTCTATTCTTTGCGTCTCTTCCCCTTCTTCCCCCCACTCTCTCTCTTGCTAGACCCTGACTTGCGGAACAGAGTGGGCTGCTACAGTTTGGCCCCCAAACGTGGGACAGAGTGGTCCTTTACAGTTTGGCCCCTAAGATGGGGCAGCTCGGGTCTTTTACCCTGGGGAATATGGGATATATCTCATTCTAAGCATCACACTATGTAACCCTCATGCCAGGAGGAAGCTAGAGAAGAAAGAGGGAAGGAAATATCAGATCATGGGTTTGGGCTCTTGGATCTGATGATCCAAGAAGACTGGGGAAGAACCTAATTTAATAGGATCTCTGGACAACATAGGGAAAGCTGACTGCAGCTAGCCTGAGTGTTCCCAAATCTTAGCCATAGTCTAATGCCAAAGGAGCAGATGGAGGGAGAAAAGAATGGAGTGTGGTCTTCCCTTAGGCTGAGTGAACTTCCTTTGATCTTGCTTTCCGATGATCACAGGAAACTCACAACTTCCACTGCAGCACACCCAGCTGTCACTGTTAACCCACATCTGTCACTGAAGGACACCCACATGTCAGGGAAAACCCACATCTGTCACTGCAGCCAGCCCATCCAGCTGTCAGCGTTAATCCACATCTCTGTCACCCTAACCACTACACCCCACTGAAGTGGCTGAACTCCAATGTGCTCAAAGAAAAATATCCAGATTCCATAGGGGCTTAACAGTCACAAACAGTGAAAAATAAGCAAGGATTAGGACAGGTCCCTGGTGAAAGACAGCTGACTATGACACGGAGAGCACAACCTATTAAAAAAATACATAGCGGTCCCTATGTATCCACAGGTGACATGTGCCAAACCAATCCTCAAATGCCTGAAACCATGGGTAGCATGAATCATATATATATATACATATTCTTTGGCTTTTCCTGTACTTATACAGGAAAATAGGATATATTTAATTAAAAAATTGGGTATAATATGAGATTAATAATTATAAATACTAATAAGGCAATTATATATACACATAATATACACATATATATATAGAGAGAATTTGTGTGTGTGTGTGTGTGTGTGTGTGTGTGTGTGTGTGTGTGTGTGTCTTATTGTCTTAGGTAGTTAGAGTTTTCTGCTGTGAACAGATACCATGACAAAGGCAACTCATAGACAACTTTTAATTGGGACTGGCTTACAGGTTCAGAGCATGGTGGGAGCATTGGCAGAGTCCAGACAGGCATGGTGTAGGCAGAGATGAAAGTTCTATATCTTCATCTAAAGGCTGCTAGGAGAAGACTGATTTCCAGACAGCTAGGATGAGGGTCTTAAAGCTCAAGCCCACGGTGACACACCTACTCCAACAAGGCCACACTCCCACATAGTGCTATTCCTTCGACTAAGCATACTTAAACCACCACATTCCACTCCTTGGCTCTCACAGGCTTGTTCAAACATATGAGTCGCTGGGGGTCATACCTAAACATAGCATAATGCAAAATACATTCATTCCAACTTCAAAAGTCTCCATAGTCTATAGAAGTCTTAACAATGTTAAAAGTTCAAAGTTCAAAGTCTCGTCTGAGTTTCATCCAATCATTTAACTGTAATCCCCCAAAGCAAGACAGGAAACTATCTGGGCGAACTCCAACTCCGAATCTCTGTCTGATGTCCAAGTAGTCTTCAGATCTCTAACTCCTTTTTAATCCTTGTTAACAGCAACAAACTTCTTTCTCCTGTTCTGGTTCTACTCCCTATTAGCAGCTTTCCTCAGCAGGTATCCCGGACTCAGACATCTCTAACATCTTAGGGTCTCCAAGGCAACTTCAACGTTACAGCATCTTGTTCCAGCGTCAGGGATCCACACACAATCTTCAGGGCATCTCTAAAGGGCTTGGATCACTTTAGCTCTGCCCCTTGGGTCACTTCAGCTCTGCCCTCTGTGGCACTCTGGGCTCCAGTTGACTCTACTGCATTGTGGCTGCTGTTCCTAACGGTCATCCCATAATACTTGCATCTCTAATATTCTGGGGTTTCTCACTGGAACTAGGCTCCACCAATAGCCTCTCATAGACTCCCTTTATGGTGTCAAGCTCATCTTCTTTGCATGGCCCCTTCAGTCCTGGGCATTCAAATGCAACTGAGGCTGCACCTTCACCAATGGCCTTCCATAGCCTCTCACAGTACCGAGCCTCAGGACCTCTTCATGCCTTCAAAACCAGTGCCACCTTGGTGACTCCTACACATTACCAAGGTCCAACCTTGGCTATCTCTGGAACACTTACTTGTGCTCTCAGAAAATACTTCACTGAAAATTTCACCTCAGTGATGTTGGTCTCTCACTAATCACCACTAATTTCTTAATCTCCAGCTAACCAGCATCAATTGTCCCAGTAGTATTTTTCTCCTCTTCACTATAAGGCCAGAGACACATGACCAAAGCTGCCAAGGTTCTGCTGCTTACTGGAGCTGGAGCATACTCCCTTGTCCTATTACATTATCACTTGGCTTTCTGATTTCCAATTCCTTCACACTGCCTAGTTTGGTTGTCCTGGAACTTGCTTTGCAGATTGATCTTGAACTCAGAGATCTGCATGGCTGTGTTTCCTGAATGCTGGGATTAGAGGCAGGCAATGCCACACCTGGATTTAAGCTTTTCTCTACTTGGAACTTGCTCTGTTCCAGGCTGACCTTGAACTCAAGAGATCTGCTTGCCTGTTTCCTGGGATTAGGTCTAGGTATGTGACACCAAGCCTGGACCTAAATTTAGCTGGATTGGATCTTGCCCCAAGGTCACCACTCTCTTAATTCAATTTAATATCCTTGAACACAGGGTTCAGCTTCATTTCACTTCCTGGTACCCTTTATAATACTCAAACCATATATTTTTCCTTTCTAAGCTTGCTATGTTTGTTTAAAACACTCTTTATAAGACTTAACCAGAGAACAAAGTCTCTACTGGGCTTCTTTGAGACTTCCTTTGTCAATTCAAGTAATATAAATCTCTTTACCTTAGCCTCAGGTAGACTCTTTAGACAAGGGCAAAAAGCAGCCATATTCTTCACCAAAATACCACAAAAACAATCTCTAGGTCATGTACTGAAATTCTTCTCTACTCTTGGGCTAGATCTGAACAGTTCAAATGACTCTCAGCAACAAAGTCTTCCATATTCCTACTAGGATAGCCCATTAAGTCCACTTAAAGTATTCCATTGCTTTCCAAATCCAAAGTCCCCCACCCCTACCTCAAAAGGCATGGTCAGCCTATTACAGCAATACCCCACTCCTGGTACCAACTACTATCTTAGTTAGGGTTTTACTGCTGTGAACAGATACCATGACCAAAGCAACTCATAGACAACATTTAATTGAGGCTAAGTTACAGGCTCAGAGGTTCAGTTCATTATAATCAAGGTGGGAGCATGGGAGCATCCAGGTAGGCATGGTATAGGTAGAGCTGAGAGTTGTACATCTTTATCTGAAGGCTGCTAGGAGAAGACTGACTTCCAGGCAGCTAGGATGAAGATTTTAAAGCCCAAGACCACAGTGACACATTTCCTCCAACAAGGCCACACCTCCAAATAGTCACTCCCCAGGCTAGGCATATGTTATATGCACAGAAGTTGGAACCAGATCCAACTCTAGAAGGCTTGTGCTTAAGAAAATAACTGACAGCTTTTAAGTAAAAGCTCAGAAAGTTCTAGTCGTAGTACTCAAAGCTGCTCAGTCTGGGGGAAGACTAAAGAGCAGAGGATGACCCAGAGGCATGTCCAGTAACCCAGACCTGAGCTGACTGCTTAAGTTCTTGACCCTTTCAAAGCTAGGAGAGAAAAACTGACAATAGGCACAAAAATCTTAGTAACGTACCCCAGTCAAAGAAGGGGAAAGGGGCACCTGGGTGAGACAAAGGTTAATTGGGAAGAGATGACATATCCAAAGTGGTGAGCTACAAACATCTTAAGTCTTTAAAACTCACCTGCTTGAGTTTTAGTTGAAAACTAACAGCTTGGAGGTCAACTCAGTGTCACAGGATTTGGTCCTAGACTCCACACCTCCTGTTTGGAGGGTTATACATATGAGGTCATGATGGGTAAGATAGTCCTAAGAGAGGCCATTTGCCTTTCAGCATCTTTCTGTGAACTGTCCTCCAATGTGATTAGCTCTCTAGTCTGTCCCCACTTGGATACTGGTGGGCTGAAGGACTATGATTGATGACATCAGCTACTCAGCATCGGCACCTGGCTAACTCCACTGACTGGGTGGCTCTGATTTAGTGACCTTGCACTAGTTGATGGGAACAAATCACCGCCAAAAGCCTGAAGCAGAAATAAAAGTCAATCACTTCCCTTTCCAGAAACTAAGAAAAGACAGGCCACATACTAAAGCACACCTGCATGTATGTGCATGTGTGAGCTATGCTAGCTCGCACACATACACACTACACACACATACACACACACCTACACACACACACACACACACACACACACACACACACACACACGCCTTCCTCACCCTTCCTAAGCAATAAACATCTTCCTGCCAGGAAAGCTTTATGTGGTAGGGCCACAGCACAAGGTCAGATTCAGCCCTGAGCATGAGGGGTGACGAGAGGCTGCTCAGCAGGTCAAGAAAGTGGACTCCACCTGCCACGTTCTGTGACCTTGGCTGCTTCTCTGAGGTTCAGTTCTCTTGTCTACAAGCAACAGCCAGAATCGTAACGGTTCCTTCACAAGTTGTAAAGAAGATTTACTATGATTCTGATAACATGGAAAATGCCTTTAAAAACAAACAGTGACCATTACTGTCATTTAAGAGAAATAATATTTTAAGATAAGCCATTTGGTCAATGAGTATTTACCCTGTTCTTTTCGCCAGGCAATTGCACATGAATTACATCATTGGATTCCCATATCTACTTTATAGTATCGATTTTATTTTCCTGGCTTAGACAGGTAAAACTATTAGCCCAAAGTCTTTTGGCCCTAGTTGTCACCCTGGGCCTGTTTTCCTCCAAGGCTTCTAAATGACAGGTTTAATTAACCCTGTTTTGATGGCCCAGGCTAGGGCATTTTTAAAGGAACATTGTTATTTTTCTAGGCTTTTGTGACTCTGCTGTTGCCTGGCTAGTCCTTTGAAGACAGTCTAGGTATTATATATATTCCAGACTCTCAAAGGGCATTAGACATGCATTTACATTAGTCTTAACTCTCTTTACAAGCAAAACCCCAGTTACATAATATTTAAGAGAATTCTACAAGTCCTTTGCCCTTGGATCAGGGTAGAATCAAGACTAATATTTAGACTATACATCTGTCTTTGTACTGACAGGTAGGCAGGCAGGCAGACAGACTGTAGATAGACAGACAGACTGACGGATAGACTGATTAGTTAGGGCCCTTCAGAGAAACAAAGTCAATACAAAGGATAACATACACATATGGAAGTTTATTAGAACTGGCACATGTGCTTGAGGAGACTAAAGCCCACCTTCTGTTTCCTGTAAGCAATTAACCAAGGGGAGTTATTCATGTAGTTCTGCTCACGTCTCAAGTCTAACAACCAAGCTACTAATGCAAACCCTGAACCAAAAAACCAAAAACCCATGTCCCAGCTTGCTAGATAAGCAGGAAGAGGAGACAACCAATTCCTCCTATTTTTTTTTTTTGTTCCATTCAGGCCTTGGGTAGGTCTAGAAAGCCCACCTACCCTGGGGAGGAAAATTCACTGTATTGCATTCACGTATTCAAAGTTTAATCTCATTTGGAAGTATTCTAATAGGTACATCCAGAAACAATGTTTAATCTGGTTACCTCATAGCATAGTGAAACTGACGTAAAACATTAAATTAACCATTATAGCAGCTATAAAATGTTGAGATCATACATATATAAATATATAAACTCACTAAGATCCTCTCTCTCTCTCTCTCTCTCTCTCTCTCTCTGTGAGTGTGTGTGTGTGTGTGTGTGTGTGTGTGTGTGTGTGTATGTTGCATATATCTGCTGTTTATCGTTCCTTTTTAACATCACAGTTATCACATAGACTTGAGATCATTTCCTATGGTAAGAAGGACCACAAACCCTCATTACTTCTTTGTGTGGTCAATGTAAGTCCTTGTAACTTCTATTAGTAACACCTTCCTGTCTCCTTCCACATTCCACAGCCTTAACTCTTCCTTCCCTATGAATAATTGAAGTTACTGAGTCTTGGCTTCTCAAATCCAGCTAAAACCTTGCCTCTTTCACCTAAAATGAAGAAGGAAGGGAGTAACTACAAAATGTTTTTGTAATCTTAGTACTGGGATGCAAAAATAAATAAGCCTCCAAAGAAGCCGTGTTTTGAATGTGTTTCTGGGATTAGAGTTCTTGTTCATAATCACTATATTCTGCTTCTTCCCACTAGTGCTCTTGGGGGATTTTGAGGAACAACAATTCGAGAAAGTAAAGCAGAGACTACCAGGGCTGGGCAAAACGGAATAGAAAATGACTTTTCTTAGTTATCTTATTCTTCTGAGGACACACCATGACCAAGGCAACTTTTAATTGGGGACTTGCTTACAGTTTTAAAGGGTTAGTTTGTGACCATCATTGCAGGAAGCAGGTAGGTATGGTGCTGAAGCAGCAGCTGAGAGCTCTACATTCTGATCTGTGGGGCGGTGGGCTGTGAGCAGCAGCAGGGTTCCTGGTCGAGCACGGGGTTGAAATCCTGGTGACCCTAAGGGACAGAAGGTGTTTTGCCATGCTCCTGGGCCCCTAGTTCCTGTCACATAGCTACTGGCCCCCACAACCCCTCCCCGGAAGGGAGATCTGTGGCCATCAGTCACGTAGGAAACATGCCTCAAACCCTCCTACACGTAGATAAAGTATCCCCAAGCTCTCAGACCAAGCCAATAGGAAGTATCTGATGCCAGACTCTGACCCACCCCAAAACTTTATATAAGAATCCTATCCAGAAAGAATAAAGGCGTGTGCGAGAATTACTCTGTCGTCTGAGAGCTTCTGTCATAAGAGCTGTGACTCTTGTGGCTTGGGAAGAGATCTGCTCTCCCAAAACGCTATCAGGAGCTTCCCCTCACTCCTTGCTAGTCTCAGCAGAGCGGGTACAGCAACTGAGGCTGCAATGGCAGCTGGAGCAGAGGAGGCAACAGAGGCGATTCCCCCTCTCTGCTCGCACTCTCCCCCCTTGCCTGAACCCTCGTACCTGGCTGGGCCAGAGCTCTCCATGGAAAGCCTCCAGTACACAGGTCCACACTGATCTGCAGGCAGCAGGAGGAGAGGGAGAAACACTGGGCCTGGCATCGACTTTTGAAACCTTGAAACCCACCCCCCAATGACACACTTCCTCTAACAAGGCCACACCTCCTAATCCTTTTAATCCTCTTCCAATAGTTCGACTCCCTAGTAACAAAGCATTCAAATACATGAACCTATGGAGGCCATTCACATTCAAACCATCATATTCCACTCTCAGACCCCTTAGGCTTGTAGCCATATCGTAATGCAAAATTAATTTAGTCCAACTTAGAGTCCCCATGGTCTTTCACAGTCTCAACACTGTTTAAAATTCCAAAGTTGAAAGTCTCTTTGGAGACTCAATGCAATCTCTTAACTATAACTTCCTGTAAAATCAAAATCAATAAGCAGATCACATACTTCTAAAATACAATGGCACAGAATATATATTACTATTCCAAAAGGGAAGAAAATAAGCGTGGTGAATAAATGCTGGACCCAAGCAAAAGCAAGTATCAGTACGGCAGACTTCAAACCCTGTATCTTCCTGTCTGGTGTAAGAGCACTTATGTGAGGAAGATGGCTCTTCCCTTCCATCTTTGCTGACTTTAACACACTTTTTTCTCTTAGCATGGTTCTTCTTGTTAGCAGCAATCCTTACCAGGTATCCTATGACTCTGGCATTCCCAACAACTTCGGGTCTCCAAAGCAATCCAGCCTTCACCCTCACAGCCTCACACAATGGCCTCTCCAGGCCCCCACGCAAGAAGTCCCCTGATACATGCCTGGCTTGAGCAGCTTTCTTTTAACTATGGAGAAGTATTCCACACACCCTTTATTCTTGTTTACTTCTTGATTCTAAAGCAAGAACAACATAGCTAAAGCTGCCAAGTTCTTCTGCTTGCTGGGGTTGGAACCCACCCCTCTTCTTAAATTACATTTCTATAAGCTTTCCATCATAGATGGTTTTCTTTGTTACTTAAACTTTCCTTTAATTCCTTTTCATAAGTTGGAAGCTCAGCTGGATGGGGCAGTGCTACCAGGGCACCACGCCCTTTATTCCATTTAGCATCAGGCTTTTCTTTAAACTTGCCATCATCTCCTTGGACACAAGACTTGGCTATCGTATTCCGTTCCCTGCTGTCCATTTTCTTCTCTAACTGTATATTGTGCATTTTTCTTTACCCCATTTGCCCCTTTTCCTTGGAGATCTGCATAAGGGTGATCACTAATACACAACATCAATACTAAGTGGTCTTGAAATCCCCTTGGCCAGTGACATTAGTGCAAAACTTTTCAACTTAGCTTCAGGTAGGTTTTTAGACCAAGGCCATAGACCAGTGATATTCTGTGCCAAAATGTCACAGGAATAATGTCAAATATTCTTCTCCTCTGAAACCTCTTGCGATGGGCCCCCACAGTTACACATTGCTCTCTGTACTACATCTCCCATGTTTCTATTAGAATGGCCCACTAAGCTCCACTTAAGACATTCCACCGCAAATTCTGAAGTCTTCCATATTCCTCCAAACAACAGCATGATATGGCCTGTTATCAATAACTCGCTTCTGGTACCAACTTCTGTCTCACTGTTTTATTCCTGTAAGAAGACTCGATGACCAAGGCAACTTATAAAAGAAAACATTTAATTAGGTGCTTACTTACAGTTTTAAAGGATTAGTTCATGGTGAGACGCAGACAGGCCAGGCGTGGCGCTAAAGCAGTAGCTGAAAGCTTTATATTCTGTTTTGGAAACAACAGAGGGAGTTGGGAGGGAGACTGAGGCTGGCGTGGGGTTTTGAAATTTCAAAGCCCACCCCTAGAAAGGTAACTACTTTCAACAAGGCTACACCCACTCCAACAAGGCCATACTTTCATATCCTTTTCAAATAGTTCCACTCCCTGGTGACTAAGCATTAGAAAATATGAGCCTATTGGAGTCATTCTCATTTAAAGTACCAGATGACTGTTTTGTAAAGTTTCTGCTTGTGATAATGAAAAAGTTCTGAAAATATATAATCATGATACACATTGTGACTATGTATGTCATTGAATTACACTTCTAAGCTGGTTCAAATAATACACCTATGCCATGCGTATTTTACCACATGGGGGAAGAACACACAACAGCAAACCCCTCAGATGCTACAAAATAAATAGCAATTGCTATAGGCTGAGCATTTAACTCTGATAAGTATGAAATTGTAAAATGTCCAGTTTTTACAAATAAAAAATCCCGTACCACAAAACTGTCTCATACATAAAAGTAGTGTTTAAGTTATACAGAATTTTCTTCAGGCTATATGTATCAGGCATAGGTGAGACGTAAATAAATTTCATGCCCGTTCATAAGTGTTCATGTTTGTACATAGCTTCCATTTGCAAATCTTCTCGTTACGTATATGCAAGTATTCCAAAATCTGATACCAACCATTATATGTAAGGATGCTCATCCTGTACTTGTGTTAGAATTTCTTTAATTTTTCCAAGTCTTGGTAGCCCTACCAAAAGTAGAATTAATAACACCAACCTTGAGCCACTGTAGTTATGAAACCCTAACAGAAGGAAATCACCTAGTCTAGTGTGAGGTCTCCTGTGGTGCTCTGCTTGTGGTCATCTCTGTGTGTTACCCAACACTAATAGTGCCATTGATTTACACTGCAGTATTTGTTGTTGCTAAAGGCAGGTACATGTGTGGTTCACTTGATTTTATTCCACATCTAGTCTATTTGTTTTCAAAGCTGCCATTTTGAGTGCAGTTTTACCATCTCTAACACCTGGAGCCAATGGGAAATTGGCGTTTGGGGAACTATCTTTAATAGGTACAAGAGGCAAATTCACTTAGCGTGAGTTACTTAACTCTCAGTGAAGAGATGCACACTGAAGTCTGAAAAACCAAAGCAGACATTAACTGGGGTCACCTTTCATTGTTAAGGTTTCATAGAGTCAAAAGAAGAATGACCATTATGGGGTTGTCGAGATGGTTCAGCAGGTAAGAGTACTGTCCTGGTTAGTTTGGTGGTGGTGTGCTTCGACGTTGACACAAGGTAGAGTCATTTGGGAAAAGCAAACCATAAATGAGAAAATGCCTCCTTTAAGACTGGCCTGTAGGCAAGCCTGTGTGATCCTACTAAGTGATGGATGTGGAAGCCCCTGCCCACTGTGAGTAGTGCTTCCTATGGCCAGGTGGTGTTGAAGCGTGTAAGAAAGCAGGCAGAAAAAGAAATGAGGAACAAACTAGTAAGCAGCAGTCATCTACATCCTTTCTCTGGTCCTGCCTCCAGTTCTTACCATGACTTTCCTGGATGATGGACTACAATTCTAAAATGAAATAAATCTGGTTTTCCTCAACCTGCCTTTGTTCATAGTGTTTTGCCATAGTAATAGAAACGCAAACTTAGGTGCTTACCTGAAGACCTGAATTTGGTCCCCAGACTCACATAGTGAAAGGAGAGAACAGACTCCCATATGTTGTCCTCTGACCTCTCAATATGTACAAGTGTGTGTGTGTGTGTGTGTGTGTGTGTGTGTGTGTGTGTGGTGTAAAACAATAATTAAAAATAAGGGGTCATGGATTTAGAGGGAGTAGGGGTTGTGGAACATATAAAGAAGTTGCAAGGAGGACGGTAAGTGAGAATGATGTATAAATACAGTTCGGATGTATTAAACGCTCAAAAAAGGTTTTTAATTTAAATTCAAAAATAAAATAACAGGTTACTGTTTTAAAAAAACGACCATTATAATCACATCATTATAATCATTTGTATACATAAATATATATACTTTTATACATATATGTTATATATGTATACAGCTATACTGCTTTTAAATTCAGAGCAGAGAACATAAAGGTTAATCCCACAAATACACAACTTCTAAAGGGTACAGGAATTTCCCTTCACATGCTGATGAGTTAAGTGCAGAGCTCAGGTTAGGTGGAGAAAGTAAACGGTGAAACAGTGAGAAGAAGAAAGAAAAAGCAAAACAGAGCAGACCAGACAGGATCAAGGAACATATGTCAAAGACAGACATGAGACACAGAAAATGAGGATCCCAGAAGACGTGGCACAAAATGATCATCTGGTTCTGAGGCAATTTCAAGAGCCATTGCTTTCATCACACTGTGTGACCATTTCTCCTGGGTTAGGCACTGATGACGAAGCAGTCCTGTTGTTGTCCTTGTGTTCTGCCCTCCACAGGCAGGATTATCCACTCAAACACTCTGGGCAGGAAGGTAGAGACAAACCCTCTCTGGCCCTGCCCACCACTGCCAGGTTCTACAGATGCCGTGTAAATGACTACTTACTCCTGGGTCTATTGCTTCACATTATGCTTTCTTTACACCTCATACAAGAACCATGGCCTTCTCTTAGGAAACGAAGCAAGCATTCACAAATCGGACTGAAAGAAAAGCTCTGCACAGCAGAAGAAATAATTAACTGAGCAAAGAGACAGTCTGCAGACTATTATGGTCTACGCTAGCTATTAATTTGACAATGGCTTAGTATCTAGAATTTGTATTTAAAAAAAAAACCTAAAAATAGTGGACAGGATGCTCCAAATCATCTAATCAACCAATTAACTGGCAGATAAATGAACCATCAATTTTAATAAGAGCCACAGATGGATAAAAAATATCCATCAAAAATATTGCTCAGCACCGTTATCAGGAAAAAAAAATGCATACCAAACTATTCTAAGACTCTATCTTACACCAGTCAAGATATTATTATTATTGTCAAGCAAACAATAAATATGTGTGAGCATGCAGGGGTAAGGAACTCTTATATGCTGGGTGTATCAAGTAAATTAGTATATTCGCTACGAAAACCTGTATGGAGGTTTCCAAAAGAATAAAAATAGAACTATCATATGATCAACCTGTACTATCCCTGCAAACATATACCTGAAGGAATCCACATCGGCATACAACAGAGATGTGCACATCTA
Source organism: Rhabdomys pumilio (assembly GCA_030674055.1). NCBI lineage: Eukaryota > Metazoa > Chordata > Mammalia > Rodentia > Muridae > Rhabdomys > Rhabdomys pumilio. Next base: position 154,006,112 of record JANHMN010000003.1, read on the forward strand.
GGCTTAGCCACAGTAGCAAAGCAGTCAAACCCGTGAGGGTGGCTATCAACAGATGAAGGGATAAAGAAAATGTACCACACATAATGGGACGTTAACCAGTCACAAAAGTAATGAAATGATGTCTTTGCAGGTAGTATGGTAAATGGATGAGACCAGAGATCACCAAGTTAGGCCAAGGAAGCTGGGAAGACACAAATTTTGTCTCACCTTCAAAATTTATATTTAGGGTGTGTGTGTGTGTGTGTGTGTGTGTGTATAAAACAAATAAAGGAGTTTGCTTGGTGAGAATAAGGACAAATAGAAGGAATTAAGAGAGCAATGGAGGTCGAGGAGCAAAAAAAATGCTATACACATATAGAATTACAATGATGAAACTCATCATTCTGTGAATAAATTAAAACAATAACAAAAATGCTGCTCTCTAAATTAGTACAGAATCCCTATGTTTCATCTCTCCCACTGGGATTTTTAATTGTCCACTTGACACAATATGGAATCACTTCGGAACTGAGTCTCAGTGAAGAGTTTTCTAGGTTAGGTTTGTCTGTATGTCTCTGATTAATTATGTTCATTGAAGTGATTAAGCCTTTCCACAGTGGGTGGCACCATTCCTTAGCAAGGGGATTCTAATTTGTCTAAGACAGGGGAGAGTAAGCTGAGCACTAAAGCACACACATTAATTCATTGCTTTTTGGTCTTGACTGTGCGTGTGATGTGGCCAGTTGCTTCAAGTTCTGATTAATTTTTTTTTACTTATTATTATCATGTGATGATAAGTAAGAGTTATACTGCATGTGCAGAGGTCAGAGGACAACTGTGAGTAGTCAGTTCCCTCCTTCCACAAATTATGGGATCTGAACTTAGGTCACCAGACTCAGTGCCTTTATAGCTCTAAGCTTCTTTTGTGCCGGTTAATAAAACATCATTTAAGTAGTATAAACCCCACATAGGGGAATTTATAACATACATTGTTTTCCCTTGGTGTCAGTGGGGGCTATCCTTCAATAAAGACAGTGTAAGCTGAGAATACCACAAAATGACAAGAGTATTTAACACCTTACATTGTAACTTAATGATAGCGTACACCATGACATACCGGTTGTTTCTCCTCGAGATCATGTGGTTGACATGGAGCTGTGGCTTGATGCTGTTCCCAAGAGAGTATCAGCCCCTATACTGATGGAGACACTTGCAATTCAAAATCCAGAGAACAGTTCATATCAAATGCATGATGCTTTTACATGATTATATTCAGAATATCAAAGTTGAGTTGTGAAGAGCTTTTGGGGCCACTTGGCAGGAATCTGACATTGACCAAGAACAAGGAAATGGGTTTTAAGCAGGAATCTGACATTGGGCCATGACAAGGAAGTACATTCAGACAGGAATCTAATTTTAGGCTAAAACAGGGAAATAGGCTCAGATATTTTGGTCATCCTGACAAGCCCTTAGAACAGTGATCACAGGAGTGCTCACAGGACTTTGTTCATTGCCTTGCTTGTTCCTTGACTATTTGCATTTATCATCTTGCTAGTTTCTTAACCTAGGACTGACCTAAATACTTGCATGTAATTAAAATGGTATAAAAGCAGACTGGGAAAAAATAAACCAGCCTCAGCCTCAGAACTGGCTAGGGTCATGCCACAATGTTGTCTAATTGTCTTTTTTCTTTTTTATCCTAATTCCTGCGCTGGAGAGCCTGTTGACTGACTGGGCTGGCCTGGTCATTGAGCCTCTACCTTGGGACCATCTGTGATATAGCAGAGTTTTTCTCATTCAAGAAATATCAGGTTCAATGAACCTTATTAGGGAAGGAAGCAAAGCAATTTCTAGCACTGGGTCAGAGAAATCAAAGATCACAAAGGGAATGATTCCAAGCAATGAACACCTGAGCCAAACTGGTGGCAGCTGCTGGGCTCTGGGGATTGTGTGATGGGAAAGAGCTTCTGCAAGCAGAGGAAATAACCAGCCAAGAGAAGAAACAAGCTACAGAACACAAGTCTTCCTTCTATACATCTGACAGGGGCTTAATGTTAAAAAATCATAAAGAATTCCAAACAGTAAAGTCTGAAATTCCCTCCCAAGCCAACAAAACCAACCAAACTGACACATGAACCAACAGATGGTTCACAAAAGTATTAATTCTAATGGTCAATAAGAACCTAGAAAAAGGTTCAACAACCTTAGCCATCATGAAAAATATTTCTCTGAGGTTCTATCTCACCTCAGTCAGAAGAGCTGTTACCACAAACACCAGGGAGGATGTTACAACCAACACCGGGAAGGATAGAAGGGTGAGGCACCCTTATGCATCGTTGGTAAGATAGCAGTAGCCTTTGTGAGTTGTTCTAGAGAAATTGCTACCTCCTGAATCTGGTCCAAACAGAAGTCCTCCGTCATCTCAAAGAGCTATGCATGTTGGACATCAGCTATCCAAATGGGAATTTCAAAGGCTCACCTCAACAGATGTAAGACACAGTGAGAAAATGGTGAGAATCGCCAGTATTCCCACCCAGCCGTATCACTAAGAACAAAACTGGCCATGGTGAGCGGGAGTCTGGTAAGGCAAGGGAAAATGGCCATCCTCGGGGAAGCATGCTCTGTGCACACAGAACCCACTGGTAACTTGGCAAGCTTCCTAGTGGGTGTCCAGAAGTAAACTTTGGTGGTGGTGGTGGGGAACACAGATGGTAATGAAAATAGCAATAGCATTGCTTTGCTTTGTCTCTGTCATGTCTTATCAGTAATGATAGATCCACCTCACTGGAATGGAAGTATTTCAGCCCTGTGGGGCCTCTGGCCTCACCGCTATCATAAGACTACCAAAACCTCACCTTCACTGCCTACATGGACCATTCCACATGTGGAAGAGGCTGTGCTCAAGAGTCATTCATGACCCTGCCACTTAATAGCTGTGCTTGTTCTTTTTTCTCTAGTCAAAGGGGATTTCAGACACTGGCCTCACAGGGCTGTTGGAAGACATAAATGAGAAAATAGCTTCAAGAAGCACTTTGACAAATCCGAGACCCCAGCTACCTTTGTTGAAATGTTGTACTTATCAAGGGCACTGAGCCTGGATCTGTGTCCTGTGCCTACCTATTAAAGCACACACTGCTGTTCTGATGCCCCTCCTCCCAGGCAGAGATGCTGAATCTGGACCCTGCTGGTTTTCAGCAACTTTCAGATCACTTTCCTTCCACCTGATGAAAGAGTCTATTGCTGTACCTTCAGAGACTCACATGAAATAACTAAGACAGATCTGCAACTACGTAGCTCAAGCCAAACGAAAAAGAATCCCTGACCACTAGAGTCCTATATGGCAAGTGGGGACCTATCATGTCAGTGGGGTGCCCCAGAGGGGTGGTACTGACACATGGCTATTTGGATATGCACGTTTCACCCTCTTTGCTGCCTTCTGCCAGTCATCAGTCTTCCACTTTCTGTACTGTCACATGGTACCTCAGGAGGCCCACTGAACACACATGTATCCCAGCATCACCATCTCAGAGTGACAGTGACCACATCAGCTCAACTAATTTGGCTTTCCTCCTGGACCATCTACTTTGCAGTATCCTCCATTTATACTCGGTACAAATGAGTATAAGGGAACAGGTGGAGCACTCCAGAAATAGCTTTCAGTGTGTACAGACACCCACAGGCTTAATCCTATCACAGTTTCAAAACCACCATAGAACTGAAGTGGGTAGATCCTTGTATCAGAAGAGCAAACTAAAGACAGAGAAGCTAAGCAACCAATACGTGGTCGTACAGTGTCAGGAAACAGGACTCAAATTGACAGGCTTGGTTGCTTACAAAATAATTGCCAGAATAAAGTTCACAAACAGTCTTTGTGTTTAATCTTCCAAAAGAGCGGAACAAAACCCAAGTGCCTACTTTCTCCGTGCGTTACAGATTCCGAGGAAACTTAAACCTTCATCCACAACTCTTTTCTGTTTTGCTCCCACCTTCCTTGACACTGGATAAAGCACAAGGACAGCAGAGCAGAGAGCTGGGCACTGAGATGGGTGCTATCCAACACAAATCACACACCTGTGCCCAGGGCATGAGCTGAAAGAGGGATGCACACAGCCTCTCAGACTGTCCTCTGTTCTTAGGAAATTGTTGGCAAAGGACAGGAGAAACGAACAGGTCAAGGACAGTGGCATTCCACAGGCCTATTTACTTCCCCAAACTGGTTTACCACCAACGTTTAAGCTGTGAATGAGGTGGAAGAGGGGATCATAGTTCGTAGATGCTCAGGACCTGATCAGACCCAAGGACCGAGCATCTTCAATGAGATTAAACGGAAGTGGGATTTGTTTGACTTCCTCTTATCATTGTTTTCTCTGGGGACCCGTTGTGTTCCACAACTGGCCGCTCTAAAGACATTGGCATAGGAGATAATTTTCTACCACAGATTAGAAAGTTGCCCCGAACTTTAAATTCCAGTTCTTGGTGGAGGTCTGAGGAGAGTGTGACGGCGTCAATTCCTTTGTCTATTTCACTGTCCCACCGAGCCCCAAGTTTTGACACCATTTCTCGGTAAGGAAGTGCTGATTTTGTTCTGGACTGCTTTGATTTACATCCTGGAACACACATGAAGAGGCACTCTGCTGACAATTAAATCTATCATAGCCCTCAGGAGACACCACGCAGAGGATAAGTGGGAGCTCTGAGCTAGCTTCCTTCAGTTTCTCTATTTCCAACTCTGTGTCATGGCTGAAATTCAAACCCAAATGAAAACCAAAAGTCAGCAATGGAAGAGCACAAAGCAATGTAATTCCCATCCTACCCCCCAAAAACTGAGTGAGCAAGGGTACCTGCCTGCCTCCTCTCCATCAAATAGGATGCAGAGTCACACTTGCCTAGCTTTCCAAACCACGTTTCCTGTCCTTATTCCTTCACCCAGTCATCAGCATAATCCACAACAGTAGGAAATGCTTCCCCTACTTAGCCTAAGAGGGATAAGGCTCAAACAACTTGAATGACATGACATACCCAGGTCTCACGCCCAGGGGGAAGGTGGGGGGAGAATCAGTATTAGAGGTAGGTTTTCTGATTTGAAGTCTTCTCGATACAATTGGCCAGCCTTCATCAAGATCTAATACACATTACTGAAGGGGTAAGTAAAGTGATGGACTGGACAGAGATGACCTATTTGGAAGCAAACACAATATGAAAAGCATAAATTAACTTTAATATCTGATAGAGCTAAGGAAGATATGCATATCTCAATTTAAAACTCACTAGAAACGGACTTCAAATCAGAAACGCAAACGGGAATTTACCAGTTGCTCTTTCTCACAGTTGGCATTTGCCGGGAACTGACTTCTGAGTTGTCCCAGAGGAAGTGTGACATGATGATTATGACTCTGGAAATGGACCAAGGAGATGACTCAGGTCATAAAGTGCTTGCCCTGCAAGCAGGAAGACCTGAGTTTGTAAGGTACTTGTCTTGTGATCATAACCACCTGAGTTTGATCCCAGAAAAGATACCGGAAATCACCTGGACATTGTAGTACATGTTCACAATCCCAGCTCTAGTAGGGTAAAGAGGAATGGCTTTGGGGGGCTTGCTAGCCAGCCAGCCTAGACTACTGTTGGACTTGCTAGCCATCCAGTCTAGACCACTGATGGGAGCAGAGCACGAAGGTCCTTGTAATCCCAGATCTCCAGAGAAACCAGAAATGTTACGCACACAGGAATGTCTTTCCACTGGGAAAGATGAAAAACCTGTTCTTCCACCCAGAAAGCTGAGAATTGGAAGTGATTAATAGCCTAGCAATTGACGTTATCTTCTGGGCCAGGCCATATCATGCTCCTACAACCATAACCAGAGATGCCTGGAAATCTAAATGATTCCTATAGCCAGAGGCTCCCATAAGCTCCCACAACCAGGACAAAGGGGTCCCTGCAGATTACTTGGTGAATTGGGTCAAGTGAGAAATACTATCTCAAAAAGTGAAGGCGGACGACACTTGAGGGTGGCACCCAAAGTATTTTCCTGCCCAATACACACACACATACACACACACACACACACACACACACACACACACACACACACACACAATCCCTCAGGAGGTAGATAACCTAAGTTGCAATTGACCCCACAGACCACTTACTAGTTATGCATCCAAGTGGAAAGTATTTGTTTATGGCTTGATTTCCTTGTCCCTGAAAGGAATTGTGTACAACCTACACAGTCACTTAAACATTTTAAATATCAGCTATATCTTATGTAATTAAAGTTGTGCTTGAGGCTGGGGACCCTCGCTGATGCAGTGGTTCTGTAGCTTGTGTCAGCCTCTGTGGCCGGCACTGCAAGACAATAAGGAAAATTGAAGCTGGGCCTGCGGATGCACACGTGTAACTCCAGCACTTAGGATTCTGAGCCGGTCCAACTACAAAGCAAGACACTTTGTCAAGGAGGTAAACAGATGAGTAAATAATGTTGTTCCTATCTAAGCTTTCCCCTTTCCTAATATCTACTTCCAGATCATTTCTTGCTCAGTGTGGATGTAAGCGCGATCCTTACTAAGTCTGAGGAATAACCCCAAGTCATCCCTAGCAAATCAGACACGGTGTCACACACTGACTACAACCTAAGGACAAGGCGGAAACTCCAGGGCACATGAGGATCGACCATTGCGCAAGCCATCGGCAGACCAACCTTTTCACTTAGCAACAAACGGACATCACGTGCCACCGCGTGCAAAGTACGGGACAGCAATGACACTTGAGAAGGTGGCTGTGGTGACTAATTATGACTCTTGCTATATAGCACACACCAAATATCTACCGGCTATAAAAGGTAGTTATGGTGATTGCTCTTGTCAATCTACCAGGACTTAGAAACATCTAGGAGGCACACATGTAAGAGTGTTTCCAGGGACAACAAAGTGAGGGTGGAGACGTGATTTTGAAGTGGGATGAGGCAAATTAAAAACATCTCAGCAGTCTGTACATGCCTGCCCTTGCTTTTTGTGAGTGGATCTGTCTATCATTACAATTGGCACACTCCGCTCACATCAGCTGCAGACTCCTTGTGCCTTCCAGTGTGGACTCAGCACTAACGACTCTCCAGGGATTTTCCAGGCTTTCAGAGGCAGGTTAGCACTACAGAGGAATCCACCTTTGTGGATGGAGCAGCTACCATGTTCAGCAGCCCTCCGGCGTACTGACAGCCATTGTTGTGCTTGTGAAAATAAATCTAAGAAATCCCCTTTTCTATATACTCTATGTGCCTCCTATCTGTCCTGGGTCTCTGGAGGACCCTGTCTGATACAACGTACAGAATGCCTGTGTTCAAATTACAGCTAAGTCACTTGTGGAGAGACTCCAGGTGACTTGTTTAATCTTCCTATACCACAGTTGTTCTCCTGGAACCTGAGGGTAGCTTTAGAACCTAGCTGGGAGAGTCCTTGTGAGAATTAAGTAAGCTAACGTAAATGAAGTCTTTGAAGAGTGCCTGAAACTTAATAGGCACTGTGTGGCTGCTTGCTTTTACTATTAGGAAAATAAGAGATCAGTTTAGGCTAAAGTACTGATGAAATGTAGAAAGTAAGCATTTTTAGGATGATGGTGATGATGGTGATGGTGATGGTGATGGTGATGGTGATGGTGATGGTGATGGTGATGGTGATGGTGATGGTGATGGTGATGATGTTTTGTTTTACTTTTAACATACGTAAAATTTACTGGGTTTTATATTGGCATAACTTTTTACCAAGAAATTTGGCAATATGCTGAGAACTTTTAAAACACTTTCATATTTATCAGTTCTACTCAAAATCATATAAATGACAGATACACAAACATAAGGAGGTGATTAAGAGTAAGAAACAATTTTCTTGGTCAAAGACCTAAGAAAATTTTAAAGGAAATAAATCAGAACACACACCCCCCCCCAAAGCAATAAACATTATTTTTACTATTTTACAGATTTCTTATTCATGTTCCTTCTTAATTTTGTCTTCACTGCTGTCTTAGAGCTACCAACAAAGTCAAAAGAAAAGGATTTGCATGATCATTAGGAAATATAAAATTCTTGACTTGGTGATGATTTTATTTTTGAGAACTCTAGAAATTCTAGTTTAAAAAAAAAAACTAAAAAAACAAAAACCGTTCAATTTGATAAGATGACTTAATCCAAGGTAAATTAATAGAACACTGATAAGTTTTTTTCCTCTTCTAGCAATAAGCACCCAGTTATGGAAATATGGATGGTATGTATAATAGCAAACAAAAGTAAAGAAATTTAGGAGAAATGCAGCAAACAGGCTTAGTACTATTACAAATAAATCTATGCAATCTGTATGACCTGGCCAATATTCATAAACCAGACCTGCTCAAATGAAAAACAAACAAACAAACAAACAAACCTATGCTAAGCAGTGTCTCTATACTTACATCTGACAAAGACAAAGAACAGGAATGGGCTTGGTATACTTGGATAATAATTCAGAACATAGATGAGATGATAGCTCAGTCAATAATTCGGCAAGGCTCCAAGCTACTCCTCAGTAAAGATCTAGATCTGACCTGCATTCTCATACAGCTCGACAGTAATAACATAAGACAAGATTGTATGAAAACGTAATGCATAAGGCTTGGTATAAGTTAAGGACCTTCGGTTTCATCTCCACCTTCACTGTTCCATGATGCGGAAATGGGCCTGGGAAGAAGGTGTTATTTGCGCAAGTTCACACAGAGGTCAGTAAGCCAACTGCAATCAGGATTCAGTTCTCTTGACTTCCTCAATATCCGTTTCTGCCTTTCAGATTATAGTCAGTTTTTCACTATGTTTTGGCAGGGGTGTTTTATGTGTATTATGTGTGTGTGAGTTATACGTGTTGAGTGTTAAATGCTTATTTTATTATATGTATAAAAGTGTTTTGCCTGCATGCATGCATGTACACAGTGTGTGCATGCCTGAAGCTTTCAGAAATCAGAAGAGGGTGTTGGATCATCTGAAACTGGAGTCACAGATGGTTTCAAGCCACCACATGCAGGGAAGAAACTACACCCAAGTCTTCTGCAAGAACAACAAATGCTACACCATCTCTCTAGGCCATTTTGAGATGTTTTTACAGTGCGCTTTTTACACGTGCAAAAATATCCTGAGCATTGTCATGGTGCTTGTATTTTATTAATTAATATTTTGCAGTAATCATGGAACATATAAATAAGAGACTAGATCTCTATGAGGTCAAGGCCATCTTGATCTATATAGTGAGTTCCAGGATAGCCAGGGGCTACTTAGAGAAAGCCTGTCTCAGAAAAGAACAAAAACAAAAACAAACAAACAAACAAACAAAAACTGCAAACATAGGCATAGATCTATACATGGAAAATAATAAAATGATAATTGCCATTGAGATACAGGGGCAGTCATAAAATTTTTCGCTTATCATCAACCAATCTGCTTAAATTGCATATGTATAATAAACATATGGAATTATATATTTAGATATATTTATATACTCATTTGTACAAAACTGTATATGAATAAATATCACTAAAATGTGCATATTTATAAATAAGTGTATACATGTGTATTTATACACAGTTACATACACATATAGAAAGACATGCTTTTGACCGAAGGTTTAACGAGCTATTACGTATTTTGGTGTTAAAATCTGAGGTAGATGGGCTGAGATACAGCTCAGTACAATGGTTGGTTAAGGTATGAAAGGCTGAGATTAATAAGTTCATAGCATCAAGACCCATCACCCGTACTAAACAAGCCTACTCAAGCACCAGTATGTATGTGCCCCTCTGTTTACAGGGGTATACACACATAAAGATGCTAATAATATGTAAATCTTTGAGGGGAAGGAGAGATAGCAAGATGACTCAGTGCTAAAAGTGCTTGCCACACTGAGATGACAACCTGCGTTCAGTTCTTACAACCCACTGTAGAAGAAGAGAATCAATTCCAAAACGTTGTCCTCTGATCTACACATGCAGATCATGGCACATGGGTGTCCAAATTCACATTCACACACACACACACACACACACACACACACACACACACACACACGTACTATTTTTTAAAGCATGGGGGTAATGTACGCTTAGTACCAAGTAATTCACATTTCTAAGTTTTTAGAGTAATTTAGGTATAATATACGCATCTACTAGAGTCATACAAGTAACTCAAACATGCATAACTAAACACGGTGACGGACAGCCTGGCTGGGAATGTCAGTGCCCGGTGGAGGAGAATGTTGGCAAGGGTTTCTTTTAAAACATCACTGTAAAGGCTTCCTTGTTTTTTCTTTCTCTAGTAGCCTAGAATATAGATTCAGTGATCTTGCAGTCATAAAGAGAAGCCATGGACTTACTTGGAGCCAAACAGGACAAGCAGGGATCCTTGGCAGCAGCTTTAGCAGTGTCTCTCATCCCAGACTGCCAATTGACATGTATCCATCAATCTATTATATGCATCTTAGGAGGAAATGATGATTAAATACAGAAACATCATCCAGTTTCATGTACCACATGGAGCCCTCAAGAATAGGTACAAGTTCCCTTTAAATTATTTTGACTAAGTCTGAGTTCTGATGTCCTTACATAAACAGGCAGAAAGATGAACTTTTGCCAAATTAATTTTAGAAGAAATCGAAAGTAAAAATTATAAGGGCAAGGAAAAACTGTGACCTTTCTCAAAAGAATGAGACTTATTAGTCATCAGCCTTTTAGCAGCACCCAACCCAGGGTTGTACACTCATAGTTGCTATGCCAACTGTAATCTTCTCCCATTCATGAACCCTTTGTTGACAATGTGCTAACCCAGTTTTTCTTTGATCTTTCTTCAGTCCAGTATACTGGCCTCTCCCATAGTCATCTGATATCAGCTGACTGCAATAAAATGGAAGCTGCATCAAGGTAAGAACAATATAGCCATAAATACATTTGTTTAAGCTGTTACTTTTATGTTTTGGGTGTGTGCATCTCCCACGCTGAAAATTCATCCACTCAGGATCGGCCTTTCTGTTGTAATTCTATGAATAACCCTTGAGGTAAAAAAGCATCGTTTAGAGCCCTGTAGGAAAAAAATGTTTATCAACACCACAGAATTGTGCCATGGCTGGCCACTGGTGACCTGCATAAAACATGTCATTCTAGAGTAAAGCTATACAGGAAAGCTGCATAATACAACCCAGTCATCATTAATCTTTTGGCCTCTTTTCCCTTCGCCGTGTTTACTTATCCTTGAAAGATTTTCAGGGAACCGTTTTTATTCCAGTGTTCTTCACATACCATCTGTTCCAGCACATTCCTTATAGTCTCACTAGGTTTCACAGATGCCACTTTTTAACTCCGCAAATCTCCTTGGGAGCATCATCTGGCTCCCATCACCCGACTCCAGGGAGACCCTGTCATCACAGTAATGCCAGCATCGTAGCAGATGTTCCTCATTCTCTGTCACATTTCCCTGCTGCAGTAGAATTCTGCATGCAAATTTTGAGATAGGGGGAAAAAAAATCACCACCACCATCACCACCAACAACAACAAAAACCAACCTGACAGGCAAAAGCGTTTTCTCCAACTTCTTTCTGTTCTTCCAGAGTCCAGGTCGGAGAGTATCTTTTTGTTCAGAGTAGAGGCCACCTACAAAAGTCAAGAATGAAGGAAGATCAAAAAAGAGTTAGATGTGAACCAGTGTCCAATTATAAAAGATCGATCTGTTTCAAGGCCGACAGGTGGAGGTTGTTCATTAGCAGGAAATAATCAAGGCTTGAATTACAGAGAAGAAAACTATTTTTTAAATGTATACGACACTACCTAAGTATACTAAGCTGCTACCACAGATGTAACAGTAAATAGAGCTTAGAACTATTCCATAAAATTACTATCAGTGAAGGCAGTTAACTTAGACATCAGATCCCCATTAATTTAATGCTAGGTTCTGACAGTTAAGTGGCTCTGAAACTATGGTTCAGGACCCACACCCTGTCCATGTTCCATGAAGGTACTAGTTCTAAGTGGAAAAACTAACACTGAGATAAAAACAGTAGGTTGGGGGATGGGGGGAGGTGTACTGACCTGGAGTTAGAGAGGGCTCTAGGAAGACTTAATACTAACTGGTCTATAGGACCTTGAGCAAGTCATTAGTGACACCTATGCTTCCTTAGCTATAAACTCGAGCAGTGGGACTAGAAGGCTGCAGCATTCCTGCAGCGGGGAGTGTCCATTACGCAGCAGGTGTCCTCACTTTGTGCTAAAGTGCCTTCATGGCACAACAGATAGTGAGACCTGCTTCTCTTGGGGATGAAACACTGCCTTCGTCAGAGTTTCTAACGCTGTGAAGAAACACCATGACCAAGGCAACTCTTATAATGGACAACATTTAATTGGGATTGGCTTACAGGTTCAGAGGTTCAGGCCATTGTCATCATGGCAAGTATGGCAGCATCCAAGCAGACGTGGTGTTGGAAGAGCTGAGAATTCTACATCTTGATCCGTAGGCCCCATCGGGAGACTACTGGAATTACACATTGGTTGGAGTTTAAGCCTAGGGGACCTCAAAGCCTACCCCCGCAGTAACACACTCCCTTCAACAAGACCACACCTACTCCAACAAGGCCATACCTCCTCTAAGTGCTACTTCCCATGGGCCAAGAATGTTCAAACCACAACCATGGCAACTCTTATAAAGGAAAACATTTCATTGGGACTGACTTACTGAGGTATAGTCCATTATTGTCATGGTGGGAGGCATGGTTGAGAGTTCCGCATCTGGATCTACAGACAGTAGAAAGAGACTGAGATATGCTTTCTCCAACAAGGCTGTACCTACTTCAACCTCCTAATAGTGGCACTCCCTAGTGCCTATGGGGGAAATTTTAATTCAAAGGAGCACATTCTATTCCTTGACTCCCATAGGCTTATAGCTATATCATAATGCAAAATGCATTTAGGCCAATTTCAAAAGTTCCCATAGTCTATAACAGTCTCTATTCTGTAAAAGCCCAAAGTCTTTTTCAAGACTCACGACCGTCTCTTAACTGTAATCTCCTATAAAATCAAAATAAAAAAAATAGATCACTTACTTCCAACATATAATGGCACAGGGAATATATTACCATTTCACAATGTAAGAGAGGGAGCACAAGGGGGATATAAAGCAAGGCCAAAACCCAGCTGGGCCAACTCCAAACTCTGCATCTCCATGTCTGATATCAAAATGCTCTTCAGATCTCCAACTCCACACTTGTCTCTTATGGCTAGGTTCCACTCTCTGTTAGCAGGTCTCCTTGGCAGAGATCTATGGTTCTTACATCTTCAATACCTTCAGGTCTCCAAAGCAACCAGGCTTCACCAGCACAGCTTCACACAATGGCTTCTCTAGGCCTCCATTCAGGGACACCTCTAACACATGCCTAGCCTCAGCAGCTTTCCTTAGTCATGAAGAGCTTTCGTTTACGTTGCTATACTCTCCTTGACTACGACTTCTATGACTCTAGAACCCCTTTCTTCTATGATGCTAAACTCAGAACCATGAGGCCGAAGCTTCCAGGTTCTACTGCTGGCCGGTGCTGTAACATGGCCCCATTGTTTTTAAATAAAATATTTACGTGGAAAACTCTCCCCAAAGGGTAAATTTAGAAAAAGTGTTTACAGTCCAGATTGCAGGTAAACAATTTAGATGCATGACACATTAAACTCTTCTGGAAATTACCAATGACTCAGTGGGCAAAAAGAGCAAAAGTCATGAATAGATAATTCTCAAGAAAAGAAATGCCACAGCTCTTAATCACGTAAATGAATGTTCATTCATGCTCATAAACAAACAAACAAAAACAAACTAGGTTTGCAACAGGGAGTAGGCAATGGCGAGATGCATAATTAGTCAAAAACCCAGTAACGGAGCACACATCCAACATTGTAAGGACTTGGGTTCAGCCCCCCACCACCACAAAAACAAAATGAAATCAAATTTAAACTAGTGTATATGCTATCATCTGTTCCTGGTTCAAAAGTAACAACAAATTTTATCTACTGATAGAGGATTATAATCTGGGAAATCTTTGAAAGGGGAAAATCTTGGCACTGTCAATCAGTTATAGATGAGTAGTTTTCATCTTAATTCAGTCTCTAACAATTTATCCCTCATCTACCCCAAATATGTAAAAAGCGGTATAAATACAATGTCATTCATGGTTCCATTAGTTTTGTTGTTATCACTGTTTGTTTCTAAGAGCAAAGAAAAAAATAGTCTAATTATCTATTATGTCATGTGTTCTAGTTGTGTGATAAAAATACTCTGATCAAAAGCAGTACGGGGGAGGAAAAGATGTATTTGACTCACACTTAGCAGTCACAGTCTATCACTGGAGAAAGTCAAGGAAGGAACCTGAAAACAGGCTAACTTGCTATTTCACACAGCCTTACATCTAATCCAGGAACTCACTTCATTTCCAATGGAGGAGGATGCTATTGACCTGGCTCCTAGGCTCATGCTTAGTAGGTTTTTCATACAGCCTAAGGAATGGCACCACCCACAGTGGTCTGGGTCTTCCTACATCAATTAATTAATAATCAGGACAATCCCCCCTCAGACATGTCCACAAGTCAATCTGACCTGAGAAATGCCCCATGGGTAACTCTAAGCAGAGCCAGGTTAAAGCTAATTGGGGAAGCCCATTTAGTGAATATCTTCAAAATGAAATAATGATGTTACTGTACTGAAACACCTTCAAAATGTATAGTTACCTGGGAAACCAGCAGTGTACGGTATCCTATGATTTATGTTAATGATGAGCTGATCATATAAAGATGGGCAGATTTCTTTTTATTGTATGTTCAAATCTCCCTGGAAAGAAAATGGCCAGAAAACAATAAGAGCGCTTCCTAGGGGTAACCTGACAACTAGAGGCTGTGGAGCAAGAATGGATTATTTCCACTATTATGAACCTTTGTGGCTACTGAAGTTTTAAGATGAGTATGTATGAGCTAGTCAAGACAAAATTAAATTGCAAGGTGAATTCCCCACTCAGAAGAAATCTCTTCCTGTTCTGTTCCTCGCCTGTTCCCTTGCTTTTTGTCAACATCCTAGCTTACATGTATCACCAATGAGGGACAGTGAGCTCCTCCTGTGGCACCCCTCTCTCCCTCCCATGTTTCCACCTCAGCATCTGAAAGTGTTCTAAAAGACGATTAAAAACCCTCTCCCTAGAAAGAAGCCTGACACATTTGAAGGAGACCTTACAAACTTCTTTCATTCAGTTCTGGGATTCTATTTTGAAACCTGTCCTTATCTTTTAAAGCACTGGTTCTTAACCTGTGGGTCACGACCTCTTTGGGGGAGGAGGTTGGGTAACCCTTTCATAGGAATCACCTAACACAATCAGAAAGCACAGATGTTAACATTATGATTCATAACAGTGGCAAAATTACAGTTATGAAGTAGCAATGAAACCATTTTATGGTTGGGGGTCACCACAACATGAGGAACAGTATTAAAGGGTCTCAGCACGAGGACTATCCTTTTAAGGGAAAGAGGAAAGAAAGAGAGAAAGAAAGAGAGAGAGAGAGAGAGAGAGAGAGAGAGAGAGAGAGAGAGAGAAAGAAAGAAAGTTAGAAAGTGAAATGGTAGTACAGACCTGCCTCCAGTGCAGTGTTGTTAGGGAGACTCCATGGATATGTTCAGCTGTGAGAGTGGACAGGAAGATGCTTGAGGTCCTGTAGATTCTATGACCTCATAGTGGTCTTGCTACTATTCCATCAGCACATCTTGCCTAGCAAGTCAGTATGGTTTGTGATGGAAGGCCTGCTTCACAGGAAGGAGTGTTATGCTTTATACTGTAGTCCTGGTCAAAAGCCCATGACTGGGAAAGGTTATTGGCCCGGGAATAGAACCTGCTCTTGTTATTTTGCCTAAATGTTCATGATGTCGAATTGCCTTCCAAATATTCATGCTTATACCCTTAGGCCCGTGGCAAAAGTTTCTGTAGGGGAGAGCAGTCAACAGCAAGACATATAACTATTCAAAGTACTGAGAATAAAAGAATAGGTACTCAGCTCTATGTAGGACAGCTAAGCAATCACACCAGCACCAAGGCTCAGAGAACATCTAAGAAAGAATGCAAATTGAAAGACTAAGGAGTGGGGCTTGAAATGCTACCTTCTGAACCTGTCATGGCTGACTCTCACAATCATGAACTCATAACAGCTGTGGTTACCTATATAAGATCTACATAAGATCAAGCCAGACAAAACTGTAGCATAGACTGAGCAGACAATCTCCAGGCCCCACCTCCTACTGAGGAGCTATTGGCAGTGGGTAGTTGCCAAGGAAGGGCAACTGATTCCTTTTGGAGGATGTGTCCGCTGATCTATTTCCCATGATCTGTTGGGTTTCTCTTTCTCATACACATAGAGGCAGCATTAACTGTAGTTAGTGGGTATGGTGGTTTTAATGAGAAATGTCCCCCTTAGACTCACCAATTGTTCACATTTGGCCACCAGCTGGTGGCATTGCTTGGGGAGATGAATGGGGTACAGGCTTGTTGGAAGATGTATGTGCAGAAGAAGGGATGCTGGCTTTGAGAGTAGGTAGCCTCCTCTTACACTTTGCTCTTTCACACTAGGGGTTGAGGAAGTGGTCTCTCAGCTTCCTCCTCTGGCCCCTGTATACCCCTGCTTTTCTCTCCCTTATGTATCCTCACTGTGAAACCATAGGCCAAATCAATGCAAATTCAGTTGCCTTGGTCATGATAGCTCATCACAGCAATGGGAGGGTAACTAATACAGTAAATAATATGAAAAGAAAAAGAAATGCCAGTGCCCGCTTCTGGTGTTCCTGAAGACAGCTACAGTGTACTCATATACATAAAATAAAATCTTTTATTTTTTTTAAAGAAAATAAAAGAGTACTGACTGCTTTTCCAGAGGCCTTGAGTTCAATTCCCAGTAACCACACAGTGGCTCACAACCATCTGTAATGGGACCTGATGCCCTTTCCTTGTGTGTCTGAAGATTGCTACGATGAAGGGAAATGGAGTAGGTATGACCTAGAGAGAATCAAGGTCTTCTAGACACGACAAGACTGGAGCTCATATGAATTCACAGAGACTGTGACCGCGTGCACAGAGCCTGCATGGGCCTACATGGTATCCTAGAGCTGAAAGACTCAGGCACATGCCCTCACCCCATCACAGAAGCTCTCTCTGATGGATAGGCTCTTGCAAAGGAAAATTAGTTTTCTCTAAGGGAGACTCATAGGGGAAACAAACTTTAGGGGTAGGCCCCACGCCCATGGCCAACACAGAACTATCTCAACTCTGTCTTCAGACGTTCTTTGACTCAAAATGTTAAGGCAGGCTCTTTTTCTTTTAACCTTATAGGTCCTTTGTGAATGTACTATGGCTTCTGATCTTGAGGTTTTATGTGATTCCTCTCTCTCTCTCTCTCTCTCTCTCTCTCTCTCTCTCTCTCTCTCTCTGTGTGTGTGTGTGTGTGTATCCCTGTGTGTGTCTGTCTGTCCCTGTGTGTGTCTGTCTCTGTGTGTGTGTGTGTGTGTGTGTTTGTGTTTGTCTGTGTGTGTGTGTGTCTGTGTGTTTGTGTTTGTCTGTGTGTGTGTGTATGCTCATGTATCTCTAGGCCTATATGCATTTCTTGTTCTTTTTCTTTTGCTCTTTTTCTTTTCCGTCACTGTGTCATACTCTGATCTGTTTGGTTTATTTTTATTTTATTATCATTTCTTTGATGCCTGTTCCCCCACCCCCACCCCCAGGGAGAAACAGAAATGGTGTGAATTATATTGGGAGGGTAGGTGGGAAGGAACTGGGAGGAGTGTGGAAGAGAAAACTATAATCAGAATATATTGTATTAAAAAAAAAAACCCTATTTTCAATAAAAAGAAAATTCTAGAGGATCTAAAGGGACCTAAACTGACTAGTCATAAGGTCAGCTCTCTGCTGTCACTACTTTCCACAGTAGGTTTTCTGAGGATGGGGGCTTCAATCTCAAAAGATGAAGACAGGGGCATCCACAGTCTCTAGCTAATTCGGTTGATTTTTATCTCACTCAGCACACATAACCTAAGCACTTCCCCAGGGCTAGGCTGACCGACATTTTTATTAGCAATAATCTCTGCCTTCTTCTGATTATCTGGAGATTTAAGACCACATAATCGCCCTCCACGTCAGAGGTGGGGGGCGGGCGGGAGGAGACCGAACTGGCTAAGAGGCCCAAATCCCTCCTAACGCTTTCTTCTTTCCATATCAGCAAGATTAGAGCACTCAAGTCTCTCTGCCACTAGTATCCAGACCTGGCAGGCTAGCCTGGACTTTTCCAGGCCAGGAGGAAGAGCAGCTTTGATGGTAATGCCTGGGGCCCCAGGTTGCTGGTCTCTCTAAAACAGTGCAGGGAAGTGAGCTCTCCAGGAGCCCTAGACAGGCAGGAGAGACAGGCAAGGAATCTCCCAACACCATGCTGAAACAGAACAACAAGAGGAGAAGGTCCTTGAGCTACAAGCCCTGGAGTATCCCAGAGACTGAGGGTGTGCCCAACACTGGGAGCAATCAACACCGCAGGAGCATCTGCTCCTGGGGAGCCCGCACTGGCTCTCAGGCCAGCATCGCACCACAGTGGATCGAGGGCAACTACAATTACTACATTGAGGAAGATGAGGACGGCATGGAGGAGGGGGAGGACTGGAAGGATGATCTTGCCGCAGAGAACCAGAATCTGGAGTGCCCCACAGGGCCCCTGGATGGCCACCCTGACACTCCAGCCCAACTGTCCACGCTGAAAGTGAACGTAGGCGGCCACACCTATCAGCTGGAATGCTTTGAGCTGGCCAACTTCCCCAAAACGCGCCTGGGCCGCCTGGCCACCTCCACCAGTCGCAGCGGCCAGCTGAGACTGTGCGATGACTACGAGGCACAGACAGACGAGTACTTCTTTGACCGTGACCCGGCGGTCTTCCAGCTCATCTACAACTTCTATACATCCGGAGTGTTGCTGGTTCAAGACGAGCTGTGTCCACGCTGTTTCTTGGAGGAGCTGGGCTACTGGGGAGTGAGGCTCAAATACACGCCACGTTGCTGTCGCATCTGCTTTGAGGAGCGGAGGGACGAACTGAGCGAGCAACTGAAGATCCAACGGGAGCTGCGTGCGCAGGCGCAGGCCGAGGAAGCCGAAGAGCTCTTCCGAGACATGCGCTTCTATGGACCTCTGCGTCAGCGTCTCTGGAACCTCATGGAGAAGCCCTTTTCATCCGTGGCAGCCAAGGTCATGGGGGTGGCCTCGAACCTCTTTGTGCTCGTCTCCGTGGTGGCCCTGGCGCTCACCACGGTGGAGGAGATGCAGCACGAGGCAGAGCAAGGCACAGGTGGTGGGGACCCCAGGCCCATCTTGGAGCACATGGAGATGCTGTGCGTGGCTTTCTTCACCCTGGAGTTCCTGCTGCGCCTCGCCTCCACCCCCAACCTGCAGCGCTTTGCACGTAGCGCCCTCAACGTGGTGGACCTGGTGGCCATTCTGCCTTTTTACCTGCAGCTGCTGCTCGAGTGCTTCACGAGCGAGGACCAGAGGCATGGCAAGGGCTCCCCACGGGAACACGACCTGGAGACCGTGGGCCGTGTGGGCAAGGTGGGCCAGGTGCTTCGCATCATGCGCCTCATGCGGATCTTCCGCATCCTCAAGCTGGCACGCCACTCCACAGGTTTGCGGGCCTTTGGCTTCACGCTGTGCCAGTGCTACCAGCAGGTGGGCTGCCTGATGCTCTTCATCACCATGGGCATCTTCTCCTTCTCTGCAGCTGTCTACTCGGTGGAGCACGACGTGCCTGGTACCAACTTCACCAGTATCCTCAATGCCTGGTGGTGGGCCGCGGTGAGTAGCATAGCGCTTGGGCTTCTGCATCCTTTCTATCAGCACAGCACACTCTGTGATCCCCTCTCCCCTCCCCCCCTCATCTCCCAATTCTTTAGCCATCAGCCTTGTCAAGCTTGTCTCTTGGTCTTTCCTGGTCTTGCTAAAGGATAGAGCACCTCTTCGCTACACGGTTGCCTCCAACAAAACCTGGATGGATATTATAAGGTTGGAACAACATCAAGATTGTAGTTTACTAACTGAAGTTTACGTAGTCCTAAAAAATTTTTTTTTTCAAATCCAGATTTGATGTTTAAAATCCTTGACAGAGAGCTGGTTAGGTGTTGCATGAATCCTGTAATCCCTGCACTATAGACAGAAGAGGACCAGTAATTCAAGGCCATCTTTGGCCAGATAGTCCAAATGTTAGAGGCCAGCTTGGGTTACTTGAGACCCCATCTCAAAAAAAAAAAAAAAAAGAAAAGAAAAAGAAAAATTTGACAGATAGAATTTAAGAAAAGTGACATTTATCTTTTGTGTATTTAGTACAGTTCATCAATGCTCAGTCACCCCTTACTGGACATTTAGTATCCTAAATAGTTTATAAGAGTGTTTTCATGTAAACATAACAAACACATGGCTGCTGTCACTGCTTACTTTTAAGAGGACAAGAAGTAGCATCAATTTTTGAAGGACACTATAGATCCGTTACAGAAGAGGGTAAGTTTTGGCTGAGCGACACTGAGACTGAGAACTGACTGCCTCTTATTCTAGCTCAGTGTGAGTGTGGAAAGATGCATCTAAAACGGAAACTGCTTCTAACTACCCTGCAGTTCTTTCAGGATAGAGTGTCCTATTTTATAACCAGAAAGAGTGGGTGTAGGCACACTGCTGGAGGTTACACATGCAAGGACAAAATATGTCCTGCTCTAATTCCATGCCCCGCCCTTCTCTGCCTTGTGTCTTGCAAGCTTTAGGCCCTTGTCACACCTTGCCTAAACTGACTGTTGATATCCTACTTATTCTTATCATTGTCTTCAGTACTTGACTGTTTATAGTAACCCATGTCATTTACTTAAAAGGCCTATTTCTGGGATACTAGATGAATGCTTGAAAGATGCTAACCAGCTCATCCCAGAGCACTTAGTAATTGAACAGATCCTTGGTTTTTCTTCTTCAAAGCAGACAGTAAAGCCTTTAAAGACATTAAGCAAAAATTAAAAGAGCAGTTATTTACGACATCATTGAGGATGTCAGCACATAGTCTGGTATAATATTTTGAGATAAACTAACCCCGGGGCTACTGACAGAACAGCGTATTGTGATGGGAGACTTAGAAGGGTCTAGCCTCCAATATTCCAACAGTTAGCCATGATTCTGGGTAAGTAATGTGAGAATTCCTCCCATTGTTCACCTTCCTCATTCCCACATCTCTAGGAGAGGAAGTTGGACTTGATGTTCCCTGCAGTTCAATGATCTTCCTTCCTTTCTCACCGTAAAGTCAGCTGAACTTTCCTCAATGGCAAGCAATAACAGGCTCTCCTGAACAGACTTGTCAACGGCTGCTGCTCTGATCATTCCATCTGATATCCCAAGAGATGAAAGGTCATCTCCATAGTAGATAAACCATGTGACAGATGGAGTTCACGGAGGATGATTTGTCCCCAGCAAATGACATTTACTTTGGAGGTGCTGAAAGTGAGAAAACAAACAGTAAATTCACATGCTGATGATATAATACAGGGTTTTCAAGTCAAAGTTTTATTCCTCCAGAGATCTTAAAAGGCTATCTTGTGTAGGCAGCAGTATTATGGGACCTTCAGCTAGTTTCAACCCAAGGTATTTATGCCATGTTAACTATACTGATATAAATATTTTTATTAGACCTGTTAATACTGAATTTTTTTTTACCTTTAGAAATAGTTTTGATGTTCATGCCCATCAGTCACTTAATTTCTTGTACTGATTAATGAAAACAGAAGGGTTTTTTGTTGAGAAATTCATTTTATTCAAAATCAGTGCTTTTTCCAAAGATAAAATTTACAACACAAGTTAAATCACCATTTGTTTTTCTACCTGTGAAATAGCTTACCTATTATTGTTTTAACCAATGTAAGGAGTTTGAGGGTACAGAGCACCTATCTTTCTCAAACACTGTTTTTACACACTAAATCTCATATATTCTGACTTTCCCCATTTACCAACTTTACTCCATACCAGTGATCTTTATCCATTTTATTCTTGGATGTCTACAATACAAATCTTCATGAGGTACACAGGTGACTCATAACTTGTGATTTCTTCCTGAGCAAATATAAGAGCACAGTAGGGACAATTTCCTTGATTATTCTAGGACCCACGGCATTCCTCAGAACTGATGCTATGAGCTCAGCTCTTCTTGGTACTTTGATTATCTTGCCTCTTGTGTACTTACACATTGTATTATCAGGACCAAGGAGAACAGAACAGCACGAAATGATATACACAAAGTGTCCTGCTTCTTAAGTGGAGCTATAAAGTGACATGTGGACTATTAGGATCAATGTTTTGAATAACACACAAAGGTCCATCTTCTTCACTGAGGGTCTGCAGTATGCCGGGTTATACCCTAAACACTAAGCATGAATGATACCCTAGGAGGTATCTTTTCATTATGGTGCTTGCATTTTAGTGCAGACAGAAACATAATAATTTCTGATACTGGTGAGGGGAAACATGGGCTAGCAGGAGAGAGAGCAGTTGGGATGATAGAGTCACTTTTTGGTGATATAGCAGAAACATCAATTTGGAGATGAGATGACATTGAGATCAAGTTTGAACCATGAGAAGAAATGCACTTAAATCTACGTGACTAGACAGACTGAGAATCTGAGAAGTGGAATTTTGACATGCTAATTTAAAAACATAAATAAAAATAAAGAAGTGGGCCGGGCGGTGTTGGCGCATGCCTTTAATCCCAGCACTTGGGAGGCAGAGGCAGGTGGATTTCTGAGTTCGAGGCCAGCCTGGTCTACAAAGTGAGTTCCAGGACAGCCAGGGATACACAGAGAAACCCTGTCTCGAAAAACCAAAAATAAATAAATAAATAAATAAATAAATAATAAAAAAATAAAATAAAGAAGTGGGCCCACAAGTATTTTATTAATCATATATAAATTTTACCAATAAATTGAATTCAACCCCCCAAATACATATATATTTGTTTACTTATAAAGTATGTTACAAGTTACTTACTGTCATAGCAGTGATATATTGTAACCCATGTCAACACTCAGTGACCTTAGACATCAAGCATGCATTTAGCATGTGAGTATAAAAGTGAGCTCCTTAATCTGCATATGGCAATACATACTTTTAATCCTAGCATGTAAGAGGCAAAATCAGGCAGACCTTTGAGAGACTGAAGCAAGCCTGGTCTATGTAGCAAGTTCCAAGCCAGCCAGGACTGCAGAGTGAGGTCTGGTCTCAAAATAAAGAAATACATGATAATGAGCAACTAGTGTGGACTGTTTAAACTAGAAGCTCTTCCCATCTGGTGACACTCGCCGTCATGCCTGACAGTCTAGCTGAGTGAAAGACGGTATGATGATAGGATGAGATAACTAGGGCTACATGTCCTTCCTACTTCAACAGGCCTGTCTCTACGGCTGTGGCAAAGGTCAGGAGAGAGGACAAACCTAGGCACACACTCTGCCGTATCACTTTTGTTCATGTTTGCTCAACTTGTTGGGCTGTAGATAACGATATCGCTCAACCCAAAGCAAGTCACGTGATCATACTCAGGCAAGGGTGAGGGCAAGTGAGCGCAGGGTAGGAAAGCTCTGTGAGATTAATAGAAAATACCTTGATGATAGAGCGATACTGTAAGTTAGATCCAATAATACAATCATTCTACTGTAGTCATATTACTGCTCAAATAGATTATAGCCTAACACCCACACATCAAAATATCAAGATAGAGTCAAACGAAACATGATTTTCCCCCCCCCTTTTGTTTTTTGGCTTTGACATAGGGTCTTACACTAACTCTGGCTGTCCTGGAACTCACCAACAGACCAGGATGGCCCTGAGGTCTTGGTTCAAGATCCATCTGCCTCTGCCTCTCAAATGCTAGAATTAAAGGTCTGAGTTCCCCACTCCTGGCTGTGATTGATAGTCTCTCCCACTACTCCAGAGCTGTGTTCCTTGTACCTCATAATGAAACACAGATTCTCCAACCCATTCTATGTATGTTCGCCCCTCACCAGAACGTACAGAACAACTCCCAAGCTAATCTGCTTTTAATATCATCCCTCTTTCTAATGCCAAGAGTCTGTCAACCCTCTGTAGTTCAACTCAGGGTCTTAAGGTGAATACGTCACTTCTGTTATTATAAAGAGTTTTTAACTATAGGACAGATCTTATATCTGCAAGAATGAATCCCCCATGGAGCCTTAGGTCTGCAGTTGCTTGTGTAGTAGTTTGGAAGACTACCCCTCGCATCTGTCAGATGCTGGTTATTTGTGAGCTACTGTAATTAAAAAAAAAAAAAAACACATGTAACATACTAATAAATAGAACCTACCACATCTAGCTGATGCTGTATCACAATGTAAGCAATAACCTCTGATTCCAGATCTTTTTTAGGGGAAATTCATACAGAAGTTATCCCTTCTCCACCACGGCCTGGGTGAAGCCAGAGGTTCAGGGAAGGAGTGTGAGACACACAGAAGGGCAAGTTTCTGACTCTGCAGATCAACAGGCCATGCCTGGAGCAGTGCCAATCATGGGGCAGGGGTCAGGGGGGTGTTCAGAATTGCCCAAGAGTGAGTAAATGAATCCTTTGGGTCAACAGTAGCTCTGTGATAAAGATGTAACCAGCAGCTTCCTGAGTGGGTTTGTTTTCAAGTAAAAGGCCAGTTGAACCTTCAACAAACCGTTTCCTTTGGACTCTTCCAGATCAAGTTAATGTTGTAGGAGTCAAAGAGGAAACTAGGGCGTAAACTCGTCACTTTGAAAACTCTCCCAAAAGGAAAAGTATCTTAATCTGAGGCACCAGATAATTGTGCCCCATAGAGATGGCTCCTGTCTTTGCTTTCCTAAGTAATGGTATCATTTCCTTGAAAATAGTTGGTCTTTACAAGATCATAAAATAAAATTTATTTTAATTGGCAGCTTGGAAAAGATGCCTATGTGAAGTGAGTTAGGTTACAGTCAGGAAAATGGAAATGAAAGTGGGCGTGTGCTATGAGGAAAAAGATGCGCAGTTATTAGGAGGTAGAAGAGAAGACGTAGCAAATGGAGAGGATAACTGTTGGCCTTGGAACAGGAAGAACAAATGGGAGATGGTAGTGTGGTCAGACATAGACACGCAGGGGAGGGCCGTGTGTAGCCGTTGCAGATTTATATGGTGGCACCATGAGGCAGATGCGGGAGTTTTGGGAATTTCAAACTATTTGAGCCAGATGATGATGATGGTAGTGATGGCGGCGGTGGTGGTGGTGGTGGTGATGGTGGTATCATGATCCTGGCATCATCCACCCTAAATGCATGAACTACTGGCTGCCAAAGCATCTTATCTCTACCCCATTCTTGATTGTTGATGGAGAAATTCCAGTGTGATATTCCTGTTTCAGAGGAAATTCTGATCCTTCTCTGAATAGTGCTTTGGTGGGTCAGGTTTTGTTGATTAGTGAGCAGGCTGTCAGGGGAAGATCAAGCTCCAAGTCTTGAAACCCTAAACTAGGGGACATTTGTGAGTTTTCAGTAGAATGGTCAGCCTCCAGGATAAGACTGACTGAATAGCCAGTTTTGCTACATATTTGGATGAATTGCTGACACTTTGGTCACATTTCCAAACTCATCTTCTGCTAATGGGAAAAGTCACTCTGTGAGGTCATCTGGGGCCTTCAGTGCTAATATCTATGGGGATGAGACATGTTCTATGGAATCTGCGGAAACTTCCTAAACCAAGAAATCCTAAGTCCTACCCCAGTAGCAAGGGAAGAGAGCAGGTTGCAAGCAGAGACAGCGGCAAACGCCTTTAATCCAAATACTTGGAAGGTAGAGGCAGGCAGATCTCTGTGAGTTCTAAGCCTGGTCCACATAGTGAGCTCCAAACAGCCAAGGCTACATTGTGAGATTCTGTCTCTAAAGAAAAAAAAAACAACAACAAGGTTACATATTAAATCATTGAATCAAATTATTCACAAAAAAGATAGCAAAACAACTCTACATTTTGAACATATTCTTGGGAACCAGACAAACATAGCCTCCTAGTAGGAAAGATCTCTTCTCTAAAACTAGAAATCCAAGATACTCAAGATTTTTCCAGCCCGATTATGTATAACAGATAATTTGTTCTTATTTAAGACAAATAAATTTGCTCTTGACTTTTCCCTCGAGGTTCAGCCAAGAAACAAAAATAAGAATGATGTAATTATACTATCATCTCAAAAGAAAAAAGAAGAAATAAAATGAAAGGGTCTTGATAATTTATGGGAAACAAAACTCAAAGAAAATAAGGTTGGGGGTAAAGCTAAGCCAGTATGAGAATTAATCAGAAGTTTAACAACAACACTTTGTCTTCGTCACTTTCTTTTCTCTATGTTGTCCTAGCCCCAACACATACACCATTGGACCCTTGTGTATCTGACTGAATGCAAGGCCCTTTCCTTTGTAGCTGTATCATCTTCTAAAACTACCCCTTCCTGTCACTTGTCCCAGTAACCAAACTCTCTTCAGTGGTCCCTATGGAGAATCAGTTGGCCGGTCATCCTGGGGTGTAAGTCATAGTGAGAGATAAAAAACACAGCTAAGCTCACGCACCTCAAGAGAGGTCTGTCTGACTTTGGTATGGCCAATGACAAAAGACATATATGCAGACACATACAGACATGCAGATGAACTGAAGTGTAACTTGGTCTCTGTTGCTCTTTATGTTCTTATCCAGAGTGTGGGAAAAGAATATCCTCTACCAAAAATCTCCCTCACCCTGCACTTAGCCAAAGTCTGAAGGAACCTATTTCTATAGCTTCTGGGTCTAACAGACACAAGAGAGGTCAAGTTCCTGGTGGAGAGTAGGCTCCATAAGTGTTTGTGTTTGCTTCTCTTGAGCTGGGGCCAGCTTTAAGACAGAGTCCCTCGGGTCTCCCTCACTAATGAGCTCCCCACGGCCTGTGAGTAAACACACCATGGATCCCTATTACAATCAATTATTATCTCTATTGTACGTCAAAAGTAGAAACTGAGGCAGAGAGAATTTAGCTGCTTTGCCCAAAACTCACACAACTGTGAAGTGGTTTGGACCAGGGATGTCAGGTATGGTCCTTATTTCTTTAACTCTGTTTAGGCTGCCGTGCCTCTGCCATGCTTGCTTGTGTTCTACAGTGAGAAAAGGGAGTTTTGTCAGAGGTGGAGCAGTGAGCCTTGGGACCTGCCCTTCCTGGCAGGTATACCTTTCCCTGTCTGTGGAACAGATGGGTCTGTGGCTCTTTGTCACTGGCTTTGCCCAGCTGACTCCTGTCTCCATTTTGTTCTACTCAATCAGCTACATTTGAAGGTTCAGACTAACCTTTGCATCGTTAGCAGGAAAAGTGCTTACATCTCTGAGCCAAAGGAGGCCATCTCTGTATGACAAGGGAGTGACTGTATAATTACTGCCACCTGTTGGAAGCTCAGGACAAACTTCACACAAACCCATGGAGCAGCAAGCAGGCCTGCAGTTGGGCAACAGGAAGGTTTTACCACTGCAAGCAACAGCCCCGCTTCAGAGGCTTCTAGTGACTTAATCTGGGGACCAATGGAAGCACAGGAGGCATAGAAATAGTCCCCCCGGGGGCTTTTGTAGGGTTTGCTCTGCCTATTCTAAGTGGTAACTAGTCCTGCGGGGAGCTGCATTTTAAACAGGAAGCTTGTTAACTGAAATAAATATCTAAATTAGTAGGATTTAAAACAGGGTGACAAGAACAAAGAAAGGAATTTCATGAAGGATAAATATAGTTTTGTTCTACGAGGTCTTCTGAGGGCCCCCTTGCAAAGCAATGAGTGTGTTTCTCTACACGTACCAAATTAAAGGGTCTCCGTTAAAAAGCCAATTGAATTATACAACAGCTCTGGGCAGTTTTACAACTATCCCTTTTAAAGACTAGGTGAGCACAGTAGAGGTAGTCTGCGGCATCCTGGGTACATGATACAGTGCCCATTCCTTTGTATTTACTTTTGCATTCTCTCTTCACTGGAACCCTGAGAGATGGTCCCAGTGTCTAAATGTGTGTCCCAAGACCCACCAGCTGGGAAGGGTCAATCTGGACTTGAACACTTATCTGGTTGCTTCTAACCTCAAGCTTTCTCTCAGCCATTCATAATGAAGGTGAATCCAGGGAATCGATCCCCCTGTCCTAACACAGGCCCCCAATTGGAAGGGGTGTAGAAACAAGACAGTTGCTGCACACGTTCCATGATGAGAATTCAGCATACATTACATAAATGCTTGTTCCTATGGCTGCTTAATGTCGATCGTATTTCCCTGTGCTGCATGTGAAAACACTGGTACCCTACAGTCAGCATTCCAGCCTTTTAGCTCCACGGCATGTATTCCTTGCATGGCATGGTCCTGCAGGCTGCTCTGAAAGCTGCCTCCACCGGAGCTCTTAGCAATTTCCATGTGCACCTCTAGGGTGCCGGGTCTCTTTACTGCAGGCTCCTCTTCCTTCTCAGGGCTAACCATTCCATATTTCTTCTTTTCCTTTTAGGTAAGCATCTCCACCGTGGGCTATGGAGACATGTATCCAGTGACCCACCTGGGCAGGCTTTTTGCCTTTCTCTGCATTGCTTTTGGAATTATTCTCAACGGGATGCCCATTTCTATCCTCTTCAACAAATTCTCTGATTACTACAGCAAGCTCAAAGCTTACGAGTACACCGCCATCCGTAGGGAACGAGGAAAGGTGAACTTTATGCAGAGAGCCACAAAGAAAATGGCTGAATGTTTATCTAGAAGTCATGCACAGTCCACCACGAGGCAAGAGAATTAAGGCTTCATCAGGACACGAGGCTTGTAGAACCCATGAATTTCAAAGCGTCATTGCTCCTTTTAAAATGATGGTCTCCTCCCTGGCAGCAGAGGGGCATGGCAAGCCGACGCACACAAAGAGCATTCTGTTCAAAGTTCTAACTCTTTAAGACTGCTCATTTGGGCCCAAACTCAAAATGCTTCACATCGCTCTTTAGCTAGATTGTGTTTATGTGTGATGTCAGTACTGGAAATGGCTCCGAGGAAGCAACTTCTTAGATTTCTCTTTTAGCTTCTCATGGCATCTAGCTTGATGCATATATTTAGACTTGAATTGACTGAAGATGATTTTTTTTTCCTAGTTCAAAGCAGGAGGAGGGGCTCTTAATTTTCCAGAGAATAGAGCGTCACAGCAGGAGCTGCATAAGCTTGGAGTCAGACCAACCTCTCAGCCAGAATCCCATATCTACCGGCTGGATGGTTTGTAGGAACTTATTTCATCCCTCTGAGCCTTGGTCTCTTCGATTGTGATATATACAAAGTCTTACGGATGAGTGTTGGGGTTGAAGATTATGTAAGTGCTCTATACATAATGGCTGTTACACCTGATACGTTGTCAGTGGTTTACAACCAAAGGCAATTCTTCTCCCCAGGGCACATTTGGAGATGTTTTTGATTGTCACTATAGTTATAAAGGACAACGCCAGTTCCTAGCATCTAGTAGATTAGAGAGCCCTGGGATTCTGTAGACCCCTGCAGTGTACTGTAGCGTCTACCAGTGCAAATTACTAGACGTCGGTAATGCAGATGTTGAGGAACCTCTGTCTATGGGAACCCAAACTTGGCCCATGAAATTTTTCTGTGTGTCCATGAATTTCTTCCTCCCTCAAAAGGAGCCCCCACTGTCCTCACTGTTCACTCAGACTTCCATTCTTTTTGTTTCCCAGAAAAAGGGGCGAGAGAGCAAAAGTGCCTTCTCAATAATTGCTGTATGGCAAGCCCTGAAAGAAAGACCTCTCTAGACTGAGGGTTGGAAACCAGTGCCCCATTGGGTCATTTCTCTCATTGAGACCTTTCTTTTAATTCTTTTCTGGGTCCACAGGGCTCCTGTAAATTGAAGTCTTGAAATTAAAGGCTCATTTGAGCACACAGATTTGCCCCCTACAACTGGAGCTTGTGATGCTATTGAATTCTTCTTAGGGTGTGACTGCCCCATCTGGATCATATATAAGAATTATTGTGCTACTGACAGTGACAAATGTTAGGGACTATACATCTAGTCTGTAACTAGATGTCATATAACCCTCAATACATCCCTAAGTTAGATACTGTGGTTGTTGTATTTAAGGAGAAATGGAGACTTAGCGATTCATACACTCTCCTAGCCACTAAAATAGTGGGACTGGGCTTTAATCCTAGGTTCATCTGAGGCACAAGACTCTGTTGGAAGTCTAAACATGTGATTTTCATACATTATGACAAAGTGCCTAAAGAGTGGACAAAGTGTGCTGTTCTAAGATTACTAAATCTAATAGGTCACAGCATCAGTGCTGGATACTTCTTGTTGTCAACTTGATACAACCTAAAGTTGTATCAAGTGGGAACCTCAATTGAGAGATTGCTCTGATCAGAGTGATCTGTGACCATGGCTTTGTCTGTGAGAGGTTGTCTTGACTGATGATTGCAAGGAATCTTGGCTTGATAAGTAAGCACTAGGACTTACAGATGATTATTGTTTGAGAGCCTAGCCCACAGTGGGCGACATCATCCCTAACAAGTGAGCCTAGGCTGTATAAGAAAGCTAGATGAATGTGAGCCAGGGAACAAGTCAGAGAGTGAGCCAGCAAGCATCATTCCTCCATGGTTTCTGCTTCAAGCTCCTGTCCTGATTTCTCTTAGTGATGAATTTCAGCCTAGGCATGTAAGATGAAATATGCCCTTTCCTCCCCAGGTTACTTTTGATCATGGTGTTTCGCAGCAACAACAAATCAAAAAGCGTCTTACTCTGTTTTGTGGGGCTGTCACAGAATACTGTGAATTGAGCAATGTATATAGTGTTTATTTCCCTCAGCTCTGAAGGTTAGAACTCTAAGATCAAGATACAGGCAGGTTGGGTTGTAGGTTCAAGCTGCTCTCTACAGTCAAGATGGTGCCTTTTTGGTACATTCTACAGAGAAGACTGTGTCCTAAAAGCAAAAGGCAAGCTCACTGTCCACTGCTTTCAAGTATCTTGTAAGGTCCTTGATTCCACAGCTCATAGGAACAGCCTCATAGTTTAACCAACCATAAACACTTCAGCTCTTATATGCCATGGGGATAACACACCTGACTTACAGAGAGACCCACTCAAGGGAAAGCATAGGGTCAACTTGAATTTTAGATAAGCAGCAATTTTTAATAGAAATATATCACCAATGATGCATAAATATACTCCTAAAATTCAAGTTTAAGTACAAGTCTGGCATTTTGCTTTGTTAAATCTGATAATCCAGTACTATTGTTTTTCAGAGGCAAAGTTTCTTCATGTAGTTAATCCCCGAGCCCTAAAACCAAACCCAAACAACACACCCTTCAGCCAAGGGAGTCTTCTCTTTCCTCTTGCCAACTGAAGAGAGGAGGAATTTTGAACCAGTCTCCTTGCCAGAAGTAATCATATGAACTCAGTCAGCTCAAATATCCACATAACACAATCAAGAAGCCAGCTGCTCTGCCATCCATCCCCAGTTTCACTCCAGGGATGAATTTGCTGATAAAGTGAAACTTCTGGGACATCAAGGGGTATAGAGATCAGGGAAGACCTAATAATCATAACACTCCCTCTGATCTGGACAACAGAGCTGACCCAGAACTGCAAGGCAGAAGAAACTCCCTGAGAAACAGGAATCGGGGAGCATGGGGCCTGGGGGGAGGCACTGATAACAAAGCTGGAACTTTCCAGATTCCTGGGACAGGATCTAGTCAACAGCAAGAGTCCTCCTCCCAGTCTCACTGGCCACATCTGTTCAGACAGCTGTGCACTGCCTCCCCCAGGGAATAAAAACAGCAGGCAAAATACAATTAACACACACAAAAAGAACATTTTGTGAGCTTCACTGTGTACCAGGCATAGGAACATTATTTAATTTAATACTTCAGTTGCGTTATCAAGGTTTCCCTGGCCACTCACAAAGGCTTAGTCACAATGAGCTTTACTCTTGATTTTAAAGCTGATTCTGCAATGTACTCCACATAGTTCAATCATATGAAGTTGACATTTTCATCAATCATGACAGAATATTGGCAGTTTCATCTGGTATGACCTAATAGTTATGTGGTTATAATTTCTCTCAGCTTGTTTCCACATTGTTAACTTGGAAATAATAATGATGTTTTCCTCGTGATTTTGATGGCTATTAAATGACATTGTGTATATTTAAGACTTTAGCATCCTGGCACATGTTATGTATTAAATATTGTTCCTCCTCTTTCTCTCTCTCTTCATTGCCTCTATTTTCTCTTCATCATTTCTCTTTGTTGCTGTACAAGAAAACTGCCATCTCAGTCGGTGTCCTCTGTCATCAAGAAGAGCTGTGCTCTACAGGTCTCAGTGATTGACCTAACTCAGACATCAGGGAATGAAGACAGGACAAACATACGGACACATGTACAGAAAGCTGGGTTCAGCTGGACGAAGCACTTATAATGGAGACACAGCAGCCAGAAACTCAACTCATTTCTTGTATACATCTGAATTGAGGTGTCAGGTTTACTGTATATAGCGGAACAAGGAGGTGGCAGGTTTAGCTAGTCATAAACCTTAGCTACAAGGTTTATGAGAGAGCTATCTCAGGCTGTAAACATGCAGAAGGAAGCTGCAGTTGAAACTTCCTATACATGCTGTCAACATTCACACAAATGTTTCATAGGGAAAGGCTTTGCCTTTCTAATGGGTCTGGTGTGTTGGAACCCTTGACAGGGCCATGCTCGTGTCAAACAATACAAATCCACAGAGAAGGTGCTAAGCAATGGCTCCCATGCTTCCTAATGCTGCATCCCTTTAATACTGCTCCCCATGTGGTGGTGACCCCCAACCATAAATTACTTTTGTTGCTACTTCGAAGCTGTAATTTTGCTACTGTTAGGAATCATAATGTAAGCATCTTCTATGCAGGATATCTGATCTGTGACCCCCCCAAAAGGGCATGACTCACAGGTTGAGAATAGCTGCTCTGAATGAACCAACTTTTGAATCTTCACCACCCAGGGCTGTACACAAGGTCCCAGGCCAATCTGTTCAAAAGGATTTCTTGTAATGATGAAGACATTGAACCATGCTCTATACGATGACTGCTAGCTAGACCACAGCTGCTGCTTCTGTTTTACCTCATGGGAAAAAGTGACATGTTTGCGAGAAACCTTTCTTAAAGCTAAAAGAAACTTTAGTTTACCACTAACAAAACCAAACACACAACAGAACAACATTATTCCAAAAAAGTTAGGTCAAGGAAAATGGATTTAAATACTATTGGCCTCTAAACACTGGTGAGTTGGGCGATCTGAAGGAGATGAACATGGTGCCTGAGCCCAGTATCTTTCCCTCCACCTGTCCTCTGTTGACATTTCTAATACATTTACTATTCCCCACCTAGTTGTGTGGCCAGAGGTTTGTCTCCAGGTCTGTATAGGCAGATTCTGAGCCTTCTGCAGGGATACCAGAGATGGCAGGAGAAAAGCCGAGTCATCACAGCCATGGCTCTGCTTACTAGCTCTCTAGTTTGGTGACAGCATTCACAGGTTCCCTGCAGAGCCTTTCCCTCCTGCTGTCCTTCAAGCTAGGAGTGGAAAAGTCCCCTCACTGCTGTTTGTCCCCTAGTATCTTACTACTCTTGTTGGGCCCTTTCATCTGTGTCAAGAGAATGTTGATTAAAGTCACTTCAGTTGTCCCCTTGGATTTTCCAGCTGAAGTCCTGATTGATGTTCTGAGTGCATTTAAGAAAAATATAGTTCTTATTTCCCAAATTTCCAGCAAAACAACGTGTGTGTGTATGTATGTGTGTGGTGCCTCTCCTCAGGTTATCATCCTAGGCAATGAAACCCAGCCCTCTACTTTAGAGACCAAAAGATATATCCAGTTCATAGATAACCAGGGATGACTGGCACCTCAAAGCACTAAGTGGTTTAGCCCTCCTGTCCAAAGCTCCCTGCTCTGCCCACTGCAGAGCAGTTTTTTCAATTATTCAGTCCACTGGGTCCACTTCGTAAGCCATTCCACTCATGCAAATAGAGTTTCATGCATATATGATATGCATACAACCAGCTGGAATATTTGCAACTAGGAACAGAAGCTCTCATGCTCTTGGAGGACATTAGAAAATCATTTTGCCCAGGTTCCTATATGATTTGCCTTGTTTTGAAGGTTGATATCTGCAGACAAATGCCAGCACAGTTTTACACGCTGCCCTTTCCCTATGTCCAGGTCAGACATGGTTGACCAGTTGTATTACTCTTTCTGAAAGCTTTCATGAGCTGTTTAGCAAACAATACTGTCTCAGGATATATTTGCTGTCTGATGTGTTGTCAGACTTTAAAAAATAGGAAGAGGGACTAAAAATAAGTCAGTTGTCTCCTAATGCCCTCCTCTTCCTCCTCTTCCTCCTCTTCCTCCTCTTCCTCCTCTTCCTCCTCTTCCTCCTCTTCCTCCTCTTCCTCCTCTTCCTCCTCTTCCTCCTCTTCATCCTCTTCCTCTTCCTTCTCCTCCTCTTCTTTTTTTTTTCAGGATTTTCTAATTCAAAAGAACAGCATGGATTCTGCTCATGTTATCCTTCATTCTTGTAAGTCTTAGAAAATGACCCTAGAGAGATTCCTTTCTGGGGCAGGGGGCGTATGTGGGAGGGGATGTAATAATGAAAGTACCTGGCACAATATCTATTCTATCCAAGCTAGGTATAATGGCACATGCCTGTAATCCCAGCACTCAGGAGGCTGACACAGAAGACTTGGGAATTTTAAGTTATTCTAAGCTACATTTAAAAAAAAGTGTGTGTGTGTGTGTGTGTGTGTGTGTGTGTGTGTGTGTGTGAAGTGCACACTCCTGTGTAATTAATCTGACAACACATATAGGATATGTGCAGAAGGAGACAGCCACTGGACCTGGCTTTAACATTTGAAACCTCAAAGCCCACTCCCAGTGCCATACTTCCTCCAACAAGGCCACACCTCCTAATCCCTACCAAGTAGCACCGTCCCTCCTAAGGATCAATCATTCAAATCTTTGAACCTACAGGGAACATTTCTATTCAAATCACCACACATAGATAGAAGAATATATAACAAGACACCATCCAATCAAGAGTTTACAACCTTCAACAGAAACGGACTGGAGAAGCCTGCTTGTGAGAAAAAACAAAGGGAACATCAAATCAGGGCTCACAAATATCCAACAAAAATTGACGGGAAGCAGAGGCAGTCTGCTGCATCCCTGCGTGAGTTCTCTAGCTCAGTATGAGCTTTTCATTCTCTCTTCCCACTGAGAACATTTTTATGGCATGAGGTAAATGCTAGTCACCTGTGAGAAATGTTTTACCTTCTAGGACATGTTGAGGACCGCTCTGCCAAATGTTGGAACACGCACTGTCAAAAAGTTTGGGGGCCAAAATTGTTAGAGCCCGCACTGCCCCAAGCTTTGGGGGCTAAATTTTCCTGGCTCATATTGCCCCAAGCTGCACCGGTCCACAGGTCAGGGTTCAGCAAGAGAGAGAGTGAGGACAGACGTGAAGAATGGAGACCAGAGTGTGATTCAATCCCGTTTATTCTCCAGTCTTTCTTCTTCTCTCCAAGTTCCTAGTTCCCAGTCCCAAGTTCCAAGTCCCGAGCTTCTAGTACCAAGTTTCAAGTCTGAGTTCCTAGTCCCTAGTGCCTCCGTGTTCCAAGTTTCCAGCACTTCTTCTGTCTGCCTCTTGCCTTTTGTAAGTCTCACTTCTTAAGTCACGCCTTTAAGTCACACGCACCCAAGGGAAAATCCTGGGTATATAAAACAAGATGTTATCAGCTTGTGTTCAGCTGCTGTAGGCTGTTGAAAACAAGTCTCTTGTCAGGGTATATGGCTCAAGATGGCTGCAAGGATGATAGCTGCCTTCTGTTGGCTCCCCACAAGGACATACTCTTTTTAATACCCTTATTAGTTACGCTTTCCCTCTCCCTGTTACACAGACATTGATCCAACCTGGTCATCACAGGGATCTTAGAGGAAACAAAGGAGAGCCTTCTGTATTTCAAGGGCTCACTTTTAACATACTATAGCATATGCCAGTTTGTCAATATAATTTACATGAAAGGATCCAGGGCTTTCAGGAGTGCTAAGCAAGCACTCCAGTAACTGAGCCACAACTTCAGCCCCATATCTAAGTTTTGTGAGTGTGAGAACAGGAGCCATGATGGAACAACAATCAGGAGAGTGCTCCGAGGAACAAGCCTGAATAGAACCCCAGGCCAACCCTGTGAGACATACAGTGTAAATGAGAAACTTACCTGACTTGGGAAGGTACTACCATTTGGAAGTCATTTCTTTCTGCAATGATAGCCTAAGCCATCTTGACTGGTCCTCCATTCTGTATCTGGATACATCTTGATGTTGTCTTTGCACAACCAGGGTGGCTGAAGCTTCTCTGTCTCACAACAGAGAAGTGGCCTGAAATATTTTTGTGTTGCAAATGTTCATGTTCCCCAATTCAGTCTCTTACACAGTGCTAGATGATATCTCATGGCTTAAAAGGTTGCCGTGAGATAGTATCTTCCAGACATGACTGGAATGCTACATCCATGAATTAACAGTAGGGTTGTCCAAACAAGACCTGCATAATGACTACACTGTTCAACACGCCAGTGGGGATGGGAGAAATTTCACAAGGTCTCACCCCTAAAGGAAGAATTGCAGGCGTCCAGTGGTTGCCAACAGAAGAAGAATCTATAATGCCTACAAGTAAGGCTCCTGATAGTTTATCTAATCCCAGTCTTTGGCCCTGAACACACCTACATATAAGCAATATTAAATGGTAAGGTGTCCAGTGCCCATCGGATGACCACCATTTTTCCAGATTGTGTGCCAGTGAGTACATCTAACAACACATATAAGATACCAGAGCATCCAGATTCATGGCCATCACCCTTCCCCTGCATCATTGCCACTGCTGCGATGGAGTTCTTAAGAAGGCTCAGTGAGGAAGATATTGCTATCTCCAGTAATGGAAATGGAAACTAAGGATATATGCAATATACCCGAGGTTCCAGAAACAAAAGTATGTTTGGAGGATGGACCTGAGCATGAACTAAACCCATGTCATGTACTTTTCATGCTCCCTCCACAGCTGCTTGACAAATGCCACCAGAATCTGGTAATTCAGCATGAAACAAAACCTGTCCCTTGCTCTATTACCTACAGCTGTTTTGGATCAATTTATAGAGAAGAGAAAGTAAACCAGGTTCCCCTAGGCCAATGCCTTTTGAAAATAAAACTTGGTGTTCAAGGAATGGGTTCTGTTCTTGTACCAGCTTCATGATCCATTTCTGAGGAGTTTCTCCCTCCTTCCTCTGTTTGTTTCCCCCACCCCCACCTC
Source organism: Rhabdomys pumilio (assembly GCA_030674055.1). NCBI lineage: Eukaryota > Metazoa > Chordata > Mammalia > Rodentia > Muridae > Rhabdomys > Rhabdomys pumilio. The sequence continues at coordinate 154,043,532 of JANHMN010000003.1, forward strand.
AAGGTCTCTGAGCTCACCTATCAATTATTTCGGTTTCATAAGTAGCAGGTGACAAGGGGCTAGGATCAAGTTTCCCGGCCTGATCCATCCCCTAGAGATACAGAGACACAGGGAGGGGGAGAAGCCAGACATGATGGACCCATCACCTGACCTCCACACATCCTGGTTTCCTCCAGGCCATTTATTTCATTAAAGTACAGATGCTCAAGGGAAACTCGGGAGTGGGGACAATTTCATTTTTCCTGTGCCTTGGAAATTAAAATTCCTTCCAAAACATAATTTGCTTTGTTCTCTGAAAAAGCTAAGGAGAGGGGAAAAGGGGGTCAGAGGAATACGAATAATAAAATGAGAAGCAAGGAGGACAACAGGGAGGGTAGAATACAGGAAAGATGCATAGGAGAAGTGAAGAGAGTAAGATGGGGAAGGAAGAAAAGAAAAGAACCAGGGAAGCACTGAATTGGACCCTGTGTCTTCATTTGTTAGCACTACATGTAACTTCCATCTGCTTTTAAAAGCTCAGTTGGTCCAGATTGTGAATCACCAATACACTGTGTGATGGTTTTTATATGCTCAGCTTGGAGAATGGCACTGTTAGAAGGTATAGCCCTGTTGGAGTAGTTGTGAAACAGTGGGTGTGGGCTTTAAGACCCTCATCCTAGCCAGTATTCTACTAGCAGCCTTCAGATGAAGATGTAGAACTCCCAGCTCCAGCTGTACCATGCCTGCCTGGATGCCGCCAGGTTCCCACCTTGATGATAATGGACTGAACCTCTGAAGCTATAAGCCAGCCCTGGTTAAATATTGTCCTTATAAGAGTTGTCTTGGTCATGGTGTTTATTCATAGCAGTAAAACCCTAACTAAGATACACTGTCAAAGGTATTTTATGTAATTTCTTCCTTGTACCCCACTAGTACCCCCCAGAAAAGTCTCAAACTCAAACATATACAAATGTAATTTATATTTGTGGTACATCTTGAGATGACACAGAGTAGTGAGAAGCCAACCCTGACCTGTGTTCAGAAAGCAGTCTTAGCACTTGGTTCTCACACAACAAATTCTTCTCGTAAGGGGCCAAGCCTTGTTCTGGCACTGGCTTGAGGTGAACAAAATTTCCTGCCTTTGCAGAGTTTCCATTCTAGAGGAATAAATATCAAGGGAAAGGTATAGCATCTCAGTGATCAACACAATAGCAAAAGAATAAGAAGAATAAGAAGAATAAAGAAGGAGGAGGAGGAGGAGGAAGAAGAGGAGGAAGAGGAAGAGAGGAAAAAGGAAGAGGAAGAGGAAGAGGAAGAGGAAGAAGAAGAAACATATTAGGATGGGTCTCAAGTTTAAATAAGAGAAGCAGGGTAGGCTTCCCTGTGGAGGTGACTTGAAGAGTAGCTAACTCTGCAGAACCTGGGGCAAGAGGAAAAACCAAGTATTTCTCACAAAAATGAGCATGAGCAGCCAGAGAGCAGCCCTTGAAAGGAAGATTTGCAGTCAGTTGTGCTTCATGAATCATAATCCTAGCACACCTGTGGCTGGGCAGGAGAAAGCCTAGAGTTCCAGGCCAGTTAGGTACATAACAAAACCCTGCCCCACCTCCCTAAAGAGATTTATCCCATCCAGGAGTGACCTCATGGCCCCAGTCTATCCAGGAGCAATGCAAGGGTGTGAGGAGGTTATGAAAAAGATCCTGGTACACTCAGAATGATCACGATCAGAGGTTGCAGGGAGTGAACTGGAAGAAACAGAAGGGATGATCAAAAACTAGGGCATTTGCAACCAATTTGATTGGTTATTGTCCCTGAATGGAGCAATCTAGAGCCAGATGGAGAGTGGGTGTCTAAAATAGGGAAACAGACAAAAGCATCAAAGTGAGGTCGGAGATAAAGGGTACTGTAATGACATCGTGGTAGACACGATAATCCCTAAGTAGTACAGAGGTGTTGGCTGGTGAGGCTCCCAAAGAGTCAGCTCATACTCTGCAAGAAATCAGAGGGAGGATCTGGGGGATCAGCAGGTGATTGTTACTGGGAGTGGGGATCTAATAACTTGCCTTTCAGTTTGGCTTGGAACTGTCAGGGAGGAAGGATCACAGAATGATCTGGAAGCAGTAATAAGGAATTAGGAGGATACCTGCTTTACTCCAGGTTAAATACTCAGGATAGAATATCACCATTTCTAGAGAGGACTACAAGACACAAGAGAGGAAAGCTCACAGTGGGGGAGCCAGGGAGCTTACAGCCATTGGCATTTCACCAGAGAACATACCTAGTACTCACCAGACAGGTGGTTGGAAGATGCTACATACCACTACAAGGCAAAGAATCACTCCATAGAATGAAGGCTTGTCCCATCCAGTAGTGCCTTCTCTTAGAACACCAAGACAAGCCTGGCAGTGGTGGTACACACCTTTAATTTCAGCACTTGAAAGGTAGAGGTAGATGAAATCTCTCTGACTTCAAGACCAGCCTGGCCTACAGAGCAAGTTCCAGGATGGCCAGGGATATACAGAGAAGCCCTGTCTTTGGGCAATTGGGGGAGGAATGTAGAAAATTAACACAAACAGGTAGTGAGGACATCCAGCATGAAAGGACAAGGTAAGGAATGCAAGTGCTCTCATGGGTGATTGACATTCCACATAAGGATTGTAGAATGTGGAAAGTGTAAGGGCTTGTTGTTGGGGAGATGTGGGAATGAGTCTGAGGCTTGATTCTACTGTGGACCAGGCTTTTTATAGAACTATTACAAGCATGAAAAAGAGGTGGTGAGATGGTCCTGCTGGCCCCAGGGCAGATGGCAATGACAAAGCTGTGTAGGAGAGGCATGTTGCCCTGGTTACATCAAAAGAGCTTATAAGGGATGCAGAACACTGAGACACTAAGGACAAGTTTTCTGAAGTGCCAAATGCCTGATGTTCCCGCTCTGCCCTGGAGGAGACTGGAAGACGGAAAAACTTTACACGGATCTTCCAAACTCCTCTTGAGTCCTGCCACATTCTGCTGATGTCCTTAGACAGGACACTAAACCTTGCTAAGCCTGTTTGTCAACTCATAGATTGGCCCAGTGAGACTTATTTCTTGGGATTAGACAATGTCTGCCCGCATCTAGAAGGTAGTCCAGTATGCTAGGTGCTTGCTACTGTGAGAGCCAGAGCCTATGGCTTAGGTTCCACATAGAAGGTTAGGTTCTGTCTCTTTCTTACCTTGAGACCTGGGCTGGTTATTTAACCCTATGAGACTTCAATTCCCTCGTAAATATGATGGGAAACCCATAATAGGTAATAGAGCTCTTGAAAGGAATCGTTGGAAAAAAATATAACAAGCTGAAAGCTTTACTTTTTCCCTGTTGGAAGAGACTCAAAAAATGAGTTTTCTCTCTCTAGTGATTTCTATACCAATCATCAGGCTCTCTCTGTCTGGCTCCCCAGTCCCTTGTTTTAGAAAAAAATCAAGAGTTTCTTTAGGAAGCTTCAGAGCTCTTCCTCTTCCTCAGGCCTTTGGGGGTCTGGAGGACCCAGCCTCAGGGTAAGGTCCTGTTCAACCAAACAACAGCATGGGCACCAGGCAGTGGTGGCATAGGCTTTTAATTTCAGCACTTGGGAGGCAGAGGCAGGTGGATTTCTGAGTTCGAGGCCAGCCTGGTCTACAGAGTTCCAGGACAGCCAGGCTTACACAGAGAAACCCTGTCTTGAAAAACAAACAAAAAGAAAACAAAACAATAAACAAAAAACAGCAGGGGCTGGAGTTTGGAGGGACATTAAACTACGTGTAGCCGAAGTCTGAGGAAAGGGTCTGAATGATGTGAGCAAAGGGGAAAGGAGGCCTGCCTGGGCTCCACAAAGACATAGTGCTCTGGGTCAGAGCAGGCAATGCGCTGGATTGAGTTGGGTGTGGCACGCACATGTGGTCCCAGCATTTGAGACACCAAGGCAGGAGGATTGCAAACTGGGTTATATGTCAAGACCCTGGAGGTAGGAGTGGGTAGAGGGAGCTAGAGGTGGGAGGTGTTACTAAAGAGTACAAGTCTTGGCTTCCATCTCAGTCCTACCAGGTTAGTGACTGTTTCTGTAGCCGGAGGTCAATACCACCAGATGACATCATAAGCACAGAAACTGTTTTACCCTTTTCCCTTTCTTACTTTTGGTTCATTGTAGCAGGTCACCTGTTCCAAGGCACAGGGAGATAGCTACAGGGTCACTGTTGCCTTCTACCTGGGTATCCCTGGAGGTCAGCCGCTCTTTCCGTTCCATGTGGTGACAGTTGCCTGCAGTGGAACTGCCTTGCCACTGTGGGTAGCTGGGTTAAAGCCATCTGTCATGGGGGCCTTCAGCATCTCATGTTTCTGTATACCAGCAACTTCCTAATTATCTAGCTTCCAAAGTTCAAACCCTGGCTGTCCCCTCAATTCCGTGTAATTTAGGGCCAGTCATTCAGGCCAGCTCTTAGTCCCAGTCTGTTCTCTGTGCTTTCTAGTCAATGACTACATGAACACCCATCACGATTCACGATACAGAGACACACAGGTGCCTTCCCTGCCATGGCCTCAAAACTCTCTGCAACTATGAACTTAAATAAGTTGTCTCTGTCTAGTATTATGTCACAGGCAGCAATGCAAAATTAATACAATCTCTACCAAATATAAATGAGTTTAAGACAGATCAATTTGTCCACCTATAAAATGGAATAAAATGACTCTCTCAGCAAAGGTCATGGGAGAAAATGTTTTACAAACTGCAGAATATGGTGCAAGCATAAAATTCTGACAACGAAAATGATGTATGAATTTATATATAAAATTCTTAGCATACTTATAGCCTGGCTAGGATCAGAGAAAGGACAAATAATAGAGCATCTTCCCATTAACAAGGCCCTCTGCCAGGAAGGCCAAATGAAGTCATTAATGTTGGTCTAACTTCTGACCTGGGTCCAGATTCCCCTTTCCTCCTAAGAAGTCTCGTCTACCCTGAAGCTGCCCTCAGGCACAGAAGCAATGAGAGGCCGCCCTGCCCTCAGCTGTGCATGGCAGAGATAGATCTGGGAGCACAAAGCCAATCAGAGTGACCTCTCAAGAGCATTTGAGAACTTCCTCTCTGTAGGATTCGAAGAGGCCAGAAGTGCCTATGGGCATGGGATAGAGTGCTACGAAACAAGATGACTGAACAGCTAAGAGAAGAAGACCCAGGTTCCCTTTCATCCTTCTCTGATGGCTTGCATGTTAATACCGACCTCCTTGTTAGAGATTAATGGAACAAGGCAATGCACAGCTGCAAGGAGCTGTGTATCTCTTGCCTTTACATAAGAACCACAGTCTGAGGTTCAGGATGGGGCTGTAATGTGTTCTTCGCCAGCACATTGAGTCCTTACTCTCTGGGTCTATGAACACAACTCATTTGGAGAAAGGGTCTTGGAAGGTGACCCAATAAAAATGAGGTCATTAGCATGAGTCCTAATCTCACATACCTGTGCTCATAAGGAATAAGAAATTTTTCCGTAGGTCATAAAGGCATGCCTAGGGAGAACGATCCGTGAAAACGAAGGCAGGAGATCAGTTGACAGATCTCTGGACCAAGGAATAGCAATGATTATCAACAAGTTCCAAGAAGCAAGAGAGAGTTGGAGAAACATCCAACTCTGTCCCCAGAAGCATCCAACACCACTTAAACATGATCTGGGACTTGCCACTCCAGAACTGGAAGACAGCTTTCTGTTGTGTAAGCCATTCAGTTGTTATAGCAGCCCCAACAATAAGTACAAGAACATTGACTACCATGAGCACAAAGCCATAGGGGGGTCAAACAACTGATCTGACCCTCTGCACCACCACCTCCTACCACCCCCTTATCTTATTAGGTCACCATTCCTTCATTTGATAAATAGGAAAACTCTCCATAGCTTATAGCCGCCAAGAATCCAGGCAAGTAACAAAGGCAAGCATCTCATTACAATCCCTGTATTAGGTTTCTAACCTGAGACTAACAGGCTGAGGTGACTATTTAACACATCAAAGTGGGCCAGGTTGCCAGTTTCTCCTAGCTGGTTACAGGGCCCTCCTGCCTGCTACCTCTACCCTAAACTTCTCCAGCCCAAAGACTGGGCTCCCACTTCCCCCCACACACCATGTTTTTCCCCCTATAACCCAACCATTCTGGTTACCTGGTCTCTTCATCTAACCCTAACCCTAACCCTCTCTTTTGAGCCTTCTGACTGCTGCACCTGGTTCTCCTCTCTCGACTCCCCCTTCCCCTCCCAAGTCTCCTCACATGGCTCAGGGTCTTGGCCACTCTGATCTCTCCCAGCTACCCCTGCCTCTGGCTATTCTCTCCCTTTTATCTACAGTAAAACATTCTCCTCTACCATAACTAGGGCCAATCATGTTCCTTTCCTTTTATTTCGATTTTCCAGTCAGCCTGCCTCTTAGCACCCACTCAGCAGTGGCAATGTGCTTATGATTACCAGAGGTAAGAGCTTATCTCAAATTTTTTGACACCCCCACTCCCTTCTAATCCACTCCACCCCTCACAGAAAGACCTTTGTCCTGTCAGGCTGTGGAGATACCTAATACTGTGGAAGAGACTCCAACAAACGCTTCAATTGCTGAACAAATTCAACAGCCTTAAACTCTATGCTTATCTCACAGTTGTGTAGATGAGAAATTTGAGGGGTGTGACTAGAGTCTTTGCTTAGGATCTCTCACCTGAGAAGTTAAGATTAACTAGGTTTTACCTGGAGAATTTATATGGACCCCTGCTTCCTCTGGAACCATTCAGGTTCCTGGGAAAGTCCAGTTCTTTGCAGTCATTGAAGTGCAAGTTCTCTGTTCCTAACTACTCTCAGATACTACAGTGGAGAAGTGTTGTGTATCAAATTCCCATATATCTTGAATCCTCCTGACTTCTGCTACTGACTGCTCTTAAAGGGCTCTTGAGATTAGATTATGCCTGCCTGGAGAATCTCCATGGACTGTGTGATAAACTAATGGTTATTTGAAACACTTACTCAAAGGCAGGCTGGAAGAAGGCATGGTGACTCAAGTGTAATCTCAGCACTCAACAGGATGAGACAGGAGGATTGTCATGAGTTCCCAGTCAAGCTACACAGTAAGTTCCAGGCCAGCCTGGGTTACAGATTGAGACACTGTATCAACAACAAACAATAGCAAAATACAAAAGACTAAGAGCCCAGGAAAAGAAAGCTAAGAAGACACTGGACTACGAAGACAAGCATGTAGTTATATTATCATGAAGTTCTATTATAGGAAAGAGAAACAGGGTTCAATTCTGAATAAAGAAAACTGGAAATTCATAGCAAGCAACAGTAGGTGCAAGGTCACTGAGACAGTCATCAGAGTCATCAGATTCTGCCTGAACTGATCCAACAAGATTCTTGTTCAGACATCACCTGGAGGTAGGAGAGGAAAAATTTGGTCAAATATGGAGAGTGATCAGGTATCAAGGTTAAACTCTGGCTAAACTCAGCAGGGTTTCACTTAGTTGGGTAGCCAGAGGTGAGGCTTCATTAAGCTGAGACTATGTCACATGGGACATAGTTACCCAGAAGTGACAGTCACAGTCTGCTTGCTACATGGGTTCTATTTCTGGCTCCATCAGTGAGCAGGTGAGAAGCTCTGTGCACAGTCCATCATCTCTCTGAGCTACAAACTGCTTTTAATATATATAGTCTGCCCATGCATATCTTCTTAATTCTTATATGATCTTGTCTTTTCATTGTGTGTGTGTGTGTGTGTGTGTGTGTGTGTGTGTGTGTGTGTTTAAAATGAGCTCTGCAACCAAATGCAGGGCTACTGGCCCTTAATGCAAATTAGATTTGCTTGGGAAAGTTAAAATTTTTCCAGGTGGCTTTGGGGTGGGTTCCTCCTAGAGATTTTGATTCCCCGGGACTCCAAGAAAAGAGAGTAGAGTGTAAGAGTGTGCCCTTCCTGAGTGGAGCATTCAGAGAAGGAGATGGAAGTCTTTTGTTTGCATTGAAAGTCTTTCAAAGGTGGACCATGGTTGAGGCAATAGAAGCTGGTTTGAAGTGAGTGCACTCCAGGCCAGGATTGCCCTCCAGGTCACATAATTTCAGTTGTGTATGTTTGCCTCTTAATGATGTCTCTACAAGTAAAAGGAGGACACAGTCTATTAGATGTATTTCTACAGAATGCAAACACTGCGTTCCAGGGGCATGGCTCTCTGGGCTATGACCGTCAGGCTCCAAGTATAGACTCTGTTCCCAAGAGCAATGGATGAAACTCTTCTCTTTGTCTGAGTACCGCATGTATATGAGTAGGAGTCTGCATATATTAATACAGTCTATTATTAGTGTTATTAGAACATGTAAAAATTTAGGTAATGTAAAATTTATCTCGCACAATAACAGCATGATAGGGCACGATTAATCCCATTCTCTTGTCATAACCTTGGTGTTACGATTTCTCCCTTCAGATTTCAAATTCCTACAGTTAAAATACGCTGGGAAGAAACATGATAAGAAAACTTTGAAATAAGCAAAGATATTTTGAACGTGCTTTTATCTTTAGCTTTATTGTTATGATTATGGGCGTGTGTTTGCATATGTGGCAGGATGTGCAACTTGAGGGCACACACATGCCACTCCACGCATGTGGAGGTCAGTGAAGAACTTTGTGGGGGAATCTGCTCTCTCCTTCCGGCTTTGTGTGGGTTCCAAGCATCAAACGTGGGTCATCAGGCTTGTATGACAAGTGCCACTAGCCACTGAAACATCTCCCTGGCCTCAAACTTCACTTCCTTTACATACAATGCAAGGTATTTACAGGATTCTTCAAAGTTATCCAATTCTAAAGAGGTCTGTACCTTTCATCGTCATTGAGTAATGTGCAACCACGCAGAGAATCTGATAGAACGTAGCAATGCCTAGCAGAAGCCTAACCTTTTTGTTTGAGGAAGGCTTAGTAGATTGTTATTGCCCTGTAGACACTGCAGTTTTTTTGCTCATTAGCAGGTATTTGTAAAGGTTCTCTCACAAACCCTTTTTTATGACAAGAAAACAAAGGTAGTCTTCCCATTTCTTTGGAGGGAAAACACTTATTTTCCTTCAAGGAAAGTAAAGGCAGTCTGGGAATGCAGAGGCACAGAGACAGAGAAAAGACATAACTATTGAGGACGATGATAACCTGTTTCAATGGGAGTGAGAGCATTTACAGACAACCTTTGCCAGGAATGCAAGGCTGAAACAAACTGCCATCAGTAATATTGAGCTGTACAACAAAGTCAGAGGGGATGCCATTTTCTTGAGTATTTCATTGCTTTGGCACGATCTTGCTATGTAGCCCAGGCAAGCCTTGGGCTCTTGATTTCATGTTTCAGCCTGCTGAATGCTGGGATTATCAGTGCGCATGACCATGGCTGGATCTTTCTTATTTTAAATCCAGACTTTTAACCTAACCTAGTTAGAACATTAGCCATCGTGATAAAAACTAATCATTAAGTGCCATTGGGTGGGTCAGGGGGTATTTCATTAATAGATGTAAAAGATCTAAACATCTGTACCTTGGTGTTAAAATTTTAACTCACACTTAACAACTTTTTTAGTCTCCGTTCTCCAGAAGGGCAGAACCAATAGATGTACACATAATTATAAGTGGATGTATCCGACTCTAATGCTAAATAGCCCTACAATGCCTGGCTGCTGACTGGGGAGCTGGGGAGCTGAGCAAGCTTGGTCTCAGTAGAAATCTCAGGACAAAAGGACTCATGACGCAGTCCCAGTTGAAAGCTGAATGCCTGTGAGCATCTTAACAAGCGACTGGCGAAAGCGAACAGTCAAAGCCGGAGGAGTGTGGAATCTGATGTCCACAGGGATGAGCAGTGTGCTGAGTGAGCATCCACTCAAGAGAGGGCTTGGTATGTGTTGACTCAGGCCTCTCCTCTCTGCTTTGTATTCCCCATTGTTCTCTAGCCTTTTGAATCATACCACCAACATTCAGAGCGGGTCTTCCCCACCCAACTCATTGATTCGCATGCCAGTCTCCTCTGAAAACACCCTCGTGGTCACACGCAGGAGTGTACTTTGCCAATTCTCTAGGCATTTCTCGATGCAATGAGTTAACAACAAGGATTAATCATCATGACAGCATTTCTCTGTAAGCCTGGAGATCCTGTCAGTAGGAACTGAACCTAAATAATTAATTAGGTAGTAGCTTTTATATCACATGACTCATCAAAAGCTAAATAAACATACTTGCAGTTTGCCTAACTTTGAATAAATTGATCTCCGATATTGGTAGTGTTAGTGAATGAGAGTGAGTGAGAGTGAGTTGGCATTTATTTATTTGTTTGTTTGTTTATTTATTTATTTGAGACAAGGTTTCTTTGTGTAGCCCTGGCTGTCTTGAAGCTAGTTCTGTAGACTGGGATAGCCTAGAACTCACAGAGATCCTCTGGCGTCTGCCTCTGAGTGCTAGGATTAAAGGTATGCACCTTCACTGCCCAGGGACTGGTGTTATCGTGAGTGGTTCTCTTCTGGACAAGCCTCCATGTACTTATTACTGTTAACGTTCCTGCACTGGAGAGCCTTACCCCAGCACTCTTCTGAGTTGCTGCAAGTAACAAACCTCTCTCTGCTTTCAACTCCGGTTGTGCTTATAGCCTTTGTCCTAGCCAGAGTCTGAGCCCATCACAGTCAGTCCCATTATAAAGGGCTCCCATGCTTTGGTAACAGTCTGCTTAGACATAGACATTTTACCTTTCATAAAAGTGTTTACTGTAGTCTACTCATAATTTATGAGTCCAATTCCATAAGTGAAACAATTCCTTTAGCCGTCTCAGCACCTAAGAGCACCATGTGTGCATGCATGCACATGTGTGCACTGCTCAAGTCCTGTTTCAAACCATTCTATGTGGGTTAAAAGTAATTTACTACAGCAAATAATTATTAACAGGAAGCTCTAAAATCCTTTGTTTAGAATATCTCAGCTTTTGACACAACAAATATTATTTTCATTGATGTACTACAATAAATTGCAATTGTACTTCAGTATTTGGTATATTCAACAGTCTCAGTTTTTTTCTTTTCATTACTTATCATCATCATCATCATCATCATTTATTATTATTATTATTATTATTATTTACTTATTGACTTTACATCCTGCTCACTGCCCCACTCCCTGTCATCCCTCCCACAATCCTTTGCCCTATCCCCTTCTCCTCTGAGTGAATGGAGGCCCTCCCGGGTATCCTCCCACCGAGTTTTTTTCTTTTTTTAATTGCTTGGCTGAACCACTAACTTCCTTAACTCAGCTACATTTTGCATTGACTGTATGCCTTCATACATTTAATTTTCTTCATTTATCTTTTATGTGCATGTATATCTGTGCACCACATGCATAGCCATCTCTCTAACCCCAAAGTGTGCCTTCATTTAAGCTTTAAAAATCTGTCTATATTTAACTAGAAAATGATTAAATCATACTTTGTTTAAAGTAATAGGCCCGAGGGCGGGGGGAGTATAGGTTACTGGTAAACCACTTGCCTAGCGTGTATACCACAGCCTTAGGTGCAACACCCAGTACAACTATGATATTTAAATTTTATTTCTGATGCAATGACACAGATGCAATTTACATTTTATCACTGTAGCTTGTGCTGTCAGTATAAAACGCACAAATAGCTCACATGCTATAGTCAATACACAGGGGGAACATCAGCGGAGTGAAAGCAATCCATGGTTATTGCCGTGAACTGGAAACTCTCGACTGCTAAATAAGAAAAACCAAAGTGCCCAGCCCACACACAGTCACACGATAATGTTTTAAGGAATGTAATAATCAAAGTGAAAATTAGTCTTTGCCAAGGCACAGTGGCAAACACCTTTAATCTTAGTACTTGGAAGACAGAAAGATTGTCTTAAGACGAAAAAAAAAAGGAGGATAAGGAAGAGGAAGTTAGTGCAACAAAAACAATAAATGTGTGTTTTTAGTGGAAATGAACTTCGAGTTGGAGAAAAAGAATGAGCTTTCTTCTTCCCTCCTTTCGCCCATCACAAGGACAACCTTGAGAGTTTGTGTGTTGATCAGTTTTACTTCAGCTTGACACAAGCTACAGTCCTGACTCTTTGTAAAGAAAATGCCTCCATAAGATTTGCCTCTAAATATGTCTGTAGTGCATATTCTTGATTAGTGATCACTGTCCCAGTCCACTTTGTTAGGTGGTCCTAGATGCTATAGGAAAGCGGGTTAAGAAAGCCCTGGGGATGGGTCAGTAAGCAGCACCCCTCCAGCTTCCTACCCTGACTTTCTCAGTGATGGAGTGGGAACTGAGAGTTGGAAGAAAAATATGCCATTTCCTTCCCAAGTTGCTTTTGGTCATGATGTTTACCACAGCAACTGACATCCTAACTAAGCCACTTTGATCTTAAGCTTCTGACCTTTGGAGCTGTGAGAAAATAAGTTTCTGTAGTATAAGCACAGAAGCTGTAGGGTTTTGTTGCAGAAACATCAGTAGACCAACATAACTAAAAGCAACCACAGCTTTTACTCTACAAGCTTGAAGCAGACATAGATTTTCTTGAGGAAATGGCTCTTAAGGGAGAAGAGATAAGACACAGTGGTATAAAGACTTAAAGGGGGAATAATGTACAGAAAGGGTTAACTTGTGGTAGGGGAGAGTGAGGTGAAGGAAGAACTAGGAGGAGAGACAAATAAAAGATAAACAAAAGATCTTACTGCCTACTACATATGTGTGTATGTATGTGTATGTGTGTACATATATGTATAAACACACGTGTGTACATATATGTATAAACACACACACACACACACACAAAGCTAAAATGGAGATACCCTCTAACAGGGCAACAATGCTCCTACTAGACACCACAGGCTAAACACAAAAAGCTTAGTGCCAGAAATGGATTACCCTTTTTGGATTATTGACTAGTGAGGTCTGATAGAGCTCTAAACAATACAGACTGCCTTAGTTAGGGTCTCACTACTGTGAACAGACACCATGACCATGGCAATTCTTATAAAGGACAGCATTTAATTGGGGCTTGCTTATAGGTTCAGAGGTCAGTCCATTATCATTATGAAGGGAAGTATGGCAGTGTCCAGGCAGGCATGGGGCTGGAGGAGCTGAGAATTCTAACTCTTGTTCTGAAGGCAGCTAAGAGAAAATTGGCTTCCAGGAAGGTAGGAGGAAGGTCTTAAAGCCTACCCTCACAGTGGCACACTTCCTCAAATAAGGCCACACTTCCTCCAAGGCCGCACCTCCTAATAATGCCACTCCTGGGGCCAAGCATATTCAAACCACCACACAGGCTATTGTCAATGTTATTGGTTATCCTCCAGAATTTGGAAAACTCTATTGCAGGGGAGAACATATACTTAAGTCATAGAATATAAAAAGATAAAGCTGATACTGATCTAGAAGTTTCATCTCTACTGGCCGGCTTTCATACTGCTGAAAAGTGTTAAGTGTTCTACTAGATAATAAAAACAATTGTCATCTTTAGATGTTAACATCGGGAGCTACAATAACAGCTAGCCTGATAATGCATGCCAACTGGTACAGTAGTGGTATGAACATCGTAGGAGTAACCAATCATTTTCTGATTGGATTTAACTCATGTTCCACAAGATGAAAACATACCTGGCACTATTGTTGGAACAAATACTTGCGACTAGTACAGGTCATAGGCTCTAGAATAGATCCTACTAGTGTTATTTTGATAAATGAACATAGTATTAAACTAACTCCTAATGGCTTACCAAATACCCACAAATTAATGCATATCTTGGCCCTCATTAGAAAAGCTTTTATTTGCAGTAGATGGTGATTAACAAAGAACCCACATATGGCCAAGGTGCAGAAAATAAGGGACTATGGAATGCTTAACCCTAAATAAGACAGTTCCTCCTTGAAAGGTCCAGGCATCGTTGTGGAAGAGGGGCAGAAAGAGTGTAAGAGCCAGTGGTGGTAGGTGACTGCACAGAAACCAGAAACAGTGCCCTTCAGATTCAACAGGATAACTGCACTTGAACTCACAGTGGTTATGGTGGCATGCACAGGACTTGTACAAGCTCAAGCCAGACAAAATCCCAATATGGAGAGAGAAAGTGGCCATGAAGTCACACTTATAGCTTAGGAGCTACTAATAATTGTTAGCTGTTGGGAAAGAGGGAGAATCAGTTTTCTTTCAGAGTGTTACCCCTGGTAAGTCAACCTTTTTACAATAAATGACCACACATTCAAGAATATATGGGCAGCACAAACTAGATGTGTGTGTGTGTGTGTGTGTGTGTGTGTGTGTGTGTGTGTGTGTTGGTGTATATAAAGAGAATAAAAAGTAGAAGGGAATTGTAGGCTTAGATTTTTCAAAACCTACTTTAATTAAGTTCTTAAATGCTTCAATCTCCCTTCTTGCCCACTGACTAGAGGTAGCAGAAAAAGATGGTTGATAGGACAAGGAGGATGTGGACCTGTTTAGAAGTAGTTCTTTAGGGGCGATTCCAATTTTTGTTATCAGGATATCAGCAGTCCAGTCCAAAACATCAAACTTGAATCAGTGGCAGCGGTCCAGCCCAATCAGCAAACCCCAAACGCAAAATCAGTAGCAGTGGCTGGATCCAGAAGAAACCACGAGATTCTGCTGAATTGGCACAAGTCCATGGAAGTAGCAAAAAGCAGCCAGAGTATCGAGAGGCACATTTCTCTCTATGAAGTCTTGGCAAGTGAAGATCAGTAAAGACCAGCAAAGCATTGCAAGGTGAACCAATGCAAGAACATCCTTAGAGAAGACTACTGAAGTGTCGCAAGGAACCAATGCAAGAACATCCTTAGAGAAGACTACTGAAGTGTCGCAAGGAATCAATGCAAGAACATCCTCTCACTGTTTGTGGGGTTTTAAGTATATTCTTTCTAAACATCAGACACCTTCTCAAATGTCTGCTCCAGCAAGACATCGTGTGCCCTCTCACAAGACAGCTTCCAGAAAACCACCATCCGTCTGTTCTCAGCAAAACATTCTCTCACGTGTCTACTTCAACAAAACATCTGTTTACATTTCTGCTTCAGCAAAACATCTTCTTGTAAAGCAAACTCCAGAAAATCGTCACATGACACAACTGAGTCTCCAAAGAAATTAGCAATTTCCACTTCAGGGAAGGAGGTTGAAACTGGGCAGATTTGGGGAGAGAGGTTAATATGATCAAAACATATTATACAAAATTCTCAAAAGAAAAATAAAAAGATGTGCAGAAACGTAAGAGACCCAGACTCCATAATCAGTACATATCCTCTCTAAATACTACAACATGTCTATTTAAAAAACAGACATGTTGTTATGTAAAATTATAGCATATGTTATCACAAGTACAAAATTTGATAGTTTTATATTATGATTCCAGTAATTTATCAACATCCTGTACACATTAAAATGTCTCCAATTACCTGATTTGATTGTTTTGTCTTGTTAGTATCTTTTTATCTAAATCAGCTTCTTCCCATTGGATTTTTTTTTACAGGGACACATTTGATTTGACAGCTACCTTATAATATCATTTAGCCTACTGTATGTTATGGTTACTGTTGTTATCATTGTAAGAGAATGAACACATGATAGAAGCTACTTAAGGAAGGAGGATTTATTTCTGCTCCCAGTTTCTGTCCATCATGGCAGGGAAAGCATGGCAGGTGGAGCTTGTCACACAGCTTGTTCACATCTTAGTGGATCAGGAAGAAGAAGCAGATTAGGAAGCAAAGATGAACTATAACTGTCAAAGCTTACCTCTAGTAGCCCATGTCCACCAGCCAGCCCTAAGGTCTAGAGATTCTAAAAGAGCTTCCCAAAGCAATGTCACTGGCTGGGATCAAATAGAGAAGCACATTAGCCTTTGTAGGACATTTACATTTTGCCCATAAAACCAACTTCTGTCTCACATGTATTTTTCATAAATTGGAAATTGAATCTGGAAATGAGATTCAAGTTAAACACCTTTGGAAAAAAGAATTTCATGTGTGGCACACACCTTAAATATAGTGAAAAAACATCAGGTTAGCAGATATTCAATGTCTAGTCATCCTGGAATAGGGACATTAGCTTTACTTAGCTAAAAGTCTCTCCTGCACTGGTACACTCTGTTTAGAAACTTGTACAAAATTGGAGGCATGATTCTTTGACATCAAACAACATATTTCCCAACAGATTTTTATTTTATACATTGATAACCTTTCTCTGAATTATGACATCGATCTAATATTTCTTATAATTGCCAAAGCCAAGAGTTTAAAATTAAAGGAAGGAAAAAAAAAAGAAGAAGGAAGAGGAGGAAGAAGAAGATGAGGTGCACAAGGCTGTAGTTTCAACCCATAGCAATGAAAATAAAGAGTGAACTGTAGCTAAGGCTTTTAAGACCTTATGTTGGAACTCTGGATGAAGAATTTTATTTCGTTTTCTAACCCACCCCCCAAACACACATTAGTCCTTCCCCCAAGGTATTGAGAGCTGGCCTTAGTCCCAGCAGGCAAGAGAGACAGAACAAAAAGGATTTTCCAAGAAGAAATACTGAAGGGACTATTTCAAATGTTATTTGGTTATATGAAAACATAAATCTTGCCAAAGAGTGGTAGTAGAAAATCCTAAATCATTGCTAAAATGAGTGAACAAATGTTTTTATAATAAACATAACCTGTGCACAGGCTCATGGTACAACATATTCCCCCTTCCCCCATAAAAATTACTTACTAATTGAAAAAGGGAAAGAAGTGGCTTTAAACTAGTGGTGGCAGATCCTCCTTAATTAAGTAGTCCAAGTTAACGTTGCTAACATTAGGGCAATTAAAGCAAGTGTCACTTAAAACCCTGAAGAATTATGCTATTGTTGCCCATATTATGAACTACTCATTATCAGGCAAGTTCAAGGTTATGCACATTCTAAAGTTACTAGCCTCTATCCACCAGTGTCAAGCAGAGCAGAGTTGGAGATGAAATTCAGATTCATTTTCCTAGCATGTGGAAGGCCTGGAGCCTGATCCTCAGTGATAAAAGAGGGTGGGAGAAAAATAGGGAGGAGGAAAAGCAAGGGGGCAAAGAGATTCGAAAAAACTATTCCAGATTAGAGACCAAAAAAACCATGATGGTCACCCAAAAAAAATGTAGAACCCCCAGCTAAAGATGATGACATTGGACAAGAGTCATTAGAAAGTAATAAAGGGGCTGAAGACATGGCTCAGTGGTTAAGAGCACTAGCTCTTCCAGAGGTCCTGAGTTTGGTTTCTAACACCCACATGGCAACTCACAATTGTCTGTAACTCTAGTTTCAGGGGATTTTATGCTTCTGGCCTTTCTAGACCCTCTAACTCACATGCACATATCCACATGCAGATGTACACACCTACACATAATTTTAAAAGAAATAAAATATTTCCATGACATATCTGTGGTGGTTTAAATATGCTTGGCCCAAGGGAATTGGCACTGCTAGGAAGTGTGGCCTATTGGGGTAGGTGTGGCCCTGTTAGATGAAACATGTCATTGTGGCAGTGGACTTTGAAGTCCTATGCTCAAGCTCCACCCAGCCCAGAGGAGACCCTCCTCCTGGCTGTCTATAGAATACAGGTTTCTTCTGGGTGCCTTGTTTGCCTGAATGCTGCCATGTTTCCCACCATGATGATAATGGACTGATCCTTTGAAACTGTAAGCCATTCCCAATTAAATGTCCTTTATAAAAGTTGCATTGGTCATGATGTCTCTTCACAGCAATGAAACCCTAACTAACACATCTCCCCTCACCCTTCTACCCTGTGAGGGGTCAACAAGATAACAACTTATAGAACCAAGAAACAGGTTCTACAAAACCTAATGGCATCTCAATCCTGGATTTCTCCACCTCCAGAATGGCACATGCTTTCTGTTGTTTAGACGCATCCTGTCCAGGATACTTTGCTATAGCAGCCTGAATGGAGACAATAGAGACAGAACAACCAAGTGGAAGATATGATTCTTGTCAGAACTCCTGGACCAGAGAGAAAGAAGCGATATAACAGGGCAGTACCACACAGTTGTGTTGCCTATAGAGTAGGGGAGCAGGGCAGTTATTCCTATAGAAGGGGCTCCAAATGAGGCTCTATTGATTAGAAAAACAAAAGTAAATGATAGATTATAGGATAAGGAATAAGACCATAAACACGGTAGGAGCCAAACCAACTACAGACTGTAGCTGCCTGCACAACAGACATAATGATGTAGAAAAGAATCAAGCAGACAACACTAAAACAGGAGGAAGACAAGGCTAATCTCCATGGAGATGAGCAGCTACTAAATCAGTGAGAGAGGAAATAATGACATAAAGGCAATCAGTCCCATAAGTAGTACTTGTGGGAATTGGAAAATTCCATATAGAGAGAGCAGAAAATGTATAAAACACATAAATATATAAAGCAATCTTTACATTAATGTGACAAGCCAGAAGCAAGGAAATTTTGGATATAACCTACTTAACCATTGAAAATTAAAGCTTAACATACAGGCAGGAAACAAGTCCCTACAGAGCTCTGAACTTTTAGCCAGGCTCCAGACTTCTCTAACAGCACAGGTTTAATACTAAAAGACAAGGACTTGGTGAGGTCATACCCAACCAGGGGATGCTTCAAACTTAAAGTGTATATCTCAGTAAATGAAAGAATCATCAAATACAGTGCCAATATATAGTAATCACAAATCAGAGAGTGCCCAGCTAATTTACAAAGAATGTAAAAGACAACTCAGGAATGTAGACACAGAAAATGAGACTAAGTACTGAACTAAATTCAGTGAGTGTCAAGCTAATAATAGACAGTAATGGGAATAAAGGCTGTAGACAGAATGCAGTGGTCAGACGTGTGAGAGCAAATATACAGTGGTAGTCCGTCAACACGTGCATGTGCATCTGCATGTATAAACATACAGATACACAGAAGCAAATGTAATAAAACCAAAGATCTGGAGAAGGAGAAAGACAAATGCATATCCACATGCCACATTCCCAGAAGATGAAGACAACTGACATCGACTTACGAAATGTGCTGAAGGAGGGGGGTCAGAGGAAGTGGGAGAGGGGGAAGGTGGTGAATGTGATAGAAATACATTGTGTGTGTGTGTGTGTGTGTGTGTGTGTGTGTGTGTGTGTGTGTGTG
>JANHMN010000003.1:154062680-154130364 GCA_030674055.1 Rhabdomys pumilio
GTGTGTGTGTGTGTGTGTGTGTGTGTGTGTGTGTGTGTGTGTGTGTGCACGTGTGCACGTGTGCGTGTGTGCGTGCGTGTGCCTCTGTGTGTGTGTGTGTGTATGTGTAAAAATGTCAGAATGAAGTCAGATATACAAACAAAATGCTTTTATTACCTCTGATGCCAATGTTTCTCACAATTACTTTTCTAAATGTAAATAATCTTTCTCTTGTAGATAAAAAAATAATATTCTGAAGTTCAGTTGATCCCGTTTCTGTATTTCTAATTTTCTTCTCAAACAATCCCGTAGAACAGGATGCAGTTTTAAAAAACAAAAATATTGCTGCCATTCTACCTACCTCGTCTTCAAATTGAATGTGTTTGTAAGGAAGTGTTTGACCAAGCTGAGTGTAGAGATGCCTGCCTGTAATCTCAGCATTTGGGAGGCTGAGGCAGGAGGATCTTGAATTCAAGACTAGCATGGATACATAGCAAATTTGAAGTCAGTCTGCACTCCAAACTAAGACTCTATAAACTAAATAATTAAGAGTTCAACAAATATTAATAGTGAACTGTTTCTGGGTGTCATATTCCGGGTAAATATTTTCAAGCACTGGCCTTTGTGCTACTCTTAGTTATGTGCACTCTCCATAAAAAGCATTATTTTTTACTAAAACCACAAGACGGATTTTCCTTTAAAAGAGAAAAATGGCTGGAAATATTTGAGATAAGATGTTAAGCACAGGAAATCAGGCCAGGGCAAGTATTCATGGTTATCATCAAGTTATTACTTACAGCCTTTTAACCAACTTTATTTCACTTCAATTTGTTTTATCCTTTGTTTTGTTTTGTTGAGACAGACAGTGTCTCACTGTTCAGCTCTGGCTGTTCTGACACTCACTTTCTAGACCATTTGGGTCTTGATATCAGATCTGCCTGCCTCTACCTCCTGAGTGCTAGAATTCTAAGTATGTACCTCCATACCTGATGAGAAACAGAGAGAGAGAGAGAGAGAGACCATTTGAATGTTGAATGCTGCAGTTTGAATACTGAAGATGTAGCTTATTGGTAGAACATTTTCCCGGTATGTATGAGATTCTTGTTCAATCTCCAGTATCACACAAGCAGGAGGGTGGGGGTGTGGGGGGGAGACCTGGAACCCCCCCAAATTAATTTCCATTCCCAACCTTTTTTTTTTTTCTTTCAGGAGATGACTAGCCCCACCGACCGGCATTTGGTCAGGCATAACTTTATGAACTGCTGCATTAAGTATCACCATTTTAATTTTGCTTTTGTTTTCAGGGTCCCGACACAACTTTCTGATCATAAATTGACTTCATGTGCAGTTTCCCTTCAGGGAGAAGATGAACAGATGTTAAACATGCAAGGGCGAGACTCCGTTTGTCTTGTTCACGGGTGTAGCCACAGCATCTGGTACTCAGCAGACGCTCCGTGATTCTTTAACTTGAGGCTGAACTTCAGCTTTGATTGGCTTGAAAGTTACACATAACTAACGCAAATCAGTAAATTGTCATTCTGTGTTACCGACTGCCCTGGGAACCTGGTTCTCCAACCCCATCCCCCTCTCTCCTCTCTGAAAAATTGACCCTCTCTCTGGTTGGTGACAGGATTATGACTCACAGTTTACAAAGCTGCCAGCCCAGAGCTTTCCTGACACAGCCAAGGTCACGTCTCCCTGGAGCAGGGATTGGTCTACAAGCTGGAGTCCTTCTGAAGCTTTTCTTTTCCAGTCATTGCTCAAACTGCTGAGCAGGGCACCAACTGCCAGGGTTACTTTGTGTGTACTTGTTTATACAAGATTTGATAATTTATTTTTTAAATTTTAACTTCTCTTTACTACTGTTTCTGCCTTAGATTTAAAAAAAATAGTTTTAGAATGTGTTTCTTGATTTTTACTATATTTGACTCTCTTGAAGAATGGGTAAGTTTTAATTTTGCTATTTTAGAATCAAAATTGAGAATTATGAGAAGACTCCAGCAAAGTGGTTTTATTTCTTTATTTCTTTATTTAAATTTGGAAGTTGGAGGAGTGAGTGTGTGTTGAGAAAGAGAGAAAGACACAGAGAGACAAAGAGAGAGACAGAGAGAGACAGAGAGAGAGAGAGAGAGAGAGAGAGAGAGAGAGAGGATGAAAGCCATTTGTTTGAGTTAATGAGGCAGGAGTGGCATTGTCTGGGAAAAGAGTACCAGCCTTGTGTTTTAGGTAACTGCCACTGCACTAAGTCCCCGAGGCAGGACAGACACAAGGTGTATATGACATGGAGTCTAAGCACTGAAGTTTGGAGTAGCATGAAAGGTCAGGTGAGGAACCACTGTAAAGGTCTCTGTGGGTCCCCTGGCTGGGGACAGTGTCTGTCAGATACCAGAATTATCAGGTCTGTCAGAGTCTATGACAATGCAGTGGCCCCCAAATACCTAGACCCAGGCTCCATCCATCATCTGGTACCAGGTTCACTAAGGATTCTTATGTTTGTTATTTTGTAGTAATCCACAGAGCCCTGATAATGCTAACCTAATGTCAGGTCAAACTTGCCCAGAAAAACAATCTTCTCACAGTATTGCTGAAAATCATTTCCCAGACATGGGCATACCTGTATGTGTGGTCAAGAGTTAAAAAGGTGTGTGACGTGCTTTGTTTTGTTTCTTCTCTATGTTTGCAAACACTTTCTACTTTAAAAATGTCAGTGATAATATCGTGTGCCACCCCTATGCCACCCAACTGGCCATGGACCATACCCTCGTCCTGTTAAGTTCATAGGCAAGCAGCTATGAACTTAAGAGAAGCCAGCCAAAGGTGCAGAGATAGACTCCAAGGCTGAGCAGGCCAAAGTGAAGAAGGACAGAAAGTTGAGGAGCATGCCGACATGTCCCACGTTGATGACGTAGTTTCTAAGGTACAGACAGCTGTGACCATGAAGACAGTGACTCAGAGTACAGTGCAAGTGACTAGAGCTCTATACAAGGCCCTGAGTGCCCTGCATCCACAGGAGGTATCGGCAGTGATAGACAGCAGACAGTACAGAATCTGGATATGCACGCATCAGTGTTGGAGATCCTGTGAACTTGGCTTCCATGACTGACCACCCCTCAGGAACAGGTAGAGAGCCTCTTTGTACAAGTTGATGAGGAAAGTGACCAGCACAGCCAGCTTCCAGAGGGTTTTTCTGCTGTGGGCAAAAGCATCTGGTCAGGAAGACCAGATGTCTCAGGGTTGGCTGCCCTGAGAAATTAGTATGGCCTGGGTAGGCACTGCCTCCACTGCCTCTGACAAACAGAGGCTTCTTCCCTACCTCCATGTTCCTTTCCCTGACCCTGCAAACCTTCCCAGGCTCCTCCTGACATGCAAGGCCAGGTACCTCAGAACCATCCTTAGCTTCCACAGTGGTAGTTAAATTTGCACAAACATGTGGGTGACTTCTGTGGCTCTGGGCTACAGCTGCAAGGTGACTGGCTCAGCTTTGTCCTCTGCTTATTTTACAACATGTTTACAAGCTTACAAAAAAAAAAAAAGCAATTTAAGTCATTGATTACACGTGAATATCATTATGTAAATAATATTAGGGCTTTGGTTGTCAATTGGTAGTGAAATGGGAGTCGCTTGGGCAGAAATGTGATGATCTGACTTATTTGTAAAAGGATTATTCATGACGCTAATTAAAATAAATGGTATGGATCACAGAAGAGCGGGAGGGGAGAGAATGGGAAAGGAAGGGAAGGAAAGAGAGGGATACCCATCAGCAGGAAAATGGCTGAGAACCGGTTGCCTGGAAAGTATTTTAGTGTAATTTTAATGAATAGGGAGAAAACATATTATATTCTATTTTAATAACACCAATAACCAATCAGAGAAGGAAGAAGACAGATAAATAAAGACATGCTGTATCTTCTTAGAAAGCAGCCATGATCTGCCCAGCCTGCATCTTTTTGTCACATGTCTTTGTGTGTCCCCATACACAGTGATGCGAAGTGGTCCCCAGGAAAGTGGGTAAGGGCTCAGAAAACCTAATGACAGATCTGTGGTCAACACACTAAAGGCACTGAGAGCCTCTCCAGGGAGGACACAAGCTGGCATACATTATGCATACTGGATTTTTAAATAATAATTTTTCTTCCTAGTATTATTTACATAATGATATTCACACATAATTAATGATAAAAAAAACTTCTTCAAACTTATTAAATCTGATGTGAAATACTATTTCTACGAGTTTATTTTAAATAGGAGAGGGGGTATGACATAAGCCAAATCTGGCCACTTTCTTTTCTTGAGACTTTATCAGTAACCAGTAGAATTAAAAAAAAACTGCCGCACAACACACAGACACAGACACAGACACAGACACACACACACACACACACACACACACACACACACACTTACTTCTAGACAACATGCTGATAAGGACAGCAATTACTTCCATCAGTTCTAAATTACCAACATTAAGTTACCAACAGAAAGGCAAGCCAATTGTTCTCTCAGCTCTTCCTCACCACTCCCGAGAAGCCAGAGACAGAGAAGGATTTGCTCGAGGTGACACAGAAGTAGCTAAGTTGTGGTCCTCAGGAGATAGTGTCTTGCTTAAGCTGTCGCAAAACAGTGCCACCAGTCAGAATGTTTCCGTGAACGTCGCCAGTGAAGGGGTCAAAGAAATCCAAAGAAATGAAGATCAGTGGCTCAGCAAATGCATCCACGTTCTTCCTCCTTCCGTTGTGACGCTGAATCATTCATGTAAATCCTTTTGAACATGAATGGAGGATGACTTGGTTAAACTCCACAACTATGGATCCATGTTACATGCCCACGTTTTACAAGAAGCTTTTGGAATGTCACTAGCTATGTGTCTCGATGGTACACAGTGCTTCCCTCACAAACACCTTCTGAAACACTCTCTTTCCACTTTCAAAACAGCACTGAAGGAGAAACATTGCTTTCCCTGGCTTTATCTAGTAGAAAAGGGAAGAGGGGTTAAAGTGGCTTGCCCAAGCTCATAGAGACACAGGTAACAAAGGAAAGAGTAGAATCGAAGAACACCTGAGATGTCACCTGAGATGGAGAGGAGCACAGACACCAGGACAGCCTTTCAAACCTGAGAGCTCCTCACACAGGTGAGTAATTGGCTGGGCATGATGGCACATCCCTTTAATCCCAGCACTATAAACAGAAGGCAGAGGCAGATGGAGGCAGTTCATGGCCAACCTGGTCTACCAGTCAAGATCCAGACCAACCAGGGCTCTCCGAGACAGGGGGTAGGGGAGAGAGAGAGAGAGAGAGAGAGAGAGAGAGAGAGAGAGAGAGAGAGAGAATAAACACTGGATAAAATAATTTTTAATGGGTCAGCTATTGGTAGTTCAGGTCTGTGCATCCCAGAGCTCCTGTAGGGCCAAGTATCCTGTGGAAAGTATGAACTACTGGACAGTCAAATAGGAAATGGTAAGAGGATGCTATCCTGGTTGGAAATCCACAGACTAAACGGTGACAAGGAAGGGCATTTTTGAAAGGACAGGAAGAAGGAAATGTATTATTTCTGCACCACTAAGCTTTTATCAATGGGTTCCAGAAAAGATTATTTATAGCGAAATCAGTATGAAGATTGAAGAAAGATTAGAAGAAAAAAAAACCCAGTTTCTTTAAGTAGAGCAGGCTTCTAGAAACACTTGAAATTGAGAATCTGTTGGGGGGGGATCAAATATTGGCAAAATTATAAAGATGAAAATGGTAAGGTTATATGAAATTGCAACACCAATTGTTTCTGGTTTTTTCCACTCTGTATGTGCAGAATATTTGATGATAGTTAACAGATTCATGGATGCAGTAATGTTGTACTAGCATCTGAGACACTGAGTCAGGAGGATTCCAGTTTGAGGCCAGTCTGGAATACATAAGTGAGACACCATCTTAAAAAGAGGGAGTCGGGGAAGGGAGGAGGGAGATGCTAACAAAGACTGGCTGTAGGCACACTAAAGTTTCCAGAGGAAAAAAGTTACAATATTTAAAAAGTAGTGAGATCGTTGCTGTATAATCAAAACCCTAGCCTTGAGTGTTTACTGTATGGCTGGCCATTCAGAATGGAAGTGATCTTTAGAAGCCAGCATGGATTCCTAAAAAAAAAAAAATCAGCCATTGTAACATTAAAGAAGTCTCATTTCTTTGTCCAACTAGATGAATAGGCTGACAGAATGATGCCAGATATTGAACATTCTTCTATTATTTATTTTTCCCCATACAGTATATCCTGATCATATTTCTCTTCCCCCAGCTCCTCCCAGATCCCACCTGCCTCTGTACCCACCTCCATGTTCTTTCTCACTTGAGTAAAACAAACAAAAAACAAAAGTCAAAACAAATGACAAAAACCATTAAAGACAAAAAATACCAAACCAAAAGCACACAAACAAAATGAAATTCCTTTTACATTGGTCAACTACTGGGCATGGAGCCTGCCCTGGAATGTAGTTGGTCCATCAGTGACACTCCACTGGAGAAAACCGATTTTCTCCTTTCCCAGCAGATATCAATTTTAAATAGTTTCTTGTTTGTGATGGGAGACTTCATGTCCATTTCCATTTCTTAGTGCTGGAATTTTGTCTGGTTTAAACTTGTGCAATTTTTATGTGTGCTGTCACTGTGTCTGAGAGTTTATATGTGTATCAGCCTTGTTGTGTCTGGAAGATGCTGTTTCTTGGATGAGTAAGCATCGAAGAAGTTTAGACAAGAATCCACCACCTCATGCTCTTGCAATCTTTCCTCCTCTTCTGCCACATAGGATATATGAACCTTAAGGGAAGAGGAATTGATGAAGAAATTTCATTTAGGACTCAGGTCTCCAAACTCTCTCCCCCTCTGCTCCCTTGGACATCATTTTATGGTGGACGAAATAGAAATACGTTGGCTGGCAGTATAAAGAGATGAATGTGGAGCTTGCTAATCCTCCCCAAATAGTACTGGTTGAAGTACCCATGCCAAGTTGCTATGAGAGGAAGGCTCCCTAGTTGACGATTTTTGGCTTGGTCTTGATAAACAAAGCAAAACAAACAAACGAACTAGAACTTGACAAATCCACCAAATAAGTAGTCTCTTAAATCTGGCTTATGAAAGCTGATGGTTACATTTTCAGAGTATCTGCAAGGATGTAGGCTTCATATCAATAGCCTGTGTCCTCACAGTGGGAATGCATAGATTACAAAATAGGAAAGCATGACATACATGAGGTGTCCTTTCTCCTCCCAAAGAGAAAGGACTGATAAACATTTACTAGCACACCACTACATAGAAAACTGGTATGTTTAGTTAGGACTCTTGAGTAAGCCTTAAAGTAGTTTAGACAAGCAGCATCCTACCCCAGCAATTTGTTCCTCCAAGTAACTTGCTAATGATAAACATTTTTTAGAGACTGTTACTGGGCTAACCCAAGAATAACTAAACTGTTCTTTGTCACTGGGTAGTCAACAAGCTAAAAGCTATTCTTATCTCCATAAATTGCAAGCTGTAACCATAAACAAAATTCAAGGCTTCCCAGGTCAGTGTGACCTTACAATTCCTAGCCAGTCAGCCACAACAGACTTAAGCAGGGTTGCTACCCTAAAAGGAATGCGCATTTCAAGTAGTCAGTCATGGCAGAGAGCAATGCCCTTTATCATTGGATGATGAAGTAGGGTTGTACCTCCTGTTAGCTGAGTTTCTGGCCATTTTTAGCATGGAATTTTCTGAATCATACTCTGTCCTTCGCTTATCATATTGCTGCCAGGTAAAGGGTTCTTGGTTTTTGTTTTTCCAGAGGAAAGAATTCAGCAGAGAGACAGGGGCCAGTCTAAGTAGAGGTTGATTTAGCAAAGCTAAAGTACATTCCAAACAGCTCAGGAATGGGTTCACTCAGGGGTGGGCAGCAGTGCAAGAAGCTGGTTTGTTTTCAGAGGCTTTAATAACTACATCTGTGGCCCACAGGATAGCCACTTGGGGTAAGAGAGCTTTTTCCTCTCAAATTACAGGGAATGAGTTTCCTTCCTAGAGTATTTCTTCTCATGGTCTTCTTTAAAGGCTCATAAGAAGTGGTCACCACCAAAATGTTTGAACTGAAGAGATGGCTCTGCAGTTAAACATATGTACTGCCCGTGCAGAAGACCTCAGTTCAGTTGCCAACACCCACATGGTATCCACAGCACTACTTCAGAGTATCTGACTTCTGTGGGCATCTGCACACACACACACACACACACACACACACACACACACACACACACTTAAAATATTAAGCCTTACAGAAAAACTTACTGCTTAATAAGAAAATAAGAATAATAAGTTGGCTGATAATAGTAGTTGCCTTTCTGTTGCTGTGATAAAACACCATGACCAAGACAACTTAGAAAAGAAAGTGTATAACTGGGCTGTTTCAGAGGGCGAGAGTCAGTGCCAAAGCAAAAGCATGGCAGCAGGACCGTCTGAGAGGTTACATCTTGATGGGCAAGTAGGAAAGAGAGCGAGGCACAGTGGGGATGGTGCAAGTCTTTTCAACCCTCAGAGCTCACCCCCAGTGACTTCCCTCTTAATCCTTCCCAAACAGCTCCACCAAACAGGTGGCCAAGTATTTAACATACGAGTCTACAGGAGCCATTCTCATTCAAACCATCACAGTTGAGGACAGAGTTTTCTTTCTTCTGAGCATGATCTGTGCTGGGAAAAATCCTGTGGATTTTTCTTTCTTTACCAAGTCCCTAAAGGGGTTGACCAGTGTAAAGTCTGGGTGGAGTTGAGGCATTCTCTTCGAATCTGTCCTTTTCAGGTATTCCCAATGATCTACTTTCACTGTATCATAGTAAGTTTGGTGTAGTTTTGTGTTGGGGGAGGGAATACAAACAGTCCAGAGAAGCTTCAAAGCCAGTGGGGCCCAGAGAGCCCACTGTGATGACTTTTTCCTGGTGAAGTTCTAGTGTTACTTCATCTGGCATTAGCCTGCTTAGAAATTTTCAAAGAACACACACAGATTCTTTTTTTTTTTTTTTTTGGTTTTTCGAGACAGAGTTTCTCTGTGTAGTCCTGGCACTCACTCTGTAGACCAGGCTGGCCTTGAACTCAGAAATCCGCCTGCCTCTGCCTCCGAAGTGCTGGGATTAAAGGCGTGCACCACCACCGCCCAGCATGAACACACAGATTCTTAAAGCCAACAGAAAGCCCTTATAGCCTGCAGCTGCACGAAGAACTTGCCCAACTCTTGCAGCCCTGAGCCTTACTGTTCTTGGCTTCTTAAGTACAAAAAACCCATATCCTTGGTTGAAACACTTCAGTTAACAAGAACAGTTAGTAAGAAATGGAAGCACTAAAGCCAAAAGGCAAGGTTAGTACATTTAGAGAGTCTCCCAGCTCCAATCTGGGATCAAGGTCTTAGCCATTGTTCTTGTCTTGGCAGGTAGACTAGATCTTTGTTCTTGTCTTGGCCGGTATTGCTGTTCACATGCTGGGTTCCAAGGCCTGAATAGGATCTGCTAAGGTCTGGGAGCAGTTGCAGTTTAAACACTAACGATTGGAATTTTCTGTTTTTGAAAAATTGGTGAACTTCACTAAGGATAATTTGGAATTGTTGTGGCCACTTTGGGAATCTTTCCCTTAGATAAAATAGTCATTTATTAGAAGTGCACTTGAGAAAATAAGATATAAAATCTCCCCAAACCATGGGATGCATCATTTAACTGGCATATAAAGGTTTCTAGAAGAATTACACTCCAATTCTCTCTATAAGAATCTTAATATTGTGCTAATAAATTCAAGACTAAAGTCAGATTAGATCCAGTGGACACCCTCACGTATCACGTGTATTTTCTTCTATTGCCTATTTTGAATACGCTAACCCCGTTGATTCTTTCTCTTTCTTCCTGAACTTCTTCACACCAAATGCCGTTTAAGGTAAGGTAATGAGCTTGAGGTATCAACTCAAGCAGAACTGAAACCTTGGTCTCAAGACAAATTCTGAGCCACAGCAAGTATTTTTCAGACTGAGAAAAGATCAAACTAAATGTTTGGAATTTGAAGTTCTTTATGTGTAAGCTCCAGGAATCCCCGAGTCTATCAATCTGTCTACTGGATAGTCCTCGATTTAGACAAGAATTGTCCCACCAGAATTTGTGGTGATTCTATGCAACATGTCTCCAAGGATGGATCCATAAGAGGTAGAAAAGTAAGAAAGTAAATCTTAAAAATGTTCTTAGCTTTTTTTTTTTTTAAGAATAGATACACAATCCAGTCTTCAAACACACACACACACACACACACACACACACACACACACACACACTGCTATGCATTTAGAATATATAAACAACACTGTGGTCTTATTGGCTGAGCTGATGAAGTGGGCTTGTCATTCCATGTTGTTAGTGGACTACATACAGAGATAAGTGATTGATTCAAGAAATATCTGTTTGAATGGGAAGTGACTCTCCCTGTTCCCTGATAGAATTACAACATTTAGCAGACCATTTCGACTGGATGTTAGAACAGACAAGGAATCACTGTCAAGCAAATTAATGACTTTGTATTTACAACTGTCTTAAGATATTTGTTCTAATTTTTCTTTCTTTTTGTGTGTGTGTGTGTGTGTGTGTGTGTGTGTGGGTACAATGTGCACATAGTTATTTGTGTATGCAGGAACAA
This sequence comes from Rhabdomys pumilio, assembly GCA_030674055.1. Taxonomy (NCBI): domain Eukaryota; kingdom Metazoa; phylum Chordata; class Mammalia; order Rodentia; family Muridae; genus Rhabdomys; species Rhabdomys pumilio. The sequence goes on from JANHMN010000003.1 coordinate 154,073,325, forward strand.
GTGTGTGTGGATTCATAAATGCACATGCAGGTGGAGACCCAAGGTTGAACTCAGGAGTCTTCCTCCATCACTCTTCACCTACTGAGGCAGGGTCTCTCAGCTGAACCAGAACTTGCTGATAATCTAATCTGCCTAGCCAGCTAACTCTGTGGAGATCCTTGACTCTGCCTCTGAGCACTGGAACTGCAGGTGGGCTGCTGTTTCCACCCAGTATATGAGTCCTGGGGATGACCAAAAAAATCATGTTGTTTTATATGCTGGGAAACCAAAACCAAGTGCATTTACTCTGTGAAAAAGATCAACGTCTTTCTCTCGGGCCGTGGCGCCGGCAAGATGGGCAAGTGTCATGGTCTCCATACTGCCCGGAAGTGCCGCAGTCACCGACGGGACCGGAAGTGGCATGATAAACAGTACAAGAAAGCCCACTTGGGCACAGCCCTCAAGGCCAATCCATTTGGGGGTGCCTCTCATGCAAAGGGAATTGTGCTAGAAAAAGTAGGGGTTGAAGCCAAACAGCCATCAGGAAGTGTATGGGGTGCAGCTCATTAAGAACGGCAAGAAGATCACAGCATCCGTGCCCAGTGATGGCTGCTTGAACTTCAGTGAGGAAAATGATGACGTTCTGGTTGCAGGATTTGGTCGCAAAGGTCATGCTGTGGGTGATATTCCTGGAGTCCGATTTAAGGCGGTTAAAGTAGCCAATGTGTCTCTTTTGGCTCTATCAGACCAAGGTCATAAAATCTGACAATGGAAACACAGTAATAAATTTTCATATTCCTAAAAAAAAGAAAAAGAAAAAGACCAACGAATTATAACTCAGCCAAACAAGTGTCATTTGGGGATGATGGAATCAATGGGCAGACTATCAAGTTAAGAAATTTAACAGCTATGTTCTCTTTAACCACTCCTGGAGTGTAATATTCAGTTTGTCATACTATGTCTCCCAAGAGACTTTAAGTCACGAAGAGAAGAGTGTCCTCAGACCTCTTTATTTATGTCAATAAATCAGGAATTGTAGGCTAGAATCTCAGAGACTAAAGCTCTCAAGTCCGTTTACTCTACGTAACTGAGAAAGCCTAATCAGTCGATGTGTTCATGAATAGTACATTACTGACCAGTCTGTCCACAGGAAGGCGAGGCCAGCTAGGAAGAGAAGGCAGAGATTCTCATTTACGTTTGGTTTTAGGTGAGGTTTTTGTTATATGGTCTTGGCTAGCCTGGAACTCAATCTTTTGATCAGATGAGCTTCAAACTTCTATCAATCCTCTTTCTGCTGCCTTCCAAGTTTTGGGATTATGGGCATACATTACCATACCCAGTCTTCAGAGGCCCTCTTTCTAAACCAGCCTATGGCCTGAGACATTAACACCACAATAACAAGAGGGTTTCTTTTTTTCTTTTTAAAGTTAAGGTGTCTATTGCTGTGATGAAACACCTTGACCAAAAGCAACTTGGGTTTACTTTGCTTACAATTCCAGATGACAGTCTATCATCAAAGCCGGCAAAAGGAATTCAAGGCAAGAACCTGGAAGCAGGAGCTGATGCAGAGGCCATAGAGTACTCTTCACTGGCTTGCTCAGCCTGCTTCCTTATAGAACCCAGGACCACCAGCCCAGTGCTAGCAGCACCCACAATGGGCTGGACCTCCCCACATCAGTCACTAAGAAAATGTCTTAGTGACTTGTCTGCAGCTCAATCTTTTTTTTTTTTTTGAGACAGGGTTTCTCTGTGTAGCCCGGGCTGTCCTGGAATTCACTCTGTAGACCAGGCTGGCCTTGAACTCTGAAATCCACCTGCCTCTGCCTCCCAAGTGCTGGGATTAAAGGTGTGCACCACCACAGTCCGGCTCTGCAGCTCAATCTTGTGGCAGCATTTTCTCACTCTTCTTAGATGATTCTAGATTGTGTCAAGTTGACACAAAAACTAGCCAGCACAGGCAAGCCCATGGCTTAGTGGCTTGAAGGTAGCAAACATATTCCTTTGCCTTCCTTTTCTTTAAGAAATGTGAGTCAAAAAAATATTCACAACAAGCTGGGCATGGTGATGCATGCCTTTAATCCTAGAAATCTGGAGGCAGAGGCAGGCAGATCTCTGTAATTTCAAGGCCAGCCTGGTCTACATAGTTCCAGGACAACCAGGGCTATGTACAGAATCTGTGTCTCAAAAAAAAAACCAAACAAACAAACAAGCAAACAAAAAATACACAACCAATTTCACAACCATGTTATGTAAAGGAATGACTTGCAAGATCCTCCAGAGCTCAAGGATAGCACATATTCTTCTGGTTCTTTTAATCCCAGACCTAATATAGTAATATTCACTTTAAAGTGCCATCTATTCAAATCTAGTATGGGGCTCCCAGAAGTACTCCCTTAGCACAGAGAAGCAGAGAATGAATTCCCAGAGAGCAGAAAGGAGAATGGAGGTGGAAGACACAGGGACCTTCTTAACTAAGGAGTAGAAAGGACTTTCTGAAGAGACAAGAGCTCCTCGGGAGTCAGAGAACAAACTCCCTCTACCCAGCGGCAAACGGATGAGCAGATATTCACATAGCCAAGAAGCAAGGCCACCAGATGACACGTAAATCCTTCCAGCGTACTTCTAACCCGACCGTATCAAGAGAAAATAATTTCAGTAAGGAGCCTTTAAAGAACTCTGTTCTTGCCATGGATATTTCTCAGCAATAAATCCCACTGGAGCACTGCCTGCCTGATGTTATTTAGGACAGTTAAGGGAGATTTTGGAATTACTGCAATGCCATTTAAATTCATTATCTAATGCTAATTAAAATGATCTGTTTCTCTGTCACCGAGGAAAATCTTGTTAGGGAAACTGATGAGCTGCAGCGAGTTGTTAGTGAGCTGGGAACACATGATCACAGAACTGTCTGTTGAGCACACGTGAGGGAGGCTTAACCTGCACCTGGCCTTGGTCAGAAGAGCGAGCCACCCAGCATCTAAAGAACACTGACGGCACAGCAGAGCTGCCTCTAACTCTCTAAACCAATAACTTTGGGTCCAGCCACCCAGCCTCTCTGGAGGGCTAGACCAGCGGTTTTCAACCTTGAAGCCACAGCAAATTCATCAAGTGTATTTTCATATTCCAGATACGGGATCCCCACCCCAGGCAATCACAGAAGACTCCCTGACAAATAGGCTAAGTAAGCTCTTTAGATGAGTTGGAGATGCAGGTGGGATTGACTACTCATGCTTGGAGAGGACACTGTGATCCCCCATTTCCAGACTGAATGACGGAAGCTGTTGGCTTCTTTCATTACCCTCTTTCTGGTTCTAACACTTAAGCTTCCTTGCCAGCTCAACTGGATTTGGGGTCATCCATCTCCTGGGACACTTACTTCTGGGAATGTGTGTGAATGGGTTTCCAGAGCGGTTTAACTGAGAAAATTCACCCTGAATGTAGACAGCATCATCCACCAGGGTGGAGTCCTAGATGGACTACAAAGGGAGAAGGAGGACCTCATCTCAGCAGCAGCATCCCTGCCTGCTGACTGCAGAGGCACGGGGACCAGCTGCACCATTACACTCTTGCCACCACAGCTAGAATTGTTCTCACCACCTTCCCTTCCATGGTGGACTCAGACCATATCAAACTCAGACCATAATAAAAGTTTCTTTTGTTAAGTTGCTACAGTCAGGGATTTTTTTTTTTTTCACAGAAAGAGAAGCAAACGCACTGACTGTCAGTCTGACTGATCCACGCTCCCGTGAGTATCTGCTAGGCACAAACTGCCTGTCTTGGTCATCTTTGTACATGCATAGCATATCCGTGCCCCTCCACAAGCACTGCATGCATGAATAGTGCAGAGGCCAGTGACTCAATTTGAGGTCTGCGTTGGTTTTCTGCTTCACGTGGAGGAATAGTTTAGCCATTTTGTTGTGCTTATTTTATTCCTCAGAACAAGGAGAGTGAGCTATAAAACATCAGTAACATGAGAGTCTTCGTTATTGACAGAGCCTGCTGGACGGCAATGGCTTATGTGAGGGAGGGGCTACTCGGCACTCACCAGCACCATGCACACCACCCCAGAACGAGTTAGAAATGTCGGTTCTTAGACTTCAAATCTGTGCAATTAGAAGCTTTTGGATAGGATACAGAACTCTTTTTAGTGAGTCCTTCATAGATTTAAGAAGTACCACCCTAAGAAATTTGAGGAGGACGCCACCCAAGAAATATCCAGCAGAACCAAGAAGCTGCCAGGGACCTGGACTTCCTTCTGCTCAGCATTTTCATGGCTACATATGAACCTTGTACACAGGTTCACCAGGGCAGCTGTCGGGGTCCAGGGATCACAGCTGGGTCCAAGGGAGTAGAATAGGGAGTGCCCATCCTACCTTAGCACGACTCTTCATCAGAGCACAGCATCGATTCTCATATCACACTGCAAACATAAAAACCTCTAAAGAACAGCAAAAACAAAGCATGTTTTGGTTTTCTGTGAAGAAAGCTGAAAATGACTGTTGGTTGGATACTTAACTGCCCAGTTCAAGATCAAGGTTCTAAAAAAGAAAAAAATGCAGTAGTAGTGTGTGTGTGTGTGTGTGTGTGTGTGTGTCTGTGCTGTGAAAATCAATCAGTGGTTAAAATGTTTGCCAGACCAGAGTGGGGATCCCCAGAACCCACATAATTGTTATCTAGGTCTGGTAGCTTGCCTATAATTCTAATTTGAAAAGGCACAGATAGGATCACCAGAACAAGCTGCCTAGCAAGACTAGCCATATTGGTGAACTCTAAGTCTTACTGAGTGATTGATTCTGTTTCAATGAATAAGGTTGTAAGAGTGATGGATGATGATTCCCAACATCAAGCCCAGGCCTCCACACACACATACACACACACACACACACACACACACACACACACACACACATATATCACATATGTATACCCATGCACACATATACTCATACACATGCAAAAACAGGCATACACACACACACTCAAAAGGAAAAAAGAAAAAGAACTGAGGGACTGTTTCTGGTGATTTGAGAGAAGCAACCAGTCCTTTCTGTTGTAGCCAGTCATCCAGTCATCCAACAATGGCAATAAGAAAAGCAAACCTATGTACACAACCCAAGCATGCAGACTATTGTAAGTTCAGCATGCGTGGTATCCTAGCTCTTCATAGTCCTATGGGGAATTGTTATTCTAATTTTATAGACAAGAAAAGTGGAGCTTGAAAAGGTTGTCAAGGTGTTTGGTTTTTGTTGCTATGATAAAACTCTGCAGGAAGGACAGGGTTTATTTGGCTTATGTACATCTCATAATGTACATAATAATAATCAGTCTTTAATGGAGGGAAGTCCGAGCAGGAGCTCAAACAGAGACCATGGAGGAATACTGCTTACTGGTTTGCTTAGCCACTTTTCTTATAACACCCAGGTCCATCTGACCAAGGCTAGCACAGCCCACAGTGATCTTGGCCCTCCGGAATTAGTATACTGACTAGTTTTATGTCAACTTGACACAGCTAGAGTCATCTAAGAGGAGGAAACCTCAACTGAGAAGAATGTAAGGTGTTTTCTTAGTTATCAATTAATATGGTAGGTTCAGCCCATTGTGGGTGGTGCCTCCCCTGGGCTGGTGGTGTTGGATGCTATAAGAACGCAGGATAAGCAAGCCACGAGGAACAAGTCAGTAAGCAGCAGTCTTCCATGGCTTCTGTATCAGGTGCCTTCAGGCTCTGCCCCTTCCCTGCTTCCAGTTTGAGTTCTTGCCTTGCCTTCCTTATATGAACTGTGACTTGGAATAGATAAGCCAAATAAACCCTTTCTTCCTGAGTTGTCTTTAGTCATGGTTTCATCACAACCAATAGTAATTCTAACCAAGACAGTTAGCAATTAAAATAAGCCACACATGCTCCCAAGGTGGTCTAATGGAGACAATCGCTCAACTGAGGTATCCTTTTCCCAGCTGACTTCATTTCAGGTTGACAAAAAGTAACCAGCACCACATATGTCCATGAATGGAAAGCAATGGAGAGTAACTGAAAGCATCAAACTGAGTGTCGTCTTTAAGCATGCACTCTTAGTCTCAAAGCTATGGCACAGTGGTGGCAGGTGGTGGGTGAGTTGGGGACGTTCTACTAGGTGCAATCAGACTCATTAGCAAGAACAGCACCGACTTTGCCAAAGCTCCTCCCACCTACTCTCTCTAAATGGATGTAAGGTTCTAATTCAACATTTCCAGACAGGCTTGTAATGGTGCCTGTATGGTAAGAAGGGTGGGTAGTACAAAGGCTGTGGAGCCTAGAGTTTTGTGCAATGCAAGATCCTTCTTTTGGAAAGAAATGCTAAATCAGAAACACACTGTTAGGTAGCATGAACTCTGTGCTATCCAAAGAAGGACTTAGCTGGCTTCGCAGCTTAAGGCTTTCTTGTCCAGCACTGTCTGCTTGATGGCACCAAGGGCAAGCAAGGGGCAGGTCCTCATAGGTAAGTCAGGGACTCTCACCTGGAAGGTACACCAAGATGACATTGATAAGTGGTCTCCTAACTTTGGTTTGCTGTTTCCTGACCGCAGCGCAGGTACAAAGGAAGTCTGACTCCTCATCTGAACGTATTAAGCAGATACAGTTGGGGTGACTTGGTTGAGTCCTAGTGGGGACTCTAGAGCTCCATCAGCTCTGCCATGATCTTGCTCCATTCAGCTGCCGATGTGTGATGCAGAAACAATGGCTTCAAGGATCTGGTCTGAAAACTACCCGATATATCTCAAGGTCTGCTTCTTATGCTGGACACAGTGAAGACCCAGCAAGTTTGGCTAGCTCAGCCTAACTCATATGCTTAAGTGTTGGGCAAGAGGGCCTGGAACTCTTGTCTACCCCCAGGTCTTCCACTGCACCATAACAACACCTTGACTTCAACAACAAATCAAACTCCAAAGCCTTTTATCAATTTCTCTCCCACCTTATCCCCAGAAGAGGGTTATTAATAGGATAAGCAGGTTAGAATTACAGCAGGTATTACCCCTTATATGGGAAAAGTCAGAAAATTTCTCCCTCGGTGTGGCCCAGGAAGGTAGGTATTCCTCCCCTCAGCCTCATCAGTGAAGTCACTGCCTTGTACAGGTCCTGTCTGCCCTTACCTCACACTTTACCGCTGGCCAAGTCTCTGGCATACACACAGAAAGTGAGGGGCAGAGAAGCAAACAAGTGGGTGGCAGTGGCTCCATGAAACATGAAATACAGTTCGTCTCTAGACAACTATGGCCACAGGCCCTAGGACCCTCCTCGGGATATGGTGATGAAGTCCACATGCTCACTGAAGTATGTCCTCAACAAGTCACCTACCAAATATCTATATAGTTTACATAATAATGTAAATGCTATGCAAATAGTTACTTTTTAACCACATAACAGAAAAGATCTATACATGTTCAGCACATGCATTGTACCTGTATGTATGTGTGTAAATGCCTTCTTGCAGATATTCATGATAGGAGTGGAGGCCAGAGATCACTATTAAGTGTTTTCCTCAACAGGTTTCTTCAGTAAGGTTTCCACCTTATTTCCTGAGGTAGGGCTTCTTGCCACACAGGAGCTCATCAACTTGACAAGATTAGCTGGCCCACAAGCCCTGGATTCTCCTGTTTTCACTCCACACCCCAGCCTAGCCCTGGGATTTGTGTGTTGCCACACTCAGCTCTTTACATGGATGGTGGGAGATTTGAACTCAGGCCCCCATGCTTGTGTGGCAAGCACTTTACCAATTGAGCCACACCCCCAGGCCCTGTACAAAACATTAAAAACATTTTTCTGAGGCTGGGGATATAGCTCAGTTGGTAGACTGTTTGCCAGGCATGCATACAAGAAGCATGCTTTTCCTATTTGGAAAATAGTTATCAGCTGACTAGTAGTCCCTGGATCTGTGCCCCAGAAACACATAAACAGGGTATGGTGGTCATGCCTATAATCTCAGTCCTTGGGAAGTGGAAGAGGAAGGAACAGAAGTTACAGGCTAGGCAGAGATATCCGTGCCACAGTCTTAAAACTATTTTTGATCTTGGGTTGGCTGAATCTACATATATAGAAATAAAAGCAACCATTCAAAAAGCCCCAGGGAGAGCTAAGGAACTGTATGTAGACACACAGACACTCGCTTTTTCATCTTTCATTTTTATTGCTGACTGACTTAAATATGGGCTGCAAACTTATTCCTCCCTACTTGCTGGGACTTCGTGTCTTTTTTTGATTGTGTTTCTAGTCTTGGCCTTAAACAGCTTCTCTAGAGAGATATTTTAAGTTGCTCCTCATTTTCATAGAATATCAGTTTGCTTTTTGCCCACTTGAGTCCTGAAACAAATGTTCCCTGCATGGTATGTGCTTTTCTTGACTTGAACACTCCTATCATTAAATTATATATGGGCAAAGTTCCCTGACTTAGGTTTTCTAATGAGAGAAGAGTCTCATTCCTCAAGGAAAAATTTTCAATCAAGCAAGAAGCTTTAATGTTCATCATTGTGGTTAGAATAAGAATGGTCCACACAGGCTCATGTCTTTGAGTGTTTGGTTCCCAGCTCATGAACTGTTAAAGATTAGGAGGTGTGGCCTTGTGTGTGTGGGGGGCGTACGCTCGTGGAGGAGGTGTGGCCTTGTGGGGGGGCGTACTCTCACGGAGGAGGTGTGGCCTTGTTAGGGGAGGTGTGGTCTTGTTGGGGGCGTACCCTTGTGGAAGAGGTGTGGCCTTGTTAGGGGAGGTGTGGCCTCGTTGGAACTGGTGGGTTTAGAAGTTTCAAAAGCCCAACCAGGTCCTGTCTCACTCTCTGTTGAGTGCTTGCTGATGGTGTTAGCTCTCAGCTACTGCTCTAGCTCCATGCCTGGCTGCTGCCATGCTTCCTGCCACGATGACCATGGACTAACCTTCTGAAATTGCAACGAAGCCCCCCAATTAAACGCTTCCGTTTATAGGCTGCCGTGTCATGGTGCTTCATGATAGCAACAGAGCAGTAACTAGGACACTCAGGAACTGAAATGTCTCTCTTAGACATTTTCTTCAAAACAAATTTAAATACAATGTGAATGCAAGAAAATGGCTATTCACAGCATATCCACGCCCGCATTGCTGATGACGCCACAATAGCAGTGCGCAACTTGCTTTCTCTATTTGACAATCAGTTATTGCCTGGCCACTACCTTTTACCAGGGCCAAATGTTGTTCAGGTTTGGTTGAACCAAAAGGTTGAAAAATAACATAATTACACTTAAAGCAGCAAACACACAAACAACAAAGCACATCACTGTAATGTGAGAAAAGCATCCTTACACACATACAATGATTTACATATAACTTAGTAATTAAAAAAATAAGCAGGAAGGTACAAAAAGTTAAAGGACACAGTAGATTGAAGTCACACACACAAACATAATGAAGGTCCTAGAACAAGATGACAAACTTAGATCAACCTGAGTAAATTCTCCAGGCCAGCTCATCTCAGGTGCTTCCTGTGCTAACACTCACAGCTCTACACACCATCTTAACCCCCACTTTCGTTGTTGTTGTAATTATTTACTTTACATCCTGATTCCAGCTTCCCTTCCTCCTTTCCATTATCTCCTCCCCCAACACACACACACACACACACACACAAATACACACACACACACACACAGACATCCTCCTGTCCTCCCTTTCTTCACAGAAAAAGGGAGATCCCTGGATGTCAACCCACCTTGGCATATCAATTTGCAGTAGGACTAGGCACATTTTCTATTGAGGCTACACAAGGCAGCCGAGTTATATCATCCACTGTTCAAATAGCTATGCTTCCCTTAGAAAGACACAGACAGGCAGACATTGTTCAAGCATGCTCTTGAATGGGGAAAATCTGGATCCTTTTGTCAGACAGTAGAGATTTTTGTTTTTGCCTCTTCCCCCCCCCCCCCCAGTCTTCCTTTTAAATCTGTAACCTAGAACCCTGTAATATGGGTCTAAAACAAGCCTAGAGACAGATGGCTACCTAATGTTTTACAAGGCATCTTTGTGCACACACAGCCTCTACGACGGGCCTGACACAGCATCCTGAGAGCTTTCAGGCGTTATTTCAACCTTCACAGGGATGAGTGGAGTGCTCCAGAGATGAACACTTGCCCTCATTCTTGGTCAGAATCAGGGCCACACTGCACTAACAGATCCTCTGAGGAAAGTAAGCGGATGGCTTAAAGCAGGTGTTTTGCTTTATAAATGCAGAAACCGAGGATCGAGATCACTTACTGGCCAGTTGGTGGACTCCTATGGTAGCCCTCTGAAACAAAACAAAACAAACAAACAAAAAAACCCAAACCACCATGGTTATTTCTGCTACAAAACCACCATCTAGGGTTATCCCTGCCTTGTCTCTGACTCAAACTTGACCTCTGGAGACCAAGATTACAAGACACTGGAAGGCTCCACTTCTCTTCTGTACCTTCACCCACTGAGCCTAGGTGACCTTATCTTACCCCCATCTTTTCCCCCCATGGAAACAGCCTACCTTTCTAACAAGTCTTGCACTATGCCATCTACATAATGGGGTTGACAGACTTCACAAGAAGGTGTTGTGACAAGCAGCAGCTCAAGGTGCTATTTCTATCAAGATCATTTGCATTTCAAAAGGATTCCATTTGGGTTCAGAGTTCCTCCAGGCTTCCTAACCCACAGGCAGAAGTAGCTGGAGAGTATATTGCAGATACTCTCACCCTAGTCAATAGCTGAAGCAGTGAGTGCCTAGCTCCAGCAGACTCCTGCGTGCAGGAAAGGGGAGGCAGAAATGGTCTACTTCCAAAAGGCTGGAGAGTTTATTTTGTTTGCAAGTCACAAATTTCAGAGTTGCCATAGGGCCTTTAAAATAATTTGCAGACTCCAGTGATCCTACTTTTGTGTAGGAAGCCTGGCTGTGAACCACCCCTGAGTGGCTAGGTCCAGTTCTAAGCGCTTCACATACACAAACTGAAGCTAAGTTGTGCAAACTTCCTGCAGACCAAACTGCAGGGCTAGCCTTCAAATCAGTTGCTCTAGGCTGGCGCTCCCAGACAATACCTTTTATTCCCTCTCACTTCACCTGGTTTTCCTCTTCCAAAGCAGTGTTCTGTCTGCAAATGTTTTGGAAGCCAGGCCATCTCACCCTGCTAACTGATAGGAAGACCCAGCAATAAAGATTTCAAGGACTGAGAGGCTGAGCAAACCAGACTGCTGCAGAGAAGGCAGAATAATACTGTCTGTGCTTTTACAAACACCTTAAGGCCGATTCTGTTGTCTTATGAGCTGCCTGTCAAGTATCGGCCATGTTCCTGTATCACTGTTAAGATGCAACTGAAAGATTTGCAATTTTCAAGTGTTCAGAGTGGAAGTGATGGAATATGGCAATACTCATGCAAGCAGCTGCAGTCCAGGGGTCCAAGGAGCCTGCGATTCACAGGAGAGAGCATCTTTCACTATTTTGCTCACCTAAGCTGGAGAACTCCAGAATGTCCTACATTCTGATTTGATGCTCTCAATTCTTTGGTCTGTTAATCAATCACTGTTCCCCCAAAGAATCAATTGTGATTTGGAATACGTTAGTTCATGATTCCTGGGCTGGGGCAGGTCATAAATGGCCTCCTCTTTCTCACCTATGATGATGATGAAACTCAAGGGCTGGTAAGGTGCCAGGTGGACAAAGACAGATGCTCAGAAGGCTGTTATTTCCAGCAGCTCCATATGCAGAACTGGCTTAGATACTGAAATGCAAATGGCAGAAAGGCTGATCTAGTAAGAAAACCGAAATTTCTATCTGGTCAAATCTTTCCCAAAGAGCACATTCCTGCTGTGATGCTGGTCTTTAAGAGTCCCATCACTGCCTGCTATTGATAAGCAACACCATGTCATCTGTATCCACTAGCAGATACAGGGAGAGGGCTAGCAACATGAGCTTTAAGTGCAAGACAAGTTCTACTTAAAAGGAGAATCTGTTTTCAAGCATCTGGAGGTGATTTAACATATCTAAATTATTCATTATGCTTAATTGTAGTCATTAAGAGCGCAAAGTCAGATGACTCTCACGACCTTACGAGACCGTTATCACCTCCCACCCAAGTACTCAACACATGAGGCACCAAGAGATAATCATGTCTTCCCAGGATGTAATTAAGAACAGAACATGGGCTAAAATTTCTCACTCCCACATCTCTGAAGCACTATCTATCCATCCACGGGCTTACAAACATGCTTATTGAATATAATTGTGTAAATGAGTGAGAAATTTTTCTTTTATGAAAGACTCTAGAGCATCATTCTTTGACATCTCTAGGAGAGAAGGCACCAGCAATGCCTTCCAAGGCACTGTGTGGTGTACAGCGGGTTTGCAGGCTAGAGTGCAGAGTAGCCACTTTGCATTACCCATAAAATGCAGACTCCACAAACAGCAACTCCTGGATGGGACCACTCATGTGAAAATCTTAAGCATTCATCCAGACAGTGCTTTGCTCTGTGCAGCAAGGTCCTAGAAACATGACAGGGATAGAGAGGGAAGAAAAGACACACAGAGAAAAGCTGGGATCAGGTAGACTGGGATCACTGACAGAGAAGGAGTAGCACCCAGGAGGCTCAGTGTACTTATTCTATACAGCTGAACAAGGAGATCTGTCTAATCTCCACAGGAGCAGTCTCCAGGGGAGGCTTTGGAATTTCCATGTGGCTGAGACACTGGGGTCACTGGCCACTTTGGCCACACTCATGTCAACAACACGCTTTCACTCCCCACATCCCACATCGTAGGCTAAGGGATCTGGAGCACCTTGGTGATGTCTCAAAGTTAGAAGGGAATGGGGGAGAATATGGTGTGAGCTGTCCCCCTGGTTAAGCAGCATCACAAAATGATCAAGTTTTGCATTTTCGTTCTTGGGCTGCTGGTAACAGAACTCAGCCTCCTGCATGCTAGGCAAGTTCTCTGCCATGGAGATACGCTGCAAGCCCAAGTGGTGGAGTCGATGGTCTGTGGATAGTTCACTGTAAGTGGCTCCATATAAACTGATTCTCTAAGACATCATGTTCTTTTACTCGTTTTTCCACTTTAGCCTAGGCTGCCTTCAAACTCATGATCATCCTGCCACAGAACCAAGTGCTGGGATTGCAGGCGTGCTTATACAAACTAGCCTTCCTCACGTTCTGGTTGCCATTATTCTCAACTAATGCACAGGCCTCTGCAAGGTTTAACTTAAAAAAATGTTACACTCATTTAGTGTGTGTGCAGTCATGTTACAGTGCATGTCTGGAGGTCACAAGACGATCTGGGGGAGTTGGTTCTCCCCTTCCACCAAGTGGGTCCCAGGAAGCAAACCCAGGTTGTCAGGTTTGCTGACAGGTGTACACTGAGCCATTTTGCCAGCCCAAGATTTACTATTACAAGAGATTATCTTGTTAATAGATGTGATTTTTATAAAAGTTCACTGAAAATATAAAAAGAAATGCTAACTCCTGTCTTAGTTTAGTCATGCAAGAAACTTGTGTCCTTAGCTGGACGTAGTGGTCCATATCTTTAATAGCAGTACCCAGGATTCAGAGGCAGGCAGATCTCTCTGAGTTTGAGGCCAGTTTGGTCCCCATTATAAATGTCAAAACAGCTAGACTTACATAGTGAGAACATGACTAGAAAAAACAAAAAACAAACATGCTCTTTATTGTGTACTTGAATATATACGCTTTAGATACTGGGACTTCATACTGCATGTTTAGAAATCTACCAGAGCTAAGAACTCAAGTCATTATAGAGAGTTTGAGTTAGGGCTGCAGAGGAAACAGCTGCTTTTTCTACAAGCTGCACAAAAGCACTTTCCAAGTTATGTACGTGTTTATCTTTTCACTTTTAAAGATTAAACATGTAGCATCCCCAACCCTCATGTCTCTAAATGCTCCTTTCTATGAAGAACTCAAACCCAAATCATATGTTAGTCACACAGAAGCAAATCAAACTGTCTTTTCCCCCATTTTCCTCCTCACTCCATGCCCACCTTCCTTGAGGATCCAACCAATAGTGGCAGGTGTCATGCCTTTGGAAAGGGCTTACTACACCCCAGCACGAGAGGGCAGGAGAGTCCCATAAGGGGCATTAGTAGTCCTGGAACCTTAAGCTGGGACAGGTAAGGCACAGCAAATTCCCCGGAGGGCCTAAACACTTAGAGGCCAGGTGGCCTCCTCATTACATCATCAGACACCCAGAGCAGCCAGGCCAGGTCTGCGCACTAACAACTCCTGCTACATGACTTCTCTCATGAGCTCTCAGTCTACAGATTTCCAGCTTTGCTGCTGAAAGCCAACTGTACTTTTAAAGTCCAAACACAATACCTGCACTCAAACCTCTACAATCTTAACATATTTCTACAGTTCCCCTTTTAGTCACACTATAGGCTATGACTATTTTGGGGACTGTTCCAAGGGACAATGTCCTCATCCTGCTTGGAAGGTATTTACCCTAAAGGCCCAAATACAAAGATCAGATTTTCCCAGCAACCTTGACATCATCGAAGTCCCATCTCCTAATTCCTCTAGCACACTTCCCTCCATGTGATGGACTTACCAGAGCAGCTTCCAAACCTGACAGAACTCAGTCTGCATATAGCAACTGAAGAAACAGTCTATCTCCAACACAGGCTGCCCTGGCCACGGGCTTCCTGGAGTTCAGATCATTTTACTGCTCCCACTATACACACTGTGTTTGAACTTCATGTCATAGCTGTCTCCTTTCCTAAATCAAGCCATTCAACCACAGAGCACACATCCGGGCCCAGCATATCCCTTTGTAGTGTGACAGTAATGCAGAAGTCACACTGCAATCAATCTGTGTAGTACTCAGTCTGACAGATCAGACAGTTGATAGTAAACCAAAAGCCTCTTTTACGAACAATTTTATATAAATAGGTCCTTTAACAAATACATGCACAGAGCATCCAGCTGAGTATGATAGTCTGCCCTTCTCCTCTGGGAAGCGGGTTCCTGCTTGCCCATCCTACATGCCTATGCAGTCAGCTTCTCAAGCAGAGTCTGGATGCCTCTGCTGGTACTTTTGTTTTTTTCCAAGGTAGGGATCAGGGTTTTCAGTCCAGCTTTGACTTTGTTTACAACTTCTTGGTCACAGCTCTGAAGAAGGCTAGAGGGAGGAAAAGGATTAAAAAATTAAATTTCATACAAGCCTCGAATCTGCAACACAACCCATATTGACAGTGTAACCAATTCACTGTTCAGTCACCTCCTGGACAGTGCATTTTACAGATTTTTAAACATTTACCAGTTGAGGGCCACCAAGATGACTCAGCAGGTGGAACCCATATGGTAGCAGAGGAAAACCCGCTAGAGCAACTTGTTTCCTGGCTCATACATGTGTGCTGTGTCATGTATGTGTACACAGATAACCTCTACCCACTAAATGAACAAATAAATGTAGTTTAAAAAAATTAAACGTCTCCAAATGAGTAGTTCACATTCTAAAACTATGAAAATGCTTTATAATCTTGTGGGTGGTGTAACTGAGGTAAGACTTCATTGATTTCGATTATCTTCTGACTTACCTGCAGCCAGCCTTAACATTGTTTGGCAGGCATGGTGGTTTAGGCTCATATTTGAATGTTTGGTTCCCAGTTGGCGGAACTGTTTGGGAAGGATCAGGAGGTAGAGCCTTTGGGGTCGTCTTTGTGGTTTCAAAAGCCCATATTAGATTCAGTCTTGCCCGTCCTGTCTTCTGCCTGTGGACTACACGTGATCTCAGCTACTGCACCAGCATCATGCCTGCCTGCATGCTCCCTGCTGTGATGGTCATGGGCTTACCTTCTAAAACTGTAAGCAACCCCCTCTTTTTTTTATTAGTTGTCTTGGTGATGAGTCAGTCTCAATCTGTCTCTGTCTCTCTCTGTCTCTTCTCTCTTCTCTCTCTTCTCTCTCTCTCTCTCTCTCTCTCTCTCTCTCTCTAGCAATAAACAGTGACTAAGACAGCAGGGCACTGTCTTACCCTGGTGACAATCTCAAAAGCAGGGACCATATGTTTACTCATTCACAGACAGCACGGCACAGGATGGATGCAGATGGCTACACAGATGAACTCACCCTAGTGAATGGGTGTGGCAGACAAAGCATGGGAAGAAGGCAGAGTTTGGTGACCTCGGCACTGAGTTCTACACCTACAACGAACTATGCTGTGGAAGTGGAAGGGCTTTGCCTTATAATGTCCCTGATTAGTCAGAAACTGCCTTCTGTCAGTCACTCAGAGCAGGTGACTGTCTTAGACTCAGTCTTCTGGTCTGCGGAATAAGATTAACAACAGAATCACCTTCTCCTTCAGGTTGTTTGCTTTGGGTTGGAGAACTGAATCCAGGATCTCAGAGATTCCACCATTGACTATGTACATTTATGGCTGCATTCTGCTGCCAAGCTGAGCCATACTCAGGCTAAACCCACACTCACACTAAGCCCATATTTAGCCACTGAGCTAGCCCCAGTTCCCAGAGGAATGGTTGGTTTGTTTGTTTTGTTTTTTAAAGCTAGGGATTGATACTTAGTAAACACTCAATAAATGAGACCTATTAAACATGGGTCCCAGGCACCTGGCTGCAGTCACCAGGCCCTAACTTCCTTTTCTCTACAAGTTCTTTAGAACTACATTTAAATGTCGACCTCTGAAATATATTCTAGAAGGAGATCACTTGGCATTTTCAAAAGCCCTTGGTCCCAGTCACTTGCATTTATATCAGTAATGAGAAAGGTGTGTTAACAGTACTAGGCAGCAGCCTACAGCCACAGGAGATGACAACAGATGCTAGCAGAGTGATCTGTAATGGACCTGTCACTCAGTGTCATTACATTAGCACCCTGGCTAAACAGCCACATGGTACACAATGTTACCACAAGTTAGCAGCTATCAAGTCTGTTACACACAGACACAGTGAAAGGCACTATTCATGCCTTGTTTGCAAAGCAACTTTAAGATTATTAACTTTTGCTCTACAACCACTCCCCCCCCCAACCCCCGCCAAAAAAAAAACCAAAAAAACAAAAAAAAAAACAAAAAAAAACCGGGAAATCTCAATGACTTTCCAAGCCATGCAGCAGGCAGGGCTCGAGGCCCAGGCAGACTGGCGGAGGCCTACTTTCCTAGCTGCTAAAGAACTCTACTTTACATTGCTCTTCCTCAGCCAGCACACAAGGCTTTTCCCTTTCCACCCAAAATGTTTCTTCAGTAACCGAATACCAACTGTGAACAAACAACAACATTAAAAAGTCCCATAAGAAAACACATTCTATAGAATTCTAACTAAACAGGCAGGGAATTTTGGCAAACAAATGCTACTCAAGTAGCCAGCAAACATGAAGACTGCATCTGAAGCCACGTAACAGTTGAACTTCTGTTTAGAACCTTAAACATCACATGTCTCCATATAGTTTCAGGCAAAGCTCCACAAGAAACACACTGGATCATTCTTATGTCTGATCTACCCTAGGGAGTGCTGGCTGATAAGCAAACTCTACACATGACTCTCATGGCATCGCTGAAATTTCCACTTAGTTGGGCAGAATGAAAGCATGTGTCAGTAGGCATTAACATTCCAAAGGCCTGGTAAAGAAATGCAAGACAAAAAGTTCCTGTTGCAGCTAATGGGTTCTGACTCTAACATCCCCTGGAATATTAACTCATTTTACTAAGAAACAGAAAGTCTAATTAATCTACATGTAATAACATACAGTAGTCAAATAAAACTGACTTAAAAACAAATTCTCGTGCATCTACAGTAGATCAAATCATACTGGAATATTGAGCCTAATGTTTACAAATCACACAGATAGGGTGGACAGTTCCACAAATAAGGAGGAAGCTACAAACTGGAGGACCTATTTTCTCAGTGTCAGTAAGTGTGCTGCCCAGTTTTGTCAACTTGAGAAGGAAATCTTAGTTGAAGACTTGCCTCCAACAGACTGGCCATGGGACACCTCCTTGCTCATTGACGGAGGAGGGCCCAGCACACTGTGACAAGTGCTAGCCCCAGTAGGTGGCCTTGGGCCAGGCAAGGAAAGGAGCTGACAGTCAACCTGGGAGCAAACCAGTAAGTAAGCAGCATCCGTTCACTGCCTCAGCTCCATGCCTTAAGGTTTTGCCCTGACACTGCTCAGTGATCGATTGTGTCCCAGGAGTTCTAAGATAAAACAAACTCCTCCCCAAAGTTGATTTTGGTCAGTGTTTTATAATTGAGAAGCAAATCAGGACAGCAACATAGCAGAAGAAAACCAAGCATACAGATATTATAAAGTGAACATTTTAAACAATGATCTATACATTACAAACTCAACAAAACCAAGTCCAGAGAGTACTCTAGAAGCAGGGCCTCCATTTACACATCAACTTCTTATAGTTTAACAAATCCTGTATCAATCTGGAATCACTAAGGACAACAAAAGGAAATAAACTATAAAGTTAGGTTTGACTTAAACAGCTTTGTGACAGTTTCCAGAGGCATACATCTTACTCGTTAAGAAAAAAAATGTAACTATATTTTGGTCAAATTTACAAATGTAGTGAAACTGTACACTGTAAATGTAAAATTCTGTGATCCTGACACCCAAAGATGACACGTAAATCTGAGGACTCATATTTGCTTTTAAAGAAAATTTAAAGTCCCATCTGATTGTTTTTGAGCGGGCACACAAAGCTCCTTGCCTCGGGATGCGAGTACTGGTCAGAGGACAACTCGCGGGAGTTCTCTCCTTGTATCATGTGGGGCCTGGGGATGCAACTCTGGTAGTCAAGCTAACTGGCAAATGCCTTTGTCTTACCGCTTCTACAAGTACTTTCTAATATTTGTCTAGACTAAGAGTGATGGGGTAATCCCACATTATTGGGAATAAATTCTAGAAAAAGAAAGAAATGAAATAAGTATCCCTCTGTGTTATAGACACAGCTACCAACCTGGAAAGAATAATGGCTCCTCGGTTGATGCTGGCCCAGGACTTGAGGTTCTTCACACCAACATGCTCTACAAGGGTTTTCGCAAAACAACCTGTAAAGTAGACGGATACTCAGTGAGCACCACATGCACACTCCTGTCCCTCATCTCTATCCCCTTAAGTTAATAAAAACAACCCTCACCTATAAACACTAGAATTTTAGTATAGATCTAGTAGTATTCTAAAAATACAGCCTACTTTCTTAACTCTGATGCAACTTCCAAACTATTTTTAGCAACAATTATCCAAATATTTTTAAAATTTAACAAATTATTTTTAAAAAGATCATTTGGTCACATTTGTATTTCTTTGTAATATTTAATGATTTAACCTTGACCTACTCAGCAGGTAAATGTCTGACAGTATCACTTCACCTGTAGACCGAGTTAGTTCCTCTTACAGAAAAAACTTAAGAAGGGACTAGTAATGTGGCTAGTGACTACAGAATGATCATTTGGCTCACTCATGACAATGCTTTCGTAGCCACATAGCCTGTTGTCCCGGCTCTGGAGGCTGAGGCGAGAGGACTGCCATGAGTTTCAGGCTAGCCGACTCCTCCATCCCAAACACATCTGTAACTCTATCTCCAAAGTCTTAGTCTGTTACTCACTGTCCCTCTAGGTGCAGCTCACTCTCAGCCAGTGGGGGAATTCTAGTGACTGGGACTTAGATAGGAAAGGATGACCTATGCTGACAGGAAAAATCTCAAGAAGGTACTCTGTATATTTAATAATTAATTCAAAGACACACATGGAGCACACTTAGCTCTTTTTGGTAAACAGGGGCAGCTAGTGAGGCTGTTTGCTTTCCAAAGGTGGTAAAAACAAGATGTTCTCCACTGTGTGCACTGCTAGATGCTGCCAGTCCCCCATTAAGTGTGGAATCTAAGTCGTCTGTTGAATCTGGGTGGTCTCGCTGCCTGGACCAACAGAACATGTAGAAGTGCCATGAGATGGCCTCTAAGGCTTAATCACGAGGCATTAAGCATACAGGTGCTTTGTTTCCTTGGAATACTCAATCTACGAACCAACCCTGGGGCTGAGGAAGTGCTTCTGTATAAGCACTGAAGACCTGACCTCAGATTCCTAGAACCTATTATTGCTGGGGAGGTTGTTATTACTGTATTCCCATGCCTAGAATTCCAATATTCCTCGGTGGGATGAGATGTGGAAATAGGACCCCTAGGAGCACAGGGGCCAGCTAGCCTAACATTTGGAGCGACAGATCACAAAAGATGAACTCTGTCTCAAACAAGGTAGACGAACGAGGACTGACATCTGACTGTCCTCTGCCCTCCACACATGTGCTATGACATGCTATGTCCATAGTCATACACATACATGCCACAAATAAAAAAAAATAAAAATAAAAAAGTGAAAACCACCACCATGATGTGTGCAAAGCACTAGGGCAAGGAAGTGCGGCCAACACTGGCAGTGCTGTGACTGAGCTACTCTAACAGTGGGTACACTCAAACCTCCGACAAGGAGCCTTGAGAGGTAGACAGAGACAAGCTCCGCTCAAGCCCAAACTACTGCTCAGTGAACCACTAAGCCGGGGTAGCTTGTCGCATAGCAATGCATAACCTGGATAAACAGACACACTTACTTGTGCTTGAAAACAAGAAGCATTCCAGCCCAACAATCATGTTTTAGGGCTTTGGGCATTTTAATTATGAAAAATCATTAGAAAAATGTTTGGAAATTAGTAACTTGTCAATCTTACTTAAACTAAGCATCAATGTTCTCAATAATGAAATTGCAGCAAAAACCAGTCCCAGGTCTTTATTTTAAAACAGAGAGTGAGAGATGCCAGTCGCGCCCCATGCCCTGCACTGGAAGCTGTCTCCAGAAACAAGTCCATGACAGCTCAAAGCTTTTGCAGCCATTGTGCCTGCATAGAAGGCAAGGGTCTACGAGTGAGCTGTAGCTCAGCCCTTAAAATGTAATCCTTACTTAAGTATTCACAGGCATGATTTCTACATACTTGGCAAATCGTACCTGAACCTAAATGGCCAGAATAAAGTCAAGAAATGCAACAATTCCATGTAAGACACACACACACACACACACACACACACACACACACACACACACGATAAGCTGCACAGCCTACCTTCTTTCCCACTGTCTCTCATCCTTTTATCTTGCTCTATTAACCATTTGAGAACCAGATGTCCGGCAGGATGCTCAGCAACATGAAGCTACAAGAGAACCCAAAACGTTATTTCAAAGGCTACCGTCTACCTCTGGTCCTACCCCATGTGTAAATATGGATGCAGTTAAGTTTCAGTTTTAAGAAATCTTTACCCAGGATGCCCATCACATACCCAGGGAGCAAGAAAGAGCTAAGTAGGAGATCACAGCCCCTACAAGGTAATTCAGGAATTTGTGAGTTTGTTTGAACAGCAATATACAATGTTCATCTAAAATGTCGGGTGAACCTGTCCACTCTTCCCATGGCAACTGTTCTAAGACACAAAGAAACCTCTGAGGAGAATGCTACATGGTGTGTAAGTATTATTCACTACAATGACCTGATCAGCAGGCCAAGAAAACATTCTGCAGCTTACTTGCTGGCCTTCCCCATGGTTCCCACAGTAACAGTGGTCTCCCTTCACTTAGGATGAGAACAAATGAGTACTATTTCCATAGAAAGCAGTATTTCATCACATTCATCTGATCCGCTCCAGGAAGGCAGGGGCCTGAGCTTCAGCTGACAACCCACTTGTCTCTTCCAATCCATGTTGTCAAAAGCATGCCAGACACTCAATACCATGCATCCTTTTAATTCAGAATCAAATTCGGGTGGGTATTTAACATGGCTGAGTGCCAGACTAGACCCATGGCTAGACTGAATTAGAGATGGAACGAATAACTGCTGTGAAGATATGGACTATCACTCAACAGGTAGCCTCAGCCTGTTTCCTCTAAAGGTTCCACTGTGTTCTCAGGAACATCCTCGATGGCTTACAGCAGTCCTGGCCACCCAGTCACTCTGCCAGACTGGTCTGGAAGCAGATGTGACTCAGACCAATTTTTGCTAATGATATGGCAGGAAAACCTGGCTGCAGACGGTCTTGTAGCCAACAAGAAAAGGCCTCATTATTCTTGCTTTCTTTCCTGCCTGAGACTCGACGTGAGGAAGTGCTGCGGCTATGGGAGCTGGCTATGACCAGAACACAACAGGGAAAGGTGGCTGAGCAAGGAGCTCAACAGGAGGCAGACTGCCCGGTGCAGCCCAACGTTTGCACTGTGACAACTCAGTGCTACTAACACAAGATATTCCATTATGTAGAGCCTGTCATCAGAACTCCACAGACCCCTGGGACCGAACTAAAATGCATATGTTAGCATTCAGCTTTTTTATGCATAACATAAAGGTATGCATAAAAGTGACATGCACATGTCTGTCCAATGGATTCCAAACTCTAAGGGCAGGGCCTGCCATTTCATCTTTGAGTATCTCTTTAAGCATTCCTGACAGATTTATTGCTTTTTTGATTACTGAATGAAAGGCTTAGAACTTGAACAGCAGTTCAAGTTTACATCCTTGGGCAGTGCCAGGGATCATAATGAAAGGCTACTGTATTTAGCACATAAAGACTTTTGTGAGACTGACAGCAGAGGTCAAAGATTTAAAAAAAAAAAAAAAAATGGTGGTTCCCCATAACCAGCTGCTAGTTCAGAGCTCCTGGAGCTTACAAGCCAGCACAGGACAAAGGCCAGTACAACCAGCCCCTGCCTAACTCTTGTTTGCTGATTTGCAACAGAAGCCGTGGGCTCCTAATGCTCCCTTCCTCAGGGCTGCAGTACGGCCTCCCTGCAGCCCACGCTCTTTTCTCCACCATTCTTGGCTGAGCTGCTAACCCTTCAGGGCTCAACATAGCTTTTTTCATTTCCAGGAAGGCTACCTGGGGACAAGCTGGGTCTTACACAACCCCATAGAACCCACAATCGTCCTTTAGTTTTTGTTTTGATATTAACTTAAATAACTATTGCACTTAAACAGCGTGTCTTCCGAAAGCTTCTGGGGTACTGCGGACGGCCGATGGTATTGCCTGCTGTCTAGCACTAACAAGGTCCATGCAGTCAGTGCACTTAAGATGCAATGTAGAATCACATGCCCATGTAAACAAAACAGGAATGGTCAGAATGAGCAACTCTCTTGTCTGTCTGAGACAGCCTCATCCAGCTCAGCCTGGCCTGACCTCCACATGTAGATGAGGATGACCCTCAGCCCCTACTTCTCCTACCTCAATCTCTCAAGTCTAGGTTTGCGGGTATGAGCTTGGCTGTGTGAGTCTTTTTTAATGAGTCAAACAAAACTAGGGAAGATTTTAAGGAGAACTGGGGGCACGGGAATGAGTTAGGCTTTGAACTGATGGAGCACAGGTGTACTCTGGGGAAGACAAGTTCTACCACCGTGGTGCTCTGAATTATTGTTTGTAAATGTACTACTGGCATTACTGTTAGCACTCTGCCGTCTCCATGGCTGGATTGTCTAGGACTCTATGGCTCTCCTGCTGGTACTATAATCAACAGAACATCACCTCTCCGTCCTTGCCACCAGGATACAGTTCTGCTGCTGCCAGACCAGCGATAGCATCCATAGCAGGCTGAACATCTCCAGTAGCAGATCCCAGGATGTCAGACACCAGAATACACGCAGACTTATCCAGCACCACTTCTTGAGTGTGTCCTTGTAGGTAGCTCAGCAAAGCTGGAGAAATGGACTCCAAGAGCTCCCGCCGGCGGATTGCAGTGTCCTTCTTACTGTTGGAATATGTTGAATGAGGTGGTAAGCTAAGTGACCAATCTTGTTATCACAAACCTCCAGGAGCTTATCATAGCCCAGGGCACTGTCTGCTGTACCTGTCTGTCCTTCTGCCCAGCATGTGGCCAGTGAGTGAGTGAAGGGCAGACTGGGCATCATCTTTCCATTCCCAGCATCTGAACACTACCTGGCTTGGAGCAAAATTTCAATAAAGGGAGCTGCTTTCCACACCACAGTCACAAACAAGTAATCATTCTCCATCCAGCCAATCCTAAACCAAATAGTGACAAGTCATCTGGGAGCAGGATATGTTCAAAGTACTTTATAGATGCTCAAGACATTAAAGTATAAGATACTGGGAACTTTGAAAATAAAGTAAAACAAAAAGCAAACGATACACTTGAACGCCCACTGTGTGCCAGGTAGGTGTTCAGTTGTGTTCTTTCAGCCCAATACTGCCACTTCCTGTAAGGTGGCTCTTGAGACTATGGTATTCACTAGGAAGTTTTAGGAGGGAGAGGATCTGTGAGGATTTCTTGGGGTCAGGAGCCGGCCTTCACCTGTGTGCGTTGCCATCGCCCTTCCGCAGAAGCTCAATGATCTCTGGCACCGTGTGGGCGGGATCTCTGGGGCTCAGCAAGTACAACAGAACTTTCCTTCCATATTTGTCATTAACTATGCTGGGCAAGGAACTGATGATCTCCTAGATAATGAAAACAGAAACTTCCACTGTTGACTGAAGTCTCAGAGTTCCGCTGAGATTCGATGGGGATGAAGAACACACTCTGGGTATTTTCCTCACTTCACTCACGTCACTGGTGATGTCAATTCTGACCCGTCTTATCAAAGCACAAAGAATTACTTTTAGAATAGTTAAGTCTCTACTGTAGCCATCATTAATGAACAACCTGTCTGAACTAACTGATCAAATCCAAGGACTTTTTAAAGTTAGAAGAGCTACCTCCACTCATGAATATGTTTTGGGCCGCTATTACTTAGGACAGCGCCTGCTGTGATCTGAGTGGACAGACAGTCTGTAGGAGCACTTAATGTAGCATGTGCCTTGATGAAGCACGTACCTCAGCACCTCCCTGCTGAGATGAGAGGACGAGGCTCTGTTAACCATAGTGTGGAAAGGCTTAGCTAGGTTGCTTGTTCATAGCAAACGAAGGCTGTTTACTACAGTGAAAAACACAAACAGGGAGAAGGGAAATAATGCAGCAAGAAGATGTCTACCACCCGTGAGCTGGCTGGCATCAGTGTTGCCAGGGGTTAGGACTGAAGTGATACTGCCTGACTCCAGCTAAATGCCTGAGCAGATCTACAACTGAAAGTCACTGAATTCCTGTATTTATCTTATTTTATTTTTAGAGACAAGCTCTTGCTAGGTAGCCTGGAACTGAATGCTAGAGTTACCGGTGTGTGTGAGCTTCCACACCCCCAACTGCTAACAGGAAATGCAAAGAAAAGTCATCATTACTTTGTTACAGCATTCTTGTTTCCTACGACAACCTTTATAAATGTTCAAATCCACACACAACTGAGCAGAAGTTACGGAGCCACAGAGAGGACTAGCTCACTTGCTAAACTTAAGGTCAGGATTAGAAGCAGGGATCTGACTAGTCCTAAACATGACTCCAAATCTGTCAGATCCAAAAGAAAAGCATACACTTCCTCTGAAAGGAAGTTCTCTGAAAATGATACATACTCAGGTCTGTTTCTCAGTGCTCTCAACCTCTGAGCCATCTCTCCAGCCCCTGGTTTGTTTTATTTTATTTTTTTAAGAATTAAAAAAATATATTTTGTGTATGGGTATTCTGTCTGCATGTATGTCTGTGCACAATATGCATGCAGTGCCAGAAGAGGGTGTCAGATCCACTGGCCTTAAAGAGTTACAACACTGTGAGCTGGGTATTGAACCTGGGTCTTCTGGAAGAGCACCTACCATATTGAAGGACTCTCCTCACAACACTATGTCCAGGTTCCAGAAATACAGTGCCCACCCAGATCTCTGAATTAATCACCTTTCAAGAAGTCAAAGCATCATTTCCACACAAAACACGAAGGTTTCCAGATCCTTAAAAAATGGATCTATAATTTCAATCACACCAGGGGAAAAATGAACTTAAATTTCAGTAGTAAGAGGGAAAATAGAAAGAAAAGGGAAAAATACACAGAATTTATTGCAGAGTATAGAATTCTTTTTGTAATCTCAAAGTAAATAAGTCCCAAAATGGCATTATTATCTGTGCTTTGGACAATGAGATATTTAATGACCCAAACACAGGGAAGCTTTTGTATGTCCTCAGTGTACCCAAACTCTTTTTCATGGCATAATGAGGAAAGGTAAAAACACCAGATAAGCAATGGACCGCATTGACAGGCCCCACACATAAGAACCATTCTAATGGCACAGCCAGGATGAACAACTGTAATTGACACATTCGGGTCACTTGCTCTAACCAAGCAGGCCTTTGCCCAGGTTCCTTGGCATTCTTAAGAGGGCAAATGGTTCAAAACAAAGATGCACACAGGCAATGGAGTTAAAGTGTACACACATTTTCTATGAGGGCAGAAACAGAACAAGCAACAGAAACCTACAGTAAACACATTGCTATAACAGGTTACGTGTGAGGAAAGACAAAAAGCAAAAAATCAAAACACTGTAAACTACTTTAGTCACAGGGAGCTAAAACCTAGCAGAACAGGCAAGAGAATTAATGGAAAGTTAAAAACAAACAGAAGAGACTTAAGTAACAGATACCAACAGAAGAGCCAAGGGAAGGCTAGATGACTAGGAAGCCTGAGTACTTTAAGAATATACTTTAAGGCTTTACTCCAAAGCCTACCCTTGGCTGCACTCAGGGTATGTACTCTCTCCAGTCTCAGTCCCCAACCTCCCTCTTTATTGAATACCTAGTCCATCTTGCTCATGCAAGCATCTGGTCTATGGGCATTTCTAAGTTTTAAGTCCTGGCAGATGACAGTTAACTGCTAAATATGAATAAAAGTGACCTAAAAAAAGTTTCAAGGGAGAGGTAGAGCTATGTCTGAGAGGTCAGAAAGCACTACCTGGCAACTGGCCTTAGGAACAAAGAGTGATTATAAGCCTATGATTTCAACCTGACATTTTGGTAAAGCCAATTACCCTGAAGAGAAAACCCAGCAACGCTGGAGTTTTAGTGTCTGGGTGGGAATATCATCAAAGAATTCTACTGCTTAGTTTCGCTGTCAATCTGACAGTCTAGAATCATCTGGAAAGAGAGTCTTACTGAAGAGTTATCAAGAACAGAATGACTTGTGGGTCTGACTGTGGGCAAACTGTCTTGTCTGTTAATTGATGTAGGAAAACCCAATCCACTGTGGGAAGCTCCATTCCTTAGGTATAGGGGTAATGACCAGTATAAAAAAAAAACCTAGCTTGACAACAACACACCTTTATTCTGTTAGTGATGATGGATGTGATGCTTTGAGTGCCTTCCCTGACTTCTCTACAATAAGAGGCCGAACCTGTCAACTGTAAGCCCAATAAACCCTTTCTTCCCAAGTTTGGTTCTCATTTGTTTGTTTAATTTTCAAAGCTACAGAAATGAAACTAGAACACACACATGTGATTAAGAATTCTTATATATGGGATAGCAAAAGCCAATATAAATGAAAGAATAACTCCTGGGCTTTCTCTGCTTTTTGTTGCTGTTTGGTTTGGGTTTCCAATGCTAGGGACTGAAGCCAAGCCTCTTGTCACTGCCCACGTGCTCCCACAATGAACTACATACAAACCTCTCCGAAAACGCTTTGTTTTTTTCTTCTTGAGACAGGGTTTCATGTATCCCAAGGCTGGCCTCAGAGCTGCTTTGTGGCCAAGGACAACCTCGACCTTCCTCCTCTTCTGCCTTCACCCTCTTACTTAAGTGCTAGAATTACTAACAGCCTGTACCACCATGCTTGGTTTATGTGGTGCCGGGTATGGAGCCCATGGCTTAATGGATACAAGAAAAGCACTCTACCAAATAAACTACACATATGAGGTCCAAAAATAGTTTTTAAGAGTGTAAGAAATACTAACCATCACCATGAAAATAAAAACTAATAAACTTCAGTATATTCACTAGTGGACTACTTCCTACTTGTCATTGAAAGTAATGAAATACGCAAAGATAGGAAACTTATGGACCACAGGTCAAATCCCATTAAGCTAAGAGTAGTTTTTCCTTTCTCTTCCTCCTCCTGCCCCCCCCCCTTTTTTACACTGTAAAACATTCTTTAAAAGTATAAACAAACAAGACAAACCACATACTGCCCATAAGGCCTCAAATAACTACTGTCTATGTCTTTACAAGAAGAAAAGCCTCAACTCTGTCAAATTCTACTTTCCCACAAACACCCTCTTTAAAGATCATTATCTTACTCTTCAGCCCAGGATGGCTTCCAAATTCATGGCAATCCTCTAGTCTTGGTCTTGAAAGTGATGGGATTATAGGCATGAGACACTAAGACCAGTCAGGTCTCACTTCTTTGTGTCACAAAATGGAAGGCCAAGAACTCAGCACCTTGCTCTTTGTAACTTGAAGTACATATTGAAGACATGATATTTAATATATGCATCAATACTTCTTCATTCCCAAACAGCCACTGGCTAGGCTTCTTATCCCTTTCCTTAAGAACACTGCTACCAAACCAGCCAGTGCATACCAAAATAAATGGGATCACATTTCATTTATAAACGTGCTCACTCTGGAAAGAAAAGTAGATGAGAAACAGCTTAAATTTAGTTTGAAAGGTGAAAGAAAGACACAGCTGACCAGGTTGAGATTTCGACTTAACACTCTGGGAAGTCTGGATACCCCGAGGACTTTTCCTGGCTATTTTCAAACAGCATTGTAACAGACTGTGATGGATGGGTGGGAAAACTAGAGAGAGAGAGCAATGGACACTAAGTACAGCTTCATCACTAACTTTGGGGCTTAATGGGACACAGAACCGGCAGAGCATTTGTCATCAAGAGACATGACCATGAGTCTTTAGGAACATGGGTTCCACAGCTGTGGACTTCAAACTGATAAGCATGACAAATGAAAACTCCAACAGCAAGCTGAAGTGAGATAACTCACTGGGAAAGACCAACCCAGCAGATAGTTCTGGCACATCCTGAAGGGTGATTGTTTCCCTTGAAATCCATTTGGAACAGCCATACACATTTTCAATTTTGTGAAATATTACACAAAAGCAAACTTTCAATAGGCCAGCCGGTTTGCATTTCTGTGAAACAGCTTTATTCATAGCCAATTCTACAGCCTCACATCTCTGTCACAGGAATTAAAAACAAGCACTATTGCTTGGAGTCAAAAGTACTAAAGTCACAAGGAACATGTCAAAATACTCAGTCTGTGACACAAAATCTTGCCAACATGTTCCTTCCCACAATCCAGTCCCCTACAAAAGTCACTACAACTTTAAAACAGTCAAGAACAAAGCTGGAAAGTGGCAGCCGGAGCATGAGAACCCACAGCTGGGATTTACAGCTGCCATCAGAAAAACAGACCTCCCCCACTCCCTTCCACTAGGGATAAACCTGTAAACAAGAGACACCCTCATGCGGGACTGAAAAGGCCACAGCACCCCCACCTGACCACAGTCTTTTCTCTGCCGACACTGTCTCAGTTGTCAGGAAGAGTTCGCCAAGGCTCCACACATGTGCAAACACAATGGCACTTATGATTTTCAGGTGAACAACTGTGTTCACAAAGAGTAAGCAGTTTTGAAATCATTTTCAGTTTTGGTCTTTGCTACCAATTCTGCAATTTCTTTTCCCCACCTGGGCAAGCTCAACCTTAGCCATTCAATTTGTGCATCCTACACATGGGGCAGGAGGACTCACACAAGCAGACTGAGAAAAGGAGTGCCACAGAGGACAGACGGAAGACAGAAAGTGCTGACTAGAATAGTTACTTCGGAGTAGCTTTCCCAGGAGTTCTGAAAGTCAAGGGCAGGAATAAAAACATTTACTCAAGTATTACCACCTTTGGTCACTGTATTAGACCTGCGTAACTGGTAAGTTGTAAGAAGGAAGTTAATATTTCAACTTTAGTAACATTTAACCTAATGTTACAAGGTTTTACATAAAAGGATGTTACAAGCACAGCTGAATAAGTGCTGTCTTCTCTATCAGCATAACCCAGAACACAGGGATGGATGGACTGGACAACTACAGAGGCTGCTTGTCCACGGAAAGGGTGTTAAATGGGGCCATCACTATACAGCCAATCAAATTTAAGCAAATCCAAAGTAGAAGTGTCAATATTACATCTGTCACAGGTATAGAAACAGTTCCATTTCAAGAGGTGATGTCCACTGTGTGGACACAGTGAGTGTGAGTGCGTGTGTAAAATGTTACTTTAACTGTGATCAAACAATTACTACCCAGTTACAAGGTTGAGATTCATACAGGAACAGAACAAGTCTCTAAAATAACCCATAACCCAGCTGACTAGAAAGTCATGGAGAATACAGACAGAAATACAGGTTAAAGTGTGACATTAAACTTCAACACCAGCCACTGACCAACGTGAGCAATTTAAGCCCATCCAAATTACTTACCGATATGATGATCTGCTTCACAAGCTTAGTGTCATCAATACAATCAAACGCTGCCAGCAGAACCAAGTGAGAGTACTGGCCCTATAAGAAAGGGGAGACAGAAAAAGTTAAAAAGATTTCACACAGAGCTGGCAAAACCATTCTTGTCGGTAAAGGCTCTTGCTGCCAAGCCTGATGATCAGAATCCAATCTTCCAAAACCCACATGGCAGAAGAGAACAAACTCTCCCCAGTTGTCCTCTGACCTATCTATATACATGTGCAGGCCACTTATCCCCCAACATACACATAAACTAAATAACTTAATGTAATAAAAAAAAAAAAATTAACAAGACAAAATAAGAGTAAATCCCTGGACATGGCAGCATATGCATTTATCTCAGCATCTGAGAGGCAGGTAGAGCTCTTCTGAGTTTGAGATCTACATTATTATGACGTAATGAGAGGCAGTCTTTAACAAGTCTCCTTCTTATACACTCTGCCCACAGAGTCAGCACCAACCTCGGTCAAAGACGGTCAATCAAAACCACTCACAAGAACTAGCTAATTATATCAGAAATACGGTTAATTAAAAAAAGGAGAGAGAGAGAAAGAGAGAGAGAGAGAGAGAGAGAGAGAGAGAGAGAGAAGCATGTCATCAAATAGCCCAAATAGTTGGAATGAAAATCCAACAACTAAGCAAGTACTCAGTTAATGAATTAATGGATGGTTATTTAAAAATTTTAAATGAGACAGTCAGTTAAAATATTAACTAGCCACATATAGAAACTATTCAAATCACCAAAATAGAAATGAGTGTCCTCAAGCATGATTATATAGATTATATACATACATTCATATAAACATGTACACAGAAAATCCTAAAAGGCAAAATACAATCACCTCTGGGTCAAAGAAGTATAAATTACTTGTATTATATTTTATGCCATTGTATTTATTGTATATATCTAACTTCTTTGACAATAACTTTATTTAAGTACAAATACCAAAAACAAAACAAAAATCCAAACCATAT
Source organism: Rhabdomys pumilio (assembly GCA_030674055.1). Taxonomy (NCBI): domain Eukaryota; kingdom Metazoa; phylum Chordata; class Mammalia; order Rodentia; family Muridae; genus Rhabdomys; species Rhabdomys pumilio. The sequence goes on from JANHMN010000003.1 coordinate 154,104,668, forward strand.
AAGTCTTTCATTAAACAAATAGCAAAAATCCACAACTTCCAAAACAAATGCCCCTAAATCTACAATAACAAAACCAAAAGTGTACAAACTACATAAAACATAATAACTATGAGAGCCAGATAAATCACTGCTTTCAAAGTGTAAATAAGACTCGCGCGCGCGCGCGCGCACACACACACACACACACACACACACACACACACACACGCAGTGTCCATAATAACCTCTTGAACTGTTCCTATACTTGTGACAGATGCCACCTGGGGCATTCAGGGAAACCAAAAGAAGCCAGTTTTCCGAGTTTCTAACATATTCCTTGTGAGATCTCAGATGGCATGCCTTTTGCAGGGTGGAGGTTGCTTTAATCAGAACGAGGTCTAAGGAATATGAATAAAAGTAAAAAAAGTACAGTCAGAGGCAATGAAGAATTTACTAATGGTGTCTAAAAAATTAACCAGAAAAAAAAAAAAACCTAATCTAAGACACAAACTATATAAAAAAAACAACAGATCAATTAAAACAGAATGGATCACTTAATTCACAGAAAAGGCAAATGAATTTAAATGTGTGAAAACACTTTAGAGAAATAATAAAATGATGAAATCATGCAACTATACCTAGCAGATAAGAGTAAAAAAAAAAAATTCAGAGATGTGGGGAAAGCAGGCATCTCTACGCTGGCCAGAAAGTGAAGGGGCTTGCCTCTTTAGAAAGCAATTGCCAGCATCAATACAACATGCACATATGTTCTTGGCCAGCAATTTTAGCTCTAGGGATTTATCTCAGACATGTTTCCGTAAAGTACAGATACATATAAAAGGTGTGCTGGAATACTAACAATATAAGGAATCTAGAAACAAGTATCCAACATTAGGGACTGTGTTAAGTGAATCACGGTACAGCCTGCAATGGAATTCTGGAAAGTCATCCTGAGTGAGGCAAGCAGATGTGGATGCATTCAAACAAAGCAGCTCCCTCCCGGGGTGAGTGAAGGAAACAGATAAAGGACAGCGCACACACTCCAAAACCACTGGTCTCTACTCTCAGGCAGGCACAGCGTGTCTAAGTGCAAGGCACTTCTGTATGAACGGAGAGACTGGTCCACAAGTCACTTTAAAATGTGGACAGTTCCATCATCTTGTAAAGGCACAATTATACATCTACTGAAGCTCCACAATCATTGCATATCAACTATACTAGCGAGCAACAGGCAACTCTGCAATCACATCTAGAAACTGAGCATGCGTCTCTCAGCAGCTGAGTCCTAGAAAATTCGAAGCCAGCAAATACCGATGGTCTAACACCATCTTTATGCAACTAACTTAACATTTACAGACTTCCTTCCATAAGGACTCCATAATAATTCTGTTCAAGACACTAAGACAGACCTAATTTTTGATTTGAAAGGAAGTATCAAAAAAATTTAAAACACTGGAATAATAAAATGAAAATTTAAAAACCTTAAAACCCAACAGTAACATTTGAGATTCTAAATAACTGACAGTTTGAATCTATTGGGTTATTTATATTTATTTACCTCCTCCCTTAGAGATAATCCTTAAAAAATGTAATATCACTAGGCACTGTTACCACCACAATGCCAAGCTAGGATAAGAATCTCAGAAAATGAATTGGTCAATTACTTTATGCAGTCAAAACCTAAAATTAAAAAGTCTAACTTTATTGTTTAAAAAGTGCCTTACCAATACAGTTTAGATAAAACTTTTTATTAACATCCCGTTTTTATTCAATCCTAATTTAAGAATTCCAATTAAATCTCACACAGAACTTACTCAACAGTGAACTGTGAGTAGAATGTTATTATACACCACAGCTGGAGGAAGTACTTTTCACCTTATAGGAAAGTTAGCTATTTACCAAAGGATCACATACTAACTCCCAACACCACCCAGGACAACCCGTATCACACAGCATCTGGCCTATAAGGTCTGAAAGAATCTGACAAGTGTTAGTTTTTCTCATTGGGTTTCTTTAAAAGGAAAAGGTTGATCTTTCACTCACCAGTAATTGACAAATTTACTGCACTATATAATTAAAATTACATTACTATCAGTATTTTTACTACCTATTTTAGCCATTACTTTGTATTGATAGTATAGAAAATTATTCAACATCTAAATACATACAAACTTCTATTATTTTTATTATTGTGTGGATGGTAATGCATGTGTGAGAGAGAGACTGCTTGTGCATACACATGTGGAGGCCAGACCTCAACTTTAAGTAGTTTATCCACTGGGCTGCTTCCCACCTACAATTAATCCCCAGTAAAAAAACAAAAACAAAACAAAACAAAACAAAAAAACCCCTTTATATCTAACACTAATCCTTCAACACACTGCAAGGAGCTAAAATATTTCATGTTTAATAGCTTAACCTTTTCATTAGTACACTATAAATTTAAGCCAAGAAAAGGCAAAAGTTTTATTAAGGTTTTGGTTTAGCAAAACCCAGTATCCTGTTTCTGAGTTACAGTCTCCTATTATTTATTTAGATATATATGTCTTAACTAGGCAGCTGTAATCCCATGTTTAGTTAACATGGCTGGAGACACTCATTAAAGCAGGTATAAATACCACTCTTTACACATCACAACCAAACAGGGTCTGGGGTGTAGAGGCAGAGTGCTTCCCCAAAACACATGAAGCCCTTTCTTTGATCTCATACAAAGAGAGAACTATAGCATGAACCCCACTTTGTGTCAATTAACCTAGAAAAGTAGATAGAAAAGATGTCATGAACAAACTTAACGATTTTCTATAGTGCTCAAACTCCCCAGTAGGCACACTCATCTCACTGCTACATCAGGTCACTGTTGGTGACTTTAAGAAAGATGCTTTTGCTGTACTCACATTAGCAACCTTCTCCACGTATGTCTTCATTGTTTTCACAATCACTTTCCTGTCCTTACAAAGGAAAAACTGCATTAGTGAACGTTTATTTACACATTAAGCTTACCTCGTGGCTAATACTTTGTGTAGGATTACATCTTCACCAGCGTCATTAGTGAAGAGAGAAGTTATAAAGTAGAACGAAACACAGTGCATGGGACCAACACACAGCTAGCTGTCAGCAGCTCTACAACCTTCACCGTATTTTAGACATGGATATGGAGCCATGGAAGTCTCAGGCACACACAAACCTAGTGAAGTCACCTTTACAACCATCAATATCCGCTATGTCAAGAATCTAGCATACAGATGTGTTTAATGTGTATGCAGTAGTTAACTGTGCAGTTAAGTAAAAGGTAGATAAAACACAACACCATTGAAAGGATAGAAGATGGAAAGTTCTCTCATCAAGATAGATGCTCTCCGTTTTCTCAGAGTACTCAATACACACAAGAACATACATATGGTGTATTCACTGCTAATCAGCTCTTCCTTTCTCCCTCTCAGAATGACCATTATATGAAGAGTAAAACAACACAAGTCCCAAGCCCCTGTAAGCCAAAGCTGAGCATAAATGTGCCACAGAGGATCTCTTCCTAAACCTCAGTGAAGTCTTGAATTTCTGCTGAAGCAGAGAATACAAGACTCAAAGATGCCAGAGCCCTGGGAGGCCCTAAGACACAACTTCCAGAAGATAACACTTCTGTACAACTGGGAGCCAAAGCCAGTCGGAAGGTTACCAACTCAAAGTTAAGGGCTCATCAAATGCAGACTGCAGTCAAGACATGGCTCTGACACTTACCTTGGGTGTACCATGCCACAAGCAGTGCATGGCCACTCGGGCGCCATCATGTGTGTGGGCCAGGTACACCACTGCTTCCCTGATGGCTTCAATTAGTTCCTAGAGAACAGAAGGGGTCAGTTATAATTTCTCCCCTGTGTACATGCGAACAGCAAGGCGGAGAGTGAAAAGGAATGAGTCCAGGCTTTAATTCTACAGACAGGCTCTTTCTAGGCACAGTCTTGTCCATGAAAAGCAACAAACACAGCTCATAGCTAACGTCTAATAGACAGCCTAACCACTTCTTCCCTGTATCTATTTTTAAAGGTGCTCACAGGTGGCATGTGATATATTCTAATGAATAAAAGAAAAGAAGCCAGGGGATAGTGGTGCTGAGGACTGTTTAACAGAACAGCTGGGGAAAGAAACTGCTCCCCTATAAGTGCATGAACAAACACAATCAAACCTCACCCCGACTCAAGCTTCTGTGGTTAATACAGCATGGGACTGGACATCCACAAGTCACATGGATGAGTTCCGTAACCTAGGAGCTACAGGGACCCAAATTATAATTTTACAGTAGATGAGCACATACAGAGGGACTGGACTTCACCTGAAGAGTACCACCCTCTACAGGGTCAATCTCAAGAACAGATTTCAGGTCACATATCTGAACTTAAGGATTTCTCCAAAAGTGCTCCACCATAAATGGGACATTTAAATCACAGCTCCCCTAAGGCTTAGGGGACATTTTGAAAGAGTGGGCAGGAAAATTCTAAGAGCCACAGCCTAAGGAACCCAGGTCTAACAGTCTCCTGGACTGGAGTGCACCTGACTGGACAGGACCATTGCATCCACAAACTTATTATAAGGCTGCCAGTCAGAATTCCAGCATGGAAGTGGGACAGGGGCTCACAAGCTTCCACCCTGAGCTGAAGAACTACTAACAGTACGTCGAATGGCCCCACAACTGTGAACATAAGACAGCACAAGCTGAACTCATGGGTTATTTAAAAAAAAAAAAAAAAAGACAGAAAATTGGGAGGTAGATCTGGAAGGAACTAGGGGGAGAAATATGATCAAAAGACATATACATATATGAAATTCTCAAAGAATTTACAGGAAGCTACTGGGCTAGAGGATAACACAGGTTTCAATTGTGCTTCCAAGATCTCCAGAGGTCTTGTCACTTTAACCCACTCCAAGCCCTTGCTGTCACCAAAACACACCAACCACGAGAAACCCTAAGATTATGATTTCAGAAGGGAAGAGGAAAAATCCCTAAGAGAGTAAGTGCTGTTCTCATCGCAAGCTTTGGGGGCTGCTGCAGAGAAATTATTCTATGTGCTAATTGGAAGGCTTCAAAATTCCCACGAATGTGTGACAGGCATTGTCACTGAGAGAAATCATCTGTGTGATTTAGTCAGCCCTTGGGATTAGACAATGAGAGCAAATAGACAGTAGCTCACGGCTTGATGAGGCAAGCGAAGGTCAGGGAACCGAGGTATCAGCTCTCATCTGTATTCGCACCACTAACTGGAAGGACGGTGCAGTTACCTTCACTGGTCCTTCCGCCTTCCATCAGATAAGGCCCAGGGTTTCACAGCCCATTTAGTTTTACATTAAGTATCCTCCGTTAACCTTTTAAAGCAGGCATTTTTTTTTTTAATTTAAAACTATTGGAACACCAAGTAATGCTCCAATGTAAGTTACCTTTTGGCTTTTGGATTAGATTGGGGGGGGGGGCATTAAAGAGATTTAGCAGATCTGTTCAGAGCCTGTTTAGTGGGTATCTAAGTAAGAAGGAAGCCTGATATGTCTAAAGGATTGTGGGCATCAGAGCAGCCTTGCTTTCCCTATACTTTGTCATAGTTTATTTTGCTTTTTAAGACACAACATCAAACTACAGTCCAAACCAGCTTGGAATTTACTATGGAGTCCAAGCTAACCTTGAACTTGAGCTTATCGTCCTGTCTCAGGCCCCCAAGTGCCAAACTCAAGTGTGTCACTACACTGGCTTTACAGTGATGTAAAAATAGAAACCAAGAACTTACTGATCGAAGTTTTGGGGGTGCATGGGTAAAAAAATCCAAGAAGACTTTATGAACTAGTGAGTGCTTAATCACAGCTTCCCTGGAAACAAAACAAACAAACAAACAAACAAACATAAATAAATCAGATCTAGCAGTTACACAAAGACAGGTAACATTGTTGGTCCTAAGATCATCTAACCAAGTGAAATGGTTTTTACTAAATACACTCTGTCATAAATCAATTCCATCTTTCAGCAGTACTAAGAAGTTAAATAACTTTAGCCTGTGACACTGGTATAGTTTCATCATGACCGAGACTAGGACACAAATCTCCAGGCTCTCTAGCAGAATGATTGATACCCTAGTACCACTGTGTTCTACCCCAGGTTCTATCAGCTACACCCCCTCATCTCATTAAGAACTTACATGGAGACCTAAGTCCTCGTGCTTATTTTCTGTCAAGCATTCTTCAAAATGTCTCAGTACCAGAAATAATTTTAGCAGCACTACAATTTGAATGGATCACAACAGTGCCACCAGGAGCAACAACTCCTACTTAATCTATGCCCCTCGAATGTGATGTGTGGTGAACTCAGAGTTCAGTGCAGGCTGATGTCCAAGATCAAGGACCTCAATGTTCACAGGGACCGTGCAAACACAGAGCAGAAATGAACACCTTGATGCACACAGCACTCTTCTCACAGCTTTGAAAACATCAACCCAATTCATTTTCACAAAACTCTACAGAGGACGCGCTGCTACCACAATTCCACAGCTCTAGAAACTAGGCCCAGAGACGTGAAGCTGTCCGAGCTCACACAGATGTGCCATCAGGAGTCACTCATCCTCCCTAGCCCCAGAAGCTTTGTGCTCAACCATTTTATTAGGGTACCAAAGACATGAAGGCAACAAGCTCAAACTAGTGCAGTTTAAATCATCAATTGAATTTATAAAACTACTTAACATACAAAGGTTCAGTATAACACTTTATTTTGGGAAAAAAAAAAAGGTTTGATCACTTTAAGAAAGTGTATAATCACTACTACAAGTTAGCCAATAAGATACAGTATCAACAAGAACAATGTTTACCTGCATCAAGAATGGTTTCACACAAAAAGTTTTATGCTCTTATTTAGGACAGATGAGTAACAGAAGGAGGAAACATGGCACCTTTCTGGCAAGGACTCTGTAAGATGTGGCTCCCTCACATGCCTCTTTCAATCTGTTAGTAAAAACCCTTTCTTACTTTTGGGCCATCGGAGTCAGAATCTGCTTCATCTCATCCATGATAAGCTCTAGCTTTCCCGGCTGCACCTCTAGCACCTTGTCCAGCGTCGGGTGATCTGCTGACTGAAATGAAAGAAAAATCACACGCCTCCAAATGTAATCGCTTTGAAACAAATAAGAATTACAGCCATGGTAAACTGAGTGTAAAATAAATTTGAGGTGTTTCACATTTATAGAAAAAATCTTCATGATCTGATTCCCTGTTTATACACCTGCCAGCATGTGGTCATCCCTGTGGAGGATTGGCCCTAGCAACCTCCAAGGATACAAATACTTGATGGCGCTTAAGACTCTCAACAGCAACATATTCATATATAACCCACATGATCCCTCAACATATTTTAAATCCTCTCAAGGCTACTGACATGACCTAACAAAGCAGAAATGTTCTGCAAATAGATTATACTATAAGGAACAATACAGACAAAATCTATACTTGTCCATATAGATATAGGTCTTTCTTAATGGTTTTGGTTGGCTAAGACAAAGGATATAGAAGCCATGGAAAAGGGTTTGGGGGTGGTTGGCTATACTTCAAGAGCCAGGCTAACCACTAACAAATCACCTGCCATCACATCTTATCAAGCACCTAGCATGTACCTAATCACAAATCCTTGCCTTAGTATGTTTTATAACTGGCTGGATATTGCCAAGGTCGGGTGTCACAATGGAAATGCTAAAGCAATTCAACTCAGGAACTGAAGCTACTGGAGACAACCCTATAGTCAATCCATAGCTTTTCATATCACTTGGACACTCCTATCTCAGAGTGAAAACAGGTCCTAGAGCCTAGAGCAGTACCAGTCCCATCTCTGGCAGTCTCAGACATCTATCCATCACCCATCGCCAGGTCTCTTGTCCCCTTCTCCAGATCCAACTTGGACAAAGGTAAGGCAAAACCAGGAAGAAACACGAGACAAGGCAGGAAGAGGAGTGCAGTGCACCTCAGCCAAAGGTGGCTATGGAGCAGAAGAGCTTGGCTCCTCACTGTTGCAGTCTTTGATCTCAGTGTGACTACAGAGAGAAGTGCTGCAGCGTTACACACACAGCAGGGGAAGGGACAAAATGGACAGATCCAAGCATGGAATGATCACTTGCTCCTACTGCAGAGACATATAATCTAAGACAACAAAGGACATGAGTTGTGTCCTGAAGGACTTCCCCGGTAAAAACACATCCTAAATATAGGACCCTGAAACTTAAGAGACCCCACAGAAAAACAAACACACTGGGAAAGAACTTCCGGAAAGGCCACCTTGTAAAGCTGAAATGTGTTCCCATAGAGCTCCTCTGTCAGCATGTTCCTCTGTTCCAAAATGGCTTTGTCGTTGTATGCATACTCCACGATGGCCGATGCCTCTGAATGCCGCAGCATCTTCTTCACATGACCTTTAAAACTTCTGATTATCTCCGCAACCTGTGGTTTACTTCTAAAGTCACAAAGAGCATAGAAAAGGTAATGACAGCAGGGGGAGGCTGGGTGACAATCAACCTACTTTTCCAAAGGCCAACTCACAAATGTCTCCAGTTAGAGAGATTTCTCTATGCAGGAAAGCTTGTGAATGGGAAAAATCAATCTCCCCGTACTTTTACTTGAACACTTAGAAGACAAAGCAGGCTGCAATCCTTAGTAAGAAAGCCTGGCTCTGCTGATCAGCCCAAAGAGCTAGCTAGCTACCTAGCTACCTATCTATCTATCTGCCTATCTGTCTATCTTTTTCTTTCTTTCTTTTCTTTCTTTTTTAATTTTAAATTTTAAAATAGAATCTAAAACCTGATGAATGAAAAGCAAATGCTCTACCACTAAGTTACAGCCCCAGCCCTGAAATCTTAAACTTCTCAGTGTCTCAGCATCTTCAAAAAAAAAAAAAAAAAAAAAAACACCAGAAACACAGTTGCTAGAAGAACTAGATGAACCTAGAGCAGCTGCCAGTACATAGAAAGTCAGTTCCTTCACATAGACCACAAGAAAGTACTGGGAGGAGAAGGTAGGGGAGGAGAAGGTAAAGTCAAGGAGTCAGACAAAGATAAAATAAACTGTCTCAAAAACAGGATTTACTCTAAAGCATCTGGACTGTTGATAATAGCCAGTAACAGAAGTAAACCTACTTCTGTCTCAAGCAGTATTCAGAGGTAGTTTATCTGCCCCTACCTTTCTACCCTCTAAATACTATTAGCTGAAGTTATTCCAATAACTATCAACTAAGTAAATACTGTTAACCAACAGTATTCCAATGCTTTGTTCTATAAGTTACTATGTAAAAACAGGTCCTTAAGAACAGAGAAGGCAGCACCATTTTTTTTAGTCAATTTCAGTTACTATTTTAAGGTGTTATGCCCTAGGAAGACCACAAGTCTCTGGAGATAATCACCAAGATCAGAGATTTTAAAGTAACATTCTGGCAAAAGTAAGATCCACAAAACTGAAAGTTAAGAACCACCACCACCACCAGCACCACCACTTCCCAACTTACCCATACATGAGAAATTTCTTAACAATATTCCTGGAGTATTTGGCTTTACTTAATTCAACCAAGTCACCTGGAGGGGAAAACAAAGCATCTCAGTGATCTGAGCCTCTCACTGCAGATGTCCAAAAACAAGAAATGAAGTACAAGACTGTGGATGACAGCTAACTCTCCTCGCCCCAGGCAAAGAAACATAGCAACAAAAATGGTCTCCCAGAAAACATGGAACTACTCTTTAGATATTCCTCAGCATTCCAAGAGGAAACAAGTGACTTTACTACGAGATACACACATTGCTTATTAACAATACCTTGCAATTCTTCGAAAGCCTGCTTCCTCTGCTCCTCATTCCCATACTGAATGAAGCACTGGATCACTCGAGTTGAGTCATGTGCAAAGGCAATCTGTAGGAGAATGGTTGGAGCTTTCCAGACTCAAAATTTCTGAGCAATCATGTTTCTTACTATTTACACTATTTCTTACCATTTATACTTTTTCAGTGTAGACTGCACTAGACATAGGCAAAAATATGTCTAATTATATGAGCTACTATTATTTGGCTTTGCTTCTTACATTTAATAGCTGAAATGAATTCAAGAGATGGGAAGATTCTACCACCGTTCAACTTCCAAGCCTAACTAGAACCACACCTACAGGACTGTACTGACTACAGCTTCGTTGGCTGAACATTCACGGGTTCTGATGTGGGACTGACCAATGCCGACATGTTGCTGCATCAGCACCAGAACCATGTACAAACAGCACGCTGACCATCATAGAAGAAAGCTCGGTTGATCGGTTTTTGAATCTAGTCACAATTCTACAGCATTATGGCCCCTCAATTAGGCATTTTTCATTAATATCTGTTGTTCTAGAATCTGAGAGCTGTGAACGCTAGCACGATGCCACAGGGGAAAATTTCCACACCTGGACACAGGTGGCCATGAGCCACAGTCAACACTCAAGTACACTAAAAATAAAATATGCAAAAACAGCCGAAGCGATGTCGATGCATAAAGTATTCATGAAACAAAAGAATTTCATTTACACTTGAGTCCCGCCACTGAAATAGCACGTGTGCATGTGTATAACAGTGGCTCCCTGTCACAAACAGCCAACTATTGTTCCCTAAGAGCAAAGGCAACTTGGATTTTTTTTTAAAACAGAAGAATGAGCACACTCTACTCACAGTTTTAATTTTCCCTTGAATCAACTTCTGCAAATCACTCATGAGCTTCACTCGCTTTTCCTTGTCACAGTCTTTTCTGCAGAGGAAGCACAGATGAAGTTATTTTAAACATGAAAACCAAACACCATGCAATATATGGTCACCAGTTCAGTGCAGTTTTTCCTTTGAAGGCAGCAAATCTCTGACATTAAAATTATTATTCTGGAGCAGCCAGACAAAAGCAATTTTCTCAGAGACAGAAACTCATCTCACAAGGTATAATTTTATGCATCAATCTAAATCTTAACAGCCAGAACTTCAGGAGCAAAGAAAAATAATAAAACAATCTCAGATGGCAAATACTTAAACATCTCAAAAGCTGGTTGATAAGAAATTGTCCTTCATTTTCTAAGCAATCTTTCAGGATAGATATCAAATCCATTTGAGTCTCTCCATTTCCATAAAGCTATCTGACACTACTCTAATGATTTCACAGACGTCTGCACTAAGCAGACAGCCATCCTGCTGCCATGACAGCAGACTGAGTGAGTATGCAACAGAGAAACCAGTGCTGTCTTTGATGCCCAGAGCACTGTGTTTGCAGGCCACCCTTCCCGCTGCCCTGGTCTCAGACGGACTGAGAGAGCGAGTGGCAGTACCTTCTCAAGCTCTCCCAAATGTGCTTTGCTCGAACCACGATGTCGTAGTTGGTCTTATCACTGAGCTGCCTGCTCTGCTTCAGCTCCTTCTTCTTCTTTTTGAAGTCATCCCACTTGGGTTTCTTGGCTGTTGACTCTAGATCCAGATTCAGTGTGTTTAGCATCCCAAATACTATACATGGATGGGAAGTTAGTGCAAAGGGCACTCACCAGAACCAATGCTCATTCTAGAAGCTATGGGGGGGGGGGGGGACGACACACACAATTTCCTAGAAAGTTTACATCTGATGACAATTTTTAGCCAGTCTACACATTTAAAATGTGACTAAAACAATTTATTTAATAGCTTTTTAAAAGACAAGGGTCTCACAAGCTAGCCTCAAACTCAGTAAGTCATGTACCACCCTGGCTGGCCACAGCCCAGCCATTTTAATGGCTTATCTTATTCTTAACAGGAGACCTAGTGAGAAAATGGAATATGAAAGGATTATAAAAGTGTCTACACATGTGAGGTACCATCTTCAATTGTGAAACAACACTCCACTTTAGAGCACAGACAACTGTCTTTAAGTCAGAGTTTTCAATGGAAACAAGTCAGTCCAGATTAAAACAGGAAAAATAATTTGAGAAATCCACTGTTCAAAAGCGGGTGGTGAGGCTCAGTGGTACACCAAAAACTCCATGGTCCAAGAGCTGTCATGCATTATTTAATTCTTAGAGCATGAGGAGAATAGGACTTTAATCACCCCCTCTATACTAGGGAAGCAGGTACCACCCTTTAAGTGTCTTGTCCAACACCCCCCACCCCTACATGGTAGAAACAAGATACAAATCCAGGGACAACCCACAGTCAGTTTTCACCCATGACAATATATAGCAAGCTTCTAAGTTTTATTCAGATTGATGCTATAAAGTTTTATACAGATTATCTACTTATACCTGTATTGTAATCTTTGAAATCTGATTATGTGATCAGTTACACAACAGTAATACCAACCAGTGAGAAAAATGAAAAATTATTTCACTAGGGTATTATTTACACGAGTCTCTCCCCCAAGTCCTTTAGAAATTAGTTACTTTTAAATGGCTCCCACTCTGGTTATAAAATTGACTCATTGCAAAAACCAAAAGAATAAGAAGTAAACTGAGTCATTATAAGTCCTAAGTATAAATACCAGTTATTTTTAGATTCATCTTATGAGCGTTTTGCTAACATTCATATCTGTGCACAGCATATGTGCTTAGTGCCTGAGGAGGTCAGAAGAAGACACGGATCCCCTTGAACTGGAATTCCGGATGGGTGTGAGGGACCACAGATGGGTGTGAGGGACCACGAGGGTGCTGGGAATCAAACTTGGGTCCTCTGCAAGAACAAGTGCTCTTATCCACGAAGCCAACTTTCCAGACCCAGGGAGAGAAATCTAGATTAGCTGCTGTTTACTTAAGCCCTTGTGTGCTTCCTTTTACTTCCTTCCTTTTGCTTCAAAGGCTGCCTGTCTCAGAGCAAGGACAGGTGCTCTTAGCAGTGGGGGACCTGCACCTTGTCTCAGCCACCACCCAGCACGGGAGGTTTCTGCAATGCCTGTCTGAGTACGCTTACCATCATTTTTACCATCTGGCTGGAACTTCCTCTTCTTGTTGAATTTATCTGCCTTCTGAAATTTGTCCTTCGGTCCTTTGCCCGCCTGTGGCTTGTTCTTGAACTGCTTCACACCCTTCTTGCCAGGTTTTGTAGCACCTTTCTCAAAGTTCTTAGCCGTGACTTTAGGTCCGCCATCCTTAGCGGCTTTCCTAGGCAATGTCTTTGAAGAACTAGACTCTGGCAGTAACAACAAATGCATGTTAGTTCGACTACTCTAAGCCTAAGTCACTGGCCTCCACTCAACTGCATGCAGCAGAAGCTGACATGCTCTGTAGTGCAACAGACAGCCATACTCTCAAATACACATTAACCCTTTTGATTAGATTTAAATGTAAACAATCAAATCAAAATCAAAAGAAAACTTTTTGATTATAAAACTGTAATACAGACTAGTGATGTAAGCCCCAGAAAGTAGAGATATTCATAATAAACTATGATTTACCTCCTAGAAACAACCACTATTGTTAGCTTGGTATCACTGAAGTTAAGAAAGTATATCATAAAAATGAGCTAAATATATTTTTGAAAAGGTCTAATTTGGGAAAAATCATAAAGCCTATAATAACATTATTTGGTTAAAGTATTTGGTTAAAAAGCTTACATATACCTAACAAATAGGATGCCAATAACAACAGCTAACTTAAGACCATTACGAGGGGAATCCTAAGACTGCTTAGGAAACAGTTATCTATATAGGCCTGGATGCGTCTACTCTGCAATACTGACACCTGATGGAATAACAGAGGCATCACCATTCGGAAATCAGAAGGCAAAAGCTGTGATTAGCCAGCCCCACTCATCAATATTAAAACAAACTGTACAGAGAATGAATGTGAACGCCATGAAATCACATCAACTGCTGACACAAAGAACTGTTTAGAAATAAAAAATTCCTCAATTATTCTGGCAATCGTGCAGAAGTTCCTCGAAGAACAGGTTAACTTGTGGGCAGTAGCAGTGGCCTCTTCCTACCACGTTTACTGTAATCCCAGTCCGAGAACAGAGCGGCACCTGCTATAAATCCTCTTCCCATCACCCATAATCTAAGTAGTCACCAGGCGGGAAGCACCCTTGGGCAAGGCCCTCTTACCACTGTTTTTATGAAATCTATTCTTTCCTTGTGATGTCTGTGGACTCTTTCCTGCAATGTTTTTCTTCCCTTTGACTTCCATCATAGTACTTCTGAAAAACAAAAGCCAAAATCCACAAAGAATCACTGACTTGCTCATCTAATAAGAGTCATTAAGTAGTTGGTGCAGCATTTAGTCCTTGAGTTCAGATAATGCATCCAGGCACAGCCTGGAGGCTGTCAGGTCCACCAAGTATATAGTTACCTCTAAGACATTAAAACGGAAGGCAAAAAGATCCCAGCCCAAGAGCCCAGGACATGCACACCCTGGCTAGTGTGTGACACACCCGGAGGAACACTTAAGCAACAGCACTGTACTGACCACTGTAAGAGTAACGACCACTGTTTGCAGCTTTTAACCTGGGAAGCCTTGGTGATGAGTAACAGCAACTTTGCCACTGGATTTCTCAGCACCTATGTTACAAAGCAGGAACCAGCAACGAGCTGCACTCAACACATATTGCAATCAAACAAAAACAAAAGAAAGCTAAAACAAAGGTTACTGGCCAACTCTTTTAGAGGTAGCTAAATGACTTGCTGATCTCTAAGTCACACTGAGTTATGTAATACTTTATTTCAAAGAATCTGCCTAACATGTCACCTGTTGGGCCCAGTGACCTGCATTGAGTATAGGCAATAGATACCTCCCACCAATTTACAAACTCTTCAAGAAGCAGAACATGTATGGACAAAAGGCAAGCATGACCATGCCCATGTCTACAGTTCCCAAAGCTACATGCTCACCCATCTCTATATGACCTCAAGAGTCACCTGCAAGAATTCCTAGACAAGGTTTACACATTAGAAACTTCCATTCGAGAATTAATTTCTGGTTAATTGTGTTGACACACAGTTGTAATCCTAGCACCTAGCCTGAGGCAGAAGGATCACTGTGAGTTCAATGCTGCTCTGGGCAACATAAACTAGAGGCCAGCCTGGCCTACATCATGAGAAATTGTTTCAAAACTCAAAACAGGATGAATTCCTCAGGACACTGGAACATCTTTGGCAGGGTTCCAGGTTGTATCTGAGATTGAGAAGCAGGAAATTAAACAATAATCGCGAGTAAAGAAAGGTTTTTCAAGTTCTTTAGTTTGCTACTGTGATCTACCCATTGCACAGGGCTTCCCAAGCACATATCTATAATCCCAGCACAGCAACTGTTCAGCTCCTTACTGCGCATTTCGATTGTACAGTCATTTTATCACTTGGTAAGATATCACATTCACATTCCTACATGTAGGTTTCATGTAAATACCACATGCTAAGCAACTGTGCCAATGGCCTTCACATGTAGGTTTCTAAAGAAACCTTTATTTACATACTCTATTTTGAAACTATGTATCTTACATTGGATTTAAAATGATGTAGAGCCTATAGATCTGTTACCCAGCTTCCTCACTGACAACTTAAAGACGGTGTGGTGATACTTACGAAATTAACACTGGTATAACAGGGTTTATTTGCAAGTCAATTTTCTCACTCCTGTCCTCTTCTTATTCCAAGATACTGGTAATGTAGCCATCACATCTCCTCTGTTTTTACAGGTTATGTCCCCTTTGGGGGTTTAAGATTTTCATTATTAGATTGAGGTTGTGCTTGGGCCAGGGGAGAGGGTGGCACATGATAGCAAAGATGCTGTTCTCACAGTGACAAAGGGATGTGGCAGCCATGATGGCGTTAACCCTGATCACTTACTGTTTTTGAAGTTACTTCACTATCAAGTTAATGGCTAACACAAGAGCAAGACAAGTAAATTAGGTCTTTTAGACCGCGGAGTCTTGGGCCAAGGGTGTCTTCAGATCCCAAGACAGCTTCCTAAACCTACAGACCTGAGTCCTCAACACTTCTTGATTATGCATATAATCGGCATCTTATATTTAATGTCTGAGACATGATCCTCTGCATTCCCACTACAAATTGCTATCTTTCCCTCTCTGCCTATTCTTGCTGTAGCAAACGGGGTATTATCTACTCCACCTCGCAAAGAGAAAACTGGAGCATTACTCCTGAATTTTACTTGTCAGTCATCTTGTACCCATCAGTAAGTTATTCTGCAATCTCCTTAAAGATACCTCTGTCTCTACTACCGACACTCAATGCAAATCATCAAAACTCTCCTTACCGAACTTGCAAATTAAGTACATTTTTCTTTACGAGAATCAAGGCCTACCATGAGCCTCTCAATTTTTTTCTACTAATCCTTCAATATTTTATATGCATCGGAACACAGAGAAAAATGTTTCCTATTACACAAAACTAAAGAAACTCGACACCATGGCTCCAAAGTTCTACCCTCCTCGTAGTCCAGTCCGTGCCGTACTCCTAACTCCCACCTCCAGGACAGCCCACTGCCTCTGTTTAAAATACTCCTGCCTCCCATCATGCTTTAGGTCTCAGCTTATGGATCACTTCTTCAGTTTTTCCTGCACTGCTCCTATGCACAGTGTCTGTCACGGGACGGGAGGGGGAACTGTGACCCGCACAGGTCGTGTTTGAAAGCGAAACTAGTTCCTCTAACTCTACAACAATCAACCGAGAGGGCTTAACTCCAGCCCTCGCCAGGATTCCTCCAACTCCGAGCCATTGAAGCGGCCGGGTAGACCGTCCCGGGGGCGGGTCTGAAGACGCCGCTCGCCCATTACTCCACAGAACTCCCCGCTCCAGAGCGGTCGGCGGAAACTGGCCCCGCACATCCCGCATCAAACTCTCCATAACACTCACCGCACACGTGGGGCAGAAGTTCCCGGAGTTCCGCCACCCACCGCCGCTTCCGCTTCCGCGTTCTGTCCCGCCCCCGGATCCTCTGATTGTATTGTTCCGTCCCGGTGCTGGGGTCAAGGGGTGGGGCTTAGGAAATACGAAAGCCATAGTTTCTAATTGGTCCATTTATGAATTTTGGCCCTTGAAGGGATCCGTTCGATGGAAGATGAGTCAGTGGCTCGGGAAAGTGACGCTTAAACCTGCAGATTTCTGGGAACGACTTAGGTTCTCGCGAGGGCCACCCAGTTCTGAAGGAGTTAAAAGATCTTGAGTCTGCGGTTCGGATTATCGTTCTGACTGCTCGTTTGTTAATGTGTTCATTTCCGTCTTTTTCGTTACTCTAGTCTGGAGGATAAAACTTGTACCGGAGTCTGTTCTGTTGTAATCTTGCTTACCAACCTTCACGTCTCCCTTATTTCCCACCCTCGCTGTGAATCTCTGGATAAATTAGATCCCTCGGGAATCATAAGTGTAAAGAACGGAGCACAGTAAATTATTGTGAAAAGCTCTCTCCGTAAATGTTTGGCATTTTTAACGTCGTCCTATTCTTGGGCATACATTTCCCCATTTTTCCACTTCAGGATATATATTTAAGATATTACTCCATTTTACCGAGGAAGCAATAGAGGTAGTAAGCTTGGTCTTGGCGGGCAGCAGAGATGGCTAAACTATTTTCTGCTCTTGGAGAGGACCTGGGTTCAGTTCCCAGCACCTACATGGGGGCTTACTGTAAACTCAGCTCCAGGGGATCCCACATCATGCCAAACAACCTTATTGCCTAAAAGTTCTGAAATGCAGATGTTAGTTGCTTGAGCGGGGGCCCCTTTTGAAGCCCCAAGGAGTGAACGAATTTCCCATGTATCTTCAGCACCTGGTGCTTCAGGCATTCCTTGGCTTATGGCTATCTGGTTCCTGCCCCTACCTTTTTATCTCCTGGGTCTTTATTGTAAGAATACTTGTCAGTTTGTTAGATAGCTCGCAAATAAGCGTGGAGACTATAGTCCCCTGTGGACCCTGCATCTTGTGTCTTTGGTAACACACCTATAAGTGTTGAAGCAGAAGTTGTGCTCCAGCTGCTGGGAAAGTTTCCCCAATGTGTTACAGCTTTGCTCTGGCTCAGAGAAAATTTCCCCTGTGACAGTGCTGCTCCAAAAGGTATCCTGGCAGTCAGCAGCCAAGGAATACCACAAAGTCACACTGCACAATAAATCTCAGGCAAGAGATTAATCTGGAGGGAAAAGCTAAGGAGGGTGGCTGCCTCTGCTTTGATGAGGAGTAACAGAGAACTGGGCAGGACTGGGGGATGAGGGAATATATCGGGTTTCTGGGGAAGGGGGGACTTTCCAGGAATTGGAGGGATATATATGTGTGTGTGTGTGTGTGTGTGTGTGTGTGTGTGTGTGTGTGTATGTGTGTGTGTATGTATATATATATATATATATATTTTTTTTTTTTTTTTTTTGAGGCCTGGACGCTTTCCCACATCAGGGCTGGGAATGGCTATTACAGCCTTAGAAAATGACCATTAGGGAAGTCAAAGGGACATGGGGCGGGGTTTGGTCACTTTCCTGCCTTGAAGAACTGGAAAAGCAGTTAGAGCTCTCTTAGCCTTTACACTCTTGCTGCTGGAGCTCCTGAGGTCAGGGCCTGGCCACTTTTGTGCCTTGAGGGTTTACTAAATATACAAAATTTACAAAGGGAGGCCATGGCAGAAAAAGCCTTCCCTGTCTCTTGAGTTGGTGTAAATAGCCAACAATACCTATTTAATGTGGGGAGCGGAACTCAAGATGGCGCCTGGCTGGGTGCCAGATGCCCCTGGTGTGTTGGTTCACCATTTCAGGAAGCCTGAGTGGCACATAATGCGCATTCTGCTTGTTCATCTTTACGTAAGATCGGGCCATGTGACTATGCGCTCAACAAAAATCGAGAATGACTTCGTGGCAGGTTCTGATTGGAGAGGACACAGAGATTCAAGGGCTGGGAGCTAGAGCTTGAGGGCTTTTGACTATACTTCAAAGTACCTGAATAAACCGTGTTGGGAAGAAGAACCCGTGTCCTTTGTCTTCTGTCTGCTGGTCTTATCAGGAGGCAGCAATTTAAGAAAATGGAAAATAACCACAGTTGATCCTTTTTTAGAAATACCATGTGAAGCACCATGTGAACGGTGTATCATAACTGCCCCTCAATATTTAATATTAAGCAGTTACAAGAGGCTTATGAAAGCAAATTCCATAAATACTACATGAAATGGATGGAGTTGCAGGGCTTTATTGTGACCCATCAAGGAAAGGCTATAAAAATCCTGATAAAGTATGGCTGTTTTACTATTCTGTTTTACTTTAATTTTAAAAAGATCTTCAGGTTTTTGGTTTTTGATGAAAAAAATGAGACCAGAGTCATACCTCTGTTGCTGGGTGGAGGCACATATATTCTAAACTGATCAAAAGATAAAATTACAAAAGCATATTAGACCCTCCAGTTAATCCAAATCTGCCTGTCAAACACCTGGAGAGGAAATGTTTAGAAACCTTACAAAAGATAATAAACTTAAAAGCATGTTAAGATGGGAGGCGTCATGGTCTCCTCAAAGAACCATGTTCTTATGAGTCTCCCTGAAGCTTCTCTTAGAAGGCAGTCCCTTACAGACGCTTTCTACTCTGCCTTCCTGCTTTCTGAATTACAACTGGCTCCAACTTTTCCACCTCTCTTTCTATATCTCCCTATTTTGGATAGCAGTCCAGTCTCAAACTGGATTACCTTCGCTCGCTGGACATTTATTTTCTCTGAAGATCCTTCCCCAACTCGTCATGCACCAGGCTGTATGTTATTGATCCTGCCTACTTTCTTAACTAATAATTTGGAAAGCTTAACTTTTTCATTGCCCAATTCCATCTTCCTGGAAGCTGTCAAGATCTCCAGCTTGCTGGCCCTTTTGTTTTCTCAAACACACAACACAAGCACATACACAATGCTGTTAAGATAGCTCAGCAGGTGAAGCTGCTTGCCCAAGCTTGAGCACTGGCATGAATTTAATCCCTGGAACCCAATTTATCCTCTGACTTCCACACATGCAACATTGCAAGTACACACCCAATAAGATTTTTTAAAAGTGCCCTTAAAAATCAATGAAAGCAAACTCCAATAAAATTCTTTGAGCTCTTCTGAGACTGATTTTCAGATCTTCTTATCTACAAAACCAAGATCCTACAAAAGGGACTCATTTTGTTTTAAGACCCAACAGGATATCTCCAGTTCCTAATTATACTTCCAAAGACCTTTTTATCCAAATATAGCCATATTTACATACTCTGTGGATTAAAGTCTGGATATCTTTGGCAGATTCCAGCCAACTACATCTGGAAAAGACAAATATTTAGTACTTGATCCCTGGAGTACTGACTGGTGGTTTGAATGAGAATGGTCCCTATAAGCTCATATATGTGAATGTTTAGTCACAGAGGAATGGGACTGTTTGAAAAAGACTAGGAGGTGTGTTCTTGTTGGAGTAGGAATGACCTTGTTAGAGGAAGTGTATCACTGAGGGGTGGGCTTGGAGGTTGCAGATGCCTAAGCCAGGCCCAATTTCTCTCTCTTCTTGGCCTGAGAATCAGGATGTAGCTCTCAGCTACTTCTCTAGGTATGAGTGCTGCCAGGCTTCTACCGTGCTCCCCACCATGATAATAAAGGACTGAACGTCTGAAACTGTAAGCAGGCCCCCAATTAAATGCTCTTGTTTCTAACAGTTGCCTTGGTCGTGATGTGTCTTCACAGTGACTAAGACCTTATGATTGTCTTATCTTCCAATTCACTCAGTGTTTTGCTCTTTGAGACATTCAGCTTGAGAAGAGTAATACATAAGACTGTGCAGTTTGCTAGTTTAGAAGCCATTCTTACTTCTCAGGTACCCATCCCACTGCTCAGCACACAGATTTCACAAATACATGTCTGCCTTTATTGTGACAAATGTATTTACTCCTCCTGCCCCTGACTGTGTATAGGGCATGGCACTAGAAAGGAGACTTGGGATGCAGAGTTTTGGAGGGAGAAGGGAACAAAAGATATTTTTAACATGAAAGCAGAAAGAAAGCATATTTGAAGGGAGGAAAAAGAAAGTGAAGGGGAGTAGGAGTGGAGAGAACATTGAGGGGATACATAAGAACAGAGTATAAATATATACACATACATGTGTTAAAGTTTCACAATGAAACCCATTTGTTTGTATGATTGTTGGGAGCCGACTTTAAGCAGAAAGCGGCTAGAAAGCAGCTATCAGCTTTGCAGCCATCTTGAGCCATATACCCTGACATGAGACTTGGTTTTCAACAGCCTACAACAGCTGAAGCACAATCTGATATCCCACATAGCTTGTTTTGCTGTTTAGTGCCCCCAGCTGCAAGGAGCACGTGGTATCCACGCCTACAAGGCATGCAGTGCACGTGCTGTCCACGTGCTATCCATGCCATACATGCCTGTAAGGCGCACGTGCTGTCCACGCCTGTAAGGCTTATGTCATATCCACACCTGCAAGGTACGTGGTATCCACGCGCCTACAAGGCACGTGGCAAAAGCCTATAAATATCCAGGATTTCCTTGTAAGAGAGTTAAGAGGAGTGAACAAGAGTGAATATGCATTAGTAGAGAGTCAAGAGGAGTCAAAGAGAGACAATAAAGGAGACTTGAGACTTGACTCCAGAACCTCTGTCTTGTCTCCACTCTTCGAGACCCTGACCCGTGGACCAGAGCAGCAGCGCAGGCTGGGACATTTTAGCCACCAAGTCAGACAGAGCGGGCCGCTATAGTTTGGCCCTCAAACGTGGGCCTGAGTGGTCCTCAACATATAATAACTTAAAAAGAAATGAATTAAATAGGAACTATGAAGGTGAATTTTTTTCCTCAGGAAGGGGATGCATTAGCTTTGGTTCCAAGAGTCAGATTCCAAATTCCATGTGGCTGGCTCTGGACTGCTTTTACTAACCAGTATTTATTAACTTGACAAATGCCAAAGGAAGGAGAATAAGGAACCAAGGCCTACAGGAGCCTGGTTGGCAGTGTCCATCGAGCACTTAGAAACCCCTGACAAGTAAATGCTCCCAGAAGGAAAAGAACTACAGAATATACCTGTCTGAGTTAGGGTTTCTATTGCTATGAAGAGATAGCATGACCAAGGCAACTCTTATAAGGAGAGACATTTAACTGGGGCTAGCTTACAGGTTCAGAGATTTAGCCGATTATTGCCATGGCAGAAAGCATCACCGCAGACAAGCAGAAATGGTGAAGGAGAAGCTCTACTAGATGTTCAATCTGGATGGTTGACAGGCAACAAGAAAGTGCAATGTCTGGTTTAAGCACAGGAGACCTCATAGCCCACCCTCAGGGATACACTTCCTCCAACAAAACCGAATCTCCTCCAACAAGGCCACACCACCTGGTAGTGTCACTTTCTATAAACCAAGCATTCCAACAAATGAGTGGGGGGGGGGGGGCTTTCCTAGTTAAGCTGCCGCATTCCACTCACTGGTCCTCACAGGCTTGTAGCCACATCATAATGCAAAATGCATGTAGTCTAACTTCGAAAGTCCCCATAGTCTATAACAGTCTCAAACTTGTTTAGAAGTCCAAACTTCAAAGTCTCTTCTGAGACCCATGCAATCTCTTAACTGTATCCCTCTGCAAAATCAAACTGAAGAGGCAGATCACATACTTCTGAACATACAATGGCACAGGTTATACATTGCCACTCCAAAGGGGAGACAAGGGAGCATAGGGAGGAAATACTGGACTTAAGCGAAAGGAACAACCAGGTGGGCAAACTCCAAACTCTACATCTCCATGTCTGATGTGAAAGTGTGCTTCGGATCTTCAACTCCATTCAGCTTTGTTGACTCCAACACATGTCTTTCTCCGGCTGGATCCGTTCCCTGTTAGCTGCTTTCCTAGGCAGATATCCCACAACTCTGGCATCTCCAATATCTTAGTGTCTCCAAGGCAATCCAGGCTTCACCAGCACAGCTTCAGACAATGGCCTCTCTGGGCCTCCATGCAGGGACACCCCTACCACACACCTGACCTCAGAAGCTTCCATGGAGCAAGATTCCATTACCTCTTTGTTGTATCCTTGAATCTAAAGCCAGAGCCACTTACTCAAACCTGCCAAGTTCTACTGCCTGCTGAGCTGGAACGTGGCTCCTCCATCAGACTGTATCTGCATCAGCTTTTTGTTTATGATGGTTTCCTTCACTGTCTAAGTTCGGATGTGTAGGAACTTGCTCTGAAAACCAGGCTCACCTTGAACTCAGAGATCGAATAGTCTCTACCTCAAGTGCTGGGATCAAAGGCATGTACCACTAGTCCTGGCCCTAAACTTTTCTTTAATTCCTTTTTACAACTTGAAAGCATACCTGGGTGGGATCTTGCCTTGAGCTCACCACTCCCTTTATTTTATTTAATATCAGGCTTTTCTTTAATCTCCTGATCTCCTTGAACACAGGACTTAACTCTATTTTATTTCCTGGTGTGTCTTTTCCCCTCAAATTGTACATTTTCTGTTTTTCCTTGCTCAGCTTGCTCCTATTCATTATAGATTTGCATAAGAGTGAACACTAAGCCTCATGATAGAGAATATACTAGGCTGTTTTGGGATTTCTTCTGTCAACACAATCCAAAACTCTTCAATTTAGCCTTAGGCAGATTTTTCTGGACAAGTGTTGTGACCCGTACTCTGCCTGGCTTGGCGGCCAAAATGTCCCGGCCTGTGCTGCTGTTCCAGTCTACGGGTCAGGGCCTAGCAAGAGAGAGTTGGGGGGAAGAAGGGGAAGAGACTCGAGGAATAGAGACAAGACAGAGGTTTTGTTCAAGTCTCAAGTCTCCTTTATTGTCTCTATACTGGTGCATATTGACTCCTCTTGTCTCCTATTCACTCATATTGACTCCTCTTGACTCATATTGACTCTATTACAAGGAAATCTGGGGTATTTTTAAGCACACGCAGGTTAGAACACAGGTGAAAACATTTTACCACGTGCACTATGCAGCTGGGGTCACTAAACAGCAAAACAAGCTATGTGGGATAAACAAGATATTTATCAGAGTGTGCTTCAGCTGTTGTAGGCTGCTGAAAAACAAGTCTCTATCAGGGTATATGGCTCCAGATGGCTGCAAAGATGATAGCTGCTTTCTAGCCGCTTTCTCCTAAAAGTCGGCTCCCAACAGACAAGGGCAGAAGGCAGCCACATTCTTAGCCAAAATATCACAAGAATAGTCTTTACGTCACATACAAATATTCTCCTCTGAAACCCTTTGAGCCGGGCCCCGACAGCTCAAATCACCCTCAGCACTACTGTCTTCCATGCTCCTACTAAGCCCCACTTATAGCATCCAACTGCTTTTCTAATCCAAAGTATTCAAACACATGGGTCTATGGGGGCTGCTCATATTCAAACCACCACAGCCCCCATGACACAGCCTGTGAATGTTTGTGTCTTTAGTTTCAGAACTAGCCGCACCTCATCTTCTGGGTGACACATCCAAGCCACTTGAACATATACACTAACCCCCTCACTGCTCATCTGCCTCTTCACCAAGGGGGATAAAAACTTGTTCTATAGCAAAGCCTTCATTATTAGTAGTAATGCATTTAAAAATAAAGTCCCCTAAGCTGTCAGGGATGGATTGATCTAGGAGTTTTATTTGTTTGGAGTAAGGAAGTATTTTTCATTCTTATAGGATGATACAAAAGTGTTGCGTCTTATGATTTTGTTTGTAACCCAGTAACTTTGACAATTCTTCAAATGTAATGATATTAATGTAGAGCTCCATATTTCCAGATGTTTTTGATGCTCTATGATGTAGCATAAAGTTTAATCTGTAGTTAGTTAGATGAGAATCTATTTAAAGGGTTCACTGCTGTGGCTATATAGTTAAGAGTAGTGATTTTTGAGTCAACTTCTGTGTGGACATAAACAACATAGTTAGCCTTTATTTATCCTCATGCCCGATGCTTTCTGATGGGCAGATGTCCTCTTCTGTTTAGTCCTAGGCCAGGGGAATGGACAAAGGGGTGGAGTTCACTTTTCCTGCTCTAAAAGGGCTCAGTTCTCATCCCAGAAGGAAAAGGATGTTCTTCTATATCAGGGTTTAAAACTGGGCTGCATTGCTACTTCTAAGACTGAAAGGCTGTGGAGCTGTAGATATTTAATTTGTAGCTTAAATGAATACACTTTGAAGCTTAAAATAACTTTAGTATCCAAGGAAATCTTTGTCAATCTTGGAAGCACACCAGAATCACCTGTAGAGTTAGAAATGTCAGTAATTCCCATTTAATTGCTCTTGAGTGGACCTAGGTGGAGGGACTGTGGACGCTCCCTAGGTTGTCCTAATGTGCAGCTAAAGCAAGAGCCACTTGTTTAAGGAATGAGCTTCAAATTGTTGATTTGGTTTTCTAATTAAAACTTGCAAAGTCCTGGTCTTTAATTTCATTGCAGTCAACAAAGATAGGAATTAATGTATAATATTCTTGTTTCTCTAAGTAGAATGTCTTAGACACATTTTTATTGACTGGAGACTCTTATAATAATTAAACCCACAAGAAGTTGAAAAGTCTAAATTTGAACTGTACATCTCAAAACCTGTTTTGGAAATGCTTGCTTTTTTCTTTTTTCAATTCAGTATGATTGCATGCTCTCTCCTCCCTCCCTCTCCTCTCTCCTCTCCCTCCCCTTCCCCTCCCCTCCCCTCCTGTTCCCCTCCCCTCCTGTCCCCTTCCCCCTCCCCTCCTGTCCCCTTCCCCCTCCCCTCCTGTCCCCTTCCCCCTCCCCTCCTGTCCCCTTCCCCCTCCCCTCCTGTCCCCTTCCCCCTCC
>JANHMN010000003.1:154136597-154171903 GCA_030674055.1 Rhabdomys pumilio
TCTCTCTCTCTCTCTCTCTCTCTCTCTCTCTCTCTCTCTCTCTCTCTGGGTGTGTGTGTTTGTGTGAATGTAGACACACCAGGGCAGCAAGCACCTTTAATCCTTTAAGCCATCTCACCAGACCTAATTACCAGCCTTTTAGTGTGACTGCCACTAGGCAGTACAATCATTAAAGCAGGATAAGAATTTTCAGAGAACATTGGGAACAACGGATTCATTCATTTATTCATTCATTCAAAAAATAACTTGTGCAGAACTCAGAATATGCTAGGTCCTGAGTGAATAATGCAGCCTGGGGTCTGTTCCCAAGTTTTGTCGGTTAGTTATCTATTGAACAAGACAGAAAAAGAAATGCAATCTAAATATGAAGAAGTGGAGATGGTTATGCATGGATAGACAGCGTTATTTACAGATGGCTTCTGCTATTCTTGTGTGAGAAAGAGTCTGGGATTTGAGTCAGAAGACAGGAGCACCTAAATCAGTGCCAGCTCTGAGACTTACTGGATGGCCAGGTCAATTATCTGCTTGGGGCCTCCTGTAAAATGGGACAGAAATCTGTTTTCCCATCTCTTGTGGGAAACTATGAGAGGCAACACAGTCCAGAAGTGCTTTGGTCAAGTTTCCAGTTTCTGAACTAGTAGTGTCTTCCAGCCCTTGTAATCACATAGTAACTTAAAACTGTCAGATGCTTACTGCACCCCCATCCACCCCCACCCCTCAGGCTGTGTCATAGTTCATGCTAGGGGGTGTGTCTTGAGATTGGGTCTCGCTTTGGAACCCTGGATAGCCCGTAGCCAGTATAGACCAGGCTGGCCTCCAACTCACAGAGATCTGCCTGCTTCCTGAGTACTGGGGTTAAAGGCTTGTATCACAACACCCAGTAGGGCTTTATGTTTGTTCCCGAGGAACAAAAACTAACTCAAAATAGAACCTTAAGTGAAAGACCTCAAACTACAAAACTACTATAGGGGAAAACCAAGACACTGTTCTTGGCATCCATACAGAGAAAAGGAAACCCTCATACACTATTGGTAGAGATGTAAATTTGGGAAATAATATTGGATGTTCCTCAAGAAAATAGAATTACCATCTGATCCAGTTATCCTAACACTAGGTATATATCCAAAGGAAATAGAATCAGTGAACGGACAAGACACTTGCACTCTTAGGTTCATTGCTATTAACAAAGCCAAGACGTGGGATAAACTGCTGTTCACTGATTGATGGTGTTCAGTGAAAATGTGACACAGATACACAACAGAATATGCTCCAACCATAAAGAATGAAATTCTGTCACTTGTAGTGACATAGATAGACGGGGAAGATAGCGTGTTAAGTAAAATAAGCTAGATGCAAACAGACAAAGTCCATATGCTCTCACTTATGGATGGAAGTTAAAAAAACTGATCTCCTCACAGAAGCCGAGGAGGCTGAAGGAAAGGGATTGGAGAAAGGGTGATATCAATACAGGGGTTCAATCAGAGGACTGACTTCTTATGGGCTAAGCCAGCAGGATTAGTTTTGTCAACAGCTGTGTATTTCAAATACCTAGCAGATGCAGATAGGAACTTGTTGTCCTCTGAGAGGCTCCACCCAGCAGTTGACTCAGACAGATACAGACACCCACAGTCATACAGTGGATGAAGCCTGGGGTCTCTTACTGAAGAATAGGAGGAAGGATTGTGGGCCCCGAAGAAGAAAAGAACTCCACAGGAAGACCAGCAGAGTCAACTCACCTGGACCCTTAGGGCTCTCAGAGTCTGAACCACCAACCAAAGAACATTCACTGGCTGGACCCAGACCTCTGCACTCACAGGTAGCTTGGTCTTCATGCGGTCCTAAATAATGGGAACAGGTGGTCTCCTGAAGGCTGTTGCCTGTGTGTGGGATATGGTTTTTCTAGCTGGGCTGCCTTGTCTGGCCTCAGTGGGAAAGGAAACACCTAGCCTCACAGAGACTTGAGGTGCTACAGTGTGTGTGGGAATACCTAGAGGGTCCCTAACTGTTCAGAGGAGAAGGGAGGGGAAGATGGAGGAAGGGTTGTTGGAGGGAATAACAAGGAGGCAGGGCACTGAGCAGGATATAAAGTGAAAAAAATTTAAATTAAATAAAAAACACCTGGCAGAGATGATTTTGAATAGTTCCCACAGAGAGAAAATACATTTGTTGCAATGGATATGCCAGCTACCCTTGTCTGCTCATTCCACACTGTACCCATGCATTCAAATGTTACCTTGACTCCACAAATATCTACCATTATGACATATTAACTAACATCAAAAACCCTTAGAAACAAATAATTGTTTTAAAGCCACCACGGGGAAACTAAAGTGCAAATACTAAAGACTGGGTGTGATAATTCTTATCTGTAACTTCAGCATTCGAGAAGCTGGAAGACAGGAAGACTGCAGCAAACTCCAGGCCAGCCTGGTCTGCATATGGAATCCCAGACCAGCTTGGTCTACATATAAATCCTGGCTAGCCTGGTCTACATATGAAATCCCAGTCCAGTCTTGTCTATGTATAGACTCCTTTGCCAGCCTGGTCTACATATAGAATTCCATGCCAGCCCAAGCTATATGACAAGACCTCACTGTAAGTGACCCCAAGCCAAACCTCAAAAAAAACAAATATTGCCATTTTGTATACTGTTACTTCTTCAATTACCCAGGATGATGATTCTCCTGGACCCTGGATCCTGGAGCAGCCAGGGAAGGCCAATCTTGCTGCAGCTCCACTGACAAGTGCAGAGTGGTGTCCAGATGGAAAGTCATGGGAGTCCTACAACTTGTAGACATTCTATCTTCTGCCCCATGATTAGCACTGCTTTAGACACTGGGGATTGGACACTAACGGGGAGACAACTGTCTACATTCTCATGGAAAATGCTTTAGCAGTGGGAGGTAGACAACAAAAAATTAGTATAATTCATACAACAATAGAGAGAAAATTAAATCAGGAAGGGGCAGAGTAGTGTCCCCAGGCCTGGGAAGAACTAAGAGAATGAGCCGTGTTGGTATTTGTTGTTTGGGACAGAGAAGGACAGCAGTTGCAAACGCCCCGAGACACGGGCACACAACACTTGTTTGAAGGGTAACAGGAAAGCCCCCTTGTTGCTGCAGCTGCGTAGGAGGTTTAGAGACTCATTCAAAGGGCAGATGATTGTGTTTTGTCGTGTGAAGATAAGTGATCTTTTGAGAGTTGGGTGTCGTGGCACACACCTTCAAGCCTGGCACTTAGAAAGTGGACAGAGGCAGGCAGACAGAAGGAGTTTAAAATCATTCTGGGTTACATAGGACCCTGTCTTTTGTGGGAAGACGGACTTCCATTAGTAGTGAAACTGTAGAAAAACTGGGATTTGAATATTGCCAGTCACTGCCGCCTACTAAATGTATTTCTAAGACCAAAGTGTATTTCTGCAGAGTGCTCGGTGAGCATTGTCAAACACAGAGTCTGTGAGGGTTGAGAATTAATGGGACTGAGACAATAGACAAACTGAGAGGAGCACTGAGCCCTCGAAGCTGATTTGCAGTGATGTTCCCACATTCAGAAATGATGGAGGAAAGTGGCCACCAGATGGCAGTATGTGTCTAGAAATTTCTGATGGTATGGCCAGCCAGAATGGACCACCCCTCTGGATTGTCAGGAAGAGTCTCAGTTATTATTCACATCTCTTCTAAAGCCAGGTGCCTAGAGCTCTGGAGGTGGGGGCTGAGGTGTTCTGTCTCTTCCTGGGCAAATCTTCAGGCTGCCCCGCAAGGATGACTACGAAAGGTCTGATCTTCTCAAACAAGTTCAAACAGTTTAACACAGGGATTCTTAGACCCTTGGCAATCCATTATGCTTCTGAACTCGACAGCACGGTGCCTTTAAATATATGGGACAGTATACTCTGGATTACAAAAGGCAGCCAATTTTGCTAAAATGTAGTGAATATTTAAGATAATGTGTGATGCAGTAACATCTCACTCATGTCTTTACTGATACAGGAATAATAAAGCCCAGGAGCAAGGCTCTTACCCATTCAATTGTGGAGCAGACGTAGGCAAAAATGATACTTCAACATATTTACAACTGTCCTGGGATGTTTGTCACCTGCTATCACATTAGATAAGCTGCTTTATCTTAGTAAGATGTCAGTGAAAATATTCATCGTCTTTTCCCTCCACACACTCTGGCTAGATTTCTTTGTTCAGTTGGATCTCTTCAGTTTGTCCAGGGAGCCTGTGACTACTGAGAGACCCCATCGTAGCAATTCCTAGCCCTCAACACTTTCAAAAAGATTTAAGGTGACTGAGGACACCTGCCAATGAGTCCTTACAGAACAAGTTCAGTACAAAAGCTGACAGCTGAGGCAGTTTTCTCTTTGGCAGCGGGGGCTCCATCACTCAGGGTAGGGGTGCTTCAGCCTGGGAAGGCAACAAACTTATTCTAAGAAGGCAAAGCTGTCCCAACACCTCACTTCCATTGCCTGTACCTCTATTCTATTTTCTGTCCATGAGTGGATGGTAGCCGGGTGACTACGTGCCTGACTGGAGCTCTCGGAACCTGTGCTGGGTCTGAGAGTTGCTGGAGTCACGAGTTAACACCGGTGGAACTCTTGGAGCTCTTTCTGTTATAACCTCATCTGTCTAACATAGATTTTGTCAATTGAGTGCAGGCAGGAACTTCCATCAGTTTATAGAGGCGTCACCCAACTTGCAGTGAGGATGAATTGGTTTCAGGGATCGGACACACCTTCCTGCAGTGCCTTCCCCTTGGACATCCTCCTGATAGTACCATCTCCCCTGACCTGGCACTAGGACCTCCATCTTACCTTAGAGTCTCTCTTATCTTATTTGTTAGCTGGGATGGTTAATTATTGATTGACAGGATCTAGAATCACCTCGGAGGCCAACCTCTGGGTATGTATGTGGAATTTTTCTTCTAAAACAGGCTAATTGATATTGGAAGACCTACTCTATATATGGATGGCATCATTTGGTGGGGTGGAGTCCTTTATGTACATAATAAAACAGAGAAAATGAGCCAAATACCAGTGCTCATCTTTCCCTGCCTCCTGACTATGGATCAGATGCAACCAGCTCTCTCTCAAACTCCTGCCACCTTGGCTTTCCTGCCATGATGGACTACACCCTAAAGCCATGAGCCAACATTTTTTTATTTGTTTTTTCTCCTTCCCTCCCTCCTTCCTTTCCTCCTTCACTCCCTCCCTCCCTCCCTCCCTCCCTCCTTCCCTCCCTCCCTTCCTCCCTTCCTCCCATGTTCCCTCCTTAAGTTATTTGAGAAAACAATACACTAGCTAAGCTGCTTCCTGGGTCTTCTTTGCTTTCTCCTCCATTGCTTCACCCAAAGAGAAGGTTAATGTTACCCTGTCCCAGGAAGGATGCACTAGTTACCAAAAGCCGGTTAATTCCAGCAGCTGGAGAACAGAAAAGGCCTTTGAATCCCTACATCATTCTACTTAAAACATCCCCTTAACGTCCGTGCCCTCCCAACTCACTCTCTCCTACCCCACTTTACTTTAGCCAAGGCTCTTAATCTCATCCTAAAGCTGACTATTTACCTTATTATTGTCTGTGTCCCCCCAGTATCATGCATGCTTCCTAGGGACAGGTCTCTGCAATGCCTGTCACAGGGTCAGGTATGTAATAAATGTTCAGCTATTACCGTTTAATGGAATGAACAGACTGGACTGGGATAAGGGTGCTGGCAACTCTTGAATTTCAAGTTTTCAATCTTTTGTTAACTGTTGCCTTTCATCGATAATGTGAGCATAAAGGCATCGTGGGTCAGTTACATGGGGTTATTTTAATGGAACAAAGTTGATATAACAATTCACTTTCCTTAGAACAAATAAAAGTCCTTTAAAACCCATTTTCCCTCAAGTGTCTATTTTATTATTATTCACAGGATGTGTATGCTAATCGCTTTGTTTTCATACCCTGTGGTCTGCAGAGTTAAGGTACAGCTTCACTGGGACACGTGTGTGGGAGAATCACATCAGTCACTGGCAGCATTCCTGAAATGTGTTAGCCAGGACACCAGTGCCAGCAGGGGGCACCAGCAAGCAACCACAGGGACAAGCCCAGCAGAGTAACTGCATTTTCTTTTATCTGCAGCTTACTGGATTGGTTTCACATAGCAACACCATTCATCATTGACTCAAAGCTATCCCAGGACCTCACAGAAGGCATGCTCCCTCAAACATGGAGAGATGCAGCCCCAACATAAGTGAGGCAAGTGTGAGCATCATTCATGTCCAACCTGATTTTATGATACCTAGCTATCCTTCCTGCAACCAGCCAGTCTTCAGACTCACGCTGGCATTTGAGTTTGTTTGCATTAAATGGATTAATGAGAACTGGGCGCCAGAGTGGGCATCTTTAGAGTACTCTGAACAAAGAAGTTTAGCTTCAATAATGTAAAAGGTGACAGTCCCTTGGGACCAGGTAGACCAGGGGCAAAGCTGTGCTCTGGTTCAAACACAGCAGTTTTAAAGTAGGTACAGACTGCACCACTGTGAGAAGCATAAAAAATATGATGAAGATGAGGGGTACATATAAGAAGTACATTGTGTATATATATAAAGCAGTGTATTGTGAAAGTTAGTCTAAGTCTGGATATGGATTTAAACAGATATATAAGAGGCGTGGCCATAAATCTAAAATTATTCAGTTTAATGAGCTATTACTTATTCTGATATTAATTTAATTCTTTGGAAGGCTGACATAGCATATATAAAAATGAAAAGCAAAGGGCTACTGAGTGATGGTTAAAGTTCCTTCACTTTTGAGACACTATATGACTCTAGAGAACAACACTGGTTATTAAGGAATTCTAAAGGATCCTACAGTATTTACTTCAGTTATTCTAGAGGGTGTTGACTTGTGCCCATTAGAACCCCATCATTTTCTGCCCCCCAAACTTTTGAGATATAAATGTAAACCTCCCAACACAATAGATTTTTTATATATATTTGGTCTTATGCAATAAAGCCACAGACATCAGGACATTTTCTATGTGTCCTGTTTTGTTCAATATTTGGGTAAGAAAATAGATTAAACCAGATTGGCTGCGTTCAGCTTCTACTTTGTGGCTAAACAAAGCCATGATATCACGATATAGTACAGTATCAACTTTACCTTGATGGACAGCTCTCCCACTGTTGGGTTGTTTTGAACAATGTTGCCCTGAGCATTCTTATTCATGTAACTTCACACAGAATATGGAAGAACTGAGAGAGGCTGAGAAATCTAACCTCCGTGAAAATCTAGTACCCTTTGCATGCAGAGTCGCTGCTCTGTCACTGCTGCCCACAAGCATTGCAGGGTGAAAACCTTTCAGTCTATTAACAGAAACAGGAAGCAACCTGTTCAAAAGTACTGTGCATGATTGCTTGGAGAGTAAAGCGGTCATTTATCAAGCTGCCTCGGGTATGTCATGGATTCAGTCTTTTATGCTCTCTTTCTCTCTCTCTCTCTCTCTCTCTCTCTCTCTCTCTCTCTCTCTCTCTCTCTCTCTCTGTGTGTGTGTGTGTGTGTATGTGTGTGTATGCATGTATGGTGTGTATGTGTCTGTGTCTGTGTCTGTGTCTGAGGTGAGAGGGCTGTCTCCCACTGTAGCTTAGGCTGGCCTAGAACATGCTATGTGGACCAGACTAGACTTAGGCTAATAGCAGAAGTCTTCCTGCCTCATCCTTTTGAGTGCTGAGTTTACAGACATGTGTCACCACACCTGGATTTAAACATCAACATCTTACTAGTAGTTTAAAACAGTGTGAAGTGACCTGGGAAACTAGTGTCCACGCCAAGCAGGGCAATGTTCTCAGAGCCTCCAGTGTCTCCACGTGCCTACAGCTCTCCTTTTCCCCCCACCCTCTTTTATACATAGTGTTTCCTCCTTTCTTCCTTTCTACATATAAATGTGTATCATCCCCAGCAGACTACCTTAGGCTTTGCTATTCAGAGTGTGAAACTCTGAGTGCTAAACAAATGCTGGACCACTGAGCTCCAGCTCCAGCCCAGTTGTTTGCTTTATAATTTACATCTTTATAAGAATGAAATCATACGGAATAATTTTGTCTCTTCCTTTTGTCAAACATTTAAAAAGCATCCACATTGTTTTTTTTTACAGCTATTGTTTATGGATTTTTTTTCCTTCATGGAATGTTATTAAGTAAAATTTCCACAATCCACTTACCAGTTTTACTTCAGACCTTAATTTTCCTGTTTTTTTTTTTTCCTATAACGAGTGTGCTGTTGAGTTGATTCTCCTGCTTGTCTTCTGATGTGTTTATGCTGACAATCTCTAAGAAGACTGTATCTAGAGGCGAGATTGCTAGACTCAGGAATACATAGCTCACGTTGTGCTGGATAAAGATACGCTATTCTCCAATTGCATACGTACACTAATGCCCCACCAACAATTCCCTCACATTTTACTGTTCTATGTTTTCAACCATTTGATTTTATCTAACCTTTAAAGTTGAACCAATGTACAGAAAAGTCAGTGGAGGCACATGTTCATGGTAGCCTTGTTAAGTCTCTCGCTCTCCCTCTCTCCCCTCCTCTCTCTGCATCTCTGTCTCTCTTCCTCTACCCTTTCCCCCATTTCTCTCTTTCTACCCCCTCTCTCCATGGGTATGTGCACATGTGTGCCTGTGGAGGCCTTGAGACTTTCTTCAGATGGAGTCTACCTTGCTTTGTGAGGCGGTGTGTGTCACTTGGTCTGGAACTCACAGATTAGGTTCCAGCAGAACCTCTGCTTCCTTCTCCCTCCCCAGCACTAGGATGACAAGCGTGTGCCACCACTCTCTGCTCTCTCAAGTGAATTATGGGAATTGTTTCAGATGCTCATGCTTGTGTGGCAAGCCATTTACCAACTGGTCTGCCATCCTCAGTCCCATCTAAGGCGTTTGCACACATTTCTCTTTGTATTTTCTACTGAAGTGTAAGTCACATATTTTATGCATATGAATGTTTCAAATAAAGGACTAGATTAACAAGTCAGTGTATTGCTTTATTTTGTGCTCTCTGTGTTTTATTAGTGTTGTCTTCCAAAAGATGTGCCTTGCTTTTGATGTTTAAATATTTAAACCTCTAGAATTGATTTTTGTTCATTGTTCAAAGTGGGAATCAAAATCTATCCTTTCTTCTCCCATTTCCTTCCCCTTCCCCTTTCTCCTTCTTCCCCTATCCCACTTTTTTAACCACAGAATCATCTGTTAAACGCGGCTGATTTTCAAAGACTGATCTTCCCCTGAACCTTTTCACGTATCTTGTGCTGTGCACTACGTGAGCACTGATGTGTGAACCTATTCGGGGTGTGCCATTTTGAACCATGGATCCACTTCTCTGTCCTTATACAAATACCTCTGTCTCCACATCTACCACTGCAGAGCGAATCTTGGTATGCTTCGGTAGAACCCATTGTCCCATCTTGCTCTCCGGGAGAGCCCTGGCTGCTCATTGCTCTTAGCTTCTGACGAAATGAAAACATAAAGCTTCAGTCTTCCCTTTTTTCCCTCTCTGACTAATTGTTTGTTGGGCATCTTTTCATAAGAATCTACTTTATAGAAACAGGCAGCTTGTGTAATTCTTATTCCTTTCAGTCTCAGAAGATTTGAATGTAAAAAAGCTTGAATTTTCCTCGGGAATAAAGCTTTTTTACAATATACATATTTAATAGGGTGGAAAGGAGAATAGAGAATAACTATCCTTAATGTCTTGGTATCTCATTTACAAACAAGCCCCGTGAGTCGTTCAAACAAACTTTACATTTGTGTTAATTTAAACAAGGTGATGTAAACTGGTGGAATGCCCGCATGCCTTTGTCCTAAACCATGTCCACTCCTTTGTTGACAGCCCGGGGCACTCGCTCGCTCTTTCTTCTGTAATGTTTATCTACCTTTCCTTACATATCAGTGACCCGAAACACCTGCTTTTAATTCTCAGTTTTCTATCAAGTCCTTATATCAGGCACTACATTAAAATTACCAATAAAGCCCCATTTCTCCCAGTGCATTTAAACATGAGCCAGACATCTAGTAGCAGTTTTTACGTCCTAAATAGTATCTGGGTGCTGCCTTTACTTAAGAATATTGACAAAACTCAGCATTAGGAAAATGGGGGTGGATTTTGTAGGAAACCTGCACTACCCTGTGTCAACCTATACAAACACGATGTTTCAAAATACAGCATGAGCATCCCCAGGGAAATTTTGATGGATAAACAAGTTTGGAGATTAAGCATGCTATCTTCTCAACAATATCTTAAAAGTCAAAGACGGAATCTCTTAAACGTAGGCTATCCCATCAGGCCAAATGAGACAGCTTTAATTATAACTTATGTTAATGAACTCCTGTAAAAAAAAAAAAAAGACACAAAATGGAGTCCCATAGACCCTTAAACATTATAGGCTATTACCAATACTTGGCTACCTTCCTGAATTCAACTATAAGACCATATTGCTGAAGGAACCACACACATAAGTGGCAGAATATGGCAAAACCAAGCAAATACTCACCCAGAAGCTTCATCTCTATTGTCTAGCTAGCTCTCCTGGCACTGGAGAGTGCTATGCATACTTCCAGAAGAGAAGAGTAATCATGAGTCTTTTCTGTAAGCTCTAAACCCTGCAGCTTACAATAATGACTTTCCAGACAGGATATATCCACTGGTCCAGTAGTGGTATAAACGTTATGGAAGTAACGAGTCACTTTCTGAACATTTTCCATAGCTCCTTAGATCCTGTAGCTAGCACTGGTGGAGTACATAAGAACATGTAGCTAGATAGATTCTGGGGAGAACCCAACACCATCACTCTGTTAAATGGATGTAATAATAAAAGGCATCTTAACGACTTATAGATCAGTACATCTCTCAACTCTCATCAGGAAAGATTTTTCTTGTAATAGAAAAAACCCAACATAGGCAATTAACCTTCAACTGGCTGATGTGCAGAGAACAAGAGACTATGGAGTTCTCATCCTTAAATGGAATATACATATCACACTTCTCTCCCCTCTCCTGCCTGCAAAGGCTTAGGAATCTTCACAGAGGGGCAGAAAAGATTTGAAGATGACGTGATGGAAAACATCAAGAAAACAGTATTTGCCAGACATAATGTCATTGGTACATATGAGCTCACAGTGATTGCCACACTATACACAGACTAGCTCAAGCTCAAGCAAGACAAAATCCCAGAGTAGGGAAGGGAAGGTAGACATGAAACCTACCACTAGTCAAGGATCCATTAGCAATTGATAGCTGCCATGAGAGGAAGAACCAGTTTCCTTTAATGATGTGATTCCTAGTAAGTTGACCATGCTCCAAGGAAGGCCCCATTTCCAAGATGAGTTGAACAACACAAACTAGACTTAATGGGAGGTGGGGGGAGAAAACTCAAATTTGGGTGGGTAAGAAGGGGAAGATAGAGAGGGTGGATATGAAGGAGTTGGAAGAATGGGTGAATACGACCAAAATATGTAACGTCTCAAAGAATTAACAAAAATTTATTTTTCAAAAGGTCCAGGCAAGAAGGTAGGAACAAGGATGATCACTGCTAATGATATGTTGGCTAATGAGACGCTGACAGCCAAGGTCAGTACTGTGGATTCTGGAACTGCTGCTTTCTCTTTATAGCTTCAGGTTTTCCTAAATTCCTCGGACCTACATCATGATTTGTAGTAATTAACTTACTCTTCCTCAGAAAAAAAAATTTTCTAGCTTCTTCCGAAGAAGGTGCTAAATCAAACACCTGGAATTCCTTGGAGGAAAGCCAGGTGACAGCTCAAGATGATGGGGAAGAAGCAGGATTCTGCCGGAGTTGATACCACTGTACCACACAGACCTCATCTGATGCCTGATAGCTTCAGTGCTGGCCGACTACATCCTCAGTCCCCGAAGTTGGCCTGGCCCATCTGTCACTAATTCCTGAGCATAGGTTTGGAGGCTCCATTTAAAAACCAGACAGCATGTATTTTACAGATGCTCTTTCCATTTCTACTTCTAAAGCTCATGCTTTCTCACTCTAGTTGGATAAGACTTGTCTATCAATCATTATACACCTTCTAGATCTGCTATAAAACAGATTTGGAAAAAAATGTAACTAGAAATCAACACTTGGTGATTGAGGGGAGTTTTGAAGTATTTCAGACTCACCCAAATAATGATGCATCCGAGCATTTAGGGCAAGTGTGTTCAATGTTTATTTAATCTTTCATCTTTGAGTAGTATTTACTTGTTGGTAATATCAGAGCAGATCTGGG
Source organism: Rhabdomys pumilio (assembly GCA_030674055.1). NCBI lineage: Eukaryota > Metazoa > Chordata > Mammalia > Rodentia > Muridae > Rhabdomys > Rhabdomys pumilio. The sequence continues at coordinate 154,148,869 of JANHMN010000003.1, forward strand.
TAATTTGAACCAATAAAGACTATCTATTGATACTAAAAATATTCCAGAAGCAAGCAGTCCCAGGTTGTTACAATGACCGGCATGGTTGTTTCATTCTGCCTTACCACCTGATGGCAACTGAGGTTTAGTGAAGCCTGGAGCAAAGTGAGCAGATTATAGAGAATGCTGGGGAAGATGGAGAGAGGGCTTCTGTGGACATCAAGAGAGAAGAGGCAAAAGAATTTCCCTTAAAAAGCAGAGGTTGGGAGTTTCCATATACACATTCGCAGATTTCTGGACTAATTAGTATATTTAAATTAGTCTCCAGAGAGGTTGCAACCCAGCAGTGTGTAAACATCCCTGTCTCACAAACCTTATTTGGCAATTTTGGCCTCACCTCCATATACTCCATGCTCTCATACCTTCTGGTATATTTTCTATCGAGCACTAATTTCAGGTATCAGCAAAAAAATATGATCACCAATAAAACTTATGACCCCTTCTGAAGCGGTGTATATATTTGAACAATTGTCAGGGTCAAACAAACTTGATGACTTTGTTCTGAAGAACTTTGTACTTTTTTTCCACTCAGGGATTAAAACATTATTTTATTATAATATTTTATATAATCATTTTATTATCAGCAAGTTGGGTTTTTCATAATGTTTTGAACTTCTTGGGATTTTCCCACAGATCTTTGAAACAGTTAATAATTGGAGCCAGGTATGGTGATGTACAGTGATAATCCAAACACTTGGGAGACTAAGGGAGGAGAATTGCAAGTTTGAGGTAAAGATCTTGCCTCAAAAACAAACAAGCAAACAAACAAACAAAACACCCTCCAAATCAAATAAACAAAAATTGGAACATCAGGTTATTTTTTCAATTTTATATAAGTGCATTAAAGAGATCAGCTTATTGTCTGTCATATTCATTACATCTACCATCTCAGTGGTTCATGGTTCATCTACATTGGTTCTAGTATTCACTCATCTATTATAGTCAGCTATTGTCAACCCGACACAAGCCCAGGTCTATCTGGGAAGAAGGAATCTTGATTGAGCAAACACATCCATCAGATGGGCCTGTGGACATGTCTGAGGGGCATTTTCTTGACTGCTTGTTGATGTAGGAGGACCCAACTGCCTATGACTAATACCGTATCTGGGTAGGTAAGCCTGGGCTGTGGAAGACAGGGTGCTGAGCAAGTCAGGAGGCTGGAGCCAGTAAGTCATGCTCCTCCACGATCTCTTGTTTTATTTCTTATCTTGAGATCCTGCTCTGGTCTCATGATAATAGTCTGTATTCATCCTGTAACCTAAATTAACTCCTTTTCTCTGCATCCGGCTTTTAGTAATGCTGTTGATCACAGTATCAGAAGAATGAACTAGAAGAGACTTAAACAGAGTTTTTATTTAGTTAAGCTTTGCTTTTGGTCTTGGTTCAGGTACTTCATACAGTCTCGTATCACAAGATTTTTTTTTTTATTATCATTATTCACTTTAAGTTCTTGTTCCCAGAGTCCTGATTTAGTTGAGTTCATGTGTGTGAGTTCAGGTAAGTTGGAGAAAGAGGAGGCGTGAGTCCAAGGAAGGAGCACTTGATAGCCACAGAACCATTATTGCTGTCATCTGTTGCCATCTTGTTAGGTAATGCTCTCAGTCGGGGTCAACCCTTTAAAATCCTAACAAAAGGCTGATGCTGGGGAGGGAGTCATTCCTTTGGGTTTAGGAATTCTTGGAGGTCAGAGATCCAAAAAAATAATGTTGGAAGTATAGTTCAGAGGAAGAACTCACCCCGTGCCCTACTTCCAGTTTCTGCTCTTTGCTGGTAGTCCTTCCAGTTTCTTTGCTCACAGGTGTGCTGCCCCATCCCTGGTCCCTACTCTTTTCTCATATTGTTCCATCTCTGTGTCAGCATTTTTTTTTCTTTTCCAAAGCTATACTGGCAGCCCATGGAGATAATCCAAGATGATCTCACTGGGAGATCATTAACTTCATTGCATCCTCAAAGATTCTTTTCCCAAACAGGTTCTTGACAGTTTCTAGGTGGACATTTGTCGCCACCCCACCGCCATCTTGGCAGGCATAGAAACTCCCAAGGGCAGATAGTCTAGTTTGCCATTCATCCCAGCAGGTCATTGTACTAGCCTGATGCTATCTTTGCTCTAATGGAGACAGGCTTTCTTGAGCTCACCAGTTCCACTCCCTTGGTGTGCAGGCATAGGTCCCCCTGCTCACCTTTTTGTTCCTCTCAAGTCTTTAGGCAGTTCTAAGAACTCTTGTTAAGGAGCCATTTCTCAGTCTGGCTTGCAGGGAAGCCATGCATTTGTCCACCTCCTATGACCTGCTCTGTCCTCTGTCAACTTTAATAGAGACTTAATAGACATGTCGAGCTGGGCCAGAGTATATAAAAATCTATAAGCCATTAACTATAGCTATATTAAACTAATAAGAATCAATTCCCACACTTGCCTTCAAAGCATGCTGGGCTCCAGAAGTGACTTGAAAAATGACAGTCTGCAGCTTGGCTTGTGATCACAGGGGGCTGGTCAGGAGTGTCAGTTCCCCAGAGCCTACATTGTCTGGCTCTCAGGAACAGGCTCCTTGGTTAGCCTTTGGAGGCAAAGTCTTCTGTACTGGGGCCATTCCTTAACACTGGAATGGAGGCCCAGGAAGGGTTTAACGGGAATTAGTAATGGCCAAGCTCCTAAAGTAATTGGGCTTGAAAATGCCCAAGTTTTGCTTCTCTAAATGGCCCTGGGCTGCATTATCCCTATTGATCTCCCCAAGCTTTCGCAGCCTGTAAATGATGAGCCTTTTAACGCACTCCATGACTGAAGGGCACACCACTGTGAGAACAGCTCATTTCATTTTTTTCGATTTATACAAAAGACGCTGTGGCCCAAGCCCTCTAGGCACCCATCTCAATACATAAATATGCCAATTAAGCTAAATGGAGATCCTGCAGGTTAAAAGTGCCTGGTAAAAGATGGAAGCCTTTTCCAACGCCAGAAGAAAGTTGATCCACAGAGGGAATGCCAAAATCAACAAAAGTGGGCTTGTGCCAAACTCTAAAGGTCAAAATAAATAAATAAATAAACGAAATAAAAAAAGAAAGCAAGGCTTCTAGGTTTTTAGGTGTGTGTTGCAAAAAATAAAATTCCTTAAACTGTAAATGCATGATCTTTCTTTTTTCTTTTTTTTTTTTTTGTAGGCATGTATGTTCACATGTGGATATGTTACATATATGTACAGATACATGTGGAAACCAGAAGAGGGTGTTGAATTCCAAAGAGATGGAGTAACAGATGATTGTGAATCACCCAGGGTGGATACTGGGAATTGAACCTGGGTCCTTTGGAAGAGAGACACATCTACACTGAACCATCCTTCCAACTCCAAATGCATAAGCCTATTACATTTTTCCTTTGTATGTTTCAAGGTTAGGAAAAGGGAACAAAGTATTAAAGCTGAACCAACTCTAAGAATCTCTTTGGACATACAAAGTTAGATATATTATACCTTGCCTTCCATAGCAGTTCATTACACCCAGAATGCTTCACTGGAGGAAGTGGATAGCCAGGCTCTGTCCCCACAGGGAATTAGTGAGGAGAGCAATATTATCAGACGATTCTTAGAAGTTCTGATCAATAATAAATAACCAGTGGCTTACCTGCCATCCCATCCCTGACCTGATTAGGCTATTTCTACCTAGCCAATGGTACTGAGGGAGACAGAAGTTTAGATCCCGAAAGTGAACTGAAAAAGGAACCTGTCTGGTTGTCATCCAGCCTACAGACAAGTTGAAAATAATGCTCTCGGGAGGCACTCCCAAAGTGGATCTAAATGTTCAGTCTCAACCACACACATATCCAAATTCCACCCGCAACCAGCATTCCTGGATCTTCTAGGATGCTCCCTTTACTCTAGACCTCATGCAGTCGGAAAGCACATAGAGCAAATTTGGCAGTTTAGAAGCCACAGATGGCAACAGCTGAAAGGAATTTTACCTCCTGCTCTCTGGCCCTCAGTGCTTTGCTATTGGCCGCAGACAGCACCACCCTCCCGCTTTTCTCTCAGTATTATCAGAAAGCCTCATGGAAGTATAGATTCAACAATATAAACCTTATCGAAGTCACTTAACCCCAGGTACTTAGTTCTCTCCACTGCTCCCTCAGCCAGTGATTCTGCGAGCACCGATTTATCAGTCACCTGCCCCCAACCACTGCCCTCTCCCCTGCTTTCCTTCCCCATTACACATGGTCTTCAGCAACTGCCTTCATTTCCTCAAGACCTCTCTGATTTTTCTCTATTCCCACTTAGCTACAGAAAAAGAAGTTTCAAAGACAGAGAATTAGAACCATTCGCTAGAAAATAGGAACAGGATATAACATTTATTTCACGGTTTTCATGATCTCACAGCCTGTTTACTCTCTTGTTCCTGTAACCCCGTTTTTCCTTGAGTTGTCTCCATTGTCTCTGCTCGTCTCCAGTTGGAAGGAATGCGTACACATTTTTCAGTTTCCATCGACAGACTGTGCATCTAATTTTCAGAGTTACGGTGTGGGGCAGGCACTATGCTGGGCCTTTAGCTCCTCAGTTAAAGTCTGTATATACTCCGTATAGTCGCTGCTTCAAAGTACTGAAACAACACACCTAAGGCTATAGAACTCATTTCTGGAGGGCCAATTATAACCGAACTATAATAAATAAAAAACCTGTCACTCTCTAGGAACTTGGAAGTACTGACACAACCTTCTGGTCCACAAGACTCTTCGATGGATGGATTGTTTGCTGATAAGGGCTGTAGGAAGGCTGTGTCACAGACAGTCACTTTGGGGAGTCAAAAATTTGCTTGGCAGTGGTGGCACACGACTTTAATCCCAGCATTCAGGAAACAAAAGCGCAGATCTCTGAATTCAAGGCCAACCTGGTCTACAAAGTGAGTTCCAGGACAGTTAGGGCTACATAGAGAAACCGTATCTCAAACACACACACACACACACACACACACACACACACACACACACAAGCCCCAAAATAACAAAACCAAGGCTAGTCTTTAGTAGCAAGGGGCTGACAGGGGTAAGTGTTCTACAGAGGCTATGCACAGACTAAGGAGAGGAGCTTGGGCCTACAGAATCTTAGCTTTTTTTTTTACCTTATAGGATCTTGATGGCAATTATTGATTTTCAAATAGGTATTACTACCATTTGGTCTACACAGTAAATAACACCGTGCGCTTCTATGTCTGATGCTGTCTCTAGGCAGAAGATGAAGAATCACACTGATACATATATCTAGTCTTCAGCATCAGTGAGCTCTTGTTTGTCTGGCCAGATTCTATCTCCCATTAGCTGTGTGGGCTCCCTGATACAAATCACATATACCTATGAGCCTCGGCCTCTCATTTGTAGATGGAAAAAATGATGTGTCTCACTCAGCCCGTGCGGTTCCTGAAGATCTACAGAAGTATGTAGCATACAAGTGTTACACGCTGGAGGCTGTGGAGAAAGGAAAAAGACAATTTTATACTCAAGGGCTTCTGGGAGGGGTAGGGGAAGGTTCAGATCTGGGCTGTGGGGGGCTGCTCAGGGGGTCAGAGGTTAACTATTTGGCTATATTTGTCTCATGTGAGTACTTTTCCTCTGAGGAAAAGTACTGAGCAAATGCACAAGGAGATAGTCTATCTTTCTCGTGTCCAGTGGTGGAATGAAGAAAAGGGATAACCATGGGCAGGGAAACAGATCCCAACTCATCAAAAGAAATAAATCTCTAATAAAAGGAATTGCCATCTGGGTCTGCTGGTACCTGCCTGTGATCCTAGCTCTTGGGAGGCTAAAGCAGGAGGATGGTGTGCTCAAGGCCAGCCTGGGCTGCTGGGAGACTCTGGCTCAAAAGATGCTAACAATGGCAGACAGATGTCAATAATAATGATATCAGTAATAATGACGATGATAAATAGCCACACAGTAGGAAAGGAGCTTTCAGACACGGGAGGTATGACAGTCAAAGATGGATTTTCCTCAGTAAGAAATGCTTTAAAAAGACATTCAGGCATTCAGTTTGTATTGTTTTCCTCCTGCCTGACCTTTCTGTGAGACTCTCAAAGTCAGAGTATGTTCCGTCTTCTCTTCCCTTTCATCCACTTTCATTGAGCTTTTTCTCCCACCACTGCTCTGCCTCGGGTCTCTCATCTGCTCTCCAGGCACTGCATCTCTTGGTGATTGAACTTGGATGGCTCCAATCCCCTGTTCCCAAATGGGCCTATCATTTTCCTCCCCAAACCTGGCCCTCCTCCATGTTGTGAGCCAGGACTCAAAGCCATTTCACAGGCACTGCCACTTTCAAAGGATTCTCCTGCTGAGTTTCAAAGGGAAGGAAACAAAAAAGCAGCAAGCACTGTCAGTAGAGGGAGATCTTAGATAAGAGAAGCCCACAGGCGGCCGTGTCAACACACTTTTACATCTATGGGTTTTTTTTTTAATTCCAAAATAAAGTTTTAAAAATTTGCTGTTTTTCTAACTACGAAAAACTTAATGTTGCTGTTTCATAACCCCTGACAAGGTTTTTATTCCCTGTACCTACGCAAATTCTTTCTGCTATCATTTCTTATGCAACTGAAGCAAACTTGCTACTGGAATTTTGATGTCCACAACACTCACAAATAGGCACATTCACTCTTTTGAATTTATGTAGAGGCCACTGCACGGATCCCACAGGCTGTGGCTGAGTCCAAGCAAGACATACCCAGACAGGCAGACAAGGTGGCTGTAGCCCACACCCCAGGTTTACCAGGATGCTCACCCTGCTTATGCTCCCACCTTCACCGTCACATGATCTAGTGGTAGAAATGGTTTGTTATATATGACCATGGAGCCAGCCTCACTCTTGGCTCCACGCAGTCTTACATCCTTGTACTTCCATGTTTCCCTTCCAGTATACTTTATATGATATCATTACATACAACTTACTCTTGGGAACTAATTTAAACCCTTTTATAAGAAGGCAGGATAGGATGGATAGATGCATCGATGGAAGCATGAATGGATGGATGGATGGATGGATGAATGGATGCATGGATGGATGAATGGATGCATGGATGCATGGATGGATGGATGGATGCATGGATGGATGGTTGCATGGATGGATAGCTGTAGATAGCTACTCATATTACCACTTTAATAAAAGGGCTACTGATACATATTTACTATTCCTGTTAATCCCACTTGAAGCTTTTCTATAATTTAACTCCTTTCCCCACTCATTCTCTTCTCCTGCCCTCTTTATTAATAATTACTCATCTTATCTCTAGGTCAGAATAGCATTTGATCAGTCCTAGGCAGGACACTCAAGCTTTTCAAAGAAATCTAACTGAGCATGTTCTTTGTAAGCCAGGCCAGTGTTACTCTCCTTGACTGTTTTTCCACACTGCTTCCATGTTCTTGTTCTGTCTTGATTTTTATTCTGGAAGACCAACTTCTATTTAGTGTTCTACCATGCTGGCAATGGTCTGGCTTTGCTCAAAAACCAAAACCAATTTCCATTTCAGACCTTAGGCTACAACCCTCATCCCTCATGAAATGGGTAAGATCTCTGTATTTGGTGAGACTTGGAAGGACTGCCTTAGAAGAGAGAGTCCCAAGAAGTTGTTTCTGGAGAGAAGGGTCATCTGCTGGGAAAATCTGAGGATGGGGAGGGGTGGCAGGCAATAATGCATGGACATAGCTCATCCCCCATCCCCAACTTCACACTCATTCACACCAGGTCAACAGCTCCCTTACCACATTCGCATGTTTACTCTTAAGGAGAGAAGTGACTTCCGCTCTGATTGTCCTCAGAACACATGACTTCACCCCTCAAGGGTTCACACATGAACTCCATGAGCCTGCTGAGTCAGCTGGGTTCACAATCTCACAAGCATGTGTTGGGTGTTTACAGCCTTCAAGGAGAACTCACAGGGCTGAAAGTGGGTGAGTGAGAGCATGTGTAAGCCAATCCTTCAAGAGCCTTCAGGGAAAGCGCTAGAAAGAAAATGTTTTGTTTGTTTGTTTGTTTTGTTTTGTTTTGTTTTCCAGAATTAACAAATTAACATTACCAGTGTGGTGGTTTGAATGAGAATGGCCCCTATAGGCTCACATATTTGAATACTTGGTCCCAAGTTAGTAGAGCTCCTTAGAAAGGATTAGGGAGGTGTGGCCTTGTTGGAGGAGGTGTGTCACTGAAGACAGACTTTGAGATTTCCAAATACTGAAGCCACCTGAAGTCACCCTCTGTCTCTGTCTGTCCATCCGTCCGTCCCTCCCTCCCTCCCTCCCTCCCTCCTTCCCTCCCTCCTTCCCTCCCTCCCTCCCTCCCTCCCTCCCTCCCTCCCTCCTTCCCTCCCTCCATGCCTACCTCCCTTTCTCCCTTCTTCTCTTCCTGACCTTGCAGATCAGGCTCTAAACTCTCAGCTATTGCTCCATTAATATACCTGTCTTCCTTGTTCTCCACCATGATGGTCATGGCATCTTAAACTATAAGCTTCAGATAATTTTTTCCTTCTACAAGTTGCCTTGGTCATGGCATCTTATAATAGCAATAGAAAAGTGAAGTGGAAACTTAAGGGTTCTTTGGAAAGTCAGTTGGATGGGGCAAACACGTAAAAGGATGTTTTCTTAAAATAGACACAGGTGTGAAAGGCTAAGGCTGACTCGTGAAAAAATGTTTTGCTGAAGCAGGAGAAGAAGAGAGAGGATGTTCTGCTAAAGCAAGCATGTGAAAGGAGAGGTGATGAAGGACTCTTTGCTAGCAACATGCATGTATTGGTCTGCCTTAAATTGCATAGCTGAGTTGCATTTGTCAGGACTCATAGAGAGAAATACACCAAAAATTTCTGGTGGTGTACTGCAGTTTCTTGCTGCTTCGATGGACTTGGGCTGAGTGGATGCATTTGTTGAGGCAAAACCCATGCTGAAGCAAGACACGTGCTGAGGCAAGGCATGTGCTGAGGCAAGGCCTGTGCTGAGGCAAGGCCTGTGCTGAGGCAAGGCACATGGAGGACACATAATGTTTGGAGGGAATAAATAGAACGCAATGGCAGTGATGGAGAAAGCTTAGCTTGCTAGTACAGCTCGCTGTGTGTGCAATGGGCTCTGATCTTTGTTTGCCTGAGAGAGGCACAGTCGAGAACTTCTCCTGGTGTTCCTGTTGGTCCCCCCTGCTGACTTGAGCTGAGGCTGAGGCCTGTCTCAGCTAGGTTGAGCCACCACTATTGTTGACCCGACTCTACCGAACTGGACTGCTAATGTATCCATGAGGTGTTTGCAAATGGATCAGCTGCCACTGCCTGCTAACCTGTGAACTGTATTGCCGATTTCCAGACAACACAGATGGGAGTTGCTCCAAAGAACTTTTCTAAACAGGCCCACTCCTCCCCACCCCTATATCCTTTCTTTCCCACTACCTCTGGTGGGTGGTAGGCTACAAAGAGGTTAAAGCATTTAAGAACAAATCATTAAAAATAAGGTTTAGGTTGGTATGAGAGTAATCAAGCTAAATCCTTTTACATTATATAGAAATATGCAATGCAATTCAGACCAAGATAAAAGACAACCAGGAGCTCCAACTCTCTGAGAACTTTGGCTATCATCCTGCAAGTTCATAACCAAATCATCAAGAGCTAAGAAAAGGTTAGTTCCAGACTACGCGAAGAAGCACTCTGAACTAGGAATCACTAAGCACTTCCTGGATTCAAACTGAAAACAGTGGAACACATAGGAAGCAATAGAGGAGAATACCAGAAATGTAGTAAGAAAAGACCCTGGACAGAGAAACCAAAAACTCACTGCTTGGTCTTGTTGCTATACTGTAACACAAAGCTTCTTATTACCTATGCTATATGCAAAACAGCACACGCATACACCAACCAATCAGTTGCTCAGCAGCCCTAAGCTTCAAACACTTTATTTAGGACTTCAGTTTGCTTGAAGTTTCCTGCCATGATGTGTGCATGTCAAATTCACGATTCAGTAAATTTTTCTTTTAGCACCTTTGAGTCTGGCTATGGTGTATTCTTTTATGCTCAGCATTGTAGTCCACTTTGCTACCCTCTGTGGAAGAACTCGTGTGCTTCCTCCCAGCCTCCAAGCTCGGGTTAGTAAAATAGTTCACCCATGTTCTTCCCTGAGATGCCGTCACTCTGTAACATATTATGACAGCGCACATAACCATGCTTTATAAATGGTAAAGCAGTGAACGCGCATTAATTGCTGTAATTACAAGTAGCTGTTCTGAGGATCTCGAGTTGATCTCTAATCACAATTGCTGTTGTCAGGTCAAATGTGAGAAGAACTCATGCTCCTTGCCTCTGTGATGACTGTGCCAGTCAGGCACGGTGCTGTTGTGACAGCTGGGAATCATCGAGAAATGAGCTTCACTTCACTGGGCATGTCTCAGATGGTCATTTAAAAAGCTGGCATCTGTTTTTCTTTTTAAGAGAAGATATTAGAACTGGTTTATGTTCAAGCGGCCTGAGCCTCTTGCTATCATAGGATCTCAGGCCAGGAGCTGAGGGCCAAACTTCAAAGCAGGAGCTTGAGGACCCAGTGATGTGATAGATCCCATGGCGGCATGGCACTGTTGGTCAGCCAAGGGTGAGGCGTTTGCAATATAAAGCCAGCTTTGACAGGAGACAGGTGGTGATCTTGGCAGCCCATTAGCTTCAGAGAGAGCCAGCCAATGGCCTGTGGGTGTGCTGGCAAGAGGGTAAGGTCTTCTCAGAAGGGTTGGTGATGGTGAGCAAGCATCAGTGATGGTAAGTTCTAGAACATCTCTGCTTGTGTATGAATGCTTAAGCATACACGTTGGATCTCTTATTTCTTGCTCTCCCAGGCACCTTCCATCTTCCTATAGATCAACTCATTCAGCAAGTATCCCTAGACATATAAGAACCCTACCCAGACTCCATTTATCATGCTTTCTATGGGATAAAGACTTTCTCCCAAAATATTTCTCCTAAGTGCAATACCTGTTTGGTAGGGCTAACAAAAATTCACTTCTCGTCTTGCTGTCAGATTCCTGGCTCTGTAGATGCAAAAGGAAATGTGGAGGGAAATGTCACCTTCACCAAAAGCTAGAGATTGGGGAGGGCATATGTGCAGATGCATCTGTATACGGAAGGATGAAAGAGAGCGAAACCACTGGTGGCTCCCAGAGCAGTGGACTAGAAATATAAAGGACAAATGCTTCACACAGCAGATGGAGGGCACCATTGTGTGTCCTTTAAACCTTTTGAACTTTTAATTATATAAATATATTGGCAATTCAGAAATTAAATTTAAGTGATTATCAATTTCATGAGCACTTCAGTATGTATATGCTTTTATGTGAGAGGTCTGACTTTCTTAGTACTGCCACCCATTTTCCTGAGGGTCATGCTTTTGAGAGCCTGTTCTTGATTGCCGTCGCCTGCATAGAGATGTTCTGGTTTTGTGAGAAATCACAAATGTTCTCTAATTCACCTGTTATTTATTTATTTTGGACATTCCTTCAGGGTGAATTGTTGGCTCTTATTTTAGAAGGAGAATATAGAGGCAGACATTTGTTCTTGGGTGGTCTGCTGGAGAGGAGTACAGTCCCAATCTTAGAGTTAAGATTCAGGAAAAAATATCAGCCCACATACAGTCCAAAACCACTGGTTGGTTTCTGTCTGGCCAGATTTGGAGGGACTGAGTTGCCCCAGGTGCTATCAAGACCAAGATTCCAACACAGGGACTTATCTTCCACTACCAGGTCTCTGTTGTCCTTTACATTTAAAGAACATGGAAGAGCTGTCTGGATATATCTCCCTGCTGGGTCACCCCCCAACACACACACACTCTAATCCCTAAACTGCTATTGTCACATCCATGGGTCATACCCTGCTGCATCTCTCAAGGGACAAATCTCTGTCATATTTGACCCCACAGCCACACAATGAAGCTTACATATTTCTCCATCTCAAAGTACCTTATTTCACATCACTATGGGCACCCTACACTTCTTGTAAAACTCTTAGTCTTCCTGATGAGAAGTTTTCTTCTTTCTAACCTTTAAATGTTAGACTCCTCCTCTGGCCTCTCATTTCCTTCCCTTCCTTCCCCCTCCTCTGCCTCTTCTTCTGTTTCCTCCCTTTCCTCCCCTGGCATACAGGATGTTTTTGCAATGACCACTGCATGCTCCCAACTCTCCTCATCTTCACCCAGCACTCCTCCCAATTCCCAGCTAAGTGCCTTTGTTAGATCTGCAGTCAGTTCCACACTGATATGCAATGGCTATCTCCAATTAGCACGCTCACAGCTGCACCTGCGACTTTGCCTTCCAGATGTACTCCTCCTTCAGTCTGTTGTGTGGATAGAGTTGGTCTGATTGTGAATACGAGAACTGACCTTGATTCTTCTGTTCCTTTCTTACCAAGATCCAGTGCATCTACCTGTCGTATTACTACCATCTCCAAAACAGACCACAAATCTAACTGGTCACTTCTCAGCGTCTTTACCACTTTGCCACTAACACTCCGTCTCTGATTTGCTCTATTGCAGATCTCTTGACTCGGTTTACTCTTTCAATTCTTAGTCATAGATGATTGGTTTATAAAAATCAACCAGAATTGCTTTCTGATGCTCAAGTACGCCCAGCAGTATTCCCCGTTGCTCAAACTTTCAAGCGACTGTTTTCTCCCTGAGTTCTCTTCTCTGGACTTCTGGTGGATGTCTCCTCAGTATGATGATGGCCACGTCAGTGAGTCTCCCTGAGCTAAACCCTCCAACACTCAGTGTACTGTTTTCCCACATACTTTCTCTAATATATGAGATGAATGGAACTACCCATCCACTAAGCAAGTACCAGAGACTTGAGATTTATTTAATCCTTGAAGCACAACCTTTGAGGTGTTAGCTACTATCTGTAGTCACAGATGAGAAAACATGGTCTTAGGTTAAACATAGTCACTCATTCTGGCCTTCCTCATGTATCTTCTTGTCCTAAGAAGGAAAGGCACTTAAAAATAGTTGCTGAGGATATTTACCCATGACTTTTGCTCCTTGAGAGTAAGGATAAAGTCTTTTGGGTGAACCAAGGGTTTGGTCCAGGATGGTTGTCATTCATCTTCCTGATAAAGCATGTGTCAAATATGATGAAAATTGTTTTCATTGTTTTCTGAGGTCAGGATGCAATGTTTGGTGGGAAGAGAACAAGAGAACAATTTAAGTCAAAACAGTTGTGATGGAGCCAGGTGTAGGACCGTGAAAGGACAGCATGGTTTCTGGTTGAGCACTGGCTAGAGATGGCCAGAGACCCAGCAGGTTGGAGACCTCACAGGTTTCCCTGCGAGGGACAGCATGCATTTTGCCACGCTCCCAAACTCCAGGCTCCTGACATGAGGCTGAAGACCTCCATCTATCTTGACTTTCAGGAACATAGGACAGCCCTCTACAGCCCCTCCCAAAGAAAGATTTGTGACCATCAGTCACATAGCACAGGTAGAGGGCGTGACACAGGCCGCAGAGCCTCAAGAGATCTCCATATTTATGGTATACCTAAAGGCCAGAGGGCATAGCCAATTAAGCATTCCTTCCTAGACCCAGCTCCTTGCAAAAGGTATTTAGCCTTAGGCCAGCCCTGAGTACACAGGGTACAGCTCATCCACTTTGTGCCATGACAATAAACATTTTAAGACCATGGACTACCTCTCATCTTTGGGGCCCACGCTGTGGAGAAGGCTTTCATCTACTGAGCCTCTGCCTAATCTCCCACCAGGACCTCTCTGCATTTCAGCCATGGAAACCTCCCACTCTAGTGAGCTAGCTGAGTCAGCCATGACCCAGCCAAGCGAGTCACTGAGACCAAGAGTCCTGAGGGCCGCAGCCGGAGCTCATCTTCTCCTCCTTTCCCCTTTGGCTGTGGGTTGATTCACCCCGTATGCCCTGTCTCGGTCCTTCTGAGGCCTCTCAGCTGTGCCTGAGAGCCTAAGGGCTTGAGACCAGCTGGTCGGTCAGCCGCCTAGGTCGGGGGATCCCCAACACAAGAGCTCTAGCTCCCCGAGAGGCCTCAGACTGTGTTCTCCCCATGCCTGGAGTGGAGTCCTGTGGCTTCTCACAGCCCGATGTCCACCCAGCGTGTGGAGTGACCTCATCATGCTTCTGCACCCTGAGCCGCAGCTCCAGCCGCCTGGAGCGGCAGACACTCAGCCCAACAGGACTCACACCCATGCATATGCACCACAAACTCACAACTGGTGGAGGAGGTGGGCAAAACCAGCTTCAAGTGTACTCCCACTAGACGTCCACAAAGACTCACTCCATGGAACTAAAGGACAGTGAGTAATCTCCTGCCTAGCTCAAAAGACTAGGCCTCTCTCTGCCCCCGACCTTCTTTTTCTCTCTACGTGTTCCTGGCCTGCTTCTTCCTTTTGACCTTTAGCTACAGTCTCCAACCTGCTGGGTCTCTGGCCATCTCTAGCAAGTGCTCGACCAGAAACCATGCTGTCCTTTCACGTTCCTATAGCCAGGTGGTAGTGCACACCTTTAATCCCAGCACTCAGAAGGCAGAGGCAGGTGGATCTCTGTGAGTTCAAAGCCAGCCTGTTCTAAAGAGCAAGTTTCAGGATAGCCAGAACTACATAGAGTAACCTTATCTCAAAAAAACAAAACAAAACAAAACAAAACAAAACAAAACAAAACAAAACAAAAAGAGTTATGGTAATACTCCCACAAGATACTTTAACAACCTGGGCTTGCTCACTGTTGGGAGTGCAGTCTACCAGACAACAGCATCCAGCACCAGGAAACTTATTAGAAACACAACTACCCAAAAGACATCCTAACCGCACCCATTAGATTTTAATTACAGTGAAATCTATTCCCAGTTATTTAATGGCTGCTAAAATTTGAGCAGTTGTCCGGTGGGGTTCACCTTGCCCTCCATCTCCTGCCTCAGTACAGGGCCAACATCTATAATTGATGAGGAGGGGCAGGGAGACCACAGAATTGTAACGTGCTCATCCTTTGACCTCAGTGGGAATGCTGGTAGAATCCCAAGAGCTCAGAACACCCAC
Organism: Rhabdomys pumilio; assembly: GCA_030674055.1. NCBI lineage: Eukaryota > Metazoa > Chordata > Mammalia > Rodentia > Muridae > Rhabdomys > Rhabdomys pumilio. Next base: position 154,163,923 of record JANHMN010000003.1, read on the forward strand.
CACAGGTGTTACCATTGGACACTAAGTTCCCTTTTCCTTGGCCATGGAGACCTGGCATGTATGACTCCAGACTATCACCACTGTTAAATTCTCTAGTCTTAGGTGAACATGGCCTCTGAGTTTTTATCTTGATAACCATGCATTATTTTTTCCACTCTTGTTTCCAGATAGTTCTTCATCTCTGGGGGATGCTAGCTGTCTTTGGGGTTTCTGATAAAGAAATTATTTTGTTGTTTATACCAAATTATGTGTAGTCTGACACACTATACAAGTAGGCTTTACAGAAATAATTTTTCATATTGTACCATTATAGCAACAATGAGTTATTTTTTTATGAAGATTGCACATTGTGACTACTAAATGAATGTATTTTAGTTTTTCCTCAACTCAACAAGCCTTTAAGTTCTTTCTCTACTCAGACTTTTGACCAAGAGTGATAGGAGATATCTGAATGAGTAAATAAGGGAGATAATTTATTTGACAAGACAATACATTTAAAATGAAGCTATGAACAGAAAAGGGCTTTTGTTTCCCTGAATTCTTTCACATATCAAAAGACTTGACAATAAAATAGATGTCACTCCATTTTTGATGCCCAGCTCTTGAGGCTGCCCTTAGTTAAGGGAATATTATAACATAGAGGAAAGAAAGAAGGGTTGTCCCTTCTGTTCTTGAAAAACTGTGCAGTACAGAGGGAGTACTAGCTGGTTGGTGAGCATTCGTCCTTCCTTCTATCTTGGAATCACAGAGGTTTTGAAGCAAATATAAACAGAGCTTGGGATAGAAGCAAACAGCTCATTTCCTAAGATAATAATGGCTATGTTTAATGAGCCAGGCACTGTGCTAAGTTGTTTATATGTATCATTTTGCACAGTTCTGTTATTTAACTGTCACAAAACCCTATCACAATTTACTTGTTTAAGCAGATTGAAAAAAAAAAAAAAACCTAAGCTCACAGTAGACAAGGCCAGAATTTATCCAGTATATGCATAGTAGAACTTGGGTTTGAATCAAGGTATGTGTAACTTAAATTTGACCACCTTCAATGGCTTTTATCTTCTCATAACCACAGAATTCTAACATGCTCTCAAGAACTGTGCTAGAATACCAACCATATCTTGGCATACATTATATCATCAAATACAGTGTATTTGTCTGAGCAACAGGCTGACCTAGAATTTGGATGTTTGAATAAATCACTCCATTTCCTTGAATTCTCTATCCTGCTGCCGAAGAGTTCCATCTATGGAATAAAACCAGTTGCTTCATCCTAACATTAAACAAATACCAGATGGTTCCTTAGTACCTGTCTGTGGGGCAGAATCGGAAGTCAGCTCAGCCTACTTTTAGGGTAGGAAACACTGAATGGAGCATGCAGTCAGTAAATATCTTCCCCACTGTCTGATTCTTCCTCCATACCCTCAGTTATGTTCTTTCTCCTCATCATAGCATTTCTTAAAATGTGCTTTATTTTTGGGAGCCAACTCCTAGCAGAAAGCAGCTATCATCTTTGCAGCCATCTCAGACCATATACCCTGACAAGAGACTTGTTTTTCAACAGCCCACAGCAGCTGAGCACACTCTGATAAACATCTTGTTTTTTCTCACATATCTTGTTTTGTTGTTTAGTGCCCCCAGCTGCATGGTACACGTGGTAAAGTCTCTTCAGTTGTGTTCCCCTGCTTGTGCCTATAAATACCCAGGATTTTCTTTCAATAAATGGGACTTGATCAGACTCTCTGTCTTGTCTCCATCCCCACTCTATCTCTTGCTAGACCCTGTTGACTGACCCGAGGACCGAAACACTTCATTTTTCCTGCAAGTGGATTATTGGATTGAAACCAGGTTCTATGTGGCCATAGCCAGAGCACATGATCACCACCATAGCACAGAGTCCTGCACTGGCTCCTTACTTTGCTTGATGTGATCGAGGACCTAACAAGAGAAGCACAAGAAAGGTTTATTTAGACTCACAATCCTAGGCAGTACACTTTAGCTAGGCAGGGAGGGTGGAACGGCTGTAGAGGTTTAGCCTGTAGCAGTAGAAGCTTGCAGCAGAACTTCTAGGCAGAGAAAGGGTCTCTGGGAGAAGAAATCAGAGATTTAGCCAGCAGATGTGGAGGTGGATGGATGACTGAGAGTGAGCAGAGAGGTAGATCTGGTGGGGATGTAGGTCAGAATTAGTCAGTTTAGAGGAGCCAGGAGGGAGCCCAAGCTAAAAGCCTAAACTTTAAAATATTAAAAAGAGCCCTTGACGTTATTTATGTAACTGTTGAGTCTGGGAAAGTCCCATCATATGAAGCGATTGATTTTACCTTTGAGTTTGTGAGTGATGTGTGTTGGGACGGTGGAGTTCAGAGCCCTGGATGATGGTGAGTAGGTTCTGTGTGGCTCTCTAGAGTAAGTTTTCATCCACATGCCAAACTCCAGATCCTGCCTGGATTCCTTTTGCTCTTTCTGCCTGTTCTTTGCTGTTGGACCCATACCATGTTGGGGTTGGGTAACTTAGGGGCTTTACTGTATATTCTACCCTGGGGAGCTCTATGTACAAGTGCAGAAAAATGGAGACTGTGAAAGGGTCCTTCTGCATCACTAGGCAACAAGTGATGCCTTGCTGACCCACTAGGGGCTGGTGCTGTTTCTGTTTATTCAATAAGCAATTAAGTATTAGGTTACAGTCTCTTGGAAGCCACCTGTGCCTGCAGGTTGGAACAATAGGCCTAAAGGGTGCAACAATTGATTTACCAAACCACTACATCTTTCTGAACTAAACCCTGAAAATTACATAGCCCAGCCTTGTCCCTGGCTCTTTGAAGTATGTTTTTGAGTGTAGTGTCTTTTTGAACATAGAGGAACTGTGAAGTCACAATAAACACATGACATTGCTGTTACCTCCAAGGGTGCTGGGTGCAAGACACTAACAATTTAATAAGTTTGGGCTTTTGCACTGACCTATGTTAATGTGCAATTTCATGCATTTTTGCACAGCAAGAGAGAAGTGTTTAAGAACGCATTTGATTATAAGATCTATGTGAAAATGCATTATCTGCTTGCCTTGAGCATGGTCAACTGTTGACCTTGCCAATTAAGTTGACTCGGAATGAAGATTCAATTACAATGAACAAATATTCTTTGAATAATTTCTCTGTATAAAGTCCTGTGCTGGGGCCAGTGGGAAATTTGCAGATATGTGATATTTACCCCTATCTTTGGGATGCTTGCAAGCAATTTGGAGGAGGCAAAGATGCATGCACGAATGACTACAATGTCACAGAGGAAATGGGATCTGTGAAGCTAGACTCTTGTTTGTCAATCTCTCTCAGTGGGCTCTTTTCCCTGGCTCCATTCCTATTCGTTGGGACTGAACTCCAGCTTGTTTTAGGGTCTATATCTTTGAGAAGATGAACTTACTTCTAGTTCTGGGATAAAACTTGATTGCCTGAGTTGGTTCCAAGCTAATCTTGTATCCCTTGTGATTTAGTGATTTAATATAAACATTGACTCAGTTTTGGCCAACGGAACAGACAAATCAGTCTCTGGACTACTTTCAAAAGGTTTGCTTGTGGTAGAGCATGCTTCCATGCTAGAGTGAGCTGCCTGAATTATTACTCTGACTCTGGAGATGTATGTCATAAGTGATTGAACCATGCTGCCGCCCACTTGTTCATCTGTTAAATGGGTTTAATTATAGCATATGCTTAGTAGGAATATAAAACAGTTAATGTGCCCCCAAAACATTTAAGGGTCTCTGGTACACAGTGAGTGGTAAATGTCATTCTTTCAACAGGAGACACCAAAAACAATGGCTTCTTCTTTTTGATGTTTCTGAATATCACTGTGTCTGAACATGACTCCTATAATATCTATTGTCACCTTGTCCTTTAGGTGACCAGAGGATGAAAGACCAAAAGGACCTGCACAACCCAACCCCATAACCTATGTATGTGCACATTTGTGTGTGTGTACACATGGAGGCTAGAGGACAACATGGCTGTTGTTCCCCAGACTCCACCTCTACCTTCCCAGCACTGGGATTGCAGGTGACAGCCACTACACCAAGCCGTTGGCTGTGTGTGTGTGTGTGTGTGTGTGTGTGTGTGTGTGTTTTCTTTACCTTGGGTTTTAGGAATTGAACTCAGGCCCTTGGCTGCCAGGCAATCACTTTACCAACATCTCCCCAATCCTCCAAGCCTTGTTCTGCCCTGGACTTCTTGTGATAGAACCAAATTTTTAAATATTGTTTAGGGACTTGTTGATGAAGGTCTTCCATCACTGACAGTCAGAGACATAATTTAACCTCCATCCTGAGTTCCTGATGTGTATGAACTAAAGTTCACCCCCCCAAGATATTTTCATCAGTATTCCTACACAGCTTATATTCTTTTTAGAACTTAGTCATGCCTAGAGAGTTGGGATATTACAGATCCAGAGCCAAATTATCTTGGTCTATCTTTGGTCCCCTTTGTAACTATTCATTGGCCACCTCTATGTCTGACCTAACTTCCTTCTAACTGTCAGGTGAGAGCACTAAGATATATTAACTCAGCAGACAATTTTCTAAGAATATCTGGAACCAACTGTAGTGTTTTACCTTTTATGCTGTGGCCCACCTATCTCATGTCCACACCAGTGAATTCTTTTGGTTTTCTTTGGTTCTGTGATTCTAAAAGCCCATGTAATCATGTCCTTGTTGGAATATGTCATTTAGAGCAAGCTAATCTATGTTTCTCTTTGAGTCAAGAGCTGTGGTTTTTATTACTATGTCATCCTGGAGTCCCTTAGCCTTTGTGTGTGTGTGTGTTTGTGTGTGTGTGTGTGTGTGTGTTCTTGTGTGTGTGTGTCTGTGTGCCTATTATGTGTGTCTGTGCCTATGGCTGTGCATGTGCATACATGTTCATGTGTGTGCATGTACTTGTGCATGATTGTGCATGTGTGTGGACATGTGTGTGATGTATACATGTAGGGGGATTTATCATAAGGATCTGACACACACTCAGCTGTGAAGACAGAAATCCTGATACAATCTGCACAAGCTCAGGAGCTATGGAAGCCAGAGCTATAACTCATCCACTTCTGAGGCTCAAGAATCAGAGGAGTTAATGGTGTGGATCTGAGAGAAGGGACAAGAGGAGACCCATATCACAGCTAAGAAGGCCGGCAGGAAGCACAAAGGGAGGCTTCCTCTACCTTCTGTTCTAAGATGCTGCTCAAGGCAACCTGCTCATCTGGGCCCCACAGGTTGAATGCTAATTTCTGGAAGCACACCCAGTAACATAGCCAGAGATGGATGTGCTCCTGGGAACTCTGATGCAGCCGGACTCACACCAAATCAACCACCCTAACAAGGGACCTGCTTTAAGATGAGTTTCAGATCTGCAGGTAGTACAGTAAGCTAATTTCCCCCACAAAATGTGATAAATATCATTTAGATATGCCACCCTCTTCCATTCCAAGTAAATCTACGGAGACAAAATTAGAATTGTCAGTCACCACTATAGTTCCCCGCTGAAATCAGCTCTACTGCACACAGCATCATTTTATAGTAAAGTTTACTAAGAGCCTACTTAAATTTCTAAAACTAAGGTGAACACATTTTAAGAAATACTCTAGAGGCATTATTGCTTCCATGGACACCTGCCATCCAATCAAAAGTCACACTCACCTTGTAGTTTATATTTAGAGCAAAGTTTTGTCTCAGCAAAGCCATAGATGTATAAACTTTACAGATCTTCAGGGTTGTTCGAAGGCAATGATTCAGTATTAAAACTTTGGATTCAAAAGGCTACAACTTCCTCTGCTGTGTCCACTTGTACAGATTGATAAGGCTTCCTGGAGAGGCATGGCCAAGAAGAACTGGTGCCACATGAAGGTTCAGCTGGAAAGAACACTGGAACCAGTGGGCAGAGGCCTCAGCTGCAACTAAGGGGTTATCTTAGGGTTTCCATTGCTGTGAAGAGACACCATGACCAAGGCAACTCTCATAAAGGACATTTGGAGCTGACTTACAAGTTCAGAGGTTCACTCCATTATCATTAAGACAGGAGCATGGCAGTGTCCAGGCAGGCATGGTGCAGGAGGAGTTGAGAGTTCTACTTCTTGATCTGAAGACTGCCAGGAGAAGACTGTCTCCCAGGCAGCTAGGAGGAGGGTCTCAAAGCCCACCCTCACAGTGGCACGCTTCCTCCAACAAGGCCATGCCTTACTAATAACGCTACTTTCCATGGGTCAAGAACATTCAAACCACCACAGGTGTCTAGTATCTGCTTGTCATGCTTAAAACAGAATTGGACCAATATCCAGCCCAGTTTCATAATTCTAGTTACTCAAGTTAGGATCAACCAATTTAGTTGATGTACATTTATTGAGTATCTGTGATGCTTAAAGCATAGTGTTATGTATTAGGGGAAATTAAAACCTGAATAGGGTGTGGATTGAATCTATAAAGACTGTCTACTAGAAAACAAAGGTGTCTGTGTAAGTCTACCCTGTGGACTGAAGGAGTGGGCAGGGCAGGGATATGTCTAAGGTGGATGAGGAAGGTGCCTGGCAAAGATCACTGATGAAGGTGTACTGGGACAGAGGCTTGCTCAAATGTTAGTAAGATTGTCTGTAGACAGAAGTGGGAGGGAAGACAGCTTAACATGAGAAGTCAGAATGAGCTAAGCACCAGAATGGACATCGGAAAGCCCTGGTTGACAACAACTGAGCAGCTGGTGAAAGCACTTCACTGCAGCTCACTGAGTTCTCTGAAGAGAGTGAGCATTCCTGCTCCTCCCCCCTTCCCCTCCCCACTGTGTTAGCCTGCTGTGCTGATGTGTAAGGGCTGCTTACACTGTGGGAAGCTTGGTCTTTGGAAAGACCATCTTTCATCCCCACTTGATGGGTGACAAATAGCAAATGCCATGAAGTAAAGGAGACACCTCTCCTCCATGGTGTCTTGCCTTGCACATTTTTACTATAAAGCACAGGGAATTGAAAAAAACTTTCATTGTTATCTCTTAAGGGCATACAGACACATCAGTGGGATCCAGTGAAAGACACCCCCTGATGTCATACTATGCTACCACATACATAAAGGAACAAAGGCAAAATCCTGAACATGCTGTGTCAAGGAAGGGTAGCTTTTGATTTGTGGAAGACAGCGACAAAAGCAGATTAAAAATTCAAATAGAAGGCCACTATCACATGCTCTGATATCTGCCAAATATGGCAGGTATATAAGGTAGGGGCTTGTTAAATTCCTGTTTACTTATTTTTTACTTTTTCAAAGAGGGCCAAATGGCTGCAAGCTCACTATGTATCTGAAGCTGATGTTGAAATTTTGATACTCCTTCCTGCATCTCCCAAGTCCTGGAATCACAGCCATGTACCCCATCCTGTTTATGTGGCACTAAAGGCCAAACACCCAGGACCTCAAGTGTGCTCGGCAAGCACTCTTCCACATATGACATCACCAGACCATGGGTTTTAAATTTCTTTACAAAGAATTCAGAAACTGGGACTAGAGAGATGTCTCAGTGGTTAAGAGCAATGGCTAGTCATTCAGAAATCCCGAGTTCAATTCCATGTGGTTACATGGTGGCTCACAAGCATCTGTATCTCAGACTCATCTCCATTATGACAAGCACCGGTACTTCATTCCTGTCTTTTAAACTTGTTGTTTTTAAATTAAGTCTTGGTTAGCATAAGAAGAAGTGGTTTTCATTGTGATATTTCCATGCATATACATAATTATACTTTGTTCTTATTCCCCTGCTCCCCACTGCCCCTCGTATCCTTCTGTGTTCGTAACATATATCCTCTGCTTCCTCTCCTATTCCCAATTCCCTCTACATTGCCTTCTTTCTCTTCTCCTGGTCCCCTTTCTCCTTTAACGTGCAATGAGTACACACATACACACACACACACACACACACACACACACACACACACACAGAGAGAGAGAGAGAGAGAGAGAGAGAGAGAGAGAGAGAGAGAGAGA
>JANHMN010000003.1:154172389-154200686 GCA_030674055.1 Rhabdomys pumilio
CTTTCTTTCTTTCTTTCTTTCTTTCTTTCTTTCTTTCTTTCTTTCTTTCTTTCGACTTATTTGTTTTATACATATGAGTATACTGTAGCTGTCTTCAGACACACCAGAAGAGGGCATCAGATCCCATTACAGATGGTTGTGAGCCACCATGTGGTTGCTGGGAATTGAACTCAGGACCTCTGGAAGAGCAGCCAGTGCTCTTAACTGCTAAGCCACCTCTCCAGCCTCTTCCTTCCTTCCTTCCTTCTTTCCTTCTTTCCTTCCTTCCTTCCTTCCTTCTTTTGTTTTTTTCCTTTCTTTCTTAAACTTTTTATTGATCATTTGTGAGTTTCACATCATGCCCTCAAGTCCCCTCTTCTCCTGTCCCTTAATATCTGCCCTCTGCCCTTGCAGCTTCCCCCCCAAAACTGCAGCATAATATTTGATCACATTTTGAACCCCAAGATTGTGAGCTGAAAAAAACCCTTTCTTGTTGCGGTGTGGCTCAGCCCTAGCACACACCTTTAACCCATGAGCTTTCTGTACACAAGAGCCAAATAAAGCCAAGAGGCAGAGCTAGCAGCCAGTTTACAGAGAGTGAACATGAGAAAACCCAGCAAAGAGAAAGGAGAGATTTCGAGTTGAAGGGTATTTAAGAGAGCTGGAGAAGGAGTGCTTTCCTTTGGGGACATCTGTGGGGTAAGAAAGTCAGTTAGGTGCTTTTTCTGCCTCTCTGAGCTGGCAGGCTTTCACCATAGCACCTGACTCTGATCATTTGGTAAACTGAACATTTGGGATTTTGTTTTAAAGACAACAAACAACAACAACGAAATCACAAAGCATAGAAAGTATCTCATTACTTTCCACATCAGTGGAAGCTGTAGTATGTCTTAAGTCTATCCCTCTGTCCACACATCTTCCCTTGCAAGTGTTCGTTGCAATGAGTCATTGGTCTGATTTGAGATCTCCGGCTTCTGTGACACTTCATCCGGACTCCTCCTGGTTATCCTGTTGTTGCTCTGTGTCATAGAGACCATGCAGCTTTGGGACAGAAGTCCTTTTTGGAACAGCCCTTTTATGTGCCCCAACCATTTGCAGATGATACTGATTTGGGAGTGGGCCAGTTTAGAACCCTGGATCTGGACCTGTGTGGTAGCTGAGCTGGTCTCCCTTATCTGTACCACCAAGGGAGAGCTCTCTAGGACTGCTCTGGCTAGGCCACCTAATGCTGCCATCAGCAGGAAGCAGGGTCATCTCTTCAGCTCTCATGCCCCCAGGAGTTGCTCACCTTCATCTATGCCTCCAGGGTCAGCTCCACTGTGCTGCCTGGGTGAGGTGCTGGGCCTGTTCCCTCAAGTGCTGCCACCACTGAGAGATGGGCCAGATTTCCAGAGAACTGAATCCTGTGAGGAGCAGGGGTAGTTCTGTGCAGTCTCTGGATGACCATGTATTCCCCAGGGGCTGCCCCAACCAGAGACATCCCCATGTTCCCTAGTGGTAATATGAGTCAGAGATAGGACACCTACCCCTGCTGCTATGCTGTGTAGCCACAGACCCAGACATGGCTCTCAACTGCAGCTCAGGCTGGAACCTCACCATGGCTCTAGGTGTCTGGGCTGACCCTTTATAACAGGCTATCCACCCTTGAAGTCTCCAGTTCCATCTCTTCACAATACTCAATCTGCTCTGTGTCTCTTTCTCTCCTGTCTGACCATCACATACTCACACATTGTGATGACTCCCAGTGCTAGCTGGACTCGCGGCTGGCAGGTCCCTGGGTGACATTCTCCATTCATGTTGTGTGGCATGGTTGTAAGTGGGTGTCTATGGCCTGCCTGTGCCATGCACTGGAGGGCAGGTCTGTGAGTGGCATGGCACTCAGAAAGTCTCTGTCTGACTTCTTCCTCCTGTGCTGTACTGCCTGGATTTGATTAGCTTTGATTTGATTTTTATGAGTTCTAGGCAGACCATAAGCCTCTCTTTACTAGGAGGAAGGCTTGTACGTATGACACACACTACATCAACACCACAAATATTCTCATAGACATACCACACACACCATGTACATGCACCACACACACAACATATATGCACCACACATCCCATAGATATACCATACATTCATACATACATATATACATACATACATACATACCAAACATACACAAACTATACATATAACACACACACACACACACACACACACACACACTACACAAAAGACACAGGGACATGCATTCTTCTATCCTTCATTGAAAGTAGGAAATTGAGGTTCAGCGGAGAACAGTAAAAGGACACTGTCACTGCTGAACATTAGCTCAGCACCCACGCTAAGCCTAGCTTTTCAAACATTGTGCCATTTGCTTCCCATCAACACTAGGCTGCTGGAGGTTGGGCAACAAGATAGGAACTGTAAAACAACAACAACTCAAATCTAGAATTCTCATGGAAGTCATATTTTCAAGCATTTTTTAAAAATTAAATTCATCACTTGAATGGGATAAAGAGGACAGAAAGGCGTGTGCCCTTTCCCTGACAGCCTGTCTAAGTGACTGGGCTGTGGCTGAGTTACCCTTGGCCTTTGTTCAGCTCACTCTGATCTCTTCTTGGCCTCTGTGTGTGTGCCTTTGGACAAAGCAAGAGTTGGCTCTTTCCACATGTCTCTAGGTAGTGTTTCTGAAAGAACCTTGCTCATATAAAATGAGGGGAAATTGAACTCCAGTTACTGGTCCACATGTTCTTGCTTTGAGAAAGTGAGTTTTCTAAATCATCCCCAAATATTCAAGGTTCAAATGTTTCTGCTTGAAATGAATTATGAATCATCATTCATTTACCTTACATAACGCTGAAGAATAGAGGAGGAAGAAAAGACACCAGCATGGACTGCACACCACACAGAAGCCACAATAGGCATGTTATGGAAAGCTTTTCAAAATCCCAGAAAGCTATGTATTTTTGTTTCATTTTATAGACGGTAACAGCAAGACCTGGCAGGTTGAATAAGTTGACTTGTAGGTTGGTGTGCCAGCGAGTGGTCAGCTTGTTATCCTGTGGCTCAACCATGGGTCATATGCTTGATATGGCATGACTGCATCAGGTATCTATAAAGATGGAGAACTACAATGTTCAGCATAAAGGCCTTAGAGAGATACCTTAGAGAGAGAGGCCTTAGTAAGAAATGTAAGAGTGTTTTGCTCAGGGTTGTTTTTCACTGTGGTTTGTGACTAGGTATTAAAGTGGGGGAGCTCCCCAGACACATTTTGTGGTGGGTTGAATGAGAATATCCCCTGTTCAAATGCTTGGTTCCCAGTTGGTAGAACTGTTTGGGAAGGATGAGGAGGTGTGGCCTTGTTGGAGGAGGTGTGTCATGGTAGGGGCAGGGCCTTGAGGTTTCAAAAGCCCATGCCATTTGCAGTTAGCTTTCTGCCCTCTAATCGTGAATCAGATACAAGCTCGCAGCGTCTGCCCTAGCATCATGCCATGCCTGCCTGCTGCCATTCCCGCCATAAGGATCATGGACTCTAACCCTTTACAACTGTGAACCCCCAAATTCAATACTTTTGTTTTTAAGTTTCCTGGATTATGATATTTTGTCATGGCAACAGAGAAGTAACTAAAACACATTTTCAGCATCACAGTAAATGGGTATAACTTCTAGAGAGAGAAATCTTTAGCTATGCGATCTATAATCAAATGAGTTAGAGAAAGGTTATTTATCGTATTTATTTGCTTTTAAGATTTATTTCATTTTCATTTAAGTCTACATATCTGTCTGTGTGAATGTATGCCACATGTATTTAGTGCTTAGGAGGTTAGAGTTATGAGCCATCTACCTTGAGTACTGGGAACTGATCTCTGGTCCTCTGGAAAAGCAAGCACTCTTAACTGTGGAGCCCATTAAAAAAATGTGATTTTAAAGGGACTCACTATTGGATGTATTAGTAGGATAGCCACTTCACAAAGAATCCTCAGTGGATGAAAGCCAAAGAGCAGCATTAAATTCCATGCCTGCAGATGAGAAGACCAATAGCAGAGAGAAACTGTGTGGTACTTCAAGCCATGCAACTAATTTTACTTCATGGTATTCTCCAGCACTCTTTCCAGTGTGCAGTTGCTATGTACCAAATTCTGTTTCATGGATCATAAACCACCAAGTTCATATCTGAATCAAAGAGACAGCATTACTGTAAACCTTTGACCTAGCTACAGGGACATTGAACTTTTATATACATATATAACACATCTCACCTACAGCAAGGATTCTTTAAATAGAGGATATTTTCAGATCTGAAATCCATTTGGTTCACCATCACAACCTGAATGCCATAGTTCAGTCTGTGGAACAGAGAAACAACATCATCTCATAAACCAGTTAGCACCACACACATGCCTTTGGGGTCTGTTACATACACTGCAGTTTCATGAATGTGCTTTGGTGTCTTACTTACGCTCTCGTTTGCTTATTTAGATGCTATTAATATTGAAAGAGGCCACTGAATGTCTTGTTGGTTCTTGAGAACAGATGACAGTTATAATTTCTTGATCTAAAAACCACAAAGTTAACACTACTCCTGGATAATTAAAGTGTTTGGTGTGGAACACTTTTCCAACGTAATGACAGAAAGGGGCTTTAAGGACCAGATGCTTTACGGTCTTCAGTGAAGTACCTTCCTAATCATGGCTGAGCTAAATCTCAGATGGATGTAAACAACTAACAGATGTGGCCGAGCTTAAGGGGCCCCAGAAGAAAGCTCATGCAATTACAGTGAAAGGAACAAACTGATAAGAATATGTAATCTGGGATATTCTTGACGGTTGATCTGAAAGATCCACTCTTACAGGATTGTGTTGGATATTCTAAGTAAGGCGTATGTCCTAATTATAAAAGTACAACATATTCGTCACAGAGAAAGTGAAAAGTTGTAAAAATAAAGAAGATATTTCATAGCACCACTGGGTAAGGATTTTTCAGTTGACCTTGTAAGATGTTCTTCCTATTTCATTTACGTGGTTATAGATGTAGGAGTTTGCTAAGTGCTGTTTGACAGTTTTCTTGTTTTAAAATAAGCAAGAATTATGTCATGAGACAAATTATTAAAAACTTTTCAGTGGCATTTTATGGGCAAAGCAGTATTTATTTAGTACGATATGGAATGCTTATATCTTATACTATTATTATTTATAATAACAAGATATAATTTTTGGACAAAATGCTATAAAGGACATCCTTATGAAACATCTTTATGTCATGCCTGCAATCACTCCCTTAGCATAAATTCTTAGAGGCAGACTCACCATGCTGATGTATATGGGCATATGTAAAGGTTCCAAACACTATCGCTGTAATGTATCCCTGAAAGTGTGCTGGGTTGCTTCCACCTCTACCAAGGACAGTACCACTTTTATGACTTCTCTTCCTAATCCTTAGCCTTACAGAGAAGAGATTAAATACTAAGGGTTGACTTAGTTACTAATATTCTTTTCCAAATTCTAAAACTTTGTATACAACATCCATTTTTAGCCATAGTGACCTGAAACGGTTTAAATATAATGTTAGGTCAATTGAAAGCTGTAATGTAAGGCCCAGATTTTTCTTGGGCCCAACCAAATGAGAGAAAAATATAGGCACACATTAAATAAAACAACATTATGTTCTTTTTTTTTTAATTCATCTAATTGACAAAGGAGGGTTCTTTGGTTGTTGTTGTTTTAAATTTTCTTCTGTCTAATAGTTCACTTCATCTGTGACGTTTAAAGGTAAGCCTAGGGCAGTGGTTCTCAAACTTCCTAATGCTGCAACCTTTTAATTCAGTTCCTCATGTTGTAGTGACCTCCCTGCCCCCAACCATAAAATTATCTTGTTGCTAATTCATAACTGAAATTTGGCTACTATTGTGAATCGTAATGTGAATATCTGATATGCAGGTTATCTGGTATGTGACCCCTGTGAAAAGGTCATTTAACCCACAGCGGAGTCACAATCCCCAGCCTGAGGACCACTGCTGTAGGTAAACTAGATGCTGATCCAGTGTGCTCCTTAAACGACGTTCAGACCTTGCTAGAAGCAACCGGGGTAAATAAGTCAGAGGAAGACATGCCTAGGTATTGTTCAAAGTTGAAGCACTTTTTTTTTTTGGATGAAAAATTTAAAAATCTTATTGTATAGTGAGAGAGATGGCTCAGCAGTTAGCAGCACTTACTGTCTTTTCAGAGCCACCTGGTGGCTCACATCTATCCATAACTCCAGTTCCAAAGGATCTGATACCTCTTTCTGACTTCCATGGGCACCAGGCATGCTTGTGGTGTAGACATGCAATTGGGCAAAACATTCATACATGTAAAATATATATTTATCTAATAAGTAAATAAATATTTATTAATGGATTTTTATTTTTATGTATTACACTCATAGTGCACTGTCTTGTGTTTCATAAGAACATTTCCTTGTATGTCTTACACTCTGCCCAGACTCCTCCTCTCTTCCTTTCCCTTTTCCCTCCCACTCATATTTGTCTCCTTTGTTCCCCAGAGAATTTCATTTACACTTCCACAGTATGTGTAGATACATGATCTTATACATCTATAAACATTTGGAACCCACGTGGGAGATGATTCAGATACAATCCTTCAGAGACTGGCTTAACCAGCTTAACATGGTGATCTCCAGCTACATTCATTTTCTAGAAAATGATGTAGTTTTGTTCTTTATAGCTGGAGAAACTCCACTGTATATTAATACAAGTATCACATGGTCCTCTGTGGTTGGATGTCCACCTTTGTTCCATAACCTAGCCATTGTGAACACTATTCCAGTAACCATGTCTGTGATACGTTGATGTGGAGTCCTTTGGGTAACTACTGAGCAATGGTATAAGTAGGGGGCCACTCTCCTGGTGCTAGAGCTGGTGAGGGGCAGGGCCAGCTCACCAATGCTTATGCCCTTGGGTAGCCCCAGATGACCCACACCCCTGCCACCAGGGCTAGTTGTACTGTGCTCTTCAGGCCAGGTGTGGGGGTACACTCCAGAGTGCTGCATACAACAAGGAACAGGGCCAGCTTTCCCACACCCACACAACTAGAGCCAGCTCTCTTGTGCTGCCCCGGTGAGGGATGAGGCCAGCTCTCCAGAGTGTGATGTTGTGAGTGACATGGACACTCAGCACAGTACTCAGACATCAACATGGTCTCAGATGACAGCCCAGAACAAGAATGTCCAGATGGCCTTTGGTAGTAACACAGGCCTCAGACATGAACACAGGCCCTGGCTGCTATAGGACCATGGACTCAGATATGGCCCCATGGGGCAGCCCAGGCCCAAATATCACCATGGCCCCAGGTAGTTTCCCAGGCTGGCTCCTCACCACTGTAGAGTCTCCAGTTCTGTGTCTTTCCACAGTGCATGAACCATGTGGCTTTACTTTCTCTCCCAGCTCTCTACTGCATACTCCATCTTTCCCTTCTTTTCATCACACATTTGCTCCTAACAGTTGCACTCTCTGCATGCAGGGCCAGGGCAAGTGCTTGGGTATCTCTCTTCTGTCTGCCCTGGGGCCATGGTGTCTCTCTCTCTCTCTCTCTCTCTCTCTCTCTCAATTTATTTATTTACTTACTTATTTAAGTATGTGAGCATATTGTAGCTGTCTTCATGCACATCAGAAGAGGGCATCAGATCCCATTACAGATGGCTTTGAGCCACCATGTGGTTGCTGGGAATTGAACTGAGGACCTCTGGAAGAGCAGTCAGTGCTCTTAACTGCTGAGCCATCTTTCCAGCCCTGTTTCTATTTTCTTAATGACTTCTATCCTGCCTGGGGTGAGCTGGAGTATAAGTGTAATTTAATTTTCATTTTTTCTAATGAATGGTGAGTTTGAACATTTTCTCATGTGTTTATTGGTCATTTGTGTTTTATAATTTGAGAACTTTCTGTTCGTTTCATTAGCCCATTTATTGCTGAGTTGTTTAATTTTTGTCCTGTAAGCTTTCTTATTTTTAGACTTTTGGTTATTTTTTATTGCATACATTGATTATATATATAACAGATCTCATTATATTTTCATGCATGTATATAATCATATTACCCCTCCCTGATACTCATCTGTTTTAGTCATGTTTTCTATTCTTGCACAATACATCATGATCAAGTCTTGCACAATACATCATGACCAAGAAGCAAGTTTCGGAGGAAAGGGTTTATTCAGCGTACACTTCCACATTGCTGTTCATCACCAAGGGAAGTCAGGACAAGAACTCACACAGAGCAGGAACTTGGAGGCAGAAGCTGATTCAGAGGCCATGGAGGGGTGCTGCTTACTGGATTGCATCCCCTGGCTTGCTCAGCTTGCTTTCTTATAGAACCCAGGACTACCAGCCCAGGGATGGCATCACCCACAATGGGTCCTCCCACCCTTGATCACTAATTGAGAAAATGCCTTACAGCTGGATCTCATGGAGGCATTTCCTAAAGGAAGGCTCCTTTCTCTGTGATAACTCCAGCTTGTGTCAAGTTGACACACAAAACCAGCAAGCACATCATCTTTTGGTTTAATGCTTTTACTGCTTTGTAGAGGAGTCTCTAAGCTGTCTCTTCACTCAATTGTTTCCTTTGCTGTCGGGAAGCTTTTGAATTTCCTAGGGTCCCATTTATCTATTGTTAGGCTTATTTCCTGAGAAACTGGAGCCTTATTCAGAAAGTCCTCGTGTGTGCCAGTGATGGAGGAAGGATACAAGAAGATGGAGAATCCCAGCTCAGAGTGGTCAGTGAGAGGCTGAAATTGGTTGTCAGAGCCACTCAGTGTGTGGGTGAGAATGCGGTTGCTGAGCTCAGTGATTTCATAGTGACTCATCTGACCCAGGAGAATGGGAGAGTACTTGAAATGACGGGAAAATAAAGGTTGTGGCAAGACACCCCGGAGTTTCAAAGGTGAACAGTATTAGATAGCTTCCCCAAACTGTAGCTACAGAAGACAAATCACCATTGGTTATTTTGAACAAGTTATTTGATATATATATATATATATATTACATCATACATTATATATTATATATCATATACTTTACACATTATGTATTATGTTATATAGTATACATATTTTATACATTTGTATACATGTGTACTTAAAAACCCTAGATCTTTGCTAGACTCATTCATTCATTTAAAGCTTTACAGAAACAGAGCAAATGATTTGGGTGGGAATGCATCTTAGTTCAATACTGAGTATTAAAAACCATTCTTTCATATGTCAACTTTTTTGGGTAACATTCAATAAGATACTGTTCGGTAATAACAGATGAAGGATGAATCTTTCGTGAGGTATGATAATTCTAAACAGGCTTATGGGTGATCATTAGGAAGAAAAAGATGGGGAAACAGAGGTGGCTGGGAACTTGGGGAAAGCTGAATCTACCAGTGAAGATTTATTGATTAAGCAAGACATGGGCATCGGAGCAGTATTTATTAGAGGGGTTTGAATTTCCCCCAGGGAAAATGTGGAGAGCACTGGGGAAATGGAAAAGATATTTAGCTTTTATTTTTAATGTTTTTGTTGTCATAAAAGATCATATTGTGTCTTCATGAAATTTATGGTTCAATTTAAACTACAGTAACTGTAAATGGGACCTTGCTTTGCCTATGCAACCAAGATTAGATGAGGTCATATCAAGTTATGCCCAATAGAGACAGGCATCCTTGTGAGAGGAAAGAACACAGACACACAGGGAAGAAGGTTATGGGGAGACAGGTAGAGACCAGGGGTCCTGCCACAGGGAGTGCCAATCATCGTGGAACACACTGAGACTGAAAATCTCAGGGCAATTTTTCTCCTTGAGCTTTGAGCTTCGAGAGGGAACTGGACCTTATTCTCGCTTTCATTTGAGACTTCAAACCTCCAGAACCAAAGGACAAACCATTGTTGTTTTAAGCAACCTGCCATGTAACGACTTACTACTACGGCAGGTTTAGGAAAACAACACAGCTGTTGAAACACAGGGAACCTGGTGAATTCCCTAGGCTAGTGTGAGGCTCTGACCAAATAAACATGAGGCATTGCTATCTTTACCTAGCTGTGCCAGTCTTGAGAAGACGGCATGCATCACTCAGTAAGACTCTACTTACTTCTTAATAACATAGCATCTGTGGGTGACAGCCACCACGAGAGGAGCACACAGAGAATCTGAAGCTGAACAGAAAAAAATAATCAGGAAAAGCCGAGCCGTCCCCTTCCATACTTCAGTAAGACTGAAAATCTCCTCCCATAATTCTCCTTGGTGCAGCTGACCAAATGCATAGCTGTCCAGAGGCTTTACTTTGCATGATGTCCTCTGTAAAGCAGTTTAAAGGAAGGTGGCTGAAGGAGGGCTTGACGCTTCCAAGGGTTGAACTCTTTGATCAGCACTTCTTCCAATTTTGTAAACCACAAAGCTCATCAAATTCTCTCTAAACTAAATCCCTTGCCAAACCTGGGGGTAGTGGGTCTTCACGGGGATCCATAATGTTTAAAAGTGTTTCAAAATATTTTGGCATAGGATAAGAAGCTGAGTTAGATCCAATAATCTGTCTATATTTAATCTTGTCAATGTGTCACACTGATTTCTAATTTTGTGTGCACTACAAAACACATAACATGAATTCCTACATGTGTATGCAATCTGTGTATCCATGGATATGCATGTGTCTGTGCATACATACATACACACATACACACATACACACATACACGCTTGTTTTGTACTTTCTGTTATTATTGTTGTTGTTGAACATGCTCACAATTGAAAAGTTCATTTGATACACTTGGGGAAGATATACATAAAGTGGTTTTACTCCTAGGAGCAGGTTGTCAAAAATACTTTAGAGATCGTGTCTGTGACCTTTCAGAATACGGATTTCATAAAGTTCATAAAAGGATAGGTTCCATTTTATTGCTGCCAGAGTAATAAAATAGAAGATAGCTGCACAATGATGGAGCTGTCAAAAACAAAATGCTAAGAGCACAATTGTAAATGGTCCTGGTGGGGAAAGAGAGGGCAGGCATTGTCACACACAGAGGTTGCAAGGGGACTCCTCCTCAGAGTTCAGAGTTTAAAAGATTATTTGGCAATTAGAGAGAGGTAATCCCATCTAAGGGAGTAAGAAGGGACAGTATACCCTTACTGAAAAAGAAAAAAAAAATAACCCAAAAAACAAAAGAACATCCTGGAGATGGAGACATTCAGGAAGTGCTGAGGCTCACAGAAAATATCAATAAAAACAAGAATTCTAAACAACGGACCGTATAAAGCACAGTGATAGAAAGAGAGAGCTAAGGAACTGGCTGTAAGCTCACAGTCACTCACTACTGCGGGAGGTCCCTCCTTAGTATTTGTAAAGACCTTGTGGATGGTTATTATAAATGGCACTTGGTAAGACGCAGTGAGAAAATCACGATGCTAAACAGATTCATTTACTTGCCTGAGGTCATGATGCAGCAACCCGCATACAGAAGAGACTAAATGGAACCAGGACACAGCAGACTCCAGGCCTGTTCTCTTCACTACCTCAGAGTAACAATCTAATAAGAAGCAACCTCCTATCTTGCTTTCCGTTTTTTACTCCTACAAAGTATTGCATGCCCATAGCATCCTTGCTGCTTCTTTCAATTGTGCCAAGCTAGTTTCTTAGAGCTGCTTCCATTTGGTTAGTCATTGCTCAACCCTGCTGAGTCTCTGAAATGTGCTGAGTGAGCAGGGGCACAGCACAGACTAGGACTCAGTCCCTCTTCTCAGGAGGCTCACATATAAACAAAGGGAAACGTGACCTCAAGCATCAGTGCCTGTGAGAGGCAAGCAAGAGTGGTAAATTAATGGTTTGATTCCTAAAATGATAAGAACCTACTGGAAGGATTCTTCAGATAAGAAAGTAAAAGAAAAAAAAAAAGCAGCATGAAACCCAAAGTTTTTCAGATAAAGGTCATAGACAAATAAAATGGTTTAAATGCACTCAGTTGCATAGACAACATGAGATACTTTTAAAATGTAAATATTGAAAGTCAAGATCTGCTATCTAGGTTTCTAGAGGTAGAAAGCATGGAAGTTCAACGGGCAGGCACATGCTGGCTCCTGCTCTACATCGCATTTCATTTTATTTTTATATTTTTTAGAATCCATCCTTTAGCAGCTGGTTTATGAGGATTTGGGAAGAAAATGATAAGTTCCCCGGAGGAACATGGCATGAGTCAGCAGTTTCTACTGTTTGCCTGGAAGCCTCCCAAAGTACAGAGAACAGAAAGACTCTGCAGAGTCCAGAGCCCATTTTCTGTAACACCAGGAGAAAGACATCTGTAGCCACCAACATCTGTGCAAGGGCTGGAAAAGCAGTTGAGATTAGAATGGGGCAGATGGAAACTTATCCTGGAGAAGTAAGCCAGCCGGATTCGGAGCTCAGGAAGGCCCCGGTTTTATAATGAGAGCAGATACTTTGTCGCAAAATTTAAGTCTATGACAAAGCTTTGACCTGCATGAAGGATGTGAGTGTATCAATGAGAAAGCGTGATGTAGAATTAAATCTGAAGGAAGAGAAGGACTCTGATGGTCAGAGGTGGAAATGCCCTTGTGATGTTTCCTTAACTAAAAGATGATGAAGAAAAGGATTAAAGATGTTACTATTTAAGTCTAGAGATAGGAATAAATTCTTGTCACTATAGTGTTTTCTAAATTCATCCTTAGTGAAAATCTGGGAGGACATAAAAGAAACCATAAGATACACTGTGACAGCAGTGGCTGCAGACCGAGGCAGGAGGGATGGGAATGGGTCCTCACAGGGAGGAGGACTCTTATTGCCTCTCACAGCATCTTATTTGAAATGATGCAGCTCTGTCATCACTTCCAAAACTTAACTCCTTCAGGACTGAGAAAGCTGTGACAACCAGAAGCCTGGGGTGCTGACACTAAGATATTAAAAAAGAGCCGACCAGTCTCCTTGTCTTCCTTTCAGGTGGGGCTGTTTGAGGGGAACTGGAGCGTGAATCCAGATAATTCAGCTCATCTGGGTAGCACTCTGGCTGAGGGTGGAGCACATTTGGCCTGGATAGAGGATGATGGATGTGATCAAGGTGCAAGCGGATACATTCTGAGCCATTCCCATGACCAAATCAAAAGGGTATAGAGTAGGCTAGAAAGAAGCAACTTTCAAGTAAAAGTGTGTTATTTCTTTAGGAATTGCTAAGGATGACTAACATGCTACACGTAAGGATTTAAAAATAAATGACTCATCAGCTCTAGTGAAGATATAAAGACACAGACAAGGGCATGGACAGAAACATACAAAAGCTTAGACTTGGAAAGGTGACAAAGAGTTGCATGTCAGCAGAAGGACAGATGTTGCTCAAAATAGATCCTATGAAAATAAACTTTTCAGCTTGGATTCAAAACTCAGTAAAATGGTCCCCAACTTAAACTTACGTTACACTATGTAATTAGAAGTAAGATTCAGAACATCCACCTCTATCCTTTGTACCTGACACAGCAGAATACAGAGACTGACCTGACTTTCATTCTGGAAACATTTTCAAAAGGGACATTAATAAGCCAGGCTCTTTCAGAGAGGAAAACATATATTGGTTGAGTACTCACTATTCTTCTAGTACTCTTGAAGGAGTTAAGTTTTTGAAGTACTGATAGATAGGACTCACCCAAGTTTGGTTCTCAGCGCCTGCCTTAGTTTGGGTTACTATTACTGTATTAAAACACCATGACCCAAAAGCAAGTTAGGAAGGAAAGAGTTTATTTGGCTTACACTTCCATGTTGCTGTTCATTATCAAATGAAGTGAGGACAGGAACTCAAATAGGGCAGGAATCTGAAGGTAGGAGCTGATGCAGAGGCCATGGAGGGGCGCTGCTTACAGACTTGTTCCTCATGTTTCACTTAGCCTGATTCATTATAGAACCCAGGACCACCAGCCCAGGAATAGAACTACCCACAGTGGGATAGCCCCTCCCAAACTGATCACAAATTAAGAAAATTCCATACAGGCTTGTCTATAGCCAGATCTTATGGAGTCATTTTCTCAATTGACAATGACAATATATGGACAATTTTGTAGTTTCTGATTCATATGAGAGTATGTTCTCAGATATCTCTAGTATGTGTGTCACATTGAGATGAGAGCAGCCAGCATGGTATCCATGTCACATGGCTCACAGCTACCTGTAACTCCAGATTCAGGGGATCAGACACCCCTCTCTCTGGTCTCTGTGGATACCTGTGTACCTGCATACACACACACACACACACACACACACACACACACACACACACACCCCTATATAGGATTTAAAATAATTTTAACCAATCTTAAAATTTTTCTAGACCTGTCAGAAATCTTATAGACTGGAACATTCAGTTTAGGTAAAGAGACAGAGGAGTGAGCATGCTCACCTGTTGCAGGCACAAGGCAAGATTGTGGAAATGAGAACAATATTATATGTAGGTACAGTCAACTTGTAGGTGGCCTTTCTTCTACTTTCTCTGCAAAAACTCTTGCAGTACGAGGAAAGAACACAAATGCAGAAGTTGCAGTATCTGCAATTAATGTTGCTAAAACATGCCTGGCTGATCATGAGAGAAGGATGCTGGTTGGCAAGGACCATGGGGAATGGAATAATTCAGGCAATTACTGGCATAAGATGTTGGATAACCAGGCATGAAGATTCCACCTGGTCCATCCTGGGAGGGATGAAGAGGGCTCAGAGAATGCAGACTCTCTGCTCTCTTGTTCTCAGTGCAGTCACCAGCTTATGAGGTTTTGTGAATTTGAATTAAATTTGATACCATACTATGAAAAACCATTTTGTTTTTATATCACCTGAGACTATAAAATTTTATGCTTATTTTCTTGAAAACTAGAGAAGTGACAACTACTATTGCTTAAATTAATTCTTAAGAATTGTAAAATTGTGGCTACAAATGCAAGAATTGAGTACTCTAGGCTAGGAAGATGGAGGATGCAATGAGATCCAACCAAGGCAACACCAAACCAAAATGCCACCTGAAACACAAAGGGGATTCTACTTTGCAAGGAAATAACCACAGGCAGGCAGGCAGGAGAAAACTCCTAAAATTATCATTATCTTATTGACAGGTAGGAAAAGAAAGCATTCGTAGGATAAGTCCTTTGTCTTGCACACCTTTGCTTCAACAGTGAGGCTCTCTAAGTATATAATTACTGTCAGGGGATGCTGTGAGATTGAGAAGCCCATTTCTTGTCAAATCCCTGCAAGAATCATGCCACCTCTATTTAGGGATCCAGAAATGCACAGAGTGGAATATAATGTCCTGATGAAGTTTGACTACTGAAGACGGGATGACTCAGGTCCCAGATGACAACGGTCTTCAGGAAGTCAAAACAGGGGTTGCTGCTATTTCCACACACAGCTGTTCAGATAAGGGTTATTAATATCCCCCCCAAACAAAGAAACAAACAAAAAGAAAAACTTGCAGCGGATTACAAGACTATCACTGTATTAAGAAGGTCATGGGCATAGTTGACTTTTTGAAAAGGGAAGTGATTTAACTTCCCACCAGGTCACAGCAGGAGTCATGCGTAAATGGCCACAGCTTATGTCACATGCAGAATAAGTAGAAATAAATGAGATGCTGAGAACAGCCGAACACAATGGAGACACTGTGTTTGTTTAGTTGTGGGGCCTGAAAATACTGCTTCTAGCTTCCAGACCTCCAAATTGTCACTTGTTGATGATTAAAAATTATTGGTGTGTGTGTGGTGTGGTGTGTGTGTGTGTGTGTGTGTGTGTGTGTGTGTGTGTGCCAAACAGAGAAAATACATGTGATGGGCTTTGTAAATCAGTTCATAGATAAAAGGTGTTATTGCTAGTCTATCTTTGGAGACACACCATCCAACAGTCTAGAGGCATTCTTAGGGATTTGTGGAGTATTGATCTTCATGATACTCCCAATGGTTTAAGCTCCTCTTCTATTCAGAAATCATAATATTTCTAGAATTTTCTACTTTGTTCAGAATATTGTATTTATTGGTCCTACACTGAAATTCTTTGTTTTTCAGTCCTCCAGGTAGACTGTAAGCTTTGTAAAAATAGATACTAGAACAATGACTTTTGTATATGTCATGTTCCATTACTGTGAAGAGATACCATGACTCTTATAGAAGAATGGCATCATCCAGGCAGACTGCCCCTGGAGAAGGAGCTGAGAGTTCTATATCTTGATCTGAAGTCAGCCAGGAAGAAAGGGGGCATCCTCAGATAGCTAGGAGGAAGCTCTCTTCCACAATGGGTGGAGCCTGAGCATAGCAGAAGACCTCCAAAGCCTGCCCCCACACTTCCTCTGACAAGGCCACACTTCCTAACAGTACCACTTCCTATGGGCCAAGCATATTTAAATCACCACAGTATCTGTCCCTGAAACAGTGGAATCCTAATGTTTGCTTCATTAATACACTGGAGAATGCATGATCTTTCTGGAATGTTAACATAGGCATAATTTTCAAAATCTTCTCTAGGAGTCAGGAGGTAGTCATTAGCAGTGAAAATGGCCAGCTGAAGTCAACTTCAGAGCTATAGCATCCAGCACTACTTCCAGATGCCTCTTACTCTGAGTTCTGGTAGAATTGCATTTCTTGGCCCACTTGTTATCAGGTACAGGCTTTGCTCTGATCAGTTTCATGTAAGCAGAGATGACTTGTCCTGTCTCTGTATAGAACCTGCCTATGCACATTCTTTAGAGACCAGCATTGTTTGAGTTGAATCGAGTGTGGCTGTCAAATACTGGGCTGACTCTGACTGAGCTAAAGCTGGTGTTCAGAGTGTGTAGGAGAAAGTCTATCCTAACTGATACAAGAAACACTTGGCCCATCGTACTCAAGAAGGATGAACGTTTTTCCAGCTAGCTCATTGCTTACTATATAGCTCTAGACAAATTATGATCTGGCTGAGGCTAAACTTTATTTCCCAGGAAAAATGCAAATATTAATTTTCTAAGGCAAAAAAAGAGAGGGCAAAACAGTAAGGAAAGATCAAAGAAAATTCATACCACTGTCTATGATAGTGGAACCAAGACAAGTCATGAAGCCTCATCATCTTGGTATCTTCAAGTAGAGAGAAAGAGGAATAATTATAGAATGTTCTCTTAGAGGTAAGCTACTGTCTATAATACACTTAGTATGTGGTGCTGATACAGAGCAGGCACCCAAAACCTTGTGCTTATTCTTCTTGCTATGAATTCGTGGACCTGGGTATATTCATAGACCTACTTACATTTTAAGAGGTTGGAACAGAATGGCTAAAAGCCCAAATTCTGGAGCCCTCCAAAACATTCAAATCTTAACTTTAACACATGTACCATTTCTATGTATTTATGAAAATTTTGATTCCCCTTGCCTCATTTTTGGCATCTGCCAAATGGAGATGGCCAGTACAATTTATATATGCTTGTGGTGGTGATTAAGTGAGTTATTATATTATTGGTTGCTTTTTGAGACAGGGTTTCTCTGTGTAATGCAGGTTGGCCTTGAACTCAGAGACTGGCTGCCTCTGCCTCCTGAGTGCTGAGATTAAGTGCGCAGCACCGTTGCCCAGAGAGTCATTATCGTTGAAGGGTGTGGAACAGTATCTAGGGATGGAAGTATTGTCTTCATCTACTTTTTGTCTCTCAGCTTCTCCAACAATCCTACCGAAGAGACATTATCTTCAGTTATTTTTTTTGCAATGAATGAGATTGAACCATTCCTCAGTAGTTCGGCCCACATGGAAACATTTCTCCCTAAAGTCTAAAGCTGTGTTGTGAGAAGTGTGGAGAGTAAGTCTTAGAAAGCAAGAGCGACACGGAATTGTGTGTCCCTGCACAGATCGTCAACCTCTGCATCCACAATGTGGAGTTGACTGTCTGAGCCATCGAGAGCCTAATGTCAAAAGTGTCTTTGAAGGAAAAAAAGTTAAAGATGTCACATTTCTGCAGTGGCAATGGCACTTAAGCAAGTATGCCGTCTAGCTTTCCTTCTGCAATCTCAAGTCTATAAGTGAGGATGCGGAAAGTGTGAACTCATGGGGATAGCATCAATAAGATGTCTATTGAGTATCTCCTACATGTGCCAAGCATGACGTGCTTTGTGCTTTCCTAAGTGTTTTTACTTGAGTCTATCTTTTGCTTTTTTTTTTTTTTTTTTTTTTGCAACTTCTCTGCAGCAGGTATTTGGTGTCTTTCCAACTATACAGTATTTGTTCTTCACTTTCTACCCAAGAAGCTCTGTAGAAAATTAATCTGTCCTCAGCAATAGGTATAACACGTGATCTTAGTTTGGCCAATCAGAATGTTAATTTTCTCCTGAAGGCAGTGATTGGCTCATGGATAGGCATATGACCCTGGCTGAACAATCAGGCTCTATTTGTGCTAACTCTGAGGTGGTTGCCTAAGTGAATAGGAAAACCTAGACCCTCATGGGACTTGTTTCATGGAAGCCGGAACTTCTGTAGCCATCTTGCTACAGTAAAGGAACAAGAATAAACCAGAGGGTGTAAATTTAAGAGATGAGAACTAAAACTGAGAGCCAGTCGATCGAGAACCATTGCAACAGGTGTCAAAGGCACACTGCACAGGCTTTGTGGGTTTTGTGGGACAGTCATTACATTTCAGTTCAGGCAAGTTTGGCGTGGCTTCCTGCCACTCACTTGAAGTTTTGGGATGAGGCAGAGTTGTCCAGTATCACATAACCCTGGCTAAGGCCAGGGTTGAAACTCTAGGCTGGTGAGCAGCAAAGCTCACCCTAAGCTACTTCTCTGATTTTCATTTTCTATCATTCTTTGATCTACCAGGATCAATGGGAGGATATGGATTACTGAATGTGGGTGAGTTGACTCTGTATCTGGGGCAGATCAGAGTAGTGAGGGAAGTAGAGACTACATGCTGAAAGGGAGTGAGATAATGCCCTTATTTTGAGCAGTATCCCTCTATGACAATTTTCTTATTGATTGAGAGGTCTGAGTTACAAGGCTTATAAACATGATGTTCTAAGGAGCTCTTTTTCCTATTCCATGACTGTGGATAGCAGAGGAAACCCTGAATGAACACATATTGTTGATATGAGCTGGGTCATGTCAAGGACCCTAGTGTCTCAGACCCATGGGTATGGCAACAGCTTCCCCTCATCAGGCTCAGGGGAATGGTGAGGTTCCTGTCTGAGTCCTATTCAGACTCTGCAAGTATTTTCCTGCTTCATTCATAATGTTCAAGTAATGAAATGAAGTGTCCTTGGCTATTCACTACCAGAGCACAATTACAGATCTCCAAGGCCTCTTGTCACCCTTGATGTTTTAAGAAATAGATTTACCTTCGCTATTCCATGGAAACTGACCCGTGCCTGAACAAAGGTCTTGGCTGTCAGTGTCCAGCAGCAGGCAGTGACTCACAAGTGAATGGAGCCTGTGTCTGACGAAGAGCTGAAGGTGGCTCCTGTCTATTCATCAGAGCCCACTGTACACATTTTTTTTCCAGATCCCATGGTCAGTGATGTCTGAACCACAGTGAGTGACAAATCCTGAGAATCACTATTCGTGATTGCCTAACTTCCTACCCCCAACCCAGAAATCCAGACGTCAAGCATGTACCAGAACACTCATGGCCCTCTTATACCACGGTGGACCTGTGGCAACAGAGACCACACAAGAAACATGACAGGAGTTTGGCGTCAGTGTGGTTAACAGTTCTAAATATTTAGAGATGGTCAAGGTGTAAATGAACAGTACCTGATCCCAGTCCTACCACTGACTCAGTAGGACTCAAAAAAGTCACGAGTTCGATTCAGTTCCATATCTCTACAGCAGAAATACTTACACATTTATCACAGAGGTTCTTGTTGAGGTTAAATAGGTTAACAGAGGGTGGCACTTTGAACTTTGATGCTTCGGGCTTTTTTCATTACTGTATAATAATCTCTTCTGAATAGCACCCTTTTAAACTAGCATTGGGTACTAGGAAGGCGATTCCCACAGTAACCCTGGCATGTTATTCTTAGGGAGAAACTCGTTACAAGTTTAAACTTCAAGGTCCAAATTCACAAAGACTTGGGGACTTGCCTATAGAGATGAAAAATGTTTACCCCTTAACTGTGTCCCTCATGGATGTACACGTGTCCGTGCTGTGCTTCTGTGAACCCGGTGTCCATCCAATCAATCAACTCCCATCTTCTCATCCTCCGTTAGGTTCCACTGTACCAGTCTGCAGGGAAGAAAGAAAGGAAAACAGAGGAGCAGAACAAACATAAGCGGATTGTGGTGCTATCAGACTTTGGTGACTGAATCAGTCAAATTTGAACAAGGAGTCCCAACCTCAAGTGTCCTCCCAGGCAGCAAGATGCCACCTCCCATTCATAGGTACACAGTCAGTAGTCAGCTGGCAGTGAGCGAGCTTCTGAATGGCAGGTTCTGACATGATGCACGCCGTCCCTCACCTGGGAGCCTTTGGTTGTTTCTTACTTCACTTAGAGATCTCTCTGTTCTGTTAATTCCCATTTAGCTTCGAATATTTGGCTCAAATATTTCCATTAAAAATTGAAAAAAACATGTGTAATAGTTGAACATTTACATTTTGCCCTCTTAAAATAAGAATTTTCTTATTCATTAGCGTACAGTTGGCACTTAGCATAGTTCATGGAATTTTATCACAAAGTAATGAAATCAGAGAGGAGCTGGCATCTCGCTGGGTCTGCTAAGATACTCTGTGGATTGGGGATGGATCAGAAAGTTCATCTGTTGACTTGAGAGCAAGAGGTATTTTCTATTGTTTTCGTTTGATCTATGGTTACTTATTTGGTGAATGCTTTAGCCAATAAATGAGTTGGAGGATGCAGTATCCTCCATGACCCTACACAGGGGCACACATAGTCATTACAATAATAGGGTAACAGGAAGTCATCTGTCTGGGATTCTCCAGCTTCCCTAGTCATCTCCTAACCTCCCTGTTTTGCCCAGAGCCAGAAGAAGCTAGACAACATGTACCAATGAACAGTGTTGCACATCTCTCTATAAATGCATGGGTCATAAACAAGGCCCCCTGAACCTCAGAAGAAATGATTCAGAACGGAACACATGGGCTTAGACAAGCAAGGAATAAAAGAGACGGGAGAGAACTTTCCAGGGTGCTCAGAAGCCCTTACCTTCATCTGTCCTATAGCACCAGGGAAAGCGCTAATCCTCCTTCTACCTGACCCTGGCCTGTGACAGTTTTGATCTGTAGATGTACCTAAGGCCAAAGCTCACTCAGTATCTCCAAGGCTCAGTCTAAGGTGGATACTACCTGAGTCATCTGGTCCAGAATCTCAGCCAAGTGGGTAAAAGGTAATCCATCCAGGATAGAGATAGCCTTCCACTCAAGGTGGCTGAGTTGAAAAGCCCCTCTCTATGGCTGGACTCAACCTCAGCTCTCAGAGGGGATGCATCTGTGCCATTTGCTTTGTGTATTCAGTAGCAATTAAAACCCTGCAGCCACAATTGGTGTGGTACAAATGGGCACCATTCCTGGGGCAGATGGAAGAGCTGTGGGCAGAAAGCCTACTGCCTGGGTTTTTTAAAAAAAAAATCCTGGCTGGACCACATTTCATATTTCTAGTTCTTAGAAATTTCAAGTATCTTCCTGTACTGCATCATAAAATAATAAAGACAGATGGGAGCTGGCTTCTGGCTGGGCTCTTAAGAGTCCCTGTGGGTGGGGGATGGAGCTCATCTGTTGACTTGGGAGGGAGGGATACTTTCCATTGTTTTCTTCCTATGTGGGTTTTGTTTGCCCAAGTTAGCTTATGGCCCCTTTATGAGTGCATAAGGAAAGAGTCTGTCTCTGTGTTCTTTTTCTCAGTTCACACTTGCGGTTCTCACCACTGTGCATCTGAGGGCTTCTTCTCAGCTCCCGTCAACCACCCCTATGCACACAGCATCTGGAAAGGCTTGTCAATGCAGTCCAGAAAAATAAATCATCTTCCACTCATGTTTAGTCTCCTTAGTCCAGAATGATTGAGGTCAGAAGGGTTTCAGGTATTTTTTTTCTCTGTAGTATATTTGCATATTCATAATAAGATGTCTTGGAGATGGGACTCAGATGTAAATAAGTTTCATGAATACCTTATACGCAGGCAGGACTGAAGGGAATTTTATACAGTATTTTTAGTGTAGCCTCATTTTGACTTTAACTCTTCATGTTTGCAGCATCACATCTGAACTCACACTGTTACATTTTGAGATACTTTGGTGTTTAGATTTTAGATTAGGGATGCTCCACCTGGATTCGCTCGTCAAGCCGTTATCAGAGTCAATCCACCAAGGTACACATTTGTCACTCCAAGAACTAGAAAACAGAAGCTAAAGGGAAAGGATCCAGGGCATGCATTGGCAAAGGTTGCTCTTGGGACAAGCTGCAGCTGCATTTGTTGGTCACACATTCCATAGCTAGCAGTACTGGAGGCTTGGTTACTTTAGACAATTATTTTTTTAAAAAATTAAGTTGAATTCTACAGTGGGTTATTCTATTTATTTAAAGAGCACATTAAAAAGGTTAAAAAGACTCAAGACAGTGAGACTGTCTTGTCTCAAAGACAAAGCAAAACTGACAAACACATCAAACCTCTAAAAATGTAAGCCTGCATATGGGCACAGTATCATATCGAGAATTATTAGGGATCCTTTCGATGGCAAACCCACTGTGTGGGTCCCAGGTACTCAGTTTGCTAGGCTTAGCCACAGCATCTTTTCCACTGAGCCATCTTGTCAGTTCTCTGCACCCTTTCTAAAGCAGATGTGCCATCTATTCTCCTTCCTACCAGCACTGTGTTCATTTATTAAGTATCTGGTTTTATCTGCTTCACCATCAGCTCAACAGTGTGGATTAGATTTTCCATCTTCCTGTGGTTATATACTTTCGTAATTGCAAATGTACAGTTTCTTTTTAACAAAAAGAAGAGGAGGAGAGATGGACTCAGAAGCCTTCAAAAGAAAACTAACGTCACGTGGTGTCTCTTTTTGTAAGAAGCAGGGGAAACCTCTCCTGTAAAGCAATTCATGCATATAGAGATGTGTCAAGATATAGCTAGGCATGAGTGGCTGCCTTACAGAGGCCACCTCAAAGGGAAGAGGAGTCGGTGAGGACAAGTGTGGTGGGACACAGGATTTTCTTCGGATGGGTCATCACTTCCCCATTTGGAAGTCTTGTGATTTGGGTGGTCTTGATTCTGGCATATCATGTCACATCTACTCACTTTGGAAGGACTCAGGATAAAGCATCTGATACAGTGAGAATCAAGGTTGCACTTGGTTTCAAACTGTGGCAAAGGAAACATGGATACAGAGCTATGAGTTTTCTGGTCAAGCCTATTGAAGAATATTAAAGAAGCCTATGGAGCCAAGCAAGAGCCAGAGCCCAGAACCCAACATGAATGTCTGTGCCTTGGATCCATTGGTATCCATCTGAAGGAGATGAATTCATCCTGAATCCTTCAGACACTTGAATCAGAAATATCCTTTCTTAAGCCATTTCTCAGTGGCTTTTTGTCATTTAAAGCCCAGAATTCCTGTATTAAAAAAATAAAATATATGGCTGAATTTATCTGGGCTATAAGTACAACTCTTAGAGGAGGTATGTTGTTGTAACTTCCTGGTGAAGACCAAACTGCATGCTTCTAGCCCAGCATGTAACATCAGGCTGGGAGATGGTGTAGTAGATATCTACTTGACTTGGCAATTCTGTCTGAGGCCATAGAAACCTAGATAGAGAACCCTGATGCCTTAGATCTGGGTATGAATGCACCCAGAGGTAGGACATTGCAGGACAATCACAGAGAGTGACATAGGTTCCAGAAAAAGATTGATACAGAAACAGTCTTATTTTAAGAGCAAAATCAAGATGAATTCAACCTTTAATACAGTAGAAACAGCGTCATGTGGTCTGTGGATTGTGTCTTGGTAATTCTGAGCTTTGGGGCTAATATCCACTTATCAGTGAGTCCATGCCATGTGTGTTCTTTTGTGATTGGGTTACCTCACTTAGGATGATATTTTCTAGATCCATACATTTGCCTAAGAATTTCATGGAGTCATTGTTTTTAATAGTTTTAGTACTCCATTGTGTAAATACAATCCATAGACGACATGAAGCTCAAGAAGGAAGACCAAAGTGTGGATACTTCGGTCCTTCTTAGAACGGAGAACAAAATACCCACGGGAGGAGATACAGACACAAAGTGTGGAGCAGAGACTGAAGGAAAGGCCATCCAGAGACTGCCCTATGGGTCTGTAGCTCACATGTGGGTGTGGTTTTGTTGGGCTGAGTTGTGGGTCCTGTGTGTCTGCTGCCCTGGGGGGGGGGGGGCAGAAGCACAGGAATTTGACTGAGTTCACTCCACATGGTGCCATAAGGACGTCAGGCTAGGGGAAGCCACTGAGTTCCACTCTGGGAATGGGGAGATCCCAGTCTGAGGTCCTGTCGGGGCAGAGCTCTTGGATTGGGGGTCTCCAGGCTGAGGCAGCTGGTCTCAGCCCTTGGGCACCCAGGCCAGCTGGGAAACTGCAGGAAGACTGAGATGGGGGGAGGGCATACGGGCTGAACCAGCCCACAGCCTAAAGGGATTGGGGAAAAAGCTCCTGTGGCTCGATAGGCTAGGTTACTTGAGTTGACAGGCCTCCAGGGGGAAATTAGGTGGTGGCTCATTGGTTGAAGGTCCTCTCTATGGTTCCCCAAGGTAGGCCCCAAATATGAGAGGAAGTCCATGGTTTTAAAAGGTTTATTGTCATGGAGGAAAGTGGATGAAGCTCTACCTCATGTTCTTAGGGTGGGCCTGAGGTTAAATATCTTTTGTAAGTAGGAGGAGGGTCTGAGAAGGAATGCTTAATCGACTATGCCCTCTGGCCTTTAGGTATCTCATTAATATGGAGATCTCTTGAGGCTCTGCAACCTGTAATCATGCCCTCTACCTGTGTTACATGACTTAAGGCCACAAACCTTTCTTTGGGAGAGGCTATGGATAAGAGAAAGGCCCAGGAGCAAGGCCAAACTCCTACCATCCCATTAGGGTCACGGGGGTTCAAAGCAGACTCAATTGGGTACCCCACTGCCTCTCACAGCCCACTGCCCCACATTGCCCCACATTGCCCCACATTGCCCCACATGGGGATCCGTCCAGTATACAGTTACCAAACCAAGACACTATAGTGGATGCCAAGAAGTGCTTGCTGACAGGAGCCTGATATAGCTGTCTCCTGAGAGGCTCTTCAAGAACCTAACAAATACAGAGGTGGATGCTTGCAGCCAACCATGGAACTGAGTATGGGGTCCTCAGTGGAGGAGTTAGAGAAAGGACTGAAGAAGCTGAAGGGGTTTGCAGCGCCATAGGAGGAACAACAATACGAACCAACCAGACCCTCTAGAGCTCCCAGGGACTAAACCATCAACCAAAGAGTACACATGGAGTACCCATAGCTCCAACTGCACGTGTAGCAGAGGACGGCCTTGTCAGACATCAGTAGGAGGAGAGGCCCTTGATCCTGTGAAGGCTTGATGCCCCCGTGTAGGAGAATACCAGTATGAGGAAGCAGGAGTGGGTGGATGGGTGGGGGAACACTCTCATAGAAGCAGGGGGAGGGGAGATGGAATAGGGGGTTTTCAGAGGGAAAACCAGGAAAGGGGATAACATTTGAAATGTAAATAAAGAAAATATCTAATAAAAATTTCAAAATAAAATACAGTAGAAACAGGTTTTCAACCTTCCTAATGCTGTGACCCTTTAACACAGTTCCTTATATGTGGTGATGTCCCAACCATAAATTTATGTAATTCGTTTTGCTACTGTTATGAATCACAGTGAAAACATATGATATGCAGAATAACTGATATGTGACTCCCAAGGAGGGTCTCGGCCCACAGGTTGAAAAGTACTGGTCTAGGCTGAGAGGTTATCGAAATGTAAGACAAAGTGAGGGTACCACGAGGATGCAGATGTGATTGCTTTGAACTCAGAGGTATTGCAGACATTCTTTCTCTGTGATGCTTCATGTTATATTCTTGGCTTCTAACAAAAACACCATTCTCTCACAATCTCATTTGAACTGTCCTTTGATCCACATGCTATTTTTATGAACCAGTGACTACCAGGGTCAAATATATTTGGAGAAAGATCAAAAAGCCTTGAATTGTGCAAAAGAAGTGTTCTCAAGGATTTCAACACTAAGATAGTTTAGCCTGGGTGTAAACTCTCTATTAGTTTCATAATAGAATTTGGCAGCATGCCCACTCTATTGAGTGAATTTCCTTAGAAAATTCCTTCGCAGCAGAATCATGGCCACCACTGTATTTAGGAGGTTCAGAGTAAGATGAGTAACAAGAAAGCTGTCATTGCCTATGTCACTATTCTGCCCACATTCATAGCACTCGACTCTTCACATGCAGGAGCGTCTGGCTTCTATGAACAATTGGCTCCAGGATGCTACATAAGATGTTCCCTGCATCATTCAGTTGGCTTTGCCATTTTCAAGCATGATAGATGCCTACTACCCACTTATGTACAATGAAGATGAAGCTGGGAAGTGCCTTTTGGCTTCTGCTTTGGTATATTACCTGTTCACTGTCACCTCAGACACTTCAAGTCTCAGTTGACTCTCGATTCCTAGGACATGTATTTTATTTCAGCTTTGCTAAAGTACACACTCACCTAATCTTTTTCAGGCACAGCTCAATAATGCTCCTACTTCCTGTACTGGAGCATTCCTGGTTGTCTCTGGGTATGAGATACCATGTGACCTATGGCACAAGTCAGAAGTGAAGACTAGTCAAGATCTGAGACTTGGGCTTCTGGCCAATGAGGGATGAAAGACACTGTATGAATTATTTTTGTCTCCTGTACTCTGTATAAACTGCCCTGTAATGCAATTTATTTCACTGCAATACAATGATCCTGAGATACCAAGTTGTCTCCTGGTAATTGGTTGATGCCACATGGTAGTCATCTTGGAAGGGGTTTTTACATCAGTTCTCCATCCTTGCTTACATTACTCCTGTCTATTCCTGTTTCACTGGGCTTGCATTCCTTAATATGGCAGGTTACACATTTTGCCTAAGATCCTGCTTCTTGGAAAACTCCAGCCTAGACAGTTGCTAGCATGTATTGCCCTGGAATGTGGAGCACTGAAATGGAGCTCTTCACTGGTTTGATAACAATAGATTTCTCATTATGTGTGGTAGGCGGAGACTACTAACTCTTAGATAGATTTATCCTTATTTCTAAGATCTGCCTGGTAGTTAACCAGGATGCAGCAGAGAGGTGATACATTGGGTTATATGGTGACTATGCTTAAAGTTTTGGATGGAGATAAAAATTGTGTGGAATAACGAATAGGTAAGCCCCCCTGATAACTGAACAAAAAGCTTTGCAAATACAAAATTATAATCTTAGAGTAGCTAATCCTCAATTCATAAATCAAGACATAAATCCCCAAAGCTCTTCTAGTGGAATTAGAGGGACTTCTAATCCTTGGTGCTCCAGGGCTCACGCTGTAGAAAACAAGGCAATTTCACAACCAGAAGTCACATCCTTAAAGCTAAAATTACTGCCACTCCAAGCCAGACAGTAAAATGGAACAATAGAAGAGGGCAATCAGACATGGGGCTTGCCAGAGGAAGAGCAGGGTGCTGAGAACTGGTAATCTTACGGTTGGATTGGACTAAGCAAAGAATCTTGGCTGCTTTTCCAATGGTTCAATTAGAGATTTTCCGATGCTCCTGAATCCTCTAGGCCAGCAGAGACAGAATTATCCCCCCACTTACTGAACAACAGCCTCCCTTTGCCTAAGGACTTCACAGAAACTTTTGGATTATGTGGTAGATAGATGGGCATTAGTCCCCTCAAGATCTGCCTCTAGGCTAAAGGTGCTCACTGTTGGTAGGTTGGTAACTCAAGCATAGCTTTCAGAATAAGTGAATGTTTTACTCCAGGATAGAGTTTGTGTTCCTATGAAATTGAAGATACTAGATAATATTTTGTGCTAAGAACCAGGAAGGGCTATAGGAGATTGGAGTGTGAGGGGATTGTATTAGGAAGAATAATCTGTAATCTGGACATAAGTCATTGACAAATCCTTGGTTTTACTATCTTGCTGGAATGTTGCCTTGAAGCTTGGTCATCTTGTTGGTCTACAGTAAGTGAGACAGAAATTCATAATGTGATCAGGAAGGTAGACATGTTATGTGAATATACTATGGGAAACTTGAGAATTTTTGACCTGGTTATTCACACGCACACACACACACACACACACACACACACACACACACACACACACAC
>JANHMN010000003.1:154200696-154238237 GCA_030674055.1 Rhabdomys pumilio
CACACACACACACACACACACACACACACACACACACACACACACACTCCCAGGAAACCTTCCTTTCATAATAGAGACAACAGTGGCATCTTTGAGAAGCTTAGGTTAGCTATGCTTGGTAACCCCCAAATAATGCTATGTTATGCCAGCATTGAATTGTGTTCCTCTCACCACACCTTGAATGAAATTTCCCAGTGTTCAAAGCGACAAAGCAGGAATTAATGATTATGGTCCACAATAATGCAATTACTGTGACACACATCAAGTATAGTGAGACAGTCAACTACCCTGACCCACAGCCATCTGTCATGGTCATTAATAGATCCTAGTATTACCAAGAGCAGTACATTAGATGGACAGCCAAGATGAACAATGCTCAGTTTGTATAACAAAAAATTGTACAAGTATGGTGTGCCTGCTGTCACCATGAAAATATCAGGACACTAATCCTGTTCACCGAGCCAAGTGACATATGGATCTAGAGTCCACTTGACTGTGGTTACATTGAAGGTCCAGCTTCTGGAGAATGGGCTCTGCTGTGCCTTCAGAACACACATGAGAAGCTTTCTTCAGAGCACATCTTTCTTCAGAAAGACTTGGTCTCTCATGTCTTGAGAGCAACAATGATGGGGAAAAAATAATAATTCTATCTAGATGTTTTAAGAAAAGTTAAACAAGAAGTATGACCTGATAGTGATACCAACAGATGGAGAATGCTCTCTGGTGACCTCTGGAGAGCAGGTGATAAATGAAGTTTTGGATCACACCCATATCATTGTGCAGCCAGTGCCTTCGTAGTATCCTATGGTCATTTTGTCATCCCCTAGATACAAAATCAGGATTGATATAAGCAGCATCTGGAAGACCCTCCCTTTGGTTGCATGGCCTGTGAACATAGGATTATCACTGCAGGAAAGCACAAGCAGGTGACTCATCCCTACACCTGGAGCTTTCTCATCAGCAGATTCAATTCAATTCATGCGGCTAAGGTTTCACAGTTGGTAACTGACAGAATCAAGAATTGAATACAGTTCAGCCTTGTTATAGGGCCCAGTTATTCTAGTTTTAGTATTCTTCTTAGCTTTTTTGTGATCTACAACTTGGATAAATATATTCTCAAGCTTCCTGATACTGTTCAGTTGAACGTCTTAATTGATCCCATACTTATTTTTAATGTGATATCTGCCTTAGGGTTTCATTGTTGTGAAGAGACACTGTGACCACGGCAACTATTATAAAGGACGACATTTAATTGGGACTGCCTTACAGGTTCAGAGGTTCAGTCCATTATCATCATGGCAGGAAGCATGGCAGCATGTAGGCAGACATGGTGCTGGAAGAACCAAAAGTACCACATCTTGTTTGGAAGGCAGCCAGGAGGAGACTGTCATCTACACTAGGTGGAGCCTGATCATAGGAGGAAACCTCAAAGCCCATCTGCTCAGTCATATGCTTCCTCCAGCAAGGCCACATCTCCTAATAGTGCCATTTCCAATGGGCCAAGTGTTTAAACACACAAATCTATGGAGGCCATACCTATTCAAACCACCACAATATCTATTCAAAATAATACCTGCAGGCTTTGTTGTAAACCCCAAACTAATTTCTTCCATTAATGTTGAAAGCTTACACGTGGAATGATGCTTCTTCAGGACAGAGCTCGCTCCCAGAAGAAATATCTCAGGAACTTACTTAATGAGAGCTGAGGAATCACCATGACTACAGTTAATGGAATTATTAATTTTGTAGGTGGTTCCACCTCTCATCATAACACAGTAGTTAGTAGTGTATTCAGAAAGGATGCAATTGTATACCTATAACACTTGGTATGTTAAGACAGACTGTAGAGTCGAATGTGTTTTTGTGTCATTACTGTTCAATGAAAAGTGGAAAACCACCAAAAAAGTAGAAAAGAGCGACTACCAGACTCAGGGAAGGAAACGAACGAAGCAAGGAACTTACTGACTCATCCAGCTGCACATCGGTGTTGCAGCTGTTATGTGATAAAAACTTTCAGGAAAAAACGTTCCAACGCTAACTGGAAAGTCTTAAAAGAATGTGAGAAAGTCTTAATATCTCTACAACATAGGAATTCTGACAAATCAACCCGTTTACCTTTGTCAGCAATAATGCGTTAACTTTTGCTCACTGACCCAAATGAGGGGGATAAGCAGATAATCAACAGCTATAAAAATGGCTGTTCTTACAAAAACCTGCGTTCATTTATCTTATGTGTGTGCATGTGTACTTGTGGAGGTCAGAGGAGAACTTGTGAGAGATGATTTTCTTGTCTACCATGTACATCTTGGGACTAAAATTTGTGATAGGCACTGTCTTAGTTAGGGTTTTACTGCTGTGAACAGACACCATGACCAAGGCTACTTTTATAAGGACATTTAATTGGGGCTGGCTTAAAGGTTCAGAGGTTCAGTCCATTATCATCAAGGCGGGAACATGGCAGCATCCAGGCAGGCATGGTGCAGGAGGAGCTGAGAGTTCTACATCTTCATCTGAAGGCTGCTAGCAGAATACTGACTCCAGGCAGTTAGGATGAGGGTCTAAAAGCCCACACCCACAGTGAAACACTTACTCCAACGAGGCCACACCTCCCAACAGTGCCACTCCCTGGGCCAAGGATATACAAACCATCACAGGCACCTTTTTCTGCTGAGCTAAAGCAGCAATTCCTATGAATCATGTAGTCTTATCAGGGGAGGGAGACAATAAATAAGTGGTTAAAAACGTAACGTAGGTAGTAATAAGAAACACCGAGAAAGTGGGGAACAGTGATGAGGGCTCCCAGGAGGGAAGAACATAGTGGTTTTTAATTGATCAACTAACTGATTAATGAATTAACTTTTACCAATAGAAGGCTTGTCTAGGAAGATGTTATGTGAGTAAAGACAAGGAGTGAGAAGAAACCCCAGGGGTGTCTGTGTGAAGCTGTAGGGGTACACCCAAGGAGGTGTTTCTCTACTATATCTGCAAAAGAATGTAGAGGACAAGCCAGTGAGGCCAGAGTGAAGAACATGACAGCAAGGAGGAAGAAAGGAGACTGGGAGGGAACAGGATGGGATCTGGGACACTCAGGGTCTTGCTGTCATTTGTAAGAACTTTGGAAGGCACTGGAGGATTCTCCAGAACTGAACTGTGATCTGGCTTGTGTGATCACGATCATTTTTCTTATTGCTAAAGAAGAGAAAATAAGCTAAGGGGCCATTGCTATCCTGAAGTAGAAATAATGTTTGTTTTCTTTCTTTTTTATTTTTTTAGGATGAGTGGGAGTGGGTAAGAAAGGACAGCAGCTTGCATTTGGACATATTAAGTTTGAAATGCACAGCAGACATCTGAGTAGACATGTCAACAGCTTGCTGGGCATCCAAGTCTGTAGTTCTGGGCAAAGGCCTGGGCTGGAGTTCTGTCTGAGTTGTTAGTATACAGACAGCATGTACAGCCAACAGCCAAGTCAGATGACCTCAGAAACCAGATGAAATCAGGAAAGGGAAGCCATGTATGAGAGAATCATGAGGCCACAACAGCATTAAAGATGTGGCCCTTGTGGTGGTGGTGGTGGTAGGGGGGCTCATGAGGCAGGGGGAACCCCATGTGAGGTTCAGAAGGGAAACAAAGAGAGAATCAAATATGCAAAGTGCTGTTGGTAGAAAGCTGAGTGAGGACCAGGTGACTGCTTATGTCTGATGGGCTAATTTAGCCTCTCAGTTATCCAAGCTCAGTCTTCTTCAAATCTCACCCAAATGCTTTCTTTTGGGTGTGTGTGGTGGCATCGGTGAGGGTGGGGGTGGGAGTACCACTATGCAACAGCCAGCACTTCCACATCCTTT
Source organism: Rhabdomys pumilio (assembly GCA_030674055.1). Classification (NCBI taxonomy): domain Eukaryota; kingdom Metazoa; phylum Chordata; class Mammalia; order Rodentia; family Muridae; genus Rhabdomys; species Rhabdomys pumilio. Next base: position 154,204,539 of record JANHMN010000003.1, read on the forward strand.
TGTCTCCTTGCAGAAATCCTTCAAGCCTTTCCCACCTGTTCTCCAGATCACAGCAGGGAGCGGCTGCAGTGCCAGAAGTCTTATACAGAAGGCTCTTTATAACGGGAAGGCTATCAGAAAAGGAAGCCCGTGAAGTTCAGTCATGATATATATGTATTTTCAAAATTTTATTTTTTTTAACAAAAAAAAAAAAACAACCCATTTAAATGCACTAGCTATTGTAGAAATGCAATAGCTTTTAGATTAAAGTAAGCTAGCTACTCTACCCCTCCAAAGCAAATTTTATGCATTTTAAAGGGCATATCCTACTATGGGCAAGAGATAGCAGGCATGCTTTACCCTGCTGGTAGAAGTGTTAATTGTTAAAACTATTCTAAGGGCAGCTTGGTAATACAGAAGAATAATTTTTATATGTTTTTTTTTCATGATGCCTTTGGGCCTAATATTTTCTTCTTTTTACAGTTTATTGTAAAGAAACCACCAGATCATGCATCTAGACTTCTATAAAAAGATGCTCACATCAGTGTTATTTCTTATAAGTTGTTAAGATATAGAATTAAGTATAATTTTCTATTTTCATGGAACTCTGAAACATCCAAGTATCATTTCTGACAGGACTTACAGGATCAAAACAGCAGAGAAAAATCAAAATCATTTAATAATATTCCATTTTGGAGCTTAGGTCAGCAAATTCTGATATAGCCTCAGAACAAAACTCCCGGCAGGAGAAGAATTTTAATGATATAAGAACTTGTTCACGAAGTGTTGTCAAAGAAAAAAGAAGAGAAACTTACTATAAAATGATGTCATGATTCTACTTTTTTAAAGAAAGGGGATAGAAAAAAGTCATTTAAAACCAAAGTCTCAATAGTAGTTATTTCATGCTTCTCAATAGTAATTATTCTTTAGCTAGCTTGACCTTATTGGACTTTTATTCACTCTAGAACATTTGCTGAGGGCCTGCCATATGGATCTTTGGGGTGTATCAGTGAAAACCATAATTCCAACCCTTGTGATGTCTACAACCTATTAAGAAGACACGTTTGATAGATTATAATGAAGAAAAATTATATATTCTCTTATAAGAGGTAATAATTGCTAGAGGAAAACAATGAATGCATGAGCGGGACTAGAAATGTACGGCTGTGTGATGTTTAATTGTCATCATCAACTTGGCTTGGCTTAGAATCACCATGGAAACACCCGTTTCCTGTGCCTCCAGAAAGGTTGACCTGAAGAAGACAGACTCATCCTAAATGTGAGCAGCACTGTTCCCTGGGCTAGTGTTGCAGACTGTTGGAAAAAGAGAAAGACAGCTGAGTATCAGTGTTCATCTCTCTTCCCTTCCTGACTGGATGCCATGTGAGCAGCCCTCTTGTCCTCCTGCAGCTCTGCCTTTCCCAACCCAATGAGTATCCTCAAACTGTGAGCCAAATAAATCCTTCTTTCCCTGAGTTGCCTTTGTCAGCTCACTTGTCATCACAATGAGAAAAACAAGGAGTGTGCACTGCAGCTTTAAATTCAGCAGTCATGGTGGAGCCCGCTGAAGAGGTGGCATTTAAGGAAAACATTATAGACTAGAGGAATTACCATCTGAATGCTGAGGGAAAAAAATTCCAGATTCAATCTGCAGGATTCTGTACAGGAAGTAGCATGTTAGAGAATGATCACAGGGAAGTGAGATCAGAATGAAATAAAGGGCCAGAGTGGGCGGAACTCATGGTCTAGCCTTGGCTATGTCAAGATACACAGGTTTAAGAGGGTTGCAGTCATCTAAATGAGAGATACTGCCGCTGTGTTCAAAGAGAGCAGTAATCGTGTGGGAACAGGTCAGATTCTAGGTAAGTCTTGGAAGGAGAATGAGCAAAACTTTTTGATATTTGGATAAAAGTCATTCATCTGAGGCCTTCTAATCTTTTTACCTGGATGATTGATTTGAAGGAGAAACTTATTATCAAAGAAGATAGCTTTCTGAAGCAGGCGTGTGTTGGTTAGAGAAGGAAAGACTCAGGAGGATGCCTGCCTTAAGTATGATCATTACTCCGTGAACTTATGCTGGCCATAAACGTTTGTGTTTTACACAGGGCTTGAGTTGGGAAAGAGGCAGAAGTGTTTTAGACAGCAGAGTAGATCAGATCAATAAACTGGACACTTGCCATCTGGGTAGTTCTTATGTGAATTCTAGCCATATCGTCTTTTGGCACTTTATACCCTGATAGCGCTAATGATTAGAGTAGGTTGGCTAGAAACTCCTCTGATGCATAGCCATCCTTTACCCTGAGAACGAAAATTAGGGCTGATGAGGCTGCTCAGAGAGTTAAGGCACTTTCCATAGCCTGATTATCTAAATTCAGTTCCTGGATGCACATGGTAGGGGCAGCGAACTGATTCAAACAAGTTGAGTCCTCTTAATTTGATAGATAAATAATGGATAGATAGATAGATAGATAGATAGATAGATAGATAGATAGATAGATGATAGGTAGATAGATAAATGATAAACATGAAAATACTTAGTAATAAAAGATTAAAGCAAAAGTCCAACCTTGTCAGTAACCCCCCTTCCCTAGTCACCCACATCCATCTCTTAAGCCCTTTTGAAGCAAAATTTCTTGGAAAAGCAGTCTATACTCCCTGTTTCCAAAGCCACTTTCAGTTTCTTCTTTTATCTTTTAAAGCCAGAAAGCCAGACCTCCTTCTATTTGATGCCCATTTACTAAGATTAAAAGAAGAGAAAAACGCAGAAGTCAACTCTAGACATCTCCGAGTTGGAAGATTGTTTGCTCCAGATAGGCTTTAAACATTAAAACCTAGTGCCTGCGTCTGCTTCTTCCCATGTGTGCCGCTCCTTAGAGGATGATGCCTCTTTCCTCCTCCTTCACAAGGGTCCAATACTGCCATTCTGCTTCCTACAAAAACAGAAACCCAATAAGTCATGGTGTTTTAGAACTAGCAGGGTTTTATATCAGTTTCTATTAGGCATACCAAGAAACAAAGTTTCATAGGAGAGAAAAGAATGGCCCAAAGCCAACAGCCAGTTAAATTGATTTGGGATTTGGGAAAACTCCCATGAAGATTTGATCAACTCATTTACACTGACTGGTATTGATTGATGTGTTTCTCTGTACAAGTTTTATCTGATAGAAGCTACAAGTGGAGGGAAAAGAGACATCTCATTATTTTAGTAGCTGTGTTCCCCCTTGTTTTGTGTTTAATGTCTTAGTGGCAGCTACTTGATTTGTCTTTCTTGTTTGTGAATAGTAGCTCCCACCCACGGGTGGTTGCTAAAGTTTAAGGTCTGAGTTCTAGCAGGGACCTTTGGCAGTGTCATGGGGGCATTTCAGTTGCAATGCTCTGCAGTTAGTGTTACTAGCAACCTAGTGTGGAGATTGCTAAATATCTTTCAGTGTATGGAACAATCCTTTTTCTAGTTGATCTGGCCTTAAAGTATCAGGAAATTGGTTTACACTGAAAGCAAAGGAGGAGAAGAGAAAAAGGACTCTTACCAGAAGTTGGCTCTTGGAGTAGTGTTTCATGTAGAGCTGTCAGCAGACAAGGGGCCAAGCAGATGCTACTGAATGTCCAGGAATATCATCCCCAGTGAGCAAAGGACAATGGACACAAAAATTAACTTGTGTTGGCTTCTGGTTGAAAGGTACGTGTATTTGTTCCCTGAGACCAATTCCAGCCTTTAATTTTATTTCAGTTTGTACATAAATGGATAAAACAGAAATTTCCCTCAAAGCAAGGCTAAAAATGAGACATATGAAAGATATCTGTGAATCAAATCCCACAGTTCTATGATGATAGAAGCTTGCCGTTTTAGGTAAGGCATTTGACTAAGCACAGGTAGCTTTCAGTTGTTTTTCTTCAGTATGTTCTTTGCTTGGAATTCGTGGCACTGTCTTTTAGTGTTTAGTTAACTCTCTTATCTAGTGTGGAAACAACCAGCTTTGCAGACAACCAGCTCCTGTCATCCCGTTACACCGTTGTTTTTACTTTCAGACTATGATCCTTTTCTCTCTTCTTAGAGTGGTGGGATCCTGTGCTTCTGTGGATGCTCACTACCCTCCAATGGGAAGCTCACCTCTGTGTTCTGCTCCTGGAATCTCTAGGCATTATGGGAAAGGAAGATTCTAGACTGTATGAAAGGAGGGTGGACATTCTGAGTAGGAAGATGTGTTGATTGGCATATTTATCTTGTTATTATAGGGACAACCTTTCTGGGCCATGTATTAAACTGTATTTATAAGAGAGATTTTTTTTTTTTTAAATTAAGTCGACCTGAGAATCAAGAGTGACCTAAGCAACCAAAGATGGTGTAAAAAAATAACAATAATTGTTTAAAATGTCTTGGTAGTGTTGACTGTCGTGTGCTCTCTATGGACTTCTTTTTCTTTTGCTCATGTGGGCTTTATAACAAAATAAAGTAGATTCTGAAATAAAAGAGAAATAATTCAAGTAAGACAACCAAGGTCATAGAGCTAAGAATCAGAAAATGGAAAGGCAGGATGTAGAAATTCATCTGATGGTCAATGTCTCCTGCTTTGTGTTGGCTTCTATTTCTTTTAAAACACAAGTGATCTTATTCAAGGCCTTTTCAGAGGTAGCTAGTGACAAAGTATGTGACTAATATTATTCACAGGCCTTTATTTAAACCTCTTGTGTTGCTATCAAAATGGTGATTGTTGGCCACATTTTTCAATTTCAAGGTAGAAGGATTCTAGCTAGGCATAGTAGCGCAGTCCTCTAAAGCCACCACTTGGGAAGTACAGATAGGAGGAACAGGAGTTCAAAGTCATCCTTTGCTATCTAGACAGTTTGAGGCTGGGTTGTGTTGTGTAAGGTTCTATCTCAAAAAAAAAAAAGGGAGGGGAGAAAAAGGTGAGAGCAGCAGCTATTAAACATATGAATAACACAAAAAGTCATGTATGTTATTGTGTTGCTTACATGAATGAGAAGTTTCAGAATATATTATGAGCCCTTCCGTTCTCTTGAGCACTCTTCATCTAGAAGCTTCTAAAAACATCCTTTGCTGGCTCAACAGTGTAAAAGAAAAAGGCAAGCAGGCAAAAGAGGATGAAAGTCAACCTCTGGCGACTCTGCCTTAGGGACCAAAAGGGAAGTAACTACAGAGCCAACACCGATAAACATGTGTCCTAGGGTACTTTCTGTTGCTGTGATAAATACCATGACCTAAAGCAACATGGGAGGAAAGAGTTTATTTGGCTTACAAGTTAAAATCTATCAATGAGGTAAGCCAAGAGAGGCAAGAACCTAGAGGCAGGAACTGAAGCACACAGACAAGGGAGGAACACTGTTTACTAGCTTGCTCCCAATGCTCTCCGTCAGCTACTTGTCTTATACAGCCTGTGTCTAATACATATCCAGGAATGGTATTGCCGGTGGTGGGAGGGTCTTCCTCCATCAATCAGCAATTGAGATGATTGCCTTACAAACATGCCCACAGAGCAATCTGATGAAAGCAATTCCTCAATGAAGGCACCTTTTCCCCATGTGTATCAACTTGACAACCAAGATTATCCATCACAGCACCTGTCAGATCGATTGGGGCGTGGAACCATTTATCAAGGGATATCAAAACCGAGCTAATGAAAAACAGCAAGGTCATTAACTCCAGGAAAGGCAAACTAAGCAAGATCATAGATTATCTGCTAAACCAAGCACCGCTGCATTGCATGATATGTACATTACATTGTATATTACAACATAATAATGTCAATACTCATCACTAATTTAATCAAATAATGATCTAGGCCGATATTCCTCCATCCTAAATTCTAGAAAAAGCTATGGAAGTCAACAAACTTTTGTAATTCTACTGTAACATTATTGAGGACAAAACCTGATCTGAGCTGACATGTCTATGTATAGTCTTTATTTATCCCATTTGATAGCAACATTCATGTTTTGTTGCAGAAACGCAATGTGTTTCATTAAAGGGTGTTGCTGCAGACCCCACTGGGGAGTCTGAAGTAATAGATGGTCTATGATCATATTACCTTTCTGAAGTCCTTTATATTTGAATTTTCAAAAGCATCCAGTGCTTGCGTAAGGGTTTGGGAACTAGTGTAAGTCCATTGAGAGGTGGGGCAAAGGGAGACTTCACCACAAAGAGAAGGAGCTGCTACATGTGATAGCTAGTCTCAAATACAGAGCGTCAATATGATAATTTCACACAAGAATATGTAGGCACAGTTCCGATGAAGCAGTACATGGAGTTCAAGGTGGTTGCTCTTGGGGAGTGTTGGAAGGGAGGAGGTATGGCAGAAGTTACTATTTTTTGTTCACTCACTTTTATTATTCTTTGGTGTTTTAGACGACATATTCTTTTGATGAAAAATAGAAATAATTTTAAAAAACCCCAACTATTCTTCTCTTGAAAACATACAGGATAGAAATTTAATTTTAAAAAAGGTAAATAATTATTTATACTTGTCTAGATAAAGAGATACATAACGTAGAATAAAATTGCATAGCCTGCTATGAAATTCAAGGACAACCAGAACAATTCAAAATTCAAGAAAATTCAATCCGAAAGAAAAAAAAAAAATCTGAGTAAAACAGGATTCCTAAATATAAGATCTAAATGTTCAGTTAAGAGAAGCTCCATGGGAGCAGGTTAATAAACTATGTGTAAATATCTCATTAAAGAGAAGGATCTAATCACCTGAGAAAACATCCAGAAAAATAAAACCAGAACGTTTTTTTCAGAGAACACATGGAAGAAAGCCAAGCTGCTTTGGGCCTTTCCTTTCTTCTTGTCAGCTCTAACACATACACACACACACACACACACACACACACACACACACACACACACGGCTCCCAAGAGCCTCCTGTGCTGGCTCACAGTAGTTCTTGACATCAGGGATACTCTGTCTGAGCTTGTTTATCTTTACCAATGATGCTCAGCGCCTCTGTCTGAAACCCTAAACTCTGAAACATACAGAAAATTCCAGATGTGCTCCATGCTTCACTTGTGTCGCCTAGAGGCATGGACGATATAGGTAGCGTGATGGAGTGGAATTAATGGTCACCACACTGCCTTCCTTGGATACCAGAGTAAGGAGAAACAATATTGTTAGTTTAAAATAAGTCAATTGGGCCAAGAAGCTGACATTCTTGTGCAACTTTTAAAATCATCTGGTTGTCCATTGTTAGCTTGCTAAATGGTCATGAAGTCAAACTAAACTGTCTTCCAAATATGTTTATATACACAGGCTTGTGATACCCTCAACTTTGGTCATTAAAGTTTCTCTTTACAGGAAGTAGTGGTTATTGCACAGACTCATAGCTGGTCAAAACGTCCAAAAATAAGTAACTGTGAATGATTGGCTGTGGACAGGTCATCTCGCTCAATCTCTCTATCCAAGAACATGGTAGAAGAAGAGCAGAAAGAATACATGGGTTAGTGAGTGGGGAGGAGAGAGAAGTGACATGAGGACTTCTGAATATGATGTAGCTGCTACATCCATCAACCCACAGCAGCTGGGTAAGGCTTACACAGATTTAAACCAGTCAAAGTGAGAGCATGGCTAGGGTGGAGCCCCAGAGGCCCCATTCTTGACAAAGAGGTGATTGACAGTTGATGACTACTGAGAGACAGAATCACTGTCCTTTGGGAACATGGTCACTGATAGGTTGCTCATGACCTGGTCGATGGCCCACGCACATTTGAGCATCACTAATTATATTCAATAACAGCAACAAGAGGAGGACACTTGCATGTGCATGGTGGCGTGCATCTTTAATTATAGTGCTGCGAAGCAGATGGAGCTTTGTGAGTTCAAGGCCACCCAGATCTATTTGGTGAATTCCAGATAATCCAGGGCTACCTTGTAAGACCCTAAGTAAATAAATAAATAAATAAGACATAAAGAAGATAAAGTACAGAAAAGAATGGGTCATGAGGGAAGAGGGGAGTTGGAGGAAGATCGAATTGAATGGACATGGTCAAAATATTTTACATATAAGTGTATAATTTTAAAAATCTTTACTGTATGTATATGGGTGTTTTAATTGCATGTAAGCCTGTGCACCATGTGAATGCCTATGCCAAAAGAATGTTTGTGCACGACACGCATGTCTACATATGCAGAGGCCAGAAGAGGGTATCAGATATCCTGGAACTGGAGTTATGGACTGTTGTGAGCTGCCATGTGGGTGCTGGGAATTTTATCTAAATCCGCTAGAAGTACAGTAAGTACTATTAACTGCTGAGCCATCTCTCCAGCTCCAAGAGTCATAATTTTTTTAAAGAGGTCTGTTGGATCATTTCTGCACGGTGATAATGGCTGGGAGGTGAATGTGTGTGCGGGAGTCTTGAGAGTGGACTTCAGTGTCAGACCTGAGTTCATATTCCTGTCATTATTTATGCTCTTCCCAAGGTCACAGGTTTTTTTTTTTTTTTTTTTTGTACAATAATATCAAGATCCTAACAGTGTGTCCTGGAAATTAAGGTCTCAGTCTCACACTGTTGTCATTTGGGGCTACATAATCATTTGATATAGAGACTATTCTGAAATTGAAGACTGTTTAAAAGTGCCCTTGCCTGTGGCCCACTAGCCCTTGATGCTATTATGACAACTTAAAATACTTCTAGACACTAAGATGTTCCTATATAATAAAGGCACCATATTATAGAAAAGCTGAATGCTAATCATTCAAATAAATAAAAATTCCATTATTTATACTTTGCAAGGATTTTGTTTTCAAATCGCTTAATACAAATACATGTAGTCATTTGGCAAGCACAAGAAGAGTATTAGATTTACATTTGTCCTCAGTGGGGTCAGGGCCTGAAACAAGGATATTTCTGACTGTATATGTGTGCTTTCTATTCATATACACAGGAAGAGATTTAATTATAAATAAGGCACAACATATTCACAGCAAGTGGGTAAGATGGCTCCATGTGTTTAGGCACTTAATGGCTGGCTTGATGGCTTGAGTATGATTGTCAGAATCCATATAACGGAATGAAAGAACTGACTCCTGTAGGTTGTCCTTTCATCTCCATATGTGCACTATGTGTGCCCACATACGTATATATAGCACAAAACACCTATGTGATGCAATGTAGGTCTTGCAACTGATACACTGTCAGGATACTATGGAGGAGCCACTGGGACCTATACACTGTGGTACTAGCACAGTTGAGCTGATAACTGAGATGACTACTCAGCGATAGCATATTGACAGCATCTGCATCATAGGATATCCTAAGGAAAGGGATGATATCCATCCTGGGCAGAGTAGGGCTGGGTAGCTTTAGATTTTACCAGACTTTGCAGAATGATCCAGAATCCAAAAGTGTTGAATGATTAATTTCTAAAAATTTATATTTAATGTTTTTGAACCTCCGGTGATAAGTACCTGAAACCTTGGAAAGCAAAACCATGAATAAGGGGAGATGGCTGTAACACTGCCTTGATTGTGTGTAGTGATTAAAAAGAAGGAGAGAGATTCTGTGGGGGAGGGGAATATCAAAATGAACAGACAGACCCTAAAGGGGTTCACACCTTCCATAAGACCAGCACTGGGAAAGCCTTCCAAGAATATGTGTAATGATATATTGTTATGTGAACAAGAAACTGGGGGCTAAATGGCCAAGTCATTAAGAAAAAAAGTCACAGAATCAGGACAGAGGCATTGCATTGACCTGGCCAGCCTTTATATAACACTGGGCAGTCTGCAGTTGACCAGTAAGTATCCTTATGGCTATTTTATTATACAAGCTATTTCATTACAGAGCCCTGAGACGAGTGTGATAAAAAATGTTCTATCTCCTTTTCTAGATAGAATTAAACATGGAGGACAGACATGGTCCCTATGGTTATTGAGAAGTCACTGAGAAATCACTGAGTCTCTTTGCTAAACAGTACAGTACATTGGCCAGTCCACCATTTGATTTCATTGTGTGTGTGTGTGTGTGTGTGTGTGTGTGTGTGTGTGTGTGTCTGTGTGTCTGTGTGTGTGACTTTCCAGTATCCTTTTATGGAAAACCACCACATTTCCCATTTGTGATGGTTTGAATGAGGATGGTCCCCATAGGCTCATAAATTTGAAAACTTGGTCTCTAGGAAGTGGCAGTATTTGAATATTTGAAAGAATTAAGAAGTGTTGCCTTGTTGAAGGAAGTGTGTCACTGGGGGTGGGCTTTGAGGTTTCAAGAAGCCCATTCTAAGCCAAAGTCTTTCTTCTTCTCCTGCCTGATCATCCAAATATAGAACTCTCAGGTACTTCTCCAGCACCAAGTCTGCCTGCAAGCTGCCATTCTTGCTGCCATGATGATAATGGACTACATCTCTGAAACTGTAAGCCAGCCCCAATTAAATGTTTTCTTTTGTATGAGTTGTCATGTTGTGGTGTCTCTTCACAGCAACAGAACAGCAACTAAGATAACATTGATTCACAATCTATGCCCTCAGGAAGGGAGATTTCTTCAATTTTCTCCCACAGAACAAAGATGTTGTCTAAAAGTTTTTTTTTTTTTTTTCTAACATCTGAAAAATGAAACGTAGGGCATGGGTGCTGTTGTTATAAGACTAGATTGTATAAACACGGAGTTGAGAAGACCTTAGGGGAAAAGAATAAACATATTTTTAGAAAAATGAAAAAATTTACCTTATTTTTCTTGCTGCATAAATAGTATGATTTTATGTCAGATAATTAGATGATGCAGATAAGAAATAAAAATCTAGAGTCTTACTACACAAGTTATATAAATTCCTCAGACATCTATGTGGTTGCATGTATCTTCGTGGTGTACGTGTATGTACAAGCACAAAGTCATTTAAGGGGATGGCTTTGGTATTCATGACTTCAGCTTATTGTAGTTATTAATTGTAACAAATGACAGCAACTATGCATAGCAATCTTCTGCAAAGTGACCAGAAGATTCTTATCTTTATTAAATTATCTCTTGGTCCATTGATTTCAGAAATAAATAATATGTTGTTCACAGGTGTTCTTTTGGAAGTCCATTTGTATAATTATGGACTCACTTTCTTTGATCCTTTTTATAGGACACAAGTGAATATATATGTCTCTTTTCTTTTGTGAGATCCCACCGAAATACATGAAATTCTACTAATGGGAGAGAAACCTTAGCATGCATGTACATTGTAAAGAGACAGAGAGAAAAAACATTGGCTTAAACTAGAGAAGAAAAAGAACAAAATAGATTGAACTGATGAAAAAAATGCAACATAGAACTCAGATTTTGTAAATACAGCTAATAAAGATTCTCTAAATGAAGTGAAATTGCTAAAAAACATAAAAAATTAAATCAAAATTTGGGGTCAGCAAAAGCCAAACATCAAAAGCAGCTCAAAATCCTGTCATCTTGGGCAGATGGAGCTGTCTTCTCTTCTGCATATTCAAAATGTATGAGACTGACATCACTGGGTTTTGTTCCCTGGCTGGAATTCTTAGTGCTGTTCTTAGTGAGATGCCAGTGAGGAAACCAGAGAGTGGATGCTGAGGCTTGGGAAGATGAACAGAGACAAATTGGGATAGCTTTCAGTTCCAGTTTCTGACCCTGGGAGTTGGAGGTGGGACTATGGGCTAGCACCACCCAACAATGTGCCCATGCAATTTGCAAGAAACTTGCCCATCAGTGTATCTTTTCTGTTTAGGCAAAAACATTGGTCAGCTCTTCTAAGAAAGAGTCCTGTTAGGGATGCAGGATCATACCACTCTGTGTTAACCCTCTCACTTTTCAACTAAAGAACAGGAGCCAAGGATCACCAGATTTCAAAGAAAGTCACATGAATATTCCTGCCTTTAGTTAGAGTGATATTTAACAAAACAAATGTCAAAACTTTCTGTTTGTTGAATTAGATGTGTTTGATTTGCTTTCTGTATAGTACTCCATACAATAAAACTGAACAAATCATGGTTTACTAGAGTAATGCAAAAAGAAAACAAAGAAATAAATCATACCAAAGAGAAAGTTTAAGGTGAATAAACAGAATAAATGACTCCAAGAGAAACAAGATAGCTATAAAAAATAACTGATAGAATATTATAGATTTTTGTAGCCATAAAAGAAAGATAGATTGGTATAAAATTAAGGATACCTTTACTGGAGGGAGAAGAGATTTCAGTGGCAAAGCACTTGCCTAGCATGACTGAGGTCTTTACTTTCATCCCTAGGGCCACAAAGAGCCAAAATACTTCTTAAAAGAAAAGGAACATAATCATTAAAAAATAATTTACTCTGTGAGCCACCGAAGCTGAAGGTCAGGACAGTGATTGGTAAGGTACTTTTGAAACCAAGAGTCAGACTGATTGGGACCTGGACATAATAGATGAAGAAATAATAGAAAAAAATCATTCCTAGAATTCAACAACAATAAAAAAAATCAGCCTTCAATCCAAAGGGCTGAGTATGAGGGGAAGATGGTCAAAGGCTACTTCATCTACTTTTAGAGACATCAAAACAAACCCGAACAACTTTAGGAATAGAAAGAAAAATCCTCAGTCCTTCAAAGTTAGAAAAAAAAAATCACATTAGCCTCAAATGAGCTAGAATTATAGCAATACCGGCTCTCATGAGAAACACAGATGTAAGTAGAAAATGAGGTGAATTCTGAGGGGAAATTATTTCTAGGCTTCAATTCTACACCCAAACAAAATCCACAAACCATGAAGGCATGCAAAACACTTTCAGGCAAGAAGAGCCTTGAGGTATTTTAATTATATATGACGAACAACAAAAACACAAGGAAAGGTAGGCACCTTTGTGGAGCCTGCCTGGTTTGTGCTCATGGAAGCCTGGTCTTCATTCCCAGCACCAGCAACAAAAATAAGGAAAATGTACTTTAAAAAGAAAAGCATGCAAAAAACAGTAGTAACCTGAACATAAATTAGAAGTGAAGAAATGTAGAAACAAATAAAACATTTCCATACCTAAGGCTGGAAAATGGCTCAGTGGTTAAAGGTATCGACTGCTGACTCTGATGATCTGAGTTTCATCTCCAGGACCCATGTAGTAAGAGAGAATTAGTTTCTAGCAAGTTATTCTGTGACTTCCACATGTGCACTGTGTATAGATACACACACGCACACACACACACACACAATCATAAAAAAATAAAATTTAAAATGTTTTAAAGGAAAAAAATTTAAGTCTACATATCTCCATCTACTGATCTCACCTCTCACCTATATCACTCATATCATTCTTCTTTTGTTGTTGTTGTTGTGGGTTTGATTATTTTGTTTGTTTAAGATAGGGCCTCACTCTGTAGCCCATGCTAGCCTTGAACTCATAGAGATCCACTTGCCTCTGTCTCCGAGTGCTGGGATTAAAAGCATGTGTGTGCCCCACACCAGTCTACATCATTTTTGCTGGAGTGGCAAGAACTCCATAGGACTGAATTTCTTTTCCTATGGCTTCAGTAAGAGTGACTGGCTCCACAGCAAGAGGCTACTTTTAGGTTATTATATTTAGCATGTTTTTATGGGGCAGACTTTTTAGAAGCAGCCTATTGTCAAAGCATCGGGGACTTGGCCAATTATCCTACATTTCAACCATCTAGAAATGATATAACCAAGTAACACTGGGAGTCACCAGGAGAGGAAAGCAGTTCTGCTGCATGGGGGTCGACAGCAGGTGCAGAGGTAATGCTCTCAGTGCTAGCCGTGCAGTCCTTGTGACATACATTTATGCTAACCAGACAAAGGACTGAAAGGCCATTAGCTTACATGGCTAACATTGGTGAATATACTATATAGTAGCTTCTTTTCTCACAGCTGAGACAGAAGAATTTGGGATCGGGGAGGAGAGAAAACAGAGTTGAGACTGGCTCATAGTTTACTGTATAGCTCGTCAGGATGGGAAACATGATGTTCAGGGTAGCTCAGGCCCCAGAGGTAGAAGCCCATAGCATGGTTTGTTCACATCCTAGTAGATCAGGAAGGAGATGGGATGGGACCAGAAGCAAGGCAAGGCTATGGCCTTCCAGCATCCAGAGTTCCCACTCAGTGGCCTGTATTGCCTGTATTGACTAGGTAGGTCACTGTGCTAAAGATCCCACAGCTTCTAAGAACACTGCCACTACCTGGAACCAGGTAGCTGAACATGTAATCCTGGGGTGAAAGGAATATTTCAGATTCAAATCAGAACATAGGCAGACCTGGAGAGGGTGGGTGGGCATGATAATTTTTAAATTTGAGACCTTGTATTGTTTTGTTTTTTGCTTTCTCTTTCTCTGCATATTGGTATTTAAATAAAAGGAGAGAGGGGAAAAAGCTAGAATCCCAAACCATCATTTTCTTCCATTCTTTCAAGTCCCATTCCTTAGTGGAGGATTCTGAAGATTTGTTTAAATATTTATAAAAAGCAGCCTTCACTTCACTGTTAGAAATATCCAGTGGCTTTAGTGTAAGCAGGATATTTAAGCTAAAGGTCTTTGCTAAGCACATTCACTTCACAAATCAGGAGACCAAATTCTAGAGGACATGCCACAGGTAGTGTCAGACTTCAAAGAGAGTGATCTAATCAAAGTGTTTGAACAAGTTTCGTTCATAGCTTTTATGGAAAACGTCATATCATGGTTCTGATCCTCTCTAAGTTAGATCTGAGGAGACAGTACTGGGAGGCCTGTGGCAATACTTTATGATAAAAATTTCGATTACATTCTAAGAGACTGGAACTTTGGTTGAGCCTCACAGCCTGAGTTAATAATGCACCTTTTAGCCATTTAGGACTTAAGACGGCTGTCCTGTGTACTTAGCCTGTTTATCTAACCTGCCTTTAAGAGAATAATGTTACAACCAGCATCAATTGCTTTGGATTTTTATAACCTATCCTAATTCATAGCTTTAATCCAAAATGTATGTACTCTGTCATGCCCCAGACCCGAGAGCAATGCGCATGTGTTATGATAATCATTTGCTGAGAACAGAACTCAGGATAACGGAGTTCTACAAAGTGAATATATACCTCAAATGTTGGATGCAACATACAGACATTGCTTGATATGCAAAGATGGTTTTAGTATTGCTTGTTATCTGGGTCAATTGGGGTCAGTTGGAATCAGTGACTTCATGCCTTGTGGAACCCTGTTAAATATATCTCTCCTTCCTTCTCTGCCTAATGCTTTCTGCGATGTTCAATAAAAGAGGGAACAAAGATTTGTTACATACACACAGACGGATACACACAGACAGATCCACACAGAGACAGACACAGGGTCAGATTCACATTAAGTTAGGCAGATTGAGACTTGTACAGCTGTTCAGATAGGGTGGTGGAGGACACAGGGAGAGAGAAGTAGAAAAGCCAAATCTGGGCTCACTCTTGGTCAAATGATGCCAAGGGGAAGTTCTTTATTATTGCCCTTACTGTGATAAAGATGCCACGGTGGTGGCCATGTTTATCTTCATTCACTCACACCAACACAGGGGCCAGTGTTGTTCTTCTTTCTTGTTTCTTCTCAAGGACAAATCTGTTCTCTGTCAGTCACCAAAATGAATTTTCAGGACTGCAGATATACCCCTCTAGACCTCTGGGTGCATGATATGTTCAGAGAAAAAAAGAGTGTCAGAAATCTGTTGTCAAAAAAAAAAAATTAGAAGCTGTAGTCAGAGATGTGCCTGTAAAAACAAAACAAAATCAGAAAACAAAAGCAAACAAAGAAACAAAACCTTTGCAAAGCCAGCTATCCAGCAGAGCACTGAGGAGCAAGGCAGGCAGAGTGAGAGAGACAGAAACATAGGAGTGGGAGCAGAGGCAGGGAAGGGCAGACCAAGATAGCTATGTTGTCTTCCTATTGGTCTTTGTCCTAGTTTAAGAACAGAATCTGAGGTGTTTAGAACGCTTCTCTGTACTGATCAAGCAGGGACCCCTTGATCACCACAGATACTTCCAGGTGTCAGGAGAAAGTCCCATGAAGCTTTTATGAAGGAAAGGCTGCCAAGACCACAGTTGAGTTACTGGCAGATTAAAAAAAAAAATGCCAATGTTTAAGACACATAACGTTTTTCTTGTAATGATGTTGCAAACTGCCCCACCACTGGAGAACAACATGAAAGAGGCAGACAAGCATTGTAGGCTTGGAGAGGGGTACTGACCAGCTAGCTGATAAAACTGTTCTAATAAATATGCACTGTCTGTAGAAGCAATAGATATGTGCACGTACGTGCACACATTTTTTTTTTTTTTTGTACAGGGTCTTGGATAGTTTATTTGCCCTTTATTGGGAAACAAGTTGCTCCTACTGAAATATCTGCATCAGCTGCTCCATCTTCCTTGCCCATCCAGCAGTACATCTGGCATCTCAAAGGCATCTAATACCTCTCTGCTAATTCTCTCACTAAAGGAGTCATGACAGCCATTAGATTTTAGTTTTCTACGAAGAAGATGGCTTAGCAGTTAAAGTGCTTGTGTTAACCTGCTTTGAGAACTGAAGTTTACATGCCTAGAAATCTAATGAATGTAGTAGCCTGCCTATAATCCTAGCCCCAGATGATAGAAACGGGACCCCTAAAGCAGGCTGGCTAGCAAGACTAGCTATATTGGTGAGCTCTGGGTTTCATTGAGAGACCCTGTCTCCATGAGTAAGATAGAAGAGTCATTGAGGATGATTCTCAAATCAGTCTCAGGCCTTCATACCCACTCTCACACGCATGAATGCAAACCTCCGTATAGGCACACCCACGCTTGCTAAGATGTATACACACACACACACACACACATATGCAGCACACAGTGGAAAATGGAAAAAGAAAGCATTTCTATTTTTCATCTTAGTTTGGAAAGTTACTTTTAACACATTAGAAATTAAAAGGCCATTTTTATCCTCTCTTGCTCAGTACACCTCTTGTAGTGGGTAAGGGGAATATAAATGTACAGAAAGAATGTCAGAGTGATGTCATGTGCCTTTCCCAAAGCTGCTACATCTGGTGACAGGGAGAGGGTGATCTAAGTACAACAGGAAACTTTGTTTTTTAATTATGAAGGACTTGAGACTTTACGGTGTGCACTAAGGTTCCTGAGGTAACATATCCTTGGCAATCAGCGCTCCTGTGTAGTCTGTGAGGGGAGATGGCAGTGATACAAGGCATCTTGCTAAATATGAGAAAGAACTGCTCAGGTAGGATGCCATTGTCTGTGACTTGTGACTCCACCACTCTCCCCTCTATTTGGAAACTTTCCGGCACACTCCATTGTCTATAAATACACCATTTTCCAAGTTTCCCTTTGAACTGTTCAACTTGCCGGTTCACCTACTAAGGAGTAAACTATGCAATACATATCTCTGTAGGATGTATCATGATTTTACATCTTTAAAAATTGGGTTTTACATTTAAAAAATTTGTATGGGCTTTCAATGTATTTTATTAGTTTTTTGTTATTACATTTATTTGTGTGTGTATGTATGTGTGGCTCATGATGTGTGCACGGGCACACAATGCCATAACATGGGTGTGGATGTCAGAGGACCATTTGAAGGAGCTGGTGCTTTCCTTCCACCCTGAGAGTCTCAGGCTTTGTATTCAGGTTGTCAGGCTTGGTGGCAAGCGCCCTAATCTATTGCACCCATTTTTTTCTTTTCCCTTTCTTTCTTTCTTTCTTTCTTTCTTTCTTTCTTTCTTTCTTCCTTCCTTCCTTCCTTTCTTTCTTTCTTTCTTTTGTTTTCATTTTTTTTTTTTTACATTTTAATATTTAATTTTTGAAACTTTGTTTCAGGGATTCACTTTATTCTCACCCATTTTTATGACTTTCTCCATTTCCATCCCAGGTGCATGTCTGTCTATGCGCTTGTGTTCACATGTTTAAAACAGTAGGCAGTGTTTCAGTTAAGAGTACTTGCTTCTGAGACCGAAGACCTAAGGTCAAGGTTATGCCCCTTCATCTCCTAGGAATGTTGGTTAAACACCCTCACAGCTTCAAGTCCTCTGCATGTAAAATAGAAGCAAGATTAGCATTTACTTCATGGGTTGCTCTGGGACTTAACAGCATAATTCATGTAGAGTGATTGTCCGTTGCTTAGGAAACAGCAGCACACAGTAGATGCTATCACCCTTTTTTTTCCTATGGTAGAGGGAGGAGAGGGTTAGTGGTTATTTTCCAATAGGATGGAGAAGGAGGTGGCAGGCCACCAGATACAATTCTGCCTGGCCATACGCTCTGCTTTCTACTTTTTTCTCAAAATGCTCCAGACAAATACCTTGTGTAGAATCTGGTACTTGCCAATCCGACATGCATTCTTGCCTTTTCTCTTACAAATAAAATACCTGCATTATTAGAGGCAAAACCTATGCCAATTAAAATGCCACATTCCCTAGTGTCTCTCACCACAATGTGTGGCTAAATTCTTGCCTCTGGGACAGACGTCAGCACAAATTGTTTGGAACCTCTTTCCCAAAAGGTTTTCTTAAAGGGGAGAAACAGCTTTTAGGGGTGGCTTCTGAGCTTCCCTTTTTTAATCCTGTCACCTAAAATGAAGATTTATTGAATAAATGTTAGCATCAATAGATTCTGAGGTAGACCATCCCTTGTAAGCAATAAACCAGGTTAGCATGGCAGGAGTTGCAAAGGAGCTTGGAGCTGGCCCTGTGAACGTTGTTGGCTCTAAGGTCCTCTGCTCATTCCTTCAGACTTCTTTTAACAAGAGATAACAGCCTTGTGTGGCCCTGATGCAAGTTTTTCATTATGTTGAACTAAGCTAACAGATTCATCTTGGAGACTTTCAGCCCTAGGAAGTCTTGCAGTTCTGATGGTCTTAACAGAACCTTGTTGTTTGAAGACTTATGGTTTCTGGGGAACGTGCTCCTTTTCACACCAACAGGCCAGTTTCAACAGTAGGAGGGTTTTTTTTTTTTTTCATCCTAGAGTCACCTTCAGCATGTTGAAGGCTGCCAGTCCCCAGCACGATTTTGACTTTTAGAGAAAGGCATAATATTAATACATAAATAAAGAATTTATTTCTGATTTGCCTCTTCTGGGAATTTTATATCAGTCATATATAATTAATTGTGTAACGAAAAGAGTAAAATTGGGCTTCATGATTGTATTTTGGGAGCTTTGGTTTTTAATAAAGTTGATGATAGCTTTGGACTTCTGCCATTTACAAACTGTCTTTGCTATCTCGTGTCTACCCCACAACACGGAGAGAGGTGTTGTCATTATTAACTCTACCACATAGATAGAAAAGCTAAACTTCACATTATTGAATTCCATCAGGGTTCTTCATTTCTTCACAGTAGTGAACCAGAAAAGAAAAAAAAAAAAACCTCAACTGAGATTTTTCAGTGGCAAAAGTAACTTTTAAGATTGTACCAAAGATTTAGTTGGTATTGGAGCTTTTAGGTGATTATCACTTGATTTTTTTGTCTGTATAAAAGTTACAAAGGAAATATACGAAAATTGGTTATGGGATGGGATGAAGTAAGAAATTTGTTTTAAAGAAATTAAAAAGTATAAATTCTGGCAAAGTTTTAAGGGTGTGGCCATTTAAAATGAAGAAATTGAATTTATTTGAATTTTTACTTCCACCAAATGTTGTATTAAAATCAAATCTCTTCCATATTTCACCAGTCTCAAATGTTTATCTTTGCCGAGTTTGGTCTTCTAACATGAAGTTCAGCTTATGAGCCCATCCCTGGTTTTGTGACCAACCTGTAACCTGAAAACATATAGAATCCCAATCTGTAACTAGCTTCATCAAGACATCGGACCAATAAATGGAATGTTTTCTCCGTAGTGGTGACTAGCCAAATGCATACATCACAGAATTGCAACCGTGGCAGTCTGAAGTTTCTTTCTTCTAGGTTTTACTGAAGATAACTCATATGCAAAAGATTTTCAGTAAAATGCACATACGCACACCATAACACATATACACCACACATACATCATACACACACTACAAGACACACATGTTACACACACATATACCATACAGACACCATACACATACATTTGCCATGCATACATATACACACCATAACACAAACACATACGCTACACAAAGAGACATATGCTGTACATACACATGTATACCACTCACACATCCCCCCCACACATACACCACACACACACACACACACACACACACAGAACACACCATACACCACATACACAATAGATCATATATATATCCACACACACACCATACCACACATACATACATACACCACACATTATACACATACATACCATACACATATGGCACACATAGACGTACACCAACCAACCACACACCCATACACCACACACATCACACACACATCACACACACACACACACACACACACACACACACACATGCATGCACTGACACATACCCCACATACACATACCCACACATATATATCACATACATCATACACCACACACACACATCATACATACACACTTCAAATCTATCTTACATCTTTCAAAATACTGAGAATTTTCATTCTCTTAGAAATTGAGAAAACAGCTCTTAGACAGCAGTATAAACATCCCATTTCCAAGTGGTCAGGCATGCAGTGCTACAAGCACATGAAATATTCATGATGGCCAACACATCTGAAGAGAAGGCTGCATTCACACAGAGCTCCTTCATGATGTGAATGGAACTGCGACTCAGCAAAACAGCAGTCAACACATCAGACAACAGTGCTCTGATAAGAAACTAGGTCTGAACAAAACACATTTTCTATGAGCCTTCCAAACCATAGGTCTCTAGGCTAGGGGTCTTGCTGTGTGTTCCTCCACCTTCTCTGATGTCTTTCTGTGATACAGTGATTTACTGACTAGCCTGGTAGTCTCAGAGCTTCTTCCTTACCCATGTTCTTTCCTGATTCAAAGTATTCAAACGTGTGTCAGGCCAAGTGACTCAGGTCATTCCATCCTTACAGAGCATTCTGAAACAAACCCAAACCACGTACTAACTTACATGTTTGCATCAGCAGCCAGTTAGTTGGGTACCACTGCAGAGTATCTACACAAGAGTGAAACTGGCTGACATATTTCAGGCCACACATGTGTGTATCTTTCTCCTACCAAAGACCCTGATCCCAGGTTATATGTCTCTTGATTTATTCTATTTCAAATTTAACGGCTCAGATGCACAATGACAGTAAATAGCCTTTGATCTTATACGTGGAAAGACTTTTTTCCAGATCGACTACGATGTCTTTAGAACTCACGACAGAGTCAACTCGACCCACTCTGTGTTTCAGAAGACTCTCCTATGGGAGGATGAGAGTATTTCAAGTTTCAAGTCTTATTTGAGACAGTTCTATGAAGAACACAGAGAACTTGACACTGAGCTCCAAGCAAATCATTAAGCAGTGGGTGTCAGAGCCTAAGAGGCAAAGAAACTAGTCTAGAGAGAGAAGACTTGGGGTCAAGAGGTACAAAAACTTTTCTGTTACAGAAGAGAATATACCTCAAAGACAACAATCATACATTAATAATTTGGTTGTACCAACAAGGAAGGGAAGATGTGGGGAAATGATAACATTTGTTGTTCTCAAAAATGACAGAGAGTAACCCTACCAAAGCTAGATGTTGACCCCACAGTCTACTGTGCAAATATTTTCTCTAGTCTAGTCACTTGAACTCTTCTCCGAGATGACCTCACTCATGGCTGGAACAAGAGGTAGATCCAAATGAACGAACAGTCAAGAACCAGCCCATGGCTCGTGTACTCCGTGAGCAATTGCACGTGGCTCCCTACTCCATTCTTTCTGCAGAATAACTAAGCCTCCTTTCCCATCGTTAGCCGCTATTTGGAGTTCTCATGCTGATGTATTAGTCTCTACCGGGCTCCATTCCACATAATTTTCAAGCAACGAGAAAAACTTTCTATTAACTCAGAAGTCATGTAAAGTTGTGGAGGTGAGAACAACTTCTCTCCTGAATAATACATATTAGAAGTCACCCAAAGTGTGTTATTTACTCTGGCACCCAGATTTATAGATTGCCATTGGCCCACTCAGGCCTCTGAGGGAGAATAGCACAGTGTGCTTCCGTCTGTTTTCCTGCCTTGCAAAGATAATATCACAGCTGAGCTGAGAACTGCAGGACCACATTGTTCAATGAAGCCAATAACTCAAGGTAAGATGCTCGGGCTGGATGCTCCCTGAACATCATAAGACAATGACATTTGCATGCAGCATAGCAAATCCCCAGGCTTTCTCAAAAAGCAGGAAACCTTGGGGAGAGACAAGAGAAGGAGAGGTTTCAAATTCCTTTCAGGGAGAGCCTCTGGGATCTAACTTCTTGAATGGGATGAGAAAGTATAATCTACCCAAATACGCTATCGCACAAATGCAGGCAGACTTTCAATTCCAGCCCCAGTATCAGTCTGCTTTAGAGTCAGTTTAATCAATCAGTTCAAAGATTATAGCTCAGAAAGAACATTCTTAGATGGTGTATCATATGTGATCAAATACTACTGTGTATTTGACTGTGCACAATCTCCACCCACGATAGGTTAATGAAGGAGACAGACACAATCCAAAACCAGATACTGGAAGTTTTGACTGTCCTGTGCTGAATCCTGACTATGTGTCTGGGCTATATCACTTCATTTCGGTGTTCAACAATCTCATACAGTGGACTGTGTTGTCATTCTATTTTGTTACTGTGGAAATTGGAGCTAGGTCATTTACCACTGCTAAAGGTTATCTTGTGACCTGTCAAAATTTGAGTGTTGATATCCACACCTCTAGGACCTACAAATGTAACGTTGTTTGGAAGAGACAGCAGATGGTATCATTAGGTTCCGCTGAGTAAGTGGTCCTCCAGTCTAACACGGCTAATGCCCTCATAAAAAGAGCATGTTGAGAGGCGGGTAGACACACAAGGAGTATATCAAGCAAAGATGCAAGCAGCAATGTGGACAATGCAACTTAAGTCAAAGAAAACCAAAGACTACAGCAAAGCACCCAGAGAAGAATGGAGGAGGGAGATAATTCTCCTTTGTTGTCCTCAGAAGAAACCGTTTTAGCTAGTTTCCAGATCACAGACTTGAACTGTGTCACTAACTTTCCCACGCAGCCAGTTCGTTTATGCTACTCTCTTCAGTGACCCTTGGACATGGAAGCAGCCAGCAAGCTGAACAACAGCATAGAATTTAAATCCAGTTGGCATCTCTTTGATCCCCTTCAGTTGTCTTATTGATTTAGCTAGAACATCAAGTACTATATTGAATAGGTAAGGAGAGAGTGGGCAGCCTTGTCTAGTCCCTGATCTTAGTGGAGTTGCTTTGACTTTCTCGACATTTAATTTGATGTTGGCTATCAGCTTACTGTATATTACTTTTATTATGTTTATTATGAAGAGATGTTGGACTTTGTCAAAGGCTTTTTGATCATCTAATGAGAGACCATGTGGGTTTGCTTGTTTTTCTTTCAGTTTGTTTATATGGTTGAATTGCATTGATAGATTTTCATGTTCAATCATTCCTGCATCTCTGGGATAAAGTCTACTTGATCATGCTGAATGATGTTTTGGATGTGAACTTGGATTTGTTTTATGAGTACTTTATTGAATAGTTTTGGTTTGTGAGTATTTTACTGAATATTTTTGCATCCATGTTCATGGAAAAATTGGTCTGTAATTCTCTTTCTTTGTTGACTCCTTGTGTGGTTTGGGTATCAGAGTGACAGTAGCCTCATAAAATGAATTTGCCAATGTTTCTTCTTTTTCCATTTTGTGAAATAATTTGAGGAGTACTGGTGTTAGCCTTTTTTTTGAAAGTCTGGTAGAATTTTGCACTAAGACCATCTGGTCCTGGGCTTCTTTTGGTTGGAAGATTTTTAATGACTACTTTCTATTTCCTTAGGTATATTTAAGTTATGTATCTGACCTTAATTTATAAGTGGTATTTATCAAGAAATTTGTCCATTTCTTTCAGCTTTTCTAATTTTGTGGAGTACAGATTTTTGATGTAAGACCTAAGGACTCTTTGGATTTCCTTAGTGTCTCTTCTTATGTTTCCCCTTTTGTTTTGGATCTTGTTAATTTGAATATTCTCTCTCTCTCTCTCTCTCTCCCTCTCTCTCTCTTTCTCTCTCTCTCCCTCTCTCTCTCTTTCTCTCTCTTTCTCTCCCTCTTTCTCTCTTTCTCTTTCTCTCTGCCTTTGCCTTTTAGTTTGGATAAAGGTTTGTCTATCTTGTTGATTTCCTCAAGGAACCAACTCACTGTTTCATTGATTTTTTGAGTTGTTCTGTTTCTATTTTATTGATTTATTTTCTGCCATCTACTCCTTTTGGGTGTGTTTGCTTCTTTTTGCTCTAGAGATTTCAACTAAGATCAAATACAAAAGTGACAGCTCATGCTGGCAAGGATGTGCAGCAAAGGGGAAAACTCCTTCATCGCTGGTGGAAGTGCCAACGTGTACAGCCACTTCGGAAATCAATATTGCAGAAAACTGGGAATCAATCTACCTCAAGACTCAGCTATACCATTTCTGGTCTTATACTCAAAGGATTCCCCGTTATATCACAAGGATACTTGTTCAACTGGGTTCATTGCAGCTTTTTCATAATAACCAGAATCTAGAAACAAAGAACGGCTGTCCCTCAACCAAAGAATAGATAAAGAAAATGTGGCATATTTACACAATGGAGTTTCACTTAGCTGCTAAAGACAATGATATCATGAAATTTGCAGGCAAATGAGTGGGACTAGGGGAAAAAAATCCTAAGTTAGGTTTCCCAGACACAGAGAGATAAACATGGTATGTAAATGATAACCACTGTTAGAAATCAACAGACCTAGAGAAGCTAAGTAACAAGGAGGGTTCAATGCATGTGCAGGGGCTGGGGTTTGGGGGACACTTGAATCTCCCTGTGACAGTGTGAAGAATAGACATCTGAGGTGGGTGGGATCGAGGTAGTGGTGTCTGGGAGTGAGTAGGTATGGAAACAGAAGGGATCAAGTGGCGGGGATAGAGCAAGAGAGTATCAGGAGAGACAAATGGAATGAGGAGAGGAGAGGGGCATCTCTGTGAGAAGCTTAAAACCTAGTGCAATGGAAACTCCCAGAAATCTACAAGGGTGACCCGGGCTAAGACTCATAGCAGGGCGGGATCTGGAGCCTGAACTGGCTATCTTCTGTAATCAGGTAAGACTTCCAGTGGAGGGATTGGGATATCAACCCAGCCTCAAAACCTTTGACATTCCATTGTTACCATTGTCCTGCCTACAAAATATGTTGGGGTAAAGGCAGCAAAAAAATCATTGGAGTAGCCAGTTAATGACTGGTCCAGCTTGAGACTTATGCCATGAGAGGGAGGCCACCCCTGACACAGCCTGGATGCCCAGGACCCAGGGGCTGGATAGCACAGAGACCTAGAATAAAAAATGATTACAAATAATTCTTTCTCAATCGTATATAATTTAATGAGAAGTTGTCAGTTGCTTCATGTTAGAGACTCAAGGCCTAAAACTGTAATGATTGAGAAGTCAAATTCATTAACAAAAGAGTAACCTTGCTGATCAATAGTCCAGTGAGAATATATTAATTAGGGTTTCTATTTGCTGTGATGAAACACCATGACCAAAAAGCAAGTTGGGAAAGAAAGGGTATATTTGGCTTATATTTCCATATTGTAGTCCATCACCGAAGGAAGCCAAGACAGGAACTCAAACAGGGCAGAAACAAGGATGCAGGAGCTGATGGAGGAGTGCTGCTTACTGGTTTGCTCCTCATGACTTGCTGAGCCAGCTTTTTTAAATAAATAAATAAATAAATAAATAAATAAATAAATAAATAAAACAGTACTACCAGCACAGGGGTAAACACTGCCAACAACAGTCTGAGACTTCTCCCATCCATCACTAGTTAAGAAAATCCCCTATAGGATCGTTGACAGCTCCATTTTATAAAAGCATTTTCTTAATTGAGATTCCTTCTTCTTAGATGATTTTAGCTTGTGTCAAGTTGACATAAAACAACCCAGCATGGAGAGTGACAGTCATTTCTCCTTCCTTGATGGAAACCAAGATACAGGGAGCAGAGCAGCAAGCCGTACTCGTCTATGGTCTCCATTTTCCTTGCAAAAGCAAGAGCTGGAAGCAGGATCAGGGTTTATAAGAATAATAAATGAGATATGTGCACATACATGTGTATTTATTTATGTGTGTTGTTTAGTTATATGTGTGTGTGTTGACACAAAAATACAACTCCTACTTTCAAAGAGATAGTCGATTCCAAATCATAAATCAAAATGCTTCAAATACACGGTGGGAACACCAAAGAGATGGGCAGTAAACCTTTGTTACAGACTGCACTGGCCAGTTTTATGTCAACTTGACACACCTATAGTTATCTGACAGGAGGAAATCTTGACTGAGACAATGCTTCTATAAGATCGGGCTGTAGGCAATTCTATAGAACGTTTCCTTAATTAGTGAGTGATAAGGAAAGGCCTCCCCCATTGTTGGTGGTGCCATCCCTGGTCAAGTGGTCCTGAGCTCTTTAATAAAACAGGCCAAGCAAACAATGGGGAGTGAACCAGGAAGTAGTATTCCTCAATGACCTCTGCATCAGTTGTTGCATCCAGGTTTCTGCCCTGCTTGAGTTTCTGTCCTAACTGCATTCAGTGATGGACTATGATTGGAAGGTGCAAAGCAAATAGACCTTTTCTCCCCCAACTTGCTTTGCTCCTGGTGTTCACTCACAGCAAGAGTAACCCTTAACTAGGACAGAGGCCTCATATGCCATCTGATTGGCACTCTTCATTTTGGGGTTGTCGTGGAGTCAAGTGTTTTTCAGTTTTCCAAAGGAAAACCGGTGGCCTGTGAGTACATACCAAATGACTTCCCCAGTGGCCACTAAGCTGTTAGGTCAGCTGCAGAGGACACTGACAAATGACTAGTAAGAGGGCTAAAAATGCCCAAGAGACTTTGGCTCTGAACTTGCAACACACTAAATCCTCGATAGCCAATGACGTTCTGATTAGTTAATCAGTCTTGCAGAAAATAGTTGAAGGTGCTTTTCCATTCTGGCAACTTTTGATCACATAGGTCTGTGCACGCATGTGTGGCTCTGAATTGAGGCGACAGCTGTCTCCTCTCCTTCACCCAGATCCTTTTGGAATTACCTTGGTTGCACTTGGACCTGCAACCTGCAGGCCTCCTGGGAGATTTCTGATTTCTTTTCTGACTTCATTATGTGGGTACTTCTTTCCCCAGGGACCTAGTCATCAAGATATCATGGTGGTGTGCTTCCTGCCTTTGGCCTTGCCTCATAAGCCTTTTCAAACAAACTGTGCACAGCTGCAATGCAGAGCACAGTGCCTTAAGCATGTGAATTAAATTAAACATCATTCAGTAAGCATGATAGACTGTCAAGGCGTCGGGAGAAAAAGTGAAAAATCCAGTCAATTTGTCCTGAACCCTCCTTGACTTAATTTGCATATTTGGAACTTGTTGGAATGGAGCATTCCTCCAAGAGAGAAGGCTTGTATCATATTCTTCTAGAATGTCTCCTAGCTTAAAGCCAGGGACATAATGGCACTTAGAAAATCCATATTGCACAGTTTCTCCTATTGTGGCAGGGTAGTTGTTTTCTGTAGATACAGTCACATTTCTAAGTAACAAGCAGAACTTCTGGGGTCAGTGCTGAACAGTTTTTGCTGGTGACCTCCTGCCTATTTACTGCATCTTTACTTTCATGAGCTCAAGAGTAGAACAATAGTGGTTTGCTACCAGCATTAATTTACTCTGGTAGATAATGTGGCTCTTTATTTAACAGGAAGGAATAATAGCAGCAATTAGCATTTGTACAATGCTTTGCAGTTTACAAAAGACTTCCATACACTTTATCTTATTTCCCAGTGAAGTAGACTTGCCTTCTCTTTGTCAGTTCATCTGTGTAAGACCTGTTCTTTCTCTGGAAAGTTCTGGTAAGCTCTTTCTCTTCTATTCTGATCTATTGTGGTGCTGGTGATGCTGCCAGTTAAAGTTGCCTTTTCTGGCCTTGGCCAGAGTAATTGAAAGGGACCTAGGTCCAGCCACCCAGGATGTTCCCCTTCTGGTGACAGTAGTGCCTAGAAAGTGGACAACATGAAGTCAAACCTTTTTCCTAAAGTCAACACAAATTTTTGAAGTAGGTAACTGATAGATAAGTTATTAATTTGAAATGTGTTAGAAATAAGAGTGTCGTTGATAAAAATAAATCAAGACAAAGAAAAAAAAATACAAGGATCCACAGAAAAGAGTTTTTTCAAACTGGAAGGCTCATCAAAATAACATCACTGGAATTGTTTTCAATTAGATCCAAGGGACATTATTTGCATACAAAGAATCCTCAGTGACATTATAATCAGAAGCCTCATTAGGAATTCTGGAGGCCAGAAATCAGTAGATATATTCAGTGTGCTGAAAGGGAAAAAAAAAAAGTAAGGAATGGAGAGATGGCTTAGCAGTCAAGAATGCTTGCTACTGTTTCAGAAGAACGAACAGAGTGCAGGTCTCGGCACCCCCATGGTGGTTCACTACTATCTGTAATTCCAGTTCCAGGCATCTTCTAACCTCTACAGATATAAGACACACACACACAAACACACACACAAACACACACACACACACACACACACACACACACACACACACACACACATATACAGGCAAAACACTCATACATATAAAACAAATCTAAATAAGCAAACAGCACAGGGTTCTAGGCTCAGAAAAAGAATGTCCCTTAAAAGTCAAGGAAAATTAAGATGTGCTCAGATAAACAAAATCTGAGGAAATTAATTGCTGCTCTGTACCTCTGTCTGCTACAAGAAATTCTCAACTGAGACTGGCAAGTTGAAATAAAAAGGCACCAGATGGTAACTCAAAGTTGTATGAAGACAAAATAATCTCAGTATATGTAAATACGTGGATATTTCTCAGTATATGTAAATACGTGGATATTTCTAACATCTAGTACTTTAAAATTACGGCTTATGACTTCACCTTGATTACCTACATGATTTAAAAGAATAATGCATTAACATTGTTAATATTCATGAATGTATATATCAAAAAATGCAACCCCTATGTATAGATGCAAGTGGAATTAGCATTTGAGGTATACTATGACGATGATTTGATATACATATACACTGTGAAGTTATTACCACAGTCAAGTTAATTAACAAGTTAATTGTGACAGTAATTACAGAAAGAGGTAGAGTTAGAACTGAAAATGAACAGAGTTTTGGTACATTATTGAAGTTCACACGGTATAAATTCAAATTAGATTGTCATAACTTTAGATTCCAGACATGCTCTCCATGGTAACCACAAAGATAATTAGCTATATAACATATACAAGTGAAAATGAAAAATAAATTTAAATGTTTTACTATCAAAAATTCAATTGAATATAAATTCAACAGTATTATAGAAAATGAGGTACAGAAATGTGTACATTATATAGAAAAGGAAATAGATGAATAATAGTCTCTTCTGACCCATAATTACTTTAAATATAAATGGATTAAATTCTATAATCAAAAGATATAGGCATAGTATTTTTGAAAAAAATCATATGATCCCCTTATGTGCTAGGTATAGGAGATCCACTCTCCACTCAAAGACAGAAGTTGAAAATGAAGATATGAAAATATACTCTATGCCAATGGTAGCAAAAGAGAACAAAAAGATTTCTTTTAATATCAGACAAAATATATATTAAATGAAGAAAGTTATAAAAGAGAAAATGGCTTCATATTAATAAAGAATTTATCAGGAAGAAGAAATAAAAATTTTAAACATTTACACATAAATAACAGATGTTAAAGTGTGTGTGTGTGTGTGTGTGTGTGTGTGTGTGTGTGTGTGTGTGAAAATGGTCAGATTTGAAGAAGAAATAGGCATTTATACAATCCTAGTTGAATAATTTAACTAGTTACTTTTGTAATGTATAGGATGACCTGAGCAATATAAATAATTGGTTAAATTTAATGAACATACACAGGACACTTTACCCAAGAACAAAATATCCACAACTCTTAAGTACACGTAAGGTGTGCTTCAATATATTCCATATATATAAGATAACAAATTAAAGCTAATACATTAAAGGGAGAGAAATAGTTCAAATTCCTTTTACCCAACAGAGTGACATAGAGGTCAACAAGAGAAATACAGAAGAATACATCATTCTCTTAAATAACCAAAAGATTAAAATAAAATAAGAAATAACAGGAAAAATGAGAAAACACCAGTGAATGAAAAGAACACAACATACCCAAACTCACGAAGCAAGCAGAGGAAGAGAAACACTAGGACTGTTTTGAAACCTCAAAGCCCATCCTTTGGAACACACTTCCTCCAACAAGGCCACACCTCCTAATTCTTCTAATTCTTAGGTGTCACTCCCTGTCGACTAGGCATTCAAATATAGGATCCTATGGTGACCTTTCTTATTCGAACCACGACAAGCAGCAAGAAAGTGGTAGAGAGCTATGCTAACTAAAACAATGTTGTATGAAAAATGTTTATGGAAACTCACTACTTTGTAAGCAAATATAAAAACATATAATTAAAATAAGTTATTCAAAGAGAAGTACTGCACTGGTAGACAATGCTTCTCCCAGCAGACATGGAAAACTAAATGAAAGTCTCAGTGCCAGTCATTGCATACCTTCTGATGATTTATCAGGCAATGCTCCCCACTCCCACAACCCACTAAAAAACAAGGCATTCCAGTACTCTTGGTTGTCCATGATAACTATCTGGTAAGATCCTATTGCTGAAAACACCACACACTTTGGTTGCAAGATTTAGGGAAATCAATCTGGAAGTGACCAGGAAACTCCCTCTTGGCTTTCACGGTCACAGAAAATATGGAAACTGCTAAGGGAAGAAAGAAATCAATGGCCTCACCCAGCATTGAACCTTTCATGTTAAAATACCTACTGACTATGCAAGATTTACCTACTAGTGAAGTAGTTGCAGGGCTGTTGGAATAACCAACTGCTGTCTGATTAGATTCAAGGCCTGATACTGTAAATCTGTTTAAAATCCAGGGCTAGGGAGGTCCTAGGGGGAGGACCTATTTCTGTTGTTTTACTAAATGGACACGTTGTCAAACTGCTTTCTAACTATTTCTATTGATATCTATAGATTAGTATCGCTCTAAACCTTGGCCAGCGGAACATCTTTTTACAGTGGGTAGTGGACAAATGTAGAATCTCATACCTTGTCAAAGGACTGGGAACAAATGACTGTGGAGCGAGCCCTCAACTTTAGAGGAGACGTCTACATCAACTCTCAAGCAAGGTTCAGGAAACATCACAGATGAAGGGGCAGAAAGAATGTAGAAACCAGTGGGTGGAGAAGAGTGCTCTGAAGTGCTGTCTTCCAGACAGGACATGTCTGTTGCACTCATGAGCTCACAGATATTGGGGTTACCTGCACAAGAGTTACAAAGATCAAGTCAGTCAACATTAGATGGTTCAAGGAGTCCCACACATAGCTGAGGAGCTATTGGCAGATAGCCTCTCAAGAAAGAAAACATGGTAGGTTGCCCAAATGCCAATGGATAGCTCCGTGTGCACATAAACACCACTGAATGGATTCAGGGATTTATAACTGAAGGATTTGAACATGAAAGTGAATGGGAATACTGGGAGGAGTATCCAAAGCAAAGAGAAAATGAAGTGGGGTTGAATATAATATATATTGTATACATATATGCAATTATCAATAAATAAGTAATATAAAAATATTGGTCTTAAGTATTTCCTTAATAAAACACAAAATGGTCTGAGACATAGTTCAAGTGTCTATTGTAGTAAATATTTAATCACTAATCAGGGATCTCTACTCCACCTTGATCATTCAGTTTCCATATAAAGGACACACAACCCATAATAAGCCTTAATCAGTACTAGAACTGGGCAGATATCTACCCTCTAAGCTATTAGTATCTACTTCCCTGTCAATAACCCCGAGATATGACTGGTGATGTTCTCACCTGGCTGCTCTTACTCAGACTGGCCAGCTGTCATGATCCCTAATCCCATGGCATCTTCCTGTCTTTCCACTCTTCTCTTCTCCTGGTGTGGTCCTGTCTCAGACCCCAAGCTCCAGGAACTGAAACCCCACCTACCATTCTTCTGCCCAGTTATAAGCTGTTGGCATTTTTATTCAATGAATAATTTTAAATTAAGAATCAAGATTACATGGCATCGCTTGGTGTATGTAAGGATCTCTTCATTCCTGGGGACAACCAGACTTTGGGGGTCAGTATTTAACATTACAATACATAGCAAAAGACCACACCTCAAGAAGCATCTACCAACACATGAATAGATAAACAAATTGTGGTAAACAATAGAATATTAATAAGGGAGTTGTGCCTTGCTTCAAAATAAATGCAACTTAAGGATATCATGCTATGTGTAATCAATCAAACATCAAGCAAGCACAAGGAGTCAAATGCTGTGTATTTCATTTATAGGAGATACCTAGAGAACTGAAAATTATAGAGACACAAAGAATGGTGGTTGCTAGCGACGGTGGGCCATTAGAGACAGGGAATTGTTATTTAATGAGTATGGAGTTTTCATTTTGCAAGAAAGAAAGAGTTCTAGAGATGGATGGTGCTGATGATCACACAATAGTATACTTAGCACTGAACTGTGCACTTACATAGGGTGAAGACGGTACATTTTTGTTATGTGTATTTTACAATAAAAATAAGGAGTGCCTTTAAGTGGTAGCACGGCATTTATAGTACCTGGTCATAATATGGATTTGTTCTTGAGAGTTCGCTCAACTGTGAGCCTTTCTGAGTTTCTTCATCATGGAGGGCTTACAAGGGCTTCTTCACTTACACATCAATCCTGGGACTTTCTTGTTCAAGACAGAGCCACATTTCACTAAAATTTCCTGTGATGACAAGTAGCTGTCAGAGCTGTTCTACTCAGGAGGTATTTTAGAAAGAATAAACTTAATTTTTCTCTTCTAAGATAATGATGACTTTTAGTAATGAACAGGAGAAGAGCTATCTTTCAACAGGGAGTCTTGCCGCGGAAAGAACATTTTCAAAGTGGTTCTTTGCAGTATTTCATTATGTGATTTAGTTGCTGAAGATGATATTAAAAAAAAATCTCATATCTGCAAGAATTTTTAAACGTGGTAACATAATTTTTTTAGCTTGTTCCAAAGTCTTCCAAAAGAAGAATTTTAAAAAATTTAAGCCTGCTTCTGGGGGAAAAAAAAAAAACAGCAAAGAATGCGAGGATTTAGGATTAGTTTGTAAGATATGCTGACTGGTCTCGGGGGAAGCAACCCAT
The DNA here is from genome assembly GCA_030674055.1 of Rhabdomys pumilio. Classification (NCBI taxonomy): domain Eukaryota; kingdom Metazoa; phylum Chordata; class Mammalia; order Rodentia; family Muridae; genus Rhabdomys; species Rhabdomys pumilio. The sequence goes on from JANHMN010000003.1 coordinate 154,237,820, forward strand.
CAGCTGCGTCTCAAGGACGTTACGTGATGATGGCTGGGTTTCAGACTGAGTTTCATGATTTGTTTGGCTCAACACATTTTGGGTTTCTTCCATTTGAATGTACATATCGTAAGGTTTGCTTCTCGCTGCAGCAGCTGTCATTGCCAAGCGTCAAGAGAAACTTGTCACACTAGATCTTTAAAGCAGGTCACCAGCAAACATCAAATCAGTGTTTCATGTGACATAATAACTTGTGTTTTGTGTTTACTAGTTTAAAACACGAATCCGAAATAAATTGCTTCTTTCATCTCTATCTTTTCCTTCCTTCCTTCTTCCCTCCCTCCCTCCCTCCCTCCCTCCCTCCCTCCCTCCCTCCCTCTCTTCTTTCTTTCTTTCTTTCTTTCTTTCTTTCTTTCTTTCTTTCTTTCTTTCTTTCTTT